>OZ020495.1:30441588-31641588 GCA_963971365.1 Lasioglossum villosulum
TGCGAACTGTGAACTGTGAACTGCGATTTGTGAACTTTGAACTGTGAACTGTGAACTGTGAACTGTGAGCTGTGAACTTTGAAGTGTGCACTGCAAATTGTGAACTGTGAACGGCGAATTGTGAACTGTGAACTGTGAAATGAAGGCTGTGAACTGTAAACTCTGATCTGTGAACTGTGAACTGCGAATTGTGAACTGTGATTTGTGAACTGTGAACTGTGAACTGTGAACTGTGAACTGGGCAGTGTGAACTGTGAGCTGTGAACTTTGAAGTGTGCACTGCAAATTGTGAACTGTGATCGGCGAATTGGGAACTGTGAACTGTAAAGTCTCATCTGTGAACTGTGAACTGCGAACTGTGAATTGTGAACTGTGAACTGTAAGCTGTGAACTGTGAAATTTGCACTGCAAATTGTGAACTGTGAACGGCGAATTGTGAACTGTGAACTGTGAACTGTGAACAGCGAACTGTGAACTGTGATTTGTGAACTGTGAACCGTGAACTGTGAACTGTGAACTGTGAACTGTGAGCTATGAACTTTGAAGTGTGCACTGCAAATTGTGAACTGTGATCAGCGAATTGTGAACTGTGGACTGTGAACTGTGGACTGTGAACTCTGAACTGTGAACTGTGAACTGTGAAGTGTGCACTGCAAATTTTGAACTGTGATCGGCGAATTGTGAACTGTGCACTGTTAACTGTGAACTCTGAACTGTGAACTGTGAGCTGTGAACTGTGGACTGTGAACTGTGGACAGTGAACTCTGAACTGTGAACTGTGAACTGTGAACTGTGAACTGTGAACTGTGAAGTGTGCACTTCAAATTGTGAACTGTGAACGGCGAATTGTGAACTGTGAACTGTGAAATGAAGACTGTGAACTGTAAACTCTGATCTGTGAACTGTGAACTGTGAACTGTGAACTGTGAAGTGTGCACTGCAAATTGTGGACTGTGGACTGTGAACTGTGAACTGTGAGCTGTACACTGTGAACTGTGAGCTGTGGACTGTGAACTGTGAACTGTAAACTCCGAACTGTGAACTGTGAACTGTGAACTGTGAACTGTGAACTGTGAACTGTGAACTGTGAACTGTGAACTGTGAACTGTGAACTGTGAACTGTGAAGTGTGCACTGCAAATTGTGAACTGTGATCGGCGAATTGTGAACTGTGAACTTTGAACTGTGAACTGTGAACTGTGAACTGTGAACTGTGAACTGTGAACTGTGAACTGTGAACTGTGAACTGTGAACTGTGAACTGTGAACTGTGAACTGTGAACTGTGAACTGTGAACTGTGATCTGTGAACTGTGAACTGTGAACTGTGAGCTGTAAACTGTGAAGTGTGCACTGCAAATTGTGAACTGTGATCGGCGAATGGTGAACTGTGCACTGTGAACTGTGAACTCTGAACTGTGAACTGTGAGCAGTGAACTGTGAAGTGTGCACTGCAAATTGTGAACTGTGGACTGTGAACTGTGAACTGTGAACTCTGAACTGTGAACTGTGAGCTGTAAAATGTGAAGTGTGCACTGCAAATTGTGAACTGTGAACGGCGAATTGTGAACTGTAAACTGTGAACTCTGATCTGTGAACTGTGAACTGCGAACTGTGAACTGTGAACTGTGATTTGTGAACTTTGAACTGTGAACTGTGAACTGTGAACTGTGAACTGTGAGCTGTGAACTTTGAAGTGTGCACTGCAAATTGTGAACTGTGATCGGCGAATTGTGAACTGTGGACTGTGAACTGTGGACAGTGAACTCTGAACTGTGAACTGTGAACTGTGAAGTGTGCACTTCAAATTGTGAACTGTGAACGGCGAATTGTGAACTGTGAACTGTGAAATGAAGGCTGTGAACTGTAAACTCTGATCTGTGAACTGTGAACTGCGAATTGTGAACTGTGATTTGTGAACTGTGAACTGTGAATTGTGAACTGTGAACTGTGAACTGGGCAGTGTGAACTGTGAGCTGTGAACTTTGAAGTGGGCACTGCAAATTGTGAACTGTGATCGGCGAATTGGGAACTGTGAACTGTAAAGTCTCATCTGTGAACTGTGAACTGCGAACTGTGAATTGTGAACTGTGAACTGTAAGCTGTGAACTGTGAAATTTGCACTGCAAATTGTGAACTGTGAACGGCGAATTGTGAACTGTGAACTGTGAACTGTGAACAGCGAACTGTGAACTGTGATTTGTGAACTGTGAACCGTGAACTGTGAACTGTGAACTGTGAACTGTGAGCTATGAACTTTGAAGTGTGCACTGCAAATTGTGAACTGTGATCAGCGAATTGTGATCTGTGAACTGTGAACTGTGAACTGTGAACTGTGAACTGTGAACTGTGAACTGTGAACTGTGAACTGTGAACTGTGAACTGTGAACTGTGAACTGTGAACTGTGAACTGTGAACTGTGAACTGTGTACTGTGAACTGTGAACTGTGAACTGTGAACTGTGAGCTGTAAACTGTGAAGTGTGCACTGCAAATTGTGAACTGTGATCGGCGAATGGTGAACTGTGCACTGTGAGCTGTGAACTTTGAAGTGTGCACTGCAAATTGTGAACTGTGATCGGCGAATTGTGAACTGTGGACTGTGAACTGTGGACAGTGAACTTTGAACTGTGAACTGTGAACTGTGAAGTGTGCACTTCAAATTGTGAACTGTGAACGGCGAATTGTGAACTGTGAACTGTGAAATGAAGGCTGTGAACTGTAAACTCTGATCTGTGAACTGTGAACTGCGAATTGTGAACTGTGATTTGTGAACTGTGAACTGTGAACTGTGAACTGTGAACTGTGAACTGTGAACTGTGAACTGGGCAGTGTGAACTGTGAGCTGTGAACTTTGAAGTGTGCACTGCAAATTGTGAACTGTGATCGGCGAATTGGGAACTGTGAACTGTAAAGTCTCATCTGTGAACTGTGAACTGCGAACTGTGAATTGTGAACTGTGAACTGTAAGCTGTGAACTGTGAAATTTGCACTGCAAATTGTGAACTGTGAACGGCGAATTGTGAACTGTGAACTGTGAACTGTGAACAGCGAACTGTGAACTGTGATTTGTGAACTGTGAACCGTGAACTGTGAACTGTGAACTGTGAACTGTGAGCTATGAACTTTGAAGTGTGCTCTGCAAATTGTGAACTGTGATCAGCGAATTGTGAACTGTGGACTGTGAACTGTGGACTGTGAACTCTGAACTGTGAACTGTGAACTGTGAACTGTGAAGTGTGCACTGCAAATTTTGAACTGTGATCGGCGAATTGTGAACTGTGCACTGTGAACTGTGAACTCTGAACTGTGAACTGTGAGCTGTGAACTGTGGACTGTGAACTGTGGACAGTGAACTCTGAACTGTGAACTGTGAACTGTGAACTGTGAACTGTGAAGTGTGCACTTCAAATTGTGAACTGTGAACGGCGAATTGTGAACTGTGAACTGTGAAATGAAGACTGTGAACTGTAAACTCTGATCTGTGAACTGTGAACTGTGAACTGTGAACTGTGAAGTGTGCACTGCAAATTGTGGACTGTGGACTGTGAACTGTGAACTGTGAGCTGTACACTGTGAACTGTGAGCTGTGGACTGTGAACTGTGAACTGTGAACTGTGAACTGTGAACTGTGAACTGTGAACTGTGAAGTGTGCACTGCAAATTGTGAACTGTGATCGGCGAATTGTGAACTGTGAACTTTGAACTGTGAACTGTGAACTGTGAACTGTGAACTGTGAACTGTGAACTGTGAACTGTGAACTGTGAACTGTGAACTGTGAACTGTGATCTGTGAACTGTGAACTGTGAACTGTGAGCTGTAAACTGTGAAGTGTGCACTGCAAATTGTGAACTGTGATCGGCGAATGGTGAACTGTGCACTGTGAACTGTGAACTCTGAACTGTGAACTGTGAGCAGTGAACTGTGAAGTGTGCACTGCAAATTGTGAACTGTGGACTGTGAACTGTGAACTGTGAACTCTGAACTGTGAACTGTGAGCTGTAAAATGTGAAGTGTGCACTGCAAATTGTGAACTGTGAACGGCGAATTGTGAACTGTAAACTGTGAACTCTGATCTGTGAACTGTGAACTGCGAACTGTGAACTGTGAACTGTGATTTGTGAACTTTGAACTGTGAACTGTGAACTGTGAACTGTGAACTGTGAACTGTGAACTGTGAGCTGTGAACTTTGAAGTGTGCACTGCAAATTGTGAACTGTGATCGGCGAATTGTGAACTGTGGACTGTGAACTGTGGACAGTGAACTCTGAACTGTGAACTGTGAACTGTGAAGTGTGCACTTCAAATTGTGAACTGTGAACGGCGAATTGTGAACTGTGAACTGTGAAATGAAGGCTGTGAACTGTGAACTGCGAATTGTGAACTGTGATTTGTGAACTGTGAACTGTGAACTGTGAACTGTGAACTGGGCAGTGTGAACTGTGAGCTGTGAACTTTGAAGTGGGCACTGCAAATTGTGAACTGTGATCGGCGAATTGGGAACTGTGAACTGTAAAGTCTCATCTGTGAACTGTGAACTGCGAACTGTGAATTGTGAACTGTGAACTGTAAGCTGTGAACTTTGAAGTGTGCACTGCAAATTGTGAACTGTGATCGGCGAATTGTGAACTGTGGACTGTGAACTGTGGACAGTGAACTCTGAACTGTGAACTGTGAACTGTGAAGTGTGCACTTCAAATTGTGAACTGTGAACGGCGAATTGTGAACTGTGAACTGTGAAATGAAGACTGTGAACTGTAAACTCTGATCTGTGAACTGTGAACTGTGAACTGTGAACTGTGAAGTGTGCACTGCAAATTGTGGACTGTGGACTGTGAACTGTGAACTGTGAGCTGTACACTGTGAACTGTGAGCTGTGGACTGTGAACTGTGAACTGTGAACTGTGAACTGTGAACTGTGAACTGTGAACTGTGAACTGTGAAGTGTGCACTGCAAATTGTGAACTGTGATCGGCGAATTGTGAACTGTGAACTTTGAACTGTGAACTGTGAACTGTGAACTGTGAACTGTGAACTGTGAACTGTGAACTGTGAACTGTGAACTGTGAACTGTGAACTGTGAACTGTGATCTGTGAACTGTGAACTGTGAACTGTGAGCTGTAAACTGTGAAGTGTGCACTGCAAATTGTGAACTGTGATCGGCGAATGGTGAACTGTGCACTGTGAACTGTGAACTCTGAACTGTGAACTGTGAGCAGTGAACTGTGAAGTGTGCACTGCAAATTGTGAACTGTGGACTGTGAACTGTGAACTGTGAACTCTGAACTGTGAACTGTGAGCTGTAAAATGTGAACTGTGAACTGTGAACTGTGAACTGTGAGCTATGAACTTTGAAGTGTGCACTGCAAATTGTGAACTGTGATCAGCGAATTGTGAACTGTGGACTGTGAACTGTGGACTGTGAACTCTGAACTGTGAACTGTGAACTGTGAACTGTGAAGTGTGCACTGCAAATTTTGAACTGTGATCGGCGAATTGTGAACTGTGCACTGTGAACTGTGAACTCTGAACTGTGAACTGTGAGCTGTGAACTGTGGACTGTGAACTGTGGACAGTGAACTCTGAACTGTGAACTGTGAACTGTGAACTGTGAACTGTGAAGTGTGCACTTCAAATTGTGAACTGTGAACGGCGAATTGTGAACTGTGAACTGTGAAATGAAGACTGTGAACTGTAAACTCTGATCTGTGAACTGTGAACTGTGAACTGTGAAGTGTGCACTGCAAATTGTGGACTGTGGACTGTGAACTGTGAACTGTGAGCTGTACACTGTGAACTGTGAGCTGTGGACTGTGAACTGTGAACTGTGAACTGTGAACTGTGAACTGTGAACTGTGAAGTGTGCACTGCAAATTGTGAACTGTGATCGGCGAATTGTGAACTGTGAACTTTGAACTGTGAACTGTGAACTGTGAACTGTGAACTGTGAACTGTGAACTGTGAACTGTGAACTGTGAACTGTGATCTGTGAACTGTGAACTGTGAACTGTGAGCTGTAAACTGTGAAGTGTGCACTGCAAATTGTGAACTGTGATCGGCGAATGGTGAACTGTGCACTGTGAACTGTGAACTCTGAACTGTGAACTGTGAGCAGTGAACTGTGAAGTGTGCACTGCAAATTGTGAACTGTGGACTGTGAACTGTGAACTGTGAACTCTGAACTGTGAACTGTGAGCTGTAAAATGTGAAGTGTGCACTGCAAATTGTGAACTGTGAACGGCGAATTGTGAACTGTAAACTGTGAACTCTGATCTGTGAACTGTGAACTGCGAACTGTGAACTGTGAACTGTGATTTGTGAACTTTGAACTGTGAACTGTGAACTGTGAACTGTGAACTGTGAACTGTGAACTGTGAGCTGTGAACTTTGAAGTGTGCACTGCAAATTGTGAACTGTGATCGGCGAATTGTGAACTGTGGACTGTGAACTGTGGACAGTGAACTCTGAACTGTGAACTGTGAACTGTGAAGTGTGCACTTCAAATTGTGAACTGTGAACGGCGAATTGTGAACTGTGAACTGTGAAATGAAGGCTGTGAACTGTGAACTGCGAATTGTGAACTGTGATTTGTGAACTGTGAACTGTGAACTGTGAACTGTGAACTGTGAACTGGGCAGTGTGAACTGTGAGCTGTGAACTTTGAAGTGGGCACTGCAAATTGTGAACTGTGATCGGCGAATTGGGAACTGTGAACTGTAAAGTCTCATCTGTGAACTGTGAACTGCGAACTGTGAATTGTGAACTGTGAACTGTAAGCTGTGAACTTTGAAGTGTGCACTGCAAATTGTGAACTGTGATCGGCGAATTGTGAACTGTGGACTGTGAACTGTGGACAGTGAACTCTGAACTGTGAACTGTGAACTGTGAAGTGTGCACTTCAAATTATGAACTGTGAACGGCGAATTGTGAACTGTGAACTGTGAAATGAAGACTGTGAACTGTAAACTCTGATCTGTGAACTGTGAACTGTGAACTGTGAACTGTGAAGTGTGCACTGCAAATTGTGGACTGTGGACTGTGAACTGTGAACTGTGAGCTGTACACTGTGAACTGTGAGCTGTGGACTGTGAACTGTGAACTGTGAACTGTGAACTGTGAACTGTGAACTGTGAACTGTGAAGTGTGCACTGCAAATTGTGAACTGTGATCGGCGAATTGTGAACTGTGAACTTTGAACTGTGAACTGTGAACTGTGAACTGTGAACTGTGAACTGTGAACTGTGAACTGTGAACTGTGAACTGTGAACTGTGAACTGTGAACTGTGATCTGTGAACTGTGAACTGTGAACTGTGAGCTGTAAACTGTGAAGTGTGCACTGCAAATTGTGAACTGTGATCGGCGAATGGTGAACTGTGCACTGTGAACTGTGAACTCTGAACTGTGAACTGTGAGCAGTGAACTGTGAAGTGTGCACTGCAAATTGTGAACTGTGGACTGTGAACTGTGAACTGTGAACTCTGAACTGTGAACTGTGAGCTGTAAAATGTGAAGTGTGCACTGCAAATTGTGAACTGTGAACGGCGAATTGTGAACTGTAAACTGTGAACTCTGATCTGTGAACTGTGAACTGCGAACTGTGAACTGTGAACTGTGATTTGTGAACTTTGAACTGTGAACTGTGAACTGTGAACTGTGAACTGTGAACTGTGAACTGTGAGCTGTGAACTTTGAAGTGTGCACTGCAAATTGTGAACTGTGATCGGCGAATTGTGAACTGTGGACTGTGAACTGTGGACAGTGAACTCTGAACTGTGAACTGTGAACTGTGAAGTGTGCACTTCAAATTGTGAACTGTGAACGGCGAATTGTGAACTGTGAACTGTGAAATGAAGGCTGTGAACTGTGAACTGCGAATTGTGAACTGTGATTTGTGAACTGTGAACTGTGAACTGTGAACTGTGAACTGTGAACTGGGCAGTGTGAACTGTGAGCTGTGAACTTTGAAGTGGGCACTGCAAATTGTGAACTGTGATCGGCGAATTGGGAACTGTGAACTGTAAAGTCTCATCTGTGAACTGTGAACTGCGAACTGTGAATTGTGAACTGTGAACTGTAAGCTGTGAACTGTGAAATTTGCACTGCAAATTGTGAACTGTGAACGGCGAATTGTGAACTGTGAACTGTGAACTGTGAACAGCGAACTGTGAACTGTGATTTGTGAACTGTGAACCGTGAACTGTGAACTGTGAACTGTGAACTGTGAACTGTGAGCTATGAACTTTGAAGTGTGCACTGCAAATTGTGAACTGTGATCAGCGAATTGTGATCTGTGAACTGTGAACTGTGAACTGTGAACTGTGAACTGTGAACTGTGAACTGTGAACTGTGAACTGTGAACTGTGAACTGTGAACTGTGAACTGTGAACTGTGAACTGTGAACTGTGAACTGTGAGCTGTGAACTTTGAAGTGTGCACTGCAAATTGTGAACTGTGAACGGCGAATTGTGAACTGTGAACTGTGAAATGAAGGCTGTGAACTGTAAACTCTGATCTGTGAACTGTGAACTGCGAATTGTGAACTGTGATTTGTGAACTGTGAACTGTGAACTGTGAACTGTGAACTGTGAACTGGGCAGTGTGAACTGTGAGCTGTGAACTTTGAAGTGTGCACTGCAAATTGTGAACTGTGATCGGCGAATTGGGAACTGTGAACTGTAAAGTCTCATCTGTGAACTGTGAACTGCGAACTGTGAATTGTGAACTGTGAACTGTAAGCTGTGAACTGTGAAATTTGCACTGCAAATTGTGAACTGTGAACGGCGAATTGTGAACTGTGAACTGTGAACTGTGAACAGCGAACTGTGAACTGTGATTTGTGAACTGTGAACCGTGAACTGTGAACTGTGAACTGTGAACTGTGAGCTATGAACTTTGAAGTGTGCACTGCAAATTGTGAACTGTGATCAGCGAATTGTGAACTGTGGACTGTGAACTGTGGACTGTGAACTCTGAACTGTGAACTGTGA
Source organism: Lasioglossum villosulum (assembly GCA_963971365.1). Taxonomy (NCBI): domain Eukaryota; kingdom Metazoa; phylum Arthropoda; class Insecta; order Hymenoptera; family Halictidae; genus Lasioglossum; species Lasioglossum villosulum. The sequence continues at coordinate 30,450,575 of OZ020495.1, forward strand.
ACTGTGAAGTGTGCACTGCAAATTTTGAACTGTGATCGGCGAATTGTGAACTGTGCACTGTTAACTGTGAACTCTGAACTGTGAACTGTGAGCTGTGAACTGTGGACTGTGAACTGTGGACAGTGAACTCTGAACTGTGAACTGTGAACTGTGAACTGTGAACTGTGAACTGTGAAGTGTGCACTTCAAATTGTGAACTGTGAACGGCGAATTGTGAACTGTGAACTGTGAAATGAAGACTGTGAACTGTAAACTCTGATCTGTGAACTGTGAACTGTGAACTGTGAACTGTGAAGTGTGCACTGCAAATTGTGGACTGTGGACTGTGAACTGTGAACTGTGAGCTGTACACTGTGAACTGTGAGCTGTGGACTGTGAACTGTGAACTGTAAACTCCGAACTGTGAACTGTGAACTGTGAACTGTGAACTGTGAACTGTGAACTGTGAACTGTGAACTGTGAACTGTGAACTGTGAACTGTGAAGTGTGCACTGCAAATTGTGAACTGTGATCGGCGAATTGTGAACTGTGAACTTTGAACTGTGAACTGTGAACTGTGAACTGTGAACTGTGAACTGTGAACTGTGAACTGTGAACTGTGAACTGTGAACTGTGAACTGTGAACTGTGAACTGTGAACTGTGATCTGTGAACTGTGAACTGTGAACTGTGAGCTGTAAACTGTGAAGTGTGCACTGCAAATTGTGAACTGTGATCGGCGAATGGTGAACTGTGCACTGTGAACTGTGGACTGTGAACTCTGAACTGTGAACTGTGAACTGTGAAGTGTGCACTGCAAATTTTGAACTGTGATCGGCGAATTGTGAACTGTGCACTGTTAACTGTGAACTCTGAACTGTGAACTGTGAGCTGTGAACTGTGGACTGTGAACTGTGGACAGTGAACTCTGAACTGTGAACTGTGAACTGTGAACTGTGAACTGTGAACTGTGAAGTGTGCACTTCAAATTGTGAACTGTGAACGGCGAATTGTGAACTGTGAACTGTGAAATGAAGACTGTGAACTGTAAACTCTGATCTGTGAACTGTGAACTGTGAACTGTGAACTGTGAAGTGTGCACTGCAAATTGTGGACTGTGGACTGTGAACTGTGAACTGTGAGCTGTACACTGTGAACTGTGAGCTGTGGACTGTGAACTGTGAACTGTAAACTCCGAACTGTGAACTGTGAACTGTGAACTGTGAACTGTGAACTGTGAACTGTGAACTGTGAACTGTGAACTGTGAACTGTGAAGTGTGCACTGCAAATTGTGAACTGTGATCGGCGAATTGTGAACTGTGAACTTTGAACTGTGAACTGTGAACTGTGAACTGTGAACTGTGAACTGTGAACTGTGAACTGTGAACTGTGAACTGTGAACTGTGAACTGTGAACTGTGAACTGTGATCTGTGAACTGTGAACTGTGAACTGTGAGCTGTAAACTGTGAAGTGTGCACTGCAAATTGTGAACTGTGATCGGCGAATGGTGAACTGTGCACTGTGAACTGTGAACTCTGAACTGTGAACTGTGAGCAGTGAACTGTGAAGTGTGCACTGCAAATTGTGAACTGTGGACTGTGAACTGTGAACTGTGAACTCTGAACTGTGAACTGTGAGCTGTAAAATGTGAAGTGTGCACTGCAAATTGTGAACTGTGAACGGCGAATTGTGAACTGTAAACTGTGAACTCTGATCTGTGAACTGTGAACTGCGAACTGTGAACTGTGAACTGTGATTTGTGAACTTTGAACTGTGAACTGTGAACTGTGAACTGTGAGCTGTGAACTTTGAAGTGTGCACTGCAAATTGTGAACTGTGATCGGCGAATTGTGAACTGTGGACTGTGAACTGTGGACAGTGAACTCTGAACTGTGAACTGTGAACTGTGAAGTGTGCACTTCAAATTGTGAACTGTGAACGGCGAATTGTGAACTGTGAACTGTGAAATGAAGGCTGTGAACTGTAAACTCTGATCTGTGAACTGTGAACTGCGAATTGTGAACTGTGATTTGTGAACTGTGAACTGTGAATTGTGAACTGTGAACTGTGAACTGGGCAGTGTGAACTGTGAGCTGTGAACTTTGAAGTGGGCACTGCAAATTGTGAACTGTGATCGGCGAATTGGGAACTGTGAACTGTAAAGTCTCATCTGTGAACTGTGAACTGCGAACTGTGAATTGTGAACTGTGAACTGTAAGCTGTGAACTGTGAAATTTGCACTGCAAATTGTGAACTGTGAACGGCGAATTGTGAACTGTGAACTGTGAACTGTGAACAGCGAACTGTGAACTGTGATTTGTGAACTGTGAACCGTGAACTGTGAACTGTGAACTGTGAACTGTGAGCTATGAACTTTGAAGTGTGCACTGCAAATTGTGAACTGTGATCAGCGAATTGTGATCTGTGAACTGTGAACTGTGAACTGTGAACTGTGAACTGTGAACTGTGAACTGTGAACTGTGAACTGTGAACTGTGAACTGTGAACTGTGAACTGTGAACTGTGAACTGTGTACTGTGAACTGTGAACTGTGAACTGTGAACTGTGAGCTGTAAACTGTGAAGTGTGCACTGCAAATTGTGAACTGTGATCGGCGAATGGTGAACTGTGCACTGTGAGCTGTGAACTTTGAAGTGTGCACTGCAAATTGTGAACTGTGATCGGCGAATTGTGAACTGTGGACTGTGAACTGTGGACAGTGAACTTTGAACTGTGAACTGTGAACTGTGAAGTGTGCACTTCAAATTGTGAACTGTGAACGGCGAATTGTGAACTGTGAACTGTGAAATGAAGGCTGTGAACTGTAAACTCTGATCTGTGAACTGTGAACTGCGAATTGTGAACTGTGATTTGTGAACTGTGAACTGTGAACTGTGAACTGTGAACTGTGAACTGGGCAGTGTGAACTGTGAGCTGTGAACTTTGAAGTGTGCACTGCAAATTGTGAACTGTGATCGGCGAATTGGGAACTGTGAACTGTAAAGTCTCATCTGTGAACTGTGAACTGCGAACTGTGAATTGTGAACTGTGAACTGTAAGCTGTGAACTGTGAAATTTGCACTGCAAATTGTGAACTGTGAACGGCGAATTGTGAACTGTGAACTGTGAACTGTGAACAGCGAACTGTGAACTGTGATTTGTGAACTGTGAACCGTGAACTGTGAACTGTGAACTGTGAACTGTGAGCTATGAACTTTGAAGTGTGCACTGCAAATTGTGAACTGTGATCAGCGAATTGTGAACTGTGGACTGTGAACTGTGGACTGTGAACTCTGAACTGTGAACTGTGAACTGTGAACTGTGAAGTGTGCACTGCAAATTTTGAACTGTGATCGGCGAATTGTGAACTGTGCACTGTGAACTGTGAACTCTGAACTGTGAACTGTGAGCTGTGAACTGTGGACTGTGAACTGTGGACAGTGAACTCTGAACTGTGAACTGTGAACTGTGAACTGTGAACTGTGAAGTGTGCACTTCAAATTGTGAACTGTGAACGGCGAATTGTGAACTGTGAACTGTGAAATGAAGACTGTGAACTGTAAACTCTGATCTGTGAACTGTGAACTGTGAACTGTGAACTGTGAAGTGTGCACTGCAAATTGTGGACTGTGGACTGTGAACTGTGAACTGTGAGCTGTACACTGTGAACTGTGAGCTGTGGACTGTGAACTGTGAACTGTGAACTGTGAACTGTGAACTGTGAACTGTGAACTGTGAAGTGTGCACTGCAAATTGTGAACTGTGATCGGCGAATTGTGAACTGTGAACTTTGAACTGTGAACTGTGAACTGTGAACTGTGAACTGTGAACTGTGAACTGTGATCTGTGAACTGTGAACTGTGAACTGTGAGCTGTAAACTGTGAAGTGTGCACTGCAAATTGTGAACTGTGATCGGCGAATGGTGAACTGTGCACTGTGAACTGTGAACTCTGAACTGTGAACTGCGAGCAGTGAACTGTGAAGTGTGCACTGCAAATTGTGAACTGTGGACTGTGAACTGTGAACTGTGAACTCTGAACTGTGAACTGTGAGCTGTAAAATGTGAAGTGTGCACTGCAAATTGTGAACTGTGAACGGCGAATTGTGAACTGTAAACTGTGAACTCTGATCTGTGAACTGTGAACTGCGAACTGTGAACTGTGAACTGTGATTTGTGAACTTTGAACTGTGAACTGTGAACTGTGAACTGTGAACTGTGAACTGTGAACTGTGAGCTGTGAACTTTGAAGTGTGCACTGCAAATTGTGAACTGTGATCGGCGAATTGTGAACTGTGGACTGTGAACTGTGGACAGTGAACTCTGAACTGTGAACTGTGAACTGTGAAGTGTGCACTTCAAATTGTGAACTGTGAACGGCGAATTGTGAACTGTGAACTGTGAAATGAAGGCTGTGAACTGTGAACTGCGAATTGTGAACTGTGATTTGTGAACTGTGAACTGTGAACTGTGAACTGTGAACTGTGAACTGGGCAGTGTGAACTGTGAGCTGTGAACTTTGAAGTGGGCACTGCAAATTGTGAACTGTGATCGGCGAATTGGGAACTGTGAACTGTAAAGTCTCATCTGTGAACTGTGAACTGCGAACTGTGAATTGTGAACTGTGACCTGTAAGCTGTGAACTGTGAAATTTGCACTGCAAATTGTGAACTGTGAACGGCGAATTGTGAACTGTGAACTGTGAACTGTGAACAGCGAACTGTGAACTGTGATTTGTGAACTGTGAACCGTGAACTGTGAACTGTGAACTGTGAACTGTGAGCTATGAACTTTGAAGTGTGCACTGCAAATTGTGAACTGTAATCAGCGAATTGTGATCTGTGAACTGTAAACTGTGAACTGTTAACTGTGAACTGTGAACTGTGAACTGTGAACTGTGAACTGTGAACTGTGAACTGTGAACTGTGAACTGTGAACTGTGAACTGTGTACTGTGAACTGTGAACTGTGAACTGTGAACTGTAAACTCTGATCTGTGAACTGTGAACTGTGAACTGTGAACTGTGAAGTGTGCACTGCAAATTGTGGACTGTGGACTGTGAACTGTGAACTGTGAGCTGTACACTGTGAACTGTGAGCTGTGGACTGTGAACTGTGAACTGTGAACTCCGTACTGTGAACTGTGAACTGTGAACTGTGAACTGTGAACTGTGAACTGTGAACTGTGAACTGTGAACTGTGAACTGTGAACTGTGAACTGTGAACTGTGCACTGCAAATTGTGAACTGTGATCGGCGAATTGTGAACTGTGAACTTTGAACTGTGAACTGTGAACTGTGAACTGTGAACTGTGAACTGTGAACTGTGAACTGTGAACTGTGAACTGTGAACTGTGAACTGTGAACTGTGAACTGTGAACTGTGAACTGTGAACTGTGATCTGTGAACTGTGAACTGTGAACTGTGAGCTGTAAACTGTGAAGTGTGCACTGCAAATTGTGAACTGTGATCGGCGAATGGTGAACTGTGCACTGTGAACTGTGAACTCTGAACTGTGAACTGTGAGCAGTGAACTGTGAAGTGTGCACTGCAAATTGTGAACTGTGGACTGTGAACTGTGAACTGTGAACTCTGAACTGTGAACTGTGAGCTGTAAAATGTGAAGTGTGCACTGCAAATTGTGAACTGTGAACGGCGAATTGTGAACTGTAAACTGTGAACTCTGATCTGTGAACTGTGAACTGCGAACTGTGAACTGTGAACTGTGATTTGTGAACTTTGAACTGTGAACTGTGAACTGTGAACTGTGAACTGTGAGCTGTGAACTTTGAAGTGTGCACTGCAAATTGTGAACTGTGATCGGCGAATTGTGAACTGTGGACTGTGAACTGTGGACAGTGAACTCTGAACTGTGAACTGTGAACTGTGAAGTGTGCACTTCAAATTGTGAACTGTGAACGGCGAATTGTGAACTGTGAACTGTGAAATGAAGGCTGTGAACTGTGAACTGCAAATTGTGAACTGTGGTTTGTGAACTGTGAACTGTGAACTGTGAACTGTGAACTGTGAACTGTGAACTGTGAACTGGGCAGTGTGAACTGTGAGCTGTGAACTTTGAAGTGGGCACTGCAAATTGTGAACTGTGATCGGCGAATTGGGAACTGTGAACTGTAAAGTCTCATCTGTGAACTGTGAACTGCGAACTGTGAATTGTGAACTGTGAACTGTAAGCTGTGAACTGTGAAATTTGCACTGCAAATTGTGAACTGTGAACGGCGAATTGTGAACTGTGAACTGTGAACTGTGAACTGTGAACTGTGATTTGTGAACTGTGAACCGTGAACTGTGAAATTTGCACTGCAAATTGTGAACTGTGAGCTATGAACTTTGAAGTGTGCACTGCAAATTGTGAACTGTGATCAGCGAATTGTGATCTGTGAACTGTGAACTGTGAACTGTGAACTGTGAACTGTGAACTGTGAACTGTGAACTGTGAACTGTGAACTGTGAACTGTGAACTGTGAACTGTGAACTGTGAACTGTGAACTGTGAACTGTGTACTGTGAACTGTGAACTGTGAACTGTGAACTGTGAGCTGTAAACTGTGAAGTGTGCACTGCAAATTGTGAACTGTGATCGGCGAATGGTGAACTGTGCACTGTGAACTGTGAACTCTGAACTGTGAACTGTGAGCTGTAAAATGTGAAGTGTGCACTGCAAATTGTGAACTGTGAACGGCGAATTGTGAACTGTAAACTGTGAACTCTGATCTGTGAACTGTGAACTGCGAACTGTGAACTGTGAACTGCGATTTGTGAACTTTGAACTGTGAACTGTGAACTGTGAACTGTGAGCTGTGAACTTTGAAGTGTGCACTGCAAATTGTGAACTGTGATCGGCGAATTGTGAACTGTGGACTGTGAACTGTGGACAGTGAACTCTGAACTGTGAACTGTGAACTGTGAAGTGTGCACTTCAAATTGTGAACTGTGAACGGCGAATTGTGAACTGTGAACTGTGAAATGAAGGCTGTGAACTGTAAACTCTGATCTGTGAACTGTGAACTGCGAATTGTGAACTGTGATTTGTGAACTGTGAACTGTGAACTGTGAACTGTGAACTGTGAACTGGGCAGTGTGAACTGTGAGCTGTGAACTTTGAAGTGTGCACTGCAAATTGTGAACTATGATCGGCGAATTGGGAACTGTGAACTGTAAAGTCTCATCTGTGAACTGTGAACTGCGAACTGTGAATTGTGAACTGTGAACTGTAAGCTGTGAACTGTGAAATTTGCACTGCAAATTGTGAACTGTGAACGGCGAATTGTGAACTGTGAACTGTGAACTGTGAACAGCGAACTGTGAACTGTGATTTGTGAACTGTGAACCGTGAACTGTGAACTGTGAACTGTGAACTGTGAGCTATGAACTTTGAAGTGTGCACTGCAAATAGTGAACTGTGATCAGCGAATTGTGAACTGTGGACAGTGAACTCTGAACTGTGAACTGTGAACTGTGAACTGTGAAGTGTGCACTGCAAATTTTGAACTGTGATCGGCGAATTGTGAACTGTGCACTGTGAACTGTGAACTCTGAACTGTGAACTGTGAGCTGTGAACTGTGGACTGTGAACTGTGGACAGTGAACTCTGAACTGTGAACTGTGAACTGTGAACTGTGAAGTGTGCACTTCAAATTGTGAACTGTGAACGGCGAATTGTGAACTGTGAACTGTGTTACGTCCTTGTTGGGACGTTTTTAGAGAAATTAAAGAGTTAATGATTTTAATGAGAGATATAACGCAGTTTTGAACCTACCTGCATTCACCGGCTTCGGTTCGGGTAATTGAGGGTACTTTTATATGAAAATGGCTTTACATAAGGATGTGGAACGAAGAAATCGACGTTGGGTATTTTAAATGATTTTAAAATATGATTTTAAATGTAACAATTGACCAAGATATATTTTATAAATGAACAAATTCAGAATACATAGAATTGTGATTAAATATTACAAATGTTAGTATTTACCGATAGATGTATTTCGCTTCGTTTCGTTAAACTATTTTATGGTTTGGAACGCTGGGTATTCGCTTTAGCTTCAGCTTCAAGTCCGCGATGATGATGATGATGATGATGATGATTGTAATCCGGCGGGTGTACACGCCTTTTATTGAATTTTTGATTTCACTTTTTAATTTATTATATAACACTTTAACACTTTATTAACAACTGAACTTCAACTGAATAACTATGTGTACGATTTCGAATGCCAATGAGAAGATGAACTTCAGAGATTTTGATTGTCGACTGACTGCTCCTGATGAGGAGGCTCCCTTTATAGATTTGTTAATCCATTGTTCTTCGCTTAATCTTCTTATGGTGGATGCATGCTCATCAATTTCTTTGTAATCATATTTCTTCTTAATCCATCGTCTATCTCTTGACCGGTCTATTGTTCATCAATCTTTTATCAATTTTTATATTCTTCGATGACGAATAAATTTCAACGGAAGTTTCTTTTAGTTAATCGCTCACATATTATGTTTCGAATTATTTCATTTGTTAACAATCCTATATAGTTCGCTGCAAAATATATCTTATAAACTTTTCTTAATTCTATCGCTCGCAGTACGGTATAAAATACAATAATTCAGTATTCAATATAATATTTGATATAATAATTGATTACAATTCTCGCACAAAATTAATAAAACAAATAAGAAAAGAAATATATGATTAAGTTTATTAATTATTATTTATAATAGGACCACCGGACGTGACACCTCCCCCCTTAGAAAGCAAATTTCCAAGGGAAATTTGTTCAAACTCTTTGACTACTTTATTGAATTCAGATGTACTTGGTCTGTCGATCTTGGATCGTGTGTCTTGAAGGTCGTTGATTGACTCGTCAGCTGCTTGGATCTTGTTTCTTCGCTTATCTTCTCGGCGTATGAGGAAGTGTGTCAATGAACTGCATATGGCTCCGCACAAGGTGAATCCGCATCCGTATATCGAGTGTAGCTGATAACCATGTAGTATGGTGTTGAGTATCATCTTGATAAATTTGAAGATGACAAATATAGCTAACACTCCTGCGCTAAAAGATCCGAATGTGATGAATCCATTCCAGAATTTTTTGGCTGCGCTTTCCGCTATTTTATCCAGTGTTTCTTCATTTAGCATGCCCATTATGGAAATCGAATTTGCTGGTATATTTTTTCCTGTCATGCCTCTGGCGACAGAATTTAATACAGCTGATTTCTCGGCAGGAAACATGATATGATCTCGTAATTTATCAAGATCATTTTGAGTGTAAATTCCACTGGTAGCCAATTTGAACGGATTAACGTAGTGCCATTCGGGTTCCTTCATCGGTTGTAATGTTTGAGGTGGTATAACTTCTATTGGTCTTGGTGATAATCTATGCCAATTTTGATCAATCTCATACATGACTGGTAAGACTGGATTACAATCTCTATGTGTTCCGTGGTTCGTAAGTATATGAGTTATAGGTGTCAGAAATTGTGATTTATTTCCGTGACTAACTGGTAACTCATTAAAACAATCTTCAGTGTGCCGAATTTTTACATTTACAGCAATACATTTAATTATATGTATCACTTCTCCGGCCACTAAAGCCATATGTCCAGGTTGTTTAGTTATTACTTGAGCAAATTCATCTGGTTTTAATGTTGCTATTGTTAAAGCATTGGTTAAAATTTGTTTTTCCAAATTACATTTCTGTGCAATAATATTTCTATAGAGATTAGTCATCTGATTTTTAATATGTCGTTCAACATAAACAAATTTAGAGTTTATGTAAGTAAAAATATCAAGATTTTCTACACGCATTGCCCTTTCACCGACGAATGTTCTTCCTTTAGTTGTTTCCAGAATGAACAATTTGGGATGTTCCGTTTGAAATAAGGTGTATCCACATATTGGTGTTTCACCTAACTTTGTCAATGCGAATGTTACTTCTCCTTTAGTCAATGCAAATACTGATGGGAATTCTTTTTGATCTAAACTATCTGTAATTTTTTATGCTAATCCTTCAAATAGAATATCATATTGTTCAAATTTGCAAGTTGATTCTGGAAAAGATTTCCAGAAAGTGTATCCATCTTCATTATCTAAACATATTCCATCTTGAAATACACACACGGTTCCTGATTTTAGCATTATTTTGTTTTTCTCTAATTGTACCGGCACTGATGATGTTCGCAATGTTATTTTTGCAATGGCCTGTACAATGACATTATCCCAAGATCCATATGGATCTGAGTATTGAGCTCCTTGGCATTTACCATTAACGTTTAGTTGTCCAGCTAACATAAAAGTTCTTGTTACAGTAGAATTAATTTTTAGTCCATCCAAGAGTATATTTCTTCCTATATATAATGTACCGAATAAGTGCATTTTTTTGCATTGTTCTTCGGACATTGATTCAATATATTCATTTATTCCATTTTGAACTGCTGATGTATGCGAATGCATACCACAATAACTAATTACTCTGGAAATTTCGATTTTGCATTGAATTATGTCGATATAGTTGAAATCAGATAGCTGGAGTAGTTGAATGTAAGCTTCTTCTGTCTTAGTAGCGGCGTGATTGATGTTGCAGTCATTGATGTTTTTTAGAGAAAATGTTGTTACATTTAGGTGGTGTCCATTACAATCATATCCGATAATAGTGTATGAGGATCGTATCAACATGAATATTAAGTAAAGCCTTAACATTTTCTGTAACAAATTTTATCGCTGCTTATTTTAACGAAATACGCATATTTTCCGCTAAAGTTAGTATCGCTCTTATCTGTTATATGTTAGTATGTTTTATATTTGTTAATGTGAAGCTAACGGAAGAATGTTATCATTAGTATTTGAACAATAATAGCATTCTTTTGTTAACTTGAGACCTTAACTTGAGTAATCTTATTTGTTAGTGTTTATTTAAACTATTCTGTGGAATATTGGAACATGGAGGAAAATAATAATAAAAATGTCTGTATGTATATTTATGTGAAAAGAAAATGTTATTTATTTAATATTTGTGTATGTATATATGTAATAATAATAATAATAATAATAAAAGTATATATATATAGATATATAAAATTTAATGTCATGGTGGGGTTTTACCAGCGTCGAATTACATCTTGGCATACCCCCCGATATACCCACGACCAATCATAATTGGACATATCAAAGTGCTCTTCAATGCACTCTGGGCATTCCCAAGCGGGTTTCACATTGGCTATATTTATTTCGCACATATAGCATTTTCTCGCCGTTCTTGCTATATGAGGAAGGCATAGTACATGCCATCCTCCTGCTTGGAAATTCCAAGCGTCTTCTTCCGAGAGAGCGTAGTAACAATATTCGCAAATTCTCCTATTTCCGAAAGTATAAATTGCTGTGTCCCATGGGGCTTCTACACATCGCATTTGTAAAAGTTTTTGATAAGTTTGCGGGTAGTCATGGGGTAAGACTCCGTCCATTGGACCATAATATTCGTCATAAATGTCTTCAGGTATTTGATTTTTTCCATTCGGGATCGGCATTTTAATCTGTTAAATATATATATATATATATATGTACATCTTTGTATATTTTAATCAAATTAATTATGTTATTCGTCTCGTTTCGTCACATTTTATCATATCTGTCTATTGTTTTATTTCGTCTTGTTTTGTCTAGTCCTGTTTATAGTTTCTGTTGTAGTCCAGGTCGAATGTGGGCTAATTTTAATTTATTTATATGTACAGTACGAGGGTTTCCATTAACTAAAATTTTAATATTTTGATTAGGTAAAATTTCTATAACTTTATGAGGTCCAGTATATTGATCGCTGAATTTTCCTTTAAATGGTTCCTTTATCAAATATACCAGATCTGCTACTTTAAAATTTTGTGGATTTATTTTTCGATCATAATAACGTTTTGATTTGGCTTTGGCTGCATTTAAATTTTTACGTGCAGATAATTGTAGTTCATTTATTGTTGAATGTAGATCTCGAAGGTATTCTTCATAAGTAGGTTCCAGGTTTTCTTTCACTGGGTTGCTACTTGTTGGTTCACGAGCAATTTTTCCAAATACTAATTCATGCGGAGAGAATTTTGTTCCTTCATGTACGGACGTATTATATGAAAACATAGCCAAATCTAACCAATTATCCCAGTTGGTTGCATTATTTACGTATTGTTTCAAATATTCTATTAATACATGATGTGATCTTTCAATTGAACCATTACTTTGTGGATGATAGGCTGTAGTTTTATAATGTTTTATTTTAAATTTTTTCGCTACTTGTTTCATAAGATTTGAGGTAAAATTGGTTCCTTGGTCTGTTAAAATTGCTTTAGGCGCACCAAATCGGCAAATTAGATATTTAATAAACCCATCTGCAATATCTGCGGCTGTTATTCGAACTAAAGGTACTGCAGCGGAGTACTTAGTTAATAAATCTTGCATGGTTAATATGAACCTATTTCCATTTTTCGTTTCTGGCAATGGTCCTACAACATCTAGGCTGACTTTATCAAAGGCTTTTCCTGGTGTATCCGTTAATACCATGGGTTGTTTTGTTTTAATTCTTGTTAATTTCCTTATTTGGCATTCATTGCAAGTGCGTATAAAATTTTGAATATCTTTTTTCATTCCTTCCCAATAATATGATTGTCGAATTCGATGATAAGTTTTTGTTATTCCTTTATGTCCACCGATGGCTGACATATGTTTTTCTTCAATTATTTTTAATCTATCTTCCTCTGGAGGTATTGTCACTTGACCTGTGCATATTGTTATTTTTATTGGTCGATTTTGAAATGCTCTTTTCAATTCATTTATAATATATTTCCAAGGGATATCTTCAATGTTGTTTGATCTTCTTATACTGAATGAATCCAGATCTAATTCTTCAACTACATCTAATAAAGATGCCATAGCGTTGACAATATTCTCTGGTTCAATAGGTGTATGTTTATCTTGTTTAATCGGTAGCATGATAATGTAAAAATTGTCTTTATCATTGGGTTGTAATCTAGCTCGTTCAAAAGTCAGATCAATGGTAGTACGTAATAAGTTAGCTTCTGCTAATTCTTCTGCTCCTTTATCAATTGGTTTGCCACACATATCCACGAATACTACTTTATGTGTTTTGCCCATGTATAATGGTTCACGAACTTCTCTAATTTCTGGGTATCTGTGTGGTGTTTGTATTGGACTAGGTAATTCTATACGAATCTCTTCTGATGTAGGAGTTGCGAGAGGAATAATATTTTCTTGATTAGGTGTTTGTATATTGAGTTGTAAAGAGTCGTCAAAATTTGAAGAACTGTGAGTAGCGCTAGTTTCAGGATCAGAATTTGATTGCGGTGTGTGTGAACTATCGAATGGAATTGGTGAAAAATGTTTCGTTTCTATTTTCCCTTTTTTTTGTGTTGTATCAGGTAGAGGTAAATCTTCAGATGAAGTAGATGGAAGTTTCCTCTTCTTCATTAATGTGTATGGTGATTCTTTTGTTTCCGGTTGATTTGGTTCATTAGGTTTTCTTCTTTTATGAGCTGAATCGGATAATGATGAGTCTTCCGATGATGTTGACAAAATTCTTTTTCTAGTTAATTTTTTATTTTTCTGTAATGGTAAGCAAATTTCTGGAGGGTTCCGAGATAAGGCATCAGCATTAGCATTAGTTTTGCCTTGTTTGTAATGAATTTTATATTCATATTCCGATAATTTCAATTTCCATTTCCATAATCTAGAAGTTGGATCTTTAATGGAGTGTAACCAAACTAATGGTTTATGATCAGTAATTATATTGAATGTTCGTCCGTATAGATATGGGCGAAAGTGCGATATGCAATAAACAATTGCTAAACATTCTTTTTCTATTGTAGAATATTTTTGTTCAGCTGAATTTAGAAGTCGAGAGGCATATGCTATGGGAAGGTCTTTTCCAATTGTTCCTTGGCTGAGTATTCAAAAGTGACATCTTTCTTTAATAAATCTGTCAATGGTTTAGCTGTTTCGGAAAAATTTGGTATGAATCTTCGATAATATCCAGCTAACCCCAAAAATTGTTTAATATGTTTCGTATTCTTTGGTTTAGGAAAATTTTGTACAGCTTCTATTTTCTTTGGATCAGGTTTTAAACCATTTTCGCTAATTATATGTCCCAAGTAAGTTACTTCATGACGTAAAAATTCACACTTATCGGGTTGTAATTTTAATCGTGCAATTCGTAATCGATTCATTAATTTATTAAATTTAATTTCATGCTCTTGCAAAGAACTTGAATATATTACTATGTCATCTAGATATACAAATAATTCGGATCCTTGAAGTCCTGCCAGCACACTATTCATTAAACGTTGAAATGTGGCTGGGGCGTTTTTTAAACCAAAAGGCATTCTTTTAAATTGAAAATGACCATAAGGTGTTGAGAATGCTGTCTTATGAGCATCCTCTGAGGCCATTTTGATTTGATGAAATCCAGAAGCTAGATCAAATATAGAAAAATACTTGGCACTTCCAAGTTGATCCAAAATTTCTGTAATATTAGGTAGAGGATATGCATCACCGATAGTTTTTTCATTTAAATTACGATAATCAATTACGAGACGCCATCGTTTGTTTCCTTGAGAATCTTGTTTCTTTGGCACAATCCATACTGGCGAATTATATGGTGATGTCGATGATTCGATTACGTCTGTGTCCAGTAAATTTTGAACCTGTTTATTAATTTCTTCTTTATGAATTGGTGGAAAACGGTATTGTCTAGTATTTATTGGAATTTCATCTGCAGTATAAATTTTATGTTGTAGCACATCAGTGCCTTCGAGTGTTTCTCCAGGGATATGAAATCTATCTTGATTTTGTTCTATTAATTTTAAAATATTTTGTTTTTCCTCTTCATTGAGATGATCAAGTCGTAATTGTTCCAATACATCCTCGAGTCGATTGCGACAACTTGCTGTTGCTACTTGACGAGTGTTGACACTGTTGATTGACTGCTCTGTAATCTCTTCGAATGGCTCCAGTTTCACCATGGGTATAGCAAGGACGTAGTCTTTCAATGTCGCATTCGTCACTCGTATATGAGCTCTCCCTTTAGAATTAGTGACCACTGTTTCTCCAATAAATATTCCTTTTTCCTGAGGAATTTGAGGAATATAACCTTGTTGTAATTCTGGATTAATTATATTTACTGTAAGTGGAATAGATGTTCTCTTTGGAACTGTTATCTGCTGTTCTTCGAAAAATGGTATATATGTAGTTCCCCATTTTACATGTTTCGCGGAATAGTCAACTTTTGCTTGATGATTTAATAAGAATTCGGATCCTAAGATTCCGTTTTGATCTATTGATATTCGGTTGTTAACAACATGGAATAATACTGGATGACCTGCTATCCTGATTGATGCCGTCCCTAGGGTGGCCAGGACTTCGGTCGAGATTCCTCGAATATGAATAGCATTATTTGTATCGATGTCCGCAGTTTTTGGGACCATGAATTCTTTAATGAGGTTGACTTCCGAACCTGAGTCCACTAAGAGAGTTATTAATCCTTGAAGATCTGGTGATGTGATCACTATTTTGGGAGTGTTTACGGTTGAATTTAATTGAATATTGATAACCCGTCGAGGTTGAATTCTCCTTCCTCCGTCTTTGACTCCTTGATCTTCACTTCCTTGGAATGACTCGTTCCTGGAGAGTCGTCCTGTTTGGTTGTCATAGCTTCCATTGCGGGTGAAATCTTCGGTGAAGATGTATTGATTTTCATTATTGATTGACGCTCCTTGAAATTCTCTCCCTTGGGCGCGCCACGGTTCCCCGGGGAGAACTTCTCGTTTCCCGATTTTTGTTGAGAATAAGGAACTATTTCACCTGATTCTACCTTAGCTTTAAATTTATAACATTCTTTAATTGTATGACCCAGTTTTTTACAGTAATTACAAGAGACAGGTGGATTATTTATTTCTGCCTGCCTATTGGATCTCGGATTGTTTTCGCCGTTGCTCCTATCATTGTTGTTAGAAGGATTGAATCGCCAGCGTGCTCCCGTATTATAATCTTGCCTCGGTGGCTGTTGATATTTGTTCCAAGCGGTTTGATAGCGATATTGTGACTGAGACTGATTTCTTCGGTCTCTAAGATTAAATTGGAATGGTCTCATCCGTTCCTCCTCTTTTTGTATTTGTTTTGAAATTTTAATTGCATTGGCGTATGTGTCTTCTAAATCTCGAATGCTTTCTTGTTGTACTCTGACACGAATTTCAGATGATAATCCATTCAGAAATGCGTCTAATGTATCAGAGTCGATATTTGTTTGTACATCATCAGATAATACCCCATATTGAGTACGTTCTTCATCCATGATTGCTAATCTTAAATCTTGTACGCGGCTTATGTAGTCTAACATACTCTCATTGGGTTTTTTAAATATATTAGCTAACTCACCCTTAAACTGGTTAAGTGTTTTGTGTTCCCCAAACATAATTTTAATTTTTGTTCCAAAATCTTCCACTGTTTCAATATTCGAGTTTTCAATGGCCATAAACGCATGTCCTTTAAGTTTATTTGTAAGTAATTTAACTAGATATGGTTCCTGACTTGCTGGAAGCATGGATTTTGCTCTTTCACATGCTCTTAAAAATTGATATACTGAGGGCTTATGACCATCGAATACTGGTACAGTCTGTAACGCGTCTTTAATTTTAATCGGGTTTACAGTCTGTGTCTGGTCGGAAGTTACATGTTGCTGTGTTTGTGTCGGTTGTTCGGTCTTTTTCGGTTGGGTTAGTGATCGTAATGTATCCTGTATTTGTAAAATTTGTTCATTGAATTCTCTAAATTTAGGACCAAGTTCTGCTACAAATTTATTACTTTCTTGAGCCCTTTTTATTTCATCAATAGCTTGTTTTAATACTTGTGTATGAGTGTTAATATCGATTTCTTCACCACCAGATGCCATTGTTAAATTTTTTTTGAAAAAACTAGCGTTTATGATAACAAAATCAAATCAAATCAAATCCTCAATTCCTGCGTTCTATCCCACCACGCTGTCACCAAATTTATTTTTGTTACGTCCTTGTTGGGACGTTTTTAGAGAAATTAAAGAGTTAATGATTTTAATGAGAGATATAACGCAGTTTTGAACCTACCTGCATTCACCGGCTTCGGTTCGGGTAATTGAGGGTACTTTTATATGAAAATGGCTTTACATAAGGATGTGGAACGAAGAAATCGACGTTGGGTATTTTAAATGATTTTAAAATATGATTTTAAATGTAACAATTGACCAAGATATATTTTATAAATGAACAAATTCAGAATACATAGAATTGTGATTAAATATTACAAATGTTAGTATTTACCGATAGATGTATTTCGCTTCGTTTCGTTAAACTATTTTATGGTTTGGAACGCTGGGTATTCGCTTTAGCTTCAGCTTCAAGTCCGCGATGATGATGATGATGATGATGATGATTGTAATCCGGCGGGTGTACACGCCTTTTATTGAATTTTTGATTTCACTTTTTAATTTATTATATAACACTTTAACACTTTATTAACAACTGAACTTCAACTGAATAACTATGTGTACGATTTCGAATGCCAATGAGAAGATGAACTTCAGAGATTTTGATTGTCGACTGACTGCTCCTGATGAGGAGGCTCCCTTTATAGATTTGTTAATCCATTGTTCTTCGCTTAATCTTCTTATGGTGGATGCATGCTCATCAATTTCTTTGTAATCATATTTCTTCTTAATCCATCGTCTATCTCTTGACCGGTCTATTGTTCATCAATCTTTTATCAATTTTTATATTCTTCGATGACGAATAAATTTCAACGGAAGTTTCTTTTAGTTAATCGCTCACATATTATGTTTCGAATTATTTCATTTGTTAACAATCCTATATAGTTCGCTGCAAAATATATCTTATAAACTTTTCTTAATTCTATCGCTCGCAGTACGGTATAAAATACAATAATTCAGTATTCAATATAATATTTGATATAATAATTGATTACAATTCTCGCACAAAATTAATAAAACAAATAAGAAAAGAAATATATGATTAAGTTTATTAATTATTATTTATAATAGGACCACCGGACGTGACAACTGTGAAATGAAGACTGTGAACTGTAAACTCTGATCTGTGAACTGTGAACTGTGAACTGTGAACTGTGAAGTGTGCACTGCAAATTGTGGACTGTGGACTGTGAACTGTGAACTGTGAGCTGTACACTGTGAACTGTGAGCTGTGGACTGTGAACTGTGAACTGTGAACTCCGAACTGTGAACTGTGAACTGTGAACTGTGAACTGTGAACTGTGAACTGTGAACTGTGAACTGTGAACTGTGAACTGTGAACTGTGAACTGTGAACTGTGAAGTGTGAACTGTGAACTGTGAACTGTGAACTGTGAACTGTGAACTGTGAACTGTGAACTGTGAACTGTGAACTGTGAACTGTGAACTGTGAACTGTGAACTGTGAACTGTGAACTGTGATCTGTGAACTGTGAACTGTGAACTGTGAGCTGTAAACTGTGAAGTGTGCACTGCAAATTGTGAACTGTGATCGGCGAATGGTGAACTGTGCACTGTGAACTGTGAACTCTGAACTGTGAACTGTGAGCAGTGAACTGTGAAGTGTGCACTGCAAATTGTGAACTGTGGACTGTGAACTGTGAACTGTGAACTCTGAACTGTGAACTGTGAGCTGTAAAATGTGAAGTGTGCACTGCAAATTGTGAACTGTGAACGGCGAATTGTGAACTGTAAACTGTGAACTTTGAACTGTGAACTGTGAACTGTCAACTGTGAGCTGTGAACTTTGAAGTGTGCCCTGCAAATTGTGAACTGTGATCGGCGAATTGTGAACTGTGGACTGTGAACTGTGGACAGTGAACTCTGAACTGTGAACTGTGAACTGTGAAGTGTGCACTTCAAATTGTGAACTGTGAACGGCGAATTGGGAACTGTGAACTGTGAAATGAAGACTGTGAACTGTAAACTCTGATCTGTGAACTGTGAACTGCGAATTGTGAACTGTGATTTGTGAACTGTGAACTGTGAACTGTGAACTGTGAACTGTGAACTGTGAACTGTGAACTGGGCAGTGTGAACTGTGAGCTGTGAACTTTGAAGTGGGCACTGCAAATTGTGAACTGTGATCGGCGAATTGGGAACTGTGAACTGTAAAGTCTCATCTGTGAACTGTGAACTGCGAACTGTGAATTGTGAACTGTGAACTGTAAGCTGTGAACTGTGAACTGTGAACTGTGAACTGTGAACTGTGAACTGTGAACTGTGAACTGTGAACTGTGAACTGTGAACTGTGAACTGTGAAGTGTGCACTGCAAATTGTGAACTGTGATCGGCGAATTGTGAACTGTGAACTTTGAACTGTGAACTGTGAACTGTGAACTGTGAACTGTGAACTGTGAACTGTGAACTGTGAACTGTGAACTGTGAACTGTGAACTGTGAACTGTGAACTGTGAACTGTGAACTGTGAACTGTGATCTGTGAACTGTGAACTGTGAACTGTGAGCTGTAAACTGTGAAGTGTGCACTGCAAATTGTGAACTGTGATCGGCGAATGGTGAACTGTGCACTGTGAACTGTGAACTCTGAACTGTGAACTGTGAGCAGTGAACTGTGAAGTGTGCACTGCAAATTGTGAACTGTGGACTGTGAACTGTGAACTGTGAACTCTGAACTGTGAACTGTGAGCTGTAAAATGTGAAGTGTGCACTGCAAATTGTGAACTGTGAACGGCGAATTGTGAACTGTAAACTGTGAACTCTGATCTGTGAACTGTGAACTGCGAACTGTGAACTGTGAACTGTGATTTGTGAACTTTGAACTGTGAACTGTGAACTGTGAACTGTGAGCTGTGAACTTTGAAGTGTGCACTGCAAATTGTGAACTGTGATCGGCGAATTGTGAACTGTGGACTGTGAACTGTGGACAGTGAACTCTGAACTGTGAACTGTGAACTGTGAAGTGTGCACTTCAAATTGTGAACTGTGAACGGCGAATTGTGAACTGTGAACTGTGAAATGAAGGCTGTGAACTGTGAACTGCAAATTGTGAACTGTGATTTGTGAACTGTGAACTGTGAACTGTGAACTGTGAACTGTGAACTGTGAACTGTGAACTGTGAACTGGGCAGTGTGAACTGTGAGCTGTGAACTTTGAAGTGGGCACTGCAAATTGTGAACTGTGATCGGCGAATTGGGAACTGTGAACTGTAAAGTCTCATCTGTGAACTGTGAACTGCGAACTGTGAATTGTGAACTGTGAACTGTAAGCTGTGAACTGTGAAATTTGCACTGCAAATTGTGAACTGTGAACGGCGAATTGTGAACTGTGAACTGTGAACTGTGAACAGCGAACTGTGAACTGTGATTTGTGAACTGTGAACCGTGAACTGTGAACTGTGAACTGTGAACTGTGAGCTATGAACTTTGAAGTGTGCACTGCAAATTGTGAACTGTGATCAGCGAATTGTGATCTGTGAACTGTGAACTGTGAACTGTGAACTGTGAACTGTGAACTGTGAACTGTGAACTGTGAACTGTGAACTGTGAACTGTGAACTGTGAACTGTGTACTGTGAACTGTGAACTGTGAACTGTGAACTGTGAGCTGTAAACTGTGAAGTGTGCACTGCAAATTGTGAACTGTGATCGGCGAATGGTGAACTGTGCACTGTGAACTGTGAACTCTGAACTGTGAACTGTGAGCTGTAAAATGTGAAGTGTGCACTGCAAATTGTGAACTGTGAACGGCGAATTGTGAACTGTAAACTGTGAACTCTGATCTGTGAACTGTGAACTGCGAACTGTGAACTGTGAACTGCGATTTGTGAACTTTGAACTGTGAACTGTGAACTGTGAACTGTGAGCTGTGAACTTTGAAGTGTGCACTGCAAATTGTGAACTGTGATCGGCGAATTGTGAACTGTGGACTGTGAACTGTGGACAGTGAACTCTGAACTGTGAACTGTGAACTGTGAAGTGTGCACTTCAAATTGTGAACTGTGAACGGCGAATTGTGAACTGTGAACTGTGAAATGAAGGCTGTGAACTGTAAACTCTGATCTGTGAACTGTGAACTGCGAATTGTGAACTGTGATTTGTGAACTGTGAACTGTGAACTGTGAACTGTGAACTGTGAACTGGGCAGTGTGAACTGTGAGCTGTGAACTTTGAAGTGTGCACTGCAAATTGTGAACTGTGATCGGCGAATTGGGAACTGTGAACTGTAAAGTCTCATCTGTGAACTGTGAACTGCGAACTGTGAATTGTGAACTGTGAACTGCAAGCTGTGAACTGTGAAATTTGCACTGCAAATTGTGAACTGTGAACGGCGAATTGTGAACTGTGAACTGTGAACTGTGAACAGCGAACTGTGAACTGTGATTTGTGAACTGTGAACCGTGAACTGTGAACTGTGAACTGTGAACTGTGAGCTATGAACTTTGAAGTGTGCACTGCAAATAGTGAACTGTGATCAGCGAATTGTGAACTGTGGACAGTGAACTCTGAACTGTGAACTGTGAACTGTGAACTGTGAAGTGTGCACTGCAAATTTTGAACTGTGATCGGCGAATTGTGAACTGTGCACTGTGAACTGTGAACTCTGAACTGTGAACTGTGAGCTGTGAACTGTGGACTGTGAACTGTGGACAGTGAACTCTGAACTGTGAACTGTGAACTGTGAACTGTGAACTGTGAACTGTGAAGTGTGCACTTCAAATTGTGAACTGTGAACGGCGAATTGTGAACTGTGAACTGTGAAATGAAGACTGTGAACTGTAAACTCTGATCTGTGAACTGTGAACTGTGAACTGTGAACTGTGAAGTGTGCACTGCAAATTGTGGACTGTGGACTGTGAACTGTGAACTGTGAGCTGTACACTGTGAACTGTGAGCTGTGGACTGTGAACTGTGAACTGTGAACTCCGAACTGTGAACTGTGAACTGTGAACTGTGAACTGTGAACTGTGAACTGTGAACTGTGAACTGTGAACTGTGAACTGTGAACTGTGAAGTGTGCACTGCAAATTGTGAACTGTGATCGGCGAATTGTGAACTGTGAACTTTGAACTGTGAACTGTGAACTGTGAACTGTGAACTGTGAACTGTGAACTGTGAACTGTGAACTGTGAACTGTGAACTGTGAACTGTGAACTGTGAACTGTGAACTGTGAACTGTGAACTGTGAACTGTGATCTGTGAACTGTGAACTGTGAACTGTGAGCTGTAAACTGTGAAGTGTGCACTGCAAATTGTGAACTGTGATCGGCGAATGGTGAACTGTGCACTGTGAACTGTGAACTCTGAACTGTGAACTGTGAGCAGTGAACTGTGAAGTGTGCACTGCAAATTGTGAACTGTGGACTGTGAACTGTGAACTGTGAACTCTGAACTGTGAACTGTGAGCTGTAAAATGTGAAGTGTGCACTGCAAATTGTGAACTGTGAACGGCGAATTGTGAACTGTAAACTGTGAACTCTGATCTGTGAACTGTGAACTGCGAACTGTGAACTGTGAACTGTGATTTGTGAACTTTGAACTGTGAACTGTGAACTGTCAACTGTGAGCTGTGAACTTTGAAGTGTGCCCTGCAAATTGTGAACTGTGATCGGCGAATTGTGAACTGTGGACTGTGAACTGTGGACAGTGAACTCTGAACTGTGAACTGTGAACTGTGAAGTGTGCACTTCAAATTGTGAACTGTGAACGGCGAATTGGGAACTGTGAACTGTGAAATGAAGACTGTGAACTGTAAACTCTGATCTGTGAACTGTGAACTGCGAATTGTGAACTGTGATTTGTGAACTGTGAACTGTGAACTGTGAACTGTGAACTGTGAACTGTGAACTGGGCAGTGTGAACTGTGAGCTGTGAACTTTGAAGTGGGCACTGCAAATTGTGAACTGTGATCGGCGAATTGGGAACTGTGAACTGTAAAGTCTCATCTGTGAACTGTGAACTGCGAACTGTGAATTGTGAACTGTGAACTGTAAGCTGTGAACTGTGAAATTTGCACTGCAAATTGTGAACTGTGAACGGCGAATTGTGAAATGTGAACTGTGAACTGTGAACAGCGAACTGTGAACTGTGATTTGTGAACTGTGAACTGTGAACTGTGAGCTATGAACTTTGAAGTGTGCACTGCAAATTGTGAACTGTGATCAGCGAATTGTGATCTGTGAACTGTGAACTGTGAACTGTGAACTGTGAACTGTGAACTGTGAACTGTGAACTGTGAACTGTGAACTGTGAACTGTGAACTGTGAACTGTGTACTGTGAACTGTGAACTGTGAACTGTGAACTGTGAACTGTGAGCTGTAAACTGTGAAGTGTGCACTGCAAATTGTGAACTGTGATCGGCGAATGGTGAACTGTGCACTGTGAACTGTGAACTCTGAACTGTGAACTGTGAGCTGTAAAATGTGAAGTGTGCACTGCAAATTGTGAACTGTGAACGGCGAAATGTGAACTGTAAACTGTGAACTCTGATCTGTGAACTTTGAACTGCGAACTGTGAACTGTGAACTGCGATTTGTGAACTTTGAACTGTGAACTGTGAACTGTGAACTGTGAACTGTGAGCTGTGAACTTTGAAGTGTGCACTGCAAATTGTGAACTGTGATCGGCGAATTGTGAACTGTGGACTGTGAACTGTGGACAGTGAACTCTGAACTGTGAACTGTGAACTGTGAAGTGTGCACTTCAAATTGTGAACTGTGAACGGCGAATTGTGAACTGTGAATTGTGAAATGAAGGCTGTGAACTGTAAACTCTGATCTGTGAACTGTGAACTGCGAATTGTGAACTGTGATTTGTGAACTGTGAACTGTGAACTGTGAACTGGGCAGTGTGAACTGTGAGCTGTGAACTTTGAAGTGTGCACTGCAAATTGTGAACTGTGATCGGCGAATTGGGAACTGTGAACTGTCAAGTCTCATCTGTGAACTGTGAACTGCGAACTGTGAATTGTGAACTGTGAACTGTAAGCTGTGAACTGTGAAATTTGCACTGCAAATTGTGAACTGTGAACTGTGAACAGCGAACTGTGAACTGTGATTTGTGAACTGTGAACCGTGAACTGTGAACTGTGAACTGTGAACTGTGAGCTATGAACTTTGAAGTGTGCACTGCAAATTGTGAACTGTGATCAGCGAATTGTGAACTGTGGACTGTGAACTGTGGACAGTGAACTCTGAACTGTGAACTGTGAACTGTGAAGTGTGCACTGCAAATTTTGAACTGTGATCGGCGAATTGTGAACTGTGAACTGTGAAATGAAGACTGTGAACTGTAAACTCTGATCTGTGAACTGTGAACTGTGAACTGTGAACTGTGAACTGTGAACTGTGAACTGTGAACTGTGAACTGTGAACTGTGAACTGTGAACTGTGAACTGTGAACGGCGAATTGTGAACTGTGAGCTGTAAACTGTGAAGTGTGCACTGCAAATTGTGAACTGGGATCGGCGAATTGTGAACTGTGCACTGTGAACTGTGAACTCTGAACTGTGAACTGTGAGCTATGAACTGTGAACTGTGAACTCTGAACTGTGAGCTGTGAACTGTGAAGTGTGCACTGCAAATTGTGAACTGTGCACTGCAAATTGTGAACTGTGGACTGTGAACTGTGAACTTTGAACTGTGAACTGTGAACTGTGAACTGTGAGCTGTGAACTTTGAAGTGTGCACTGCAAATTGTGAACTGTGAACGGCGAATTGTGGACTGTGAACTGTGAAATGAAGGCTGTGAACTGTAAACTCTGATCTGTGAACTGTGCACTGCAAATTGTGAACTGTGATCGGCGAATTGTGAACTGTGAACTGTGAACTGTGGACAGTGAACTCTGAACTGTGAACTGTGAACTGTGAAGTGTGCACTTCAAATTGTGAACTGTGAACGGCGAATTGTGAACTGTGAACTGTGAAATGAAGACTGTGAACTGTAAACTCTGATCTGTGAACTGTAAACTGTGAACTATGAACTGTGAACTGGGCAGTG
The DNA here is from genome assembly GCA_963971365.1 of Lasioglossum villosulum. NCBI lineage: Eukaryota > Metazoa > Arthropoda > Insecta > Hymenoptera > Halictidae > Lasioglossum > Lasioglossum villosulum. The sequence goes on from OZ020495.1 coordinate 30,475,574, forward strand.
TGAACTGTGAACTGTGAGCTGTGAACTTTGAAATGTGCACTGCAAATTGCGAACTGTGATCGGCGAATTGTGAACTGTGAACTGTAAAGTCTCATCTGTGAACTGTGAACTGCGAACTATGAACTGTGAACTGTGAACTGTAAGCTGTGAGCTGTGAAATGTACACTGCAATCTGTGAAATGTGCACTGCAAATTGTGAACTGTGAACGGCGAATTGTGAACTGTGAACTGTGAACTGTGAACTGTGAACTGTGTACTCCGAACTGTGAGCTGTAAACTGTGAAGTGTGCACTGCAAATTGTGAACTGTGATCGGCGAATTGTGAACTGTGCACCGTGAACTGTGAACTCTGAACTCTGAACTGTGAACTGTGAGCTTTGAACTGTGAAGTGTGCACTGCAAATTGTGAACTGTGGACTGTGAACTGTGAACTGTGAGCTGTACACTGTGAACTGTGAGCTGTGGACTGTGAACTGTGAACTGTGAACTCCGAACTGTGAACTGTGAACTGTGAAATGTGAAATGAAGGCTGTGAACTGTAATCTCTGATCTGTGAACTGTGCACTGCAAATTGTGAAGTGTGATCGGCGAATTGTGAACTGTGAACTGTGAACTGTGGACAGTGAACTCTGAACTGTGAACTGTGAACTGTTAACTGTGAAGTGTGCACTTCAAATTGTGAACTGTGAACGGCGAATTGTGAACTGTGAATTGTGAAATGAAGGCTGTGAACTGTAAACTCTGATCTGTGAACTGTGCACTGCAAATTGTGAACTGTGATCGGCGAATTGTGAACTGTAAACTGTGAACTGTGGACAGTGAACTCTGAACTGTGAACTGTGAACTGTGAACTGTGAACTGTGAAGTGTGCACTTCAAATTGTGAACTGTGAACAGCGAATTGTGAACTGTGAACTGTGAAATGAAGACTGTGAACTGTGAACTGTAAGCTGTGAACTGTGAAATGTGCACTGCAAATTGTGAAATGTGCACTGCAAATTGTGAACTGTGAACGGCGAATTGTGAACTGTGAACTGTGAACTGTGAACTGTGTACTCCGAACTGTGAACTGTGAACTGTGAACTGTGAGCTGTAAACTGTGAAGTGTGCACTGCAAATTGTGAACTGTGATCGGCGAATTGTGAACTGTGCACTGTGAACTGTGGACTCTGAACTGTGAACTGTGAACTGTGAGCTGTGAACTGTGAAGTGTGCACTGCAAATTGTGAACTGTGGACTGTGAACAGTGAACTGTGAGCTGTACACTGTGAACTGTGAGCTGTGGACTGTGAACTGTGAACTGTGAACTCCGAACTGTGAACTGTGAACTGTGAACTGTGAACTGTGAACTGTGAACTGTGAACTGTGAACTGTGAACTGTGAAGTGTGCACTGCAAATTGTGAACTGTGATCGGCGAATTGTGAACTGTGAATTTTGAACTGTGAACTGTGAACTGTGAACTGTGAACTGTGAACTGTGAACTGTGAACTGTGAACTGTGAACTGTGAACTGTGAACTGTGAACTGTGAACTGTGAACTGTGAACTGTGATCTGTGAACTGTGAACTGTGAACTGTGAACTGTGAACTGTGAACTGTGAACTGTGAACTGTGAACTGTGAACTGTGAACTGTGAACTGTGAACTGTGAACTGTGAACTGTGAACTGTGAACTGTGAACTGTGAACTGTGAACTGTGAACTGTGAACTGTGAGCTGTAAACTGTGAAGTGTGCACTGCAAATTGTGAACTGTGATCGGCGAATGGTGAACTGTGCACTGTGAACTGTGAACTCTGAACTGTGAACTGTGAGCAGTGAACTGTGAAGTGTGCACTGCAAATTGTGAACTGTGGACTGTGAACTGTGAACTGTGAACTCTGAACTGTGAACTGTGAGCTGTAAAATGTGAAGTGTGCACTGCAAATTGTGAACTGTGAACGGCGAATTGTGAACTGTAAACTGTGAACTGTGATCTGTGAACTGTGAACTGCGAACTGTGAACTGTGAACTGTGATTTGTGAACTTTGAACTGTGAACTGTGAACTGTGAACTGTGAGCTGTGAACTTTGAAGTGTGCACTGCAAATTGTGAACTGTGATCGGCGAATTGTGAACTGTGGACTGTGAACTGTGGACAGTGAACTCTGAACTGTGAACTGTGAACTGTGAAGTGTGCACTTCAAATTGTGAACTGTGAACGGCGAATTGTGAACTGTGAACTGTGAAATGAAGGCTGTGAACTGTAAACTCTGATGTGTGAACTGTGCACTGCAAATTGTGAACTGTGAACGGCGAATTGTGAGCTGTGGACTGTGAACTGTGAACTCCGAACTGTGAACTGTGAACTGTGAACCGTGAACTGTGAACTGTGAACTGTGAACTGTGAGCTATGAACTTTGAAGTGTGCACTGCAAATTGTGAACTGTGATCAGCGAATTGTGAACTGTGGACTGTGAACTGTGGACAGTGAACTCTGAACTGTGAACTGTGAACTGTGAACTGTGAAGTGTGCACTGCAAATTTTGAACTGTGATCGGCGAATTGTGAACTGTGCACTGTGAACTGTGAACTCTGAACTGTGAACTGTGAGCTGTGAACTGTGGACTGTGAACTGTGGACAGTGAACTCTGAACTGTGAACTGTGAACTGTGAAGTGTGCACTTCAAATTGTGAACTGTGAACGGCGAATTGTGAACTGTGAACTGTGAAATGAAGGCTGTGAACTGTAAACTCTGATCTGTGAACTGTGCACTGCAAATTGTGAACTGTGATCGGCGAATTGTGAACTGTGAACTGTGAACTGTGGACAGTGAACTCTGAACTGTGAACTGTGAACTGTGAACTGTGAAGTGTGCACTTCAAATTGTGAACTGTGAACGGCGAATTGTGAACTGTGAATTGTGAGATGAAGGCTGTGAACTGTAAACTCTGATCTGTGAACTGTGCACTGCAAATTGTGAACTGTGATCGGCGAATTGTGAACTGTGAATTGCGAAATGTGAACTGTGGACTGTGAACTCTGATCTGTGAACTGTGAACTGCGAAATGTGAACTGTGATTTGTGAACTGTGAACTGTGAACTGTGAGCTGTAAACTGTGAAGTGTGCACTGCAAATTGTAAACTGTGAACGGCGAATTGTGAACTGTAAACTGTGAACTCTGATCTGTGAACTGTGAACTGCGAACTGTGAACTGTGAACTGTGATTTGTGAACTTTGAACTGTGAACTGTGAACTGTGAACTGTGAGCTGTGAACTTTGAAGTGTGCACTGCAAATTGTGAACTGTGATCGGCGAATTGTGAACTGTGGACTGTGAACTGTGGACAGTGAACTCTGAACTGTGAACTGTGAACTGTGAAGTGTGCACTTCAAATTGTGAACTGTGAACGGCGAATTGTGAACTGTGAACTGTGAAATGAAGGCTCTGAACTGTAAACTCTGATCTGTGAACTGTGAACTGCGAATTGTGAACTGTGATTTGTGAACTGTGAACTGTGAACTGTGATTTGTGAACTCCGAACTGTGAACTGTGAACTGTGATTTGTGAACTCCGAACTGTGAACTGTGAACTGTGAAATGTGAAATGAAGGCTGTGAACTGTAATCTCTGATCTGTGAACTGTGCACTGCAAATTGTGAACTGTGATCGGCGAATTGTGAACTGTGAACTGTGAACTGTGGACAGTGAACTCTGAACTGTGAACTGTGAACTGTTAACTGTGAAGTGTGCACTTCAAATTGTGAACTGTGAACGGCGAATTGTGAACTGTGAATTGTGAAATGAAGGCTGTGAACTGTAAACTCTGATCTGTGAACTGTGCACTGCAAATTGTGAACTGTGAACGGCGAATTGTGAACTGTGAACTGTGAACTGTGAACTGTGTACTCCGAACTGTGAACTGTGAACTGTGAACTGTGAGCTGTAAACTGTGAAGTGTGCACTGCAAATTGTGAACTGTGATCGGCGAATTGTGAACTGTGCACTGTGAACTGTGGACTCTGAACTGTGAACTGTGAACTGTGAGCTGTGAACTGTGAAGTGTGCACTGCAAATTGTGAACTGTGGACTGTGAACAGTGAACTGTGAGCTGTACACTGTGAACTGTGAGCTGTGGACTGTGAACTGTGAACTGTGAACTGTGAACTGTGAACTGTGAACTGTGAACTGTGAACTGTGAACTGTGAACTGTGAACTGTGAACTGTGAAGTGTGCACTGCAAATTGTGAACTGTGATCGGCGAATTGTGAACTGTGAATTTTGAACTGTGAACTGTGAACTGTGAACTGTGAACTGTGAACTGTGAACTGTGAACTGTGAACTGTGAACTGTGAACTGTGAACTGTGAACTGTGAACTGTGAACTGTGAACTGTGAACTGTGATCTGTGAACTGTGAACTGTGAACTGTGAACTGTGAACTGTGAACTGTGAACTGTGAACTGTGAACTGTGAACTGTGAACTGTGAACTGTGAACTGTGAACTGTGAACTGTGAACTGTGAACTGTGAACTGTGAACTGTGAACTGTGAACTGTGAGCTGTAAACTGTGAAGTGTGCACTGCAAATTGTGAACTGTGATCGGCGAATGGTGAACTGTGCACTGTGAACTGTGAACTCTGAACTGTGAACTGTGAGCAGTGAACTGTGAAGTGTGCACTGCAAATTGTGAACTGTGGACTGTGAACTGTGAACTGTGAACTCTGAACTGTGAACTGTGAGCTGTAAAATGTGAAGTGTGCACTGCAAATTGTGAACTGTGAACGGCGAATTGTGAACTGTAAACTGTGAACTGTGATCTGTGAACTGTGAACTGCGAACTGTGAACTGTGAACTGTGATTTGTGAACTTTGAACTGTGAACTGTGAACTGTGAACTGTGAGCTGTGAACTTTGAAGTGTGCACTGCAAATTGTGAACTGTGATCGGCGAATTGTGAACTGTGGACTGTGAACTGTGGACAGTGAACTCTGAACTGTGAACTGTGAACTGTGAAGTGTGCACTTCAAATTGTGAACTGTGAACGGCGAATTGTGAACTGTGAACTGTGAAATGAAGGCTGTGAACTGTAAACTCTGATGTGTGAACTGTGCACTGCAAATTGTGAACTGTGAACGGCGAATTGTGAGCTGTGGACTGTGAACTGTGAACTCCGAACTGTGAACTGTGAACTGTGAACCGTGAACTGTGAACTGTGAACTGTGAACTGTGAGCTATGAACTTTGAAGTGTGCACTGCAAATTGTGAACTGTGATCAGCGAATTGTGAACTGTGGACTGTGAACTGTGGACAGTGAACTCTGAACTGTGAACTGTGAACTGTGAACTGTGAAGTGTGCACTGCAAATTTTGAACTGTGAACGGCGAATTGTGAACTGTGAATTGTGAGATGAAGGCTGTGAACTGTAAACTCTGATCTGTGAACTGTGCACTGCAAATTGTGAACTGTGATCGGCGAATTGTGAACTGTGAATTGCGAAATGTGAACTGTGGACTGTGAACTCTGATCTGTGAACTGTGAACTGCGAAATGTGAACTGTGATTTGTGAACTGTGAACTGTGAACTGTGAGCTGTAAACTGTGAAGTGTGCACTGCAAATTGTAAACTGTGAACGGCGAATTGTGAACTGTAAACTGTGAACTCTGATCTGTGAACTGTGAACTGCGAACTGTGAACTGTGAACTGTGATTTGTGAACTTTGAACTGTGAACTGTGAACTGTGAACTGTGAGCTGTGAACTTTGAAGTGTGCACTGCAAATTGTGAACTGTGATCGGCGAATTGTGAACTGTGGACTGTGAACTGTGGACAGTGAACTCTGAACTGTGAACTGTGAACTGTGAAGTGTGCACTTCAAATTGTGAACTGTGAACGGCGAATTGTGAACTGTGAACTGTGAAATGAAGGCTCTGAACTGTAAACTCTGATCTGTGAACTGTGAACTGCGAATTGTGAACTGTGATTTGTGAACTGTGAACTGTGAACTGTGATTTGTGAACTCCGAACTGTGAACTGTGAACTGTGAACTGTGAACTGTGAAATGAAGGCTGTGAACTGTAAACTCTGATCTGTGAACTGTGCACTGCAAATTGTGAACTGTGATCGGCGAATTGTGAACTGTGAACTGTGAACTGTGGACAGTGAACTCTGAACTGTGAACTGTGAACTGTGAACTGTGAAGTGTGCACTTCAAATTGTGAACTGTGAACGGCGAATTGTGAACTGTGAATTGTGAGATGAAGGCTGTGAACTGTAAACTCTGATCTGTGAACTGTGCACTGCAAATTGTGAACTGTGATCGGCGAATTGTGAACTGTGAATTGCGAAATGTGAACTGTGGACTGTGAACTCTGATCTGTGAACTGTGAACTGCGAAATGTGAACTGTGATTTGTGAACTGTGAACTGTGAACTGTGAGCTGTAAACTGTGAAGTGTGCACTGCAAATTGTAAACTGTGAACGGCGAATTGTGAACTGTAAACTGTGAACTCTGATCTGTGAACTGTGAACTGCGAACTGTGAACTGTGAACTGTGATTTGTGAACTTTGAACTGTGAACTGTGAACTGTGAACTGTGAGCTGTGAACTTTGAAGTGTGCACTGCAAATTGTGAACTGTGATCGGCGAATTGTGAACTGTGGACTGTGAACTGTGGACAGTGAACTCTGAACTGTGAACTGTGAACTGTGAAGTGTGCACTTCAAATTGTGAACTGTGAACGGCGAATTGTGAACTGTGAACTGTGAAATGAAGGCTCTGAACTGTAAACTCTGATCTGTGAACTGTGAACTGCGAATTGTGAACTGTGATTTGTGAACTGTGAACTGTGAACTGTGATTTGTGAACTCCGAACTGTGAACTGTGAACTGTGATTTGTGAACTCCGAACTGTGAACTGTGAACTGTGAAATGTGAAATGAAGGCTGTGAACTGTAATCTCTGATCTGTGAACTGTGCACTGCAAATTGTGAACTGTGATCGGCGAATTGTGAACTGTGAACTGTGAACTGTGGACAGTGAACTCTGAACTGTGAACTGTGAACTGTTAACTGTGAAGTGTGCACTTCAAATTGTGAACTGTGAACGGCGAATTGTGAACTGTGAATTGTGAAATGAAGGCTGTGAACTGTAAACTCTGATCTGTGAACTGTGCACTGCAAATTGTGAACTGTGAACGGCGAATTGTGAACTGTGAACTGTGAACTGTGAACTGTGTACTCCGAACTGTGAACTGTGAACTGTGAACTGTGAGCTGTAAACTGTGAAGTGTGCACTGCAAATTGTGAACTGTGATCGGCGAATTGTGAACTGTGCACTGTGAACTGTGGACTCTGAACTGTGAACTGTGAACTGTGAGCTGTGAACTGTGAAGTGTGCACTGCAAATTGTGAACTGTGGACTGTGAACAGTGAACTGTGAGCTGTACACTGTGAACTGTGAGCTGTGGACTGTGAACTGTGAACTGTGAACTGTGAACTGTGAACTGTGAACTGTGAACTGTGAACTGTGAACTGTGAACTGTGAACTGTGAACTGTGAAGTGTGCACTGCAAATTGTGAACTGTGATCGGCGAATTGTGAACTGTGAATTTTGAACTGTGAACTGTGAACTGTGAACTGTGAACTGTGAACTGTGAACTGTGAACTGTGAACTGTGAACTGTGAACTGTGAACTGTGAACTGTGAACTGTGAACTGTGAACTGTGAACTGTGATCTGTGAACTGTGAACTGTGAACTGTGAACTGTGAACTGTGAACTGTGAACTGTGAACTGTGAACTGTGAACTGTGAACTGTGAACTGTGAACTGTGAACTGTGAACTGTGAACTGTGAACTGTGAACTGTGAACTGTGAACTGTGAACTGTGAGCTGTAAACTGTGAAGTGTGCACTGCAAATTGTGAACTGTGATCGGCGAATGGTGAACTGTGCACTGTGAACTGTGAACTCTGAACTGTGAACTGTGAGCAGTGAACTGTGAAGTGTGCACTGCAAATTGTGAACTGTGGACTGTGAACTGTGAACTGTGAACTCTGAACTGTGAACTGTGAGCTGTAAAATGTGAAGTGTGCACTGCAAATTGTGAACTGTGAACGGCGAATTGTGAACTGTAAACTGTGAACTGTGATCTGTGAACTGTGAACTGCGAACTGTGAACTGTGAACTGTGATTTGTGAACTTTGAACTGTGAACTGTGAACTGTGAACTGTGAGCTGTGAACTTTGAAGTGTGCACTGCAAATTGTGAACTGTGATCGGCGAATTGTGAACTGTGGACTGTGAACTGTGGACAGTGAACTCTGAACTGTGAACTGTGAACTGTGAAGTGTGCACTTCAAATTGTGAACTGTGAACGGCGAATTGTGAACTGTGAACTGTGAAATGAAGGCTGTGAACTGTAAACTCTGATGTGTGAACTGTGCACTGCAAATTGTGAACTGTGAACGGCGAATTGTGAGCTGTGGACTGTGAACTGTGAACTCCGAACTGTGAACTGTGAACTGTGAACCGTGAACTGTGAACTGTGAACTGTGAACTGTGAGCTATGAACTTTGAAGTGTGCACTGCAAATTGTGAACTGTGATCAGCGAATTGTGAACTGTGGACTGTGAACTGTGGACAGTGAACTCTGAACTGTGAACTGTGAACTGTGAACTGTGAAGTGTGCACTGCAAATTTTGAACTGTGATCGGCGAATTGTGAACTGTGCACTGTGAACTGTGAACTCTGAACTGTGAACTGTGAGCTGTGAACTGTGGACTGTGAACTGTGGACAGTGAACTCTGAACTGTGAACTGTGAACTGTGAAGTGTGCACTGTAAGCTGTGAACTGTGAAATGTGCACTGCAAATTGTGAAATGTGCACTGCAAATTGTGAACTGTGATCGGCAAATTGTGAACTGTGGACTGTGAACTGTGGACAGTGAACTCTGAACTGTGAACTGTGAACTGTGAACTGTGAACTGTGAACTGTGCACTTCAAATTGTGAACTGTGAACGGCGAATTGTGAACTGTGAACTGTGAAATGAAGGCTGTGAACTGTAAACTCTGATCTGTGAACTGTGCACTGCAAATTGTGAACTGTGATCGGCGAATTGTGAACTGTGAACTGTGAACTGTGGACAGTGAACTCTGAACTGTGAACTGTGAACTGTGAACTGTGAAGTGTGTACTTCAAATTGTGAACTGTGAACGGCGAATTGTGAACTGTGAATTGTGAGATGAAGGCTGTGAACTGTAAACTCTGATCTGTGAACTGTGCACTGCAAATTGTGAACTGTGATCGGCGAATTGTGAACTGTGAACTGTGAACTGTGGACAGTGAACTTTGAACTGTGAACTGTGAACTGTGAACTGTGAAGTGTACACTTCAAATTGTGAACTGTGAACGGCGAATTGTGAACTGTGAACTGTGAAATGAAGACTGTGAACTGTAAACTCTGATCTGTAAACTGTAAACTGTGAACTGTGAACTGTGAACCGGGCAGTGTGAACTGTGAACTGTGCACTGTGAACTGTGAGCTGTGAACTGTGAACTGTGGACTGTGAACTCTGATCTGTGAACTGTGAACTGCGAAATGTGAACTGTGATTTGTGAACTGTGAACTGTGAACTGTGAGCTGTAAACTGTGAAGTGTGCACTGCAAATTGTGAACTGTGAACGGCGAATTGTGAACTGTAAACTGTGAACTGTGATCTGTGAACTGTGAACTGCGAACTGTGAACTGTGAACTGTGATTTGTGAACTTTGAACTGTGAACTGTGAACTGTGAACTGTGAGCTGTGAACTTTGAAGTGTGCACTGCAAATTGTGAACTGTGATCGGCGAATTGTGAACTGTGGACTGTGAACTGTGGACAGTGAACTCTGAACTGTGAACTGTGAACTGTGAAGTGTGCACTTCAAATTGTGAACTGTGAACGGCGAATTGTGAACTGTGAACTGTGAAATGAAGGCTCTGAACTGTAAACTCTGATCTGTGAACTGTGAACTGCGAATTGTGAACTGTGATTTGTGAACTGTGAACTGTGAACTGTGAACTGTGAACTGTGAACTGTGAACTGGGCAGTGTGAACTGTGAGCTGTGAACTTTGAAGTGTGCACTGCAAATTGTGAACTGTGATCGGCGAATGGTGAACTGTGCACTGTGAACTGTGAACTCTGAACTGTGAACTGTGAGCTGTGAACTGTGAAGTGTGCACTGGAAATTGTGAACTGTGAACTGTAAGCTATGAACTTTGAAGTGTGCACTGCAAATTGTGAACTGTGATCAGCGAATTGTGAACTGTGGACTGTGACCTGTGGACAGTGAACTCTGAACTGTGAACTGTGAACTGTGAACTGTGAAGTGTGCACTTCAAATTGTGAACTGTGAACGGCGTATTGTGAACTGTGAACTGTGAAATGAAGACTGTGAACTGTAAACTCTGATCTGTGAACTGTGAACTGTGAACTGCGAATTGTGAACTGTGATTTGTGAACTGTGAACTGTGAACTGTGAACTGTGAGACGTGAGCTGTGAACTTTGAAGTGTGCACTGCAAATTGTGAACTGTGATCAGCGAATTGTGAACTGTGGACTGTGAACTGTGGACAGTGAACTCTGAACTGTGAACTGTGAACTGTGCAGTATGCACTTCAAATTGTGAACTGTGAACGGCGAATTGTGAACTGTGAACTGTGAACTGTGAACTGTGAACTGTGAACTGTGAACTGTGAACTGTGAACTGTGAACTGTGAACTGTGAACTGTGAACTGTGAACTGGGCAGTGTGAACTGTGAGTTGTGAACTTTGAAGTGTGCACTGCAAATTGTGAACTGTGATCGGCGAATTGTGAACTGTGAACATTGAACTGTGAACTGTGAACTGTGAACTGTGAACTGTGAACTGTGAACTGTGAACTGTGAACTGTGAACTGTGAACTGTGAACTGTGAACTGTGAACTGTGAACTGTGAACTGTGAACTGTGAACTGTGAACTGTGAACTGTGAACTGTGAACTGTGAACTGTGAACTGTGAACTGTGAACTGTGAACTGTGAACTGTGAACTGTGAACTGTGAACTGTGAACTGTGAGCTGTAAACTGTGAAGTGTGCACTGCAAATTGTGAACTGTTATCGGCGAATGGTGAACTGTGCACTGTGAACTGTGAACTCTGAACTGTGAACTGTGAGCAGTGAACTGTGAAGTGTGCACTGCAAATTGTGAACTGTGGACTGTGAACTGTGAACTGTGAACTCTGAACTGTGAACTGTGAGCTGTAAACTGTGAAGTGTGCACTGCAAATTGTGAACTGTGAACGGCGAATTGTGAACTGTGGACTGTGAACTCTGATCTGTGAACTGTGAACTGCGAAATGTGAACTGTGATTTGTGAACTGTGAACTGTGAACTGTGAGCTGTAAACTGTGAAGTGTGCACTGCAAATTGTGAACTGTGAACGGCGAATTGTGAACTGTAAACTGTGAACTCTGATCTGTGAACTGTGAACTGCGAACTGTGAACTGTGAACTGTGATTTGTGAACTTCGAACTGTGAACTGTGTACTGTGAACTGTGAGCTGTGAACTGTGAACTGTGGACAGTGAACTCTGAACTGTGAACTGTGAACTGTGAAGTGTGCACTTCAAATTGTGAACTGTGAACGGCGAATTGTGAACTGTGAACTGTGAAATGAAGGCTCTGAAATGTAAACTCTGATCTGTGAACTGTGAACTGCGAATTGTGAACTGTGAACTGTCAGCTGTAAACTGTGAAGTGTGCACTGCAAATTGTGAACTGTCAACGGCGAATTGTGAACTGTAAACTGTGAACTGTGAACTGTGAACTGTGAACTGTGAACTGTGAACTGTGAACTGTGAACTGTGAACTGTGAACTGTGAACTGTGAACTGTGAACTGTGAGCTGTAAACTGTGAAGTGTGCACTGCAAATTGTGAACTGTTATCGGCGAATGGTGAACTGTGCACTGTGAACTGTGAACTCTGAACTGTGAACTGTGAGCAGTGAACTGTGAAGTGTGCACTGCAAATTGTGAACTGTGGACTGTGAACTGTGAACTGTGAACTCTGAACTGTGAACTGTGAGCTGTAAACTGTGAAGTGTGCACTGCAAATTGTGAACTGTGAACGGCGAATTGTGAACTGTGGACTGTGAACTCTGATCTGTGAACTGTGAACTGCGAAATGTGAACTGTGATTTGTGAACTGTGAACTGTGAACTGTGAGCTGTAAACTGTGAAGTGTGCACTGCAAATTGTGAACTGTGAACGGCGAATTGTGAACTGTAAACTGTGAACTCTGATCTGTGAACTGTGAACTGCGAACTGTGAACTGTGAACTGTGATTTGTGAACTTCGAACTGTGAACTGTGTACTGTGAACTGTGAGCTGTGAACTGTGAACTGTGGACAGTGAACTCTGAACTGTGAACTGTGAACTGTGAAGTGTGCACTTCAAATTGTGAACTGTGAACGGCGAATTGTGAACTGTGAACTGTGAAATGAAGGCTCTGAAATGTAAACTCTGATCTGTGAACTGTGAACTGCGAATTGTGAACTGTGAACTGTCAGCTGTAAACTGTGAAGTGTGCACTGCAAATTGTGAACTGTCAACGGCGAATTGTGAACTGTAAACTGTGAACTCTGATCTGTGAACTGTGAACTGCGAACTGTGAACTGTGAACTGTGATTTGTGAACTTTGAACTGTGAACTGTGAACTGTGTGCTGTGAACTGTGAACTGTGGACAGTGAACTCTGAACTGTGAACTGTGAACTGTGAAGTGTGCACTTCAAATTGTGAACTGTGAACGGCGAATTGTGAACTGTGAACTGTGAAATGAAGGCTCTGAACTGTAAACTCTGATCTGTGAACTGTGCACTGCAAATTGTGAACTGTGAACTGTGCGCTGTAAACTGTGAAGTGTGCACTGCAAATTGTGAACTGTGAACGGCGAATTGTGAACTGTAAACTGTGAACTCTGATCTGTGAACTGTGAACTGCGAACTGTGAACTGTGAACTGTGATTTGTGAACTTTGAACTGTGAACTGTGAACTGTGAACTGTGAACTGTGAGCTGTGAACTGTGAACTGTGGACTGTGAACTCTGATCTGTGAACTGTGAACTGCGAAATGTGAACTGTGATTTGTGAACTGTGAACTGTGAACTGTGAGCTGTAAACTGTGAAGTGTGCACTGCAAATTGTGAACTGTGAACGGCGAATTGTGAACTGTAAACTGTGAACTCTGATCTGTGAACTGTGAACTGCGAACTGTGAACTGTGAACTGTGATTTGTGAATTTTGAACTGTGAACTGTGAACTGTGAACTGTGAGCTGTGATCTTTGAAGTGTGCACTGCAAATTGTGAACTGTGATCGGCGAATTGTGAACTGTGGACTGTTAACTGTGGACAGTGAACTCTGAACTGTGAACTGTGAACTGTGAAGTGTGCACTTCAAATTGTGAACTGTGAACGGCGAATTGTGAACTGTGAACTGTGAAATGAAGGCTCTGAACTGTAAACTCTGATCTGTGAACTGTGAACTGCGAATTGTGAACTGTGATTTGTGAACTGTGAACTGTGAACTGTGAACTGTGAACTGGGCAGTGTGAACTGTGATCTGTGAACTTTGAAGTGTGCACTGCAAATTGTGAACTGTGATCGGCGAATTGGGAACTGTGAACTGTGAACTGTGAACTGTAAGCTGTGAACTGTGAAATTTGCACTGCAAATTGTGAACTGTGATCGGCGAATTGTGAACTGTGAACTGGGCAGTGTGAACTGTGAACTGTGAACTGGGCAGTGTGAACTGTGAGCTGTGAACTTTGAAGTGTGCACTGCAAATTGTGAACTGTGATCGGCGAATTGGGAACTGTGAACTGTAAAGTCTCATCTGTGAACTGTGAACTGCGAACTGTGAACTGTGAACTGTGGACTGTAAGCTGTGAACTGTGAAATTTGCACTGCAAATTGTGAACTGTGAACGGCGAATTGTGAACTGTGAACTGTGAAATGTGAACAGCGAACAGCGAACTGTGAACTGTGATTTGTGAACTGTGAACCGTGAACTGTGAACTGTGAACTGTGATCTGTGAGCTATGAACTCCGAACTGTGAACTGTGAACTGTGAGCTCTGAGCTGTACACTGTGAACTGTGAACTGTGAACTGTGAACTGTGAACTGTGAACTGTGAACTGTGAACTGTGAACTGTGAGCTGTAAACTGTGAAGTGTGCACTGCAAATTGTGAACTGTGAGCGGCGAATTGTGAACTGTGCACTGTGAACTGTGAACCCTGAACTGTGAACTGTGAGCTGTGAACTGTGAACTGTGAAGTGTGCACTGCAAATTGTGGACTGTGGACTGTGAACTGTGAACTGTGAGCTGTACACTGTGAACTGTGAGCTGTGGACTGTGAACTGTGAACTGTGAACTCCGAACTGTGAACTGTGAACTGTCAACTGTGAACTGTGAACTGTGAACTGTGAACTGTGAACTGTGAACTGTGAACTGTGAACTGTGAACTGTGAACTGTGAACTGTGAACTGTGAACTGTGAACTGTGAACTGTGAGCTGTAAACTGTGAAGTGTGCACTGCAAATTGTGAACTGTGAACGGCGAATTGTGAACTGTAAACTGTGAACTCTGATCTGTGAACTGTGAACTGCGAACTGTGAACTGTGAACTGTGATTTGTGAATTTTGAACTGTGAACTGTGAACTGTGAACTGTGAGCTGTGATCTTTGAAGTGTGCACTGCAAATTGTGAACTGTGATCGGCGAATTGTGAACTGTGGACTGTTAACTGTGGACAGTGAACTCTGAACTGTGAACTGTGAACTGTGAAGTGTGCACTTCAAATTGTGAACTGTGAACGGCGAATTGTGAACTGTGAACTGTGAAATGAAGGCTCTGAAATGTAAACTCTGATCTGTGAACTGTGAACTGCGAATTGTGAACTGTGAACTGTCAGCTGTAAACTGTGAAGTGTGCACTGCAAATTGTGAACTGTCAACGGCGAATTGTGAACTGTAAACTGTGAACTCTGATCTGTGAACTGTGAACTGCGAACTGTGAACTGTGAACTGTGATTTGTGAACTTTGAACTGTGAACTGTGAACTGTGTGCTGTGAACTGTGAACTGTGGACAGTGAACTCTGAACTGTGAACTGTGAACTGTGAAGTGTGCACTTCAAATTGTGAACTGTGAACGGCGAATTGTGAACTGTGAACTGTGAAATGAAGGCTCTGAACTGTAAACTCTGATCTGTGAACTGTGCACTGCAAATTGTGAACTGTGAACTGTGCGCTGTAAACTGTGAAGTGTGCACTGCAAATTGTGAACTGTGAACGGCGAATTGTGAACTGTAAACTGTGAACTCTGATCTGTGAACTGTGAACTGCGAACTGTGAACTGTGAACTGTGATTTGTGAACTTTGAACTGTGAACTGTGAACTGTGAACTGTGAACTGTGAGCTGTGAACTGTGAACTGTGGACTGTGAACTCTGATCTGTGAACTGTGAACTGCGAAATGTGAACTGTGATTTGTGAACTGTGAACTGTGAACTGTGAGCTGTAAACTGTGAAGTGTGCACTGCAAATTGTGAACTGTGAACGGCGAATTGTGAACTGTAAACTGTGAACTCTGATCTGTGAACTGTGAACTGCGAACTGTGAACTGTGAACTGTGATTTGTGAATTTTGAACTGTGAACTGTGAACTGTGAACTGTGAGCTGTGATCTTTGAAGTGTGCACTGCAAATTGTGAACTGTGATCGGCGAATTGTGAACTGTGGACTGTTAACTGTGGACAGTGAACTCTGAACTGTGAACTGTGAACTGTGAAGTGTGCACTTCAAATTGTGAACTGTGAACGGCGAATTGTGAACTGTGAACTGTGAAATGAAGGCTCTGAACTGTAAACTCTGATCTGTGAACTGTGAACTGCGAATTGTGAACTGTGATTTGTGAACTGTGAACTGTGAACTGTGAACTGTGAACTGGGCAGTGTGAACTGTGATCTGTGAACTTTGAAGTGTGCACTGCAAATTGTGAACTGTGATCGGCGAATTGGGAACTGTGAACTGTGAACTGTGAACTGTAAGCTGTGAACTGTGAAATTTGCACTGCAAATTGTGAACTGTGATCGGCGAATTGTGAACTGTGAACTGGGCAGTGTGAACTGTGAACTGTGAACTGGGCAGTGTGAACTGTGAGCTGTGAACTTTGAAGTGTGCACTGCAAATTGTGAACTGTGATCGGCGAATTGGGAACTGTGAACTGTAAAGTCTCATCTGTGAACTGTGAACTGCGAACTGTGAACTGTGAACTGTGGACTGTAAGCTGTGAACTGTGAAATTTGCACTGCAAATTGTGAACTGTGAACGGCGAATTGTGAACTGTGAACTGTGAAATGTGAACAGCGAACAGCGAACTGTGAACTGTGATTTGTGAACTGTGAACCGTGAACTGTGAACTGTGAACTGTGATCTGTGAGCTATGAACTCCGAACTGTGAACTGTGAACTGTGAGCTCTGAGCTGTACACTGTGAACTGTGAACTGTGAACTGTGAACTGTGAACTGTGAACTGTGAACTGTGAACTGTGAACTGTGAGCTGTAAACTGTGAAGTGTGCACTGCAAATTGTGAACTGTGAGCGGCGAATTGTGAACTGTGCACTGTGAACTGTGAACCCTGAACTGTGAACTGTGAGCTGTGAACTGTGAACTGTGAAGTGTGCACTGCAAATTGTGGACTGTGGACTGTGAACTGTGAACTGTGAGCTGTACACTGTGAACTGTGAGCTGTGGACTGTGAACTGTGAACTGTGAACTCCGAACTGTGAACTGTGAACTGTCAACTGTGAACTGT
The DNA here is from genome assembly GCA_963971365.1 of Lasioglossum villosulum. NCBI lineage: Eukaryota > Metazoa > Arthropoda > Insecta > Hymenoptera > Halictidae > Lasioglossum > Lasioglossum villosulum. The sequence goes on from OZ020495.1 coordinate 30,492,431, forward strand.
GAACTGTGAACTGTGAACTGTGAACTGTGAACTGTGAACTGTGAACTGTGAACTGTGAACTGTGAACTGTGAACTGTGAACTGTGAACTGTGAACTGTGAGCTGTAAACTGTGAAGTGTGCACTGCAAATTGTGAACTGTGAACGGCGAATTGTGAACTGTAAACTGTGAACTCTGATCTGTGAACTGTGAACTGCGAACTGTGAACTGTGAACTGTGATTTGTGAATTTTGAACTGTGAACTGTGAACTGTGAACTGTGAGCTGTGATCTTTGAAGTGTGCACTGCAAATTGTGAACTGTGATCGGCGAATTGTGAACTGTGGACTGTTAACTGTGGACAGTGAACTCTGAACTGTGAACTGTGAACTGTGAAGTGTGCACTTCAAATTGTGAACTGTGAACGGCGAATTGTGAACTGTGAACTGTGAAATGAAGGCTCTGAACTGTAAACTATGATCTGTGAACTGTGAACTGCGAATTGTGAACTGTGATTTGTGAACTGTGAACTGTGAACTGTGAACTGTGAACTGGGCAGTGTGAACTGTGATCTGTGAACTTTGAAGTGTGCACTGCAAATTGTGAACTGTGATCGGCGAATTGGGAACTGTGAACTGTGAACTGTGAACTGTAAGCTGTGAACTGTGAAATTTGCACTGCAAATTGTGAACTGTGATCGGCGAATTGTGAACTGTGAACTGGGCAGTGTGAACTGTGAACTGTGAACTGGGCAGTGTGAACTGTGAGCTGTGAACTTTGAAGTGTGCACTGCAAATTGTGAACTGTGATCGGCGAATTGGGAACTGTGAACTGTAAAGTCTCATGTGTGAACTGTGAACTGCGAACTGTGAACTGTGAACTGTGGACTGTAAGCTGTGAACTGTGAAATTTGCACTGCAAATTGTGAACTGTGAACGGCGAATTGTGAACTGTGAACTGTGAAATGTGAACAGCGAACAGCGAACTGTGAACTGTGATTTGTGAACTGTGAACCGTGAACTGTGAACTGTGAACTGTGATCTGTGAGCTATGAACTCCGAACTGTGAACTGTGAACTGTGAGCTCTGAGCTGTACACTGTGAACTGTGAACTGTGAACTGTGAACTGTGAACTGTGAACTGTGAACTGTGAACTGTGAACTGTGAGCTGTAAACTGTGAAGTGTGCACTGCAAATTGTGAACTGTGAGCGGCGAATTGTGAACTGTGCACTGTGAACTGTGAACCCTGAACTGTGAACTGTGAGCTGTGAACTGTGAACTGTGAAGTGTGCACTGCAAATTGTGGACTGTGGACTGTGAACTGTGAACTGTGAGCTGTACACTGTGAACTGTGAGCTGTGGACTGTGAACTGTGAACTGTGAACTCCGAACTGTGAACTGTGAACTGTGAACTGTGAACTGTGAACTGTGAACTGTGAACTGTGAACTGTGAACTGTGAACTGTGAACTGTGAACTGTGAACTGTGAACTGTGAACTGTGAACTGTGAGCTGTAAACTGTGAAGTGTGCACTGCAAATTGTGAACTGTTATCGGCGAATGGTGAACTGTGCACTGTGAACTGTGAACTCTGAACTGTGAACTGTGAGCAGTGAACTGTGAAGTGTGCACTGCAAATTGTGAACTGTGGACTGTGAACTGTGAACTGTGACCTCTGAACTGTGAACTGTGAGCTGTAAACTGTGAAGTGTGCACTGCAAATTGTGAACTGTGAACGGCGAATTGTGAACTGTGGACTGTGAACTCTGATCTGTGAACTGTGAACTGCGAAATGTGAACTGTGATTTGTGAACTGTGAACTGTGAACTGTGAACTGTGAACTGTGAGCTGTGAACTGTGAACTGTGGACAGTGAACTCTGAACTGTGAACTGTGAACTGTGAAGTGTGCACTTCAAATTGTGAACTGTGAACGGCGAATTGTGAACTGTGAACTGTGAAATGAAGGCTCTGAACTGTAAACTCTGATCTGTGAACTGTGAACTGCCAATTGTGAACTGTGATTTGTGAACTGTGAACTGTGAACTGTGAACTGTGAACTGGGCAGTGTGAACTGTGATCTGTGAACTTTGAAGTGTGCACTGCAAATTGTGAACTGTGATCGGCGAATTGGGAACTGTGAACTGTGAACTGTGAACTGTAAGCTGTGAACTGTGAAATTTGCACTGCAAATTGTGAACTGTGATCGGCGAATTGTGAACTGTGAACTGGGCAGTGTGAACTGTGAACTGTGAACTGGGCAGTGTGAACTGTGAGCTGTGAACTTTGAAGTGTGCACTGCAAATTGTGAACTGTGATCGGCGAATTGGGAACTGTGAACTGTAAAGTCTCATCTGTGAACTGTGAACTGCGAACTGTGAACTGTGAACTGTGGACTGTAAGCTGTGAACTGTGAAATTTGCACTGCAAATTGTGAACTGTGAACGGCGAATTGTGAACTGTGAACTGTGAACTGTGAACAGCGAACTGTGAACTGTGATTTGTGAACTGTGAACCGTGAACTGTGAACTGTGAACTGTGAACTGTGAACTGTGAGCTGTGAACTGTGAACTGTGGACAGTGAACTCTGAACTGTGAACTGTGAACTGTGAAGTGTGCACTTCAAATTGTGAACTGTGAACGGCGAATTGTGAACTGTGAACTGTGAAATGAAGGCTCTGAACTGTAAACTCTGATCTGTGAACTGTGAACTGCCAATTGTGAACTGTGATTTGTGAACTGTGAACTGTGAACTGTGAACTGTGAACTGGGCAGTGTGAACTGTGATCTGTGAACTTTGAAGTGTGCACTGCAAATTGTGAACTGTGATCGGCGAATTGGGAACTGTGAACTGTGAACTGTGAACTGTAAGCTGTGAACTGTGAAATTTGCACTGCAAATTGTGAACTGTGATCGGCGAATTGTGAACTGTGAACTGGGCAGTGTGAACTGTGAACTGTGAACTGGGCAGTGTGAACTGTGAGCTGTGAACTTTGAAGTGTGCACTGCAAATTGTGAACTGTGATCGGCGAATTGGGAACTGTGAACTGTAAAGTCTCATCTGTGAACTGTGAACTGCGAACTGTGAACTGTGAACTGTGGACTGTAAGCTGTGAACTGTGAAATTTGCACTGCAAATTGTGAACTGTGAACGGCGAATTGTGAACTGTGAACTGTGAAATGTGAACAGCGAACAGCGAACTGTGAACTGTGATTTGTGAACTGTGAACCGTGAACTGTGAACTGTGAACTGTGATCTGTGAGCTATGAACTCCGAACTGTGAACTGTGAACTGTGAGCTCTGAGCTGTACACTGTGAACTGTGAACTGTGAACTGTGAACTGTGAACTGTGAACTGTGAACTGTGAACTGTGAACTGTGAGCTGTAAACTGTGAAGTGTGCACTGCAAATTGTGAACTGTGAGCGGCGAATTGTGAACTGTGCACTGTGAACTGTGAACCCTGAACTGTGAACTGTGAGCTGTAAACTGTGAAGTGTGCACTGCAAATTGTGAACTGTTATCGGCGAATGGTGAACTGTGCACTGTGAACTGTGAACTCTGAACTGTGAACTGTGAGCAGTGAACTGTGAAGTGTGCACTGCAAATTGTGAACTGTGGACTGTGAACTGTGAACTGTGAACTCTGAACTGTGAACTGTGAGCTGTAAACTGTGAAGTGTGCACTGCAAATTGTGAACTGTGAACGGCGAATTGTGAACTGTGGACTGTGAACTCTGATCTGTGAACTGTGAACTGCGAAATGTGAACTGTGATTTGTGAACTGTGAACTGTGAACTGTGAGCTGTAAACTGTGAAGTGTGCACTGCAAATTGTGAACTGTGAACGGCGAATTGTGAACTGTAAACTGTGTACTCTGATCTGTGAACTGTGAACTGCGAACTGTGAACTGTGAACTGTGATTTGTGAACTTCGAACTGTGAACTGTGTACTGTGAACTGTGAGCTGTGAACTGTGAACTGTGGACAGTGAACTCTGAACTGTGAACTGTGAACTGTGAAGTGTGCACTTCAAATTGTGAACTGTGAACGGCGAATTGTGAACTGTGAACTGTGAAATGAAGGCTCTGAAATGTAAACTCTGATCTGTGAACTGTGAACTGCGAATTGTGAACTGTGAACTGTCAGCTGTAAACTGTGAAGTGTGCACTGCAAATTGTGAACTGTCAACGGCGAATTGTGAACTGTAAACTGTGAACTCTGATCTGTGAACTGTGAACTGCGAACTGTGAACTGTGTACTGTGATTTGTGAACTTTGAACTGTGAACTGTGAACTGTGTGCTGTGAACTGTGAACTGTGGACAGTGAACTCTGAACTGTGAACTGTGAACTGTGAAGTGTGCACTTCAAATTGTGAACTGTGAACGGCGAATTGTGAACTGTGAACTGTGAAATGAAGGCTCTGAACTGTAAACTCTGATCTGTGAACTGTGAACTGCGAATTGTGAACTGTGAACTGTGCGCTGTAAACTGTGAAGTGTGCACTGCAAATTGTGAACTGTGAACGGCGAATTGTGAACTGTAAACTGTGAACTGCGAACTGTGAACTGTGAACTGTGATTTGTGAACTTTGAACTGTGAACTGTGAACTGTGAACTGTGAACTGTGAGCTGTGAACTGTGAACTGTGGACTGTGAACTCTGATCTGTGAACTGTGAACTGCGAAATGTGAACTGTGATTTGTGAACTGTGAACTGTGAACTGTGAGCTGTAAACTGTGAAGTGTGCACTGCAAATTGTGAACTGTGAACGGCGAATTGTGAACTGTAAACTGTGAACTCTGATCTGTGAACTGTGAACTGCGAACTGTGAACTGTGAACTGTGATTTGTGAATTTTGAACTGTGAACTGTGAACTGTGAACTGTGAGCTGTGATCTTTGAAGTGTGCACTGCAAATTGTGAACTGTGATCGGCGAATTGTGAACTGTGGACTGTTAACTGTGGACAGTGAACTCTGAACTGTGAACTGTGAACTGTGAAGTGTGCACTTCAAATTGTGAACTGTGAACGGCGAATTGTGAACTGTGAACTGTGAAATGAAGGCTCTGAACTGTAAACTCTGATCTGTGAACTGTGAACTGCGAATTGTGAACTGTGATTTGTGAACTGTGAACTGTGAACTGTGAACTGTGAACTGGGCAGTGTGAACTGTGATCTGTGAACTTTGAAGTGTGCACTGCAAATTGTGAACTGTGATCGGCGAATTGGGAACTGTGAACTGTGAACTGTGAACTGTAAGCTGTGAACTGTGAAATTTGCACTGCAAATTGTGAACTGTGATCGGCGAATTGTGAACTGTGAACTGGGCAGTGTGAACTGTGAACTGTGAACTGGGCAGTGTGAACTGTGAGCTGTGAACTTTGAAGTGTGCACTGCAAATTGTGAACTGTGATCGGCGAATTGGGAACTGTGAACTGTAAAGTCTCATCTGTGAACTGTGAACTGCGAACTGTGAACTGTGAACTGTGGACTGTAAGCTGTGAACTGTGAAATTTGCACTGCAAATTGTGAACTGTGAACGGCGAATTGTGAACTGTGAACTGTGAAATGTGAACAGCGAACAGCGAACTGTGAACTGTGATTTGTGAACTGTGAACCGTGAACTGTGAACTGTGAACTGTGAACTGTGAACTGTGAGCTGTAAACTGTGAAGTGTGCACTGCAAATTGTGAACTGTGAGCGGCGAATTGTGAACTGTGCACTGTGAACTGTGAACCCTGAACTGTGAACTGTGAGCTGTGAACTGTGAACTGTGAAGTGTGCACTGCAAATTGTGGACTGTGGACTGTGAACTGTGAACTGTGAGCTGTACACTGTGAACTGTGAGCTGTGGACTGTGAACTGTGAACTGTGAACTCCGAACTGTGAACTGTGAACTGTCAACTGTGAACTGTGAACTGTGAACTGTGAACTGTGAACTGTGAACTGTGAACTGTGAACTGTGAACTGTGAACTGTGAACTGTGAACTGTGAACTGTGAACTGTGAGCTGTAAACTGTGAAGTGTGCACTGCAAATTGTGAACTGTTATCGGCGAATGGTGAACTGTGCACTGTGAACTGTGAACTCTGAACTGTGAACTGTGAGCAGTGAACTGTGAAGTGTGCACTGCAAATTGTGAACTGTGGACTGTGAACTGTGAACTGTGAACTCTGAACTGTGAACTGTGAGCTGTAAACTGTGAAGTGTGCACTGCAAATTGTGAACTGTGAACGGCGAATTGTGAACTGTGGACTGTGAACTCTGATCTGTGAACTGTGAACTGCGAAATGTGAACTGTGATTTGTGAACTGTGAACTGTGAACTGTGAACTGTGAACTGTGAGCTGTGAACTGTGAACTGTGGACAGTGAACTCTGAACTGTGAACTGTGAACTGTGAAGTGTGCACTTCAAATTGTGAACTGTGAACGGCGAATTGTGAACTGTGAACTGTGAAATGAAGGCTCTGAACTGTAAACTCTGATCTGTGAACTGTGAACTGCCAATTGTGAACTGTGATTTGTGAACTGTGAACTGTGAACTGTGAACTGTGAACTGTGAACTGTGAACTGGGCAGTGTGAACTGTGATCTGTGAACTTTGAAGTGTGCACTGCAAATTGTGAACTGTGATCGGCGAATTGGGAACTGTGAACTGTGAACTGTGAACTGTAAGCTGTGAACTGTGAAATTTGCACTGCAAATTGTGAACTGTGATCGGCGAATTGTGAACTGTGAACTGGGCAGTGTGAACTGTGAACTGTGAACTGGGCAGTGTGAACTGTGAGCTGTGAACTTTGAAGTGTGCACTGCAAATTGTGAACTGTGATCGGCGAATTGGGAACTGTGAACTGTAAAGTCTCATCTGTGAACTGTGAACTGCGAACTGTGAACTGTGAACTGTGGACTGTAAGCTGTGAACTGTGAAATTTGCACTGCAAATTGTGAACTGTGAACGGCGAATTGTGAACTGTGAACTGTGAAATGTGAACAGCGAACAGCGAACTGTGAACTGTGATTTGTGAACTGTGAACCGTGAACTGTGAACTGTGAACTGTGAGCTATGAACTCCGAACTGTGAACTGTGAACTGTGAGCTCTGAGCTGTACACTGTGAACTGTGAACTGTGAACTGTGAACTGTGAACTGTGAACTGTGAACTGTGAACTGTGAGCTGTAAACTGTGAAGTGTGCACTGCAAATTGTGAACTGTGAGCGGCGAATTGTGAACTGTGCACTGTGAACTGTGAACCCTGAACTGTGAACTGTGAGCTGTGAACTGTGAACTGTGAAGTGTGCACTGCAAATTGTGGACTGTGGACTGTGAACTGTGAACTGTGAGCTGTACACTGTGAACTGTGAGCTGTGGACTGTGAACTGTGAACTGTGAACTCCGAACTGTGAACTGTGAACTGTGAACTGTGAACTGTGAACTGTGAACTGTGAACTGTGAACTGTGAACTGTGAACTGTGAACTGTGAACTGTGAACTGTGAACTGTGAACTGTGAACTGTGAACTGTGAACTGTGAACTGTGAGCTGTAAACTGTGAAGTGTGCACTGCAAATTGTGAACTGTTATCGGCGAATGGTGAACTGTGCACTGTGAACTGTGAACTCTGAACTGTGAACTGTGAGCAGTGAACTGTGAAGTGTGCACTGCAAATTGTGAACTGTGGACTGTGAACTGTGAACTGTGAACTCTGAACTGTGAACTGTGAGCTGTAAACTGTGAAGTGTGCACTGCAAATTGTGAACTGTGAACGGCGAATTGTGAACTGTGGACTGTGAACTCTGATCTGTGAACTGTGAACTGCGAAATGTGAACTGTGATTTGTGAACTGTGAACTGTGAACTGTGAACTGTGAACTGTGAGCTGTGAACTGTGAACTGTGGACAGTGAACTCTGAACTGTGAACTGTGAACTGTGAAGTGTGCACTTCAAATTGTGAACTGTGAACGGCGAATTGTGAACTGTGAACTGTGAAATGAAGGCTCTGAACTGTAAACTCTGATCTGTGAACTGTGAACTGCGAATTGTGAACTGTGAACTGTGAGCTGTAAACTGTGAAGTGTGCACTGCAAATTGTGAACTGTGAACGGCGAATTGTGAACTGTAAACTGTGAACTCTGATCTGTGAACTGTGAACTGCGAACTGTGAACTGTGAACTGTGATTTGTGAACTTTGAACTGTGAACTGTGAACTGTGAACTGTGAGCTGTGAACTGTGAACTGTGGACTGTGAACTCTGATCTGTGAACTGTGAACTGCGAAATGTGAACTGTGATTTGTGAACTGTGAACTGTGAACTGTGAGCTGTAAACTGTGAAGTGTGCACTGCAAATTGTGAACTGTGAACGGCGAATTGTGAACTGTAAACTGTGAACTCTGATCTGTGAACTGTGAACTGCGAACTGTGAACTGTGAACTGTGATTTGTGAATTTTGAACTGTGAACTGTGAGCTGTGAACTGTGAACTGTGGACAGTGAACTCTGAACTGTGAACTGTGAACTGTGAAGTGTGCACTTCAAATTGTGAACTGTGAACGGCGAATTGTGAACTGTGAACTGTGAAATGAAGGCTCTGAACTGTAAACTCTGATCTGTGAACTGTGCACTGCGAATTGTGAACTGTGATTTGTGAACTGTGAACTGTGAACTGTGAACTGGGCAGTGTGAACTGTGATCTGTGAACTTTGAAGTGTGCACTGCAAATTGTGAACTGTGATCGGCGAATTGGGAACTGTGAACTGTGAACTGTGAACTGTAAGCTGTGAACTGTGAAATTTGCACTGCAAATTGTGAACTGTGATCGGCGAATTGTGAACTGTGAACTGGGCAGTGTGAACTGTGAACTGTGAACTGGGCAGTGTGAACTGTGAGCTGTGAACTTTGAAGTGTGCACTGCAAATTGTGAACTGTGATCGGCGAATTGGGAACTGTGAACTGTAAAGTCTCATCTGTGAACTGTGAACTGCGAACTGTGAACTGTGAACTGTGGACTGTAAGCTGTGAACTGTGAAATTTGCACTGCAAATTGTGAACTGTGAACGGCGAATTGTGAACTGTGAACTGTGAAATGTGAACAGCGAACAGCGAACTGTGAACTGTGATTTGTGAACTGTGAACCGTGAACTGTGAACTGTGAACTGTGAACTGTGATCTGTGAGCTATGAACTCCGAACTGTGAACTGTGAACTGTGAGCTCTGAGCTGTACACTGTAAACTGTGAACTGTGAACTGTGAACTGTGAACTGTGAACTGTGAACTGTGAACTGTGAGCTGTAAACTGTGAAGTGTGCACTGCAAATTGTGAACTGTGATCGGCGAATTGTGAACTGTGCACTGTGAACTGTGAACTCTGAACTGTGAACTGTGAGCTGTGAACTGTGAACTGTGAAGTGTGCACTGCAAATTGTGAACTGTGAACGGCGAATTGTGAACTGTGAACTGTGAAATGAAGGCTGTGAACTGTAAACTCTGATCTGTGAACTGTGCACTGCAAATTGTGAACTGTGATCGGCGAATTGTGAACTGTGAACTGTGAACTGTGGACAGTGAACTCTGAACTGTGAACTGTGAACTGTGAAGTGTGCACTTCAAATTGTGAACTGTGAACGGCGAATTGTGAACTGTGAACTGTGAAATGAAGACTGTGAACTGTAAACTCTGATCTGTGAACTGTAAACTGTGAACTATGAACTGTGAACTGGGCAGTGTGAACTGTGAACTGTGAGCTGTGAACTTTGAAATGTGCACTGCAAATTGCGAACTGTGATCGGCGAATTGTGAACTGTGAACTGTAAAGTCTCATCTGTGAACTGTGAACTGCGAACTATGAACTGTGAACTGTGAACTGTAAGCTGTGAACTGTGAAATGTACACTGCAATCTGTGAAATGTGCACTGCAAATTGTGAACTGTGAACGGCGAATTGTGAACTGTGAACTGTGAACTGTGAACTGTGAACTGTGTACTCCGAACTGTGAGCTGTAAACTGTGAAGTGTGCACTGCAAATTGTGAACTGTGATCGGCGAATTGTGAACTGTGCACCGTGAACTGTGAACTCTGAACTCTGAACTGTGAACTGTGAGCTTTGAACTGTGAAGTGTGCACTGCAAATTGTGAACTGTGGACTGTGAACTGTGAACTGTGAGCTGTACACCGTGAACTGTGAGCTGTGGACTGTGAACTGTGAACTGTGAACTCCGAACTGTGAACTGTGAACTGTGAAATGTGAAATGAAGGCTGTGAACTGTAATCTCTGATCTGTGAACTGTGCACTGCAAATTGTGAACTGTGATCGGCGAATTGTGAACTGTGAACTGTGGACAGTGAACTCTGAACTGTGAACTGTGAACTGTTAACTGTGAAGTGTGCACTTCAAATTGTGAACTGTGAACGGCGAATTGTGAACTGTGAATTGTGAAATGAAGGCTGTGAACTGTAAACTCTGATCTGTGAACTGTGCACTGCAAATTGTGAACTGTGATCGGCGAATTGTGAACTGTAAACTGTGAACTGTGGACAGTGAACTCTGAACTGTGAACTGTGAACTGTGAACTGTGAACTGTGAAGTGTGCACTTCAAATTGTGAACTGTGAACAGCGAATTGTGAACTGTGAACTGTGAAATGAAGACTGTGAACTGTAAACTCTGATCTGTGAACTGTAAACTGTGAACTGTGAACTGTGAACTGGACAGTGTGAACTGTGAACTGTGAACTGTAAACTGTGAGCTGTGAACTTTGAAGTGTGCACTGCAAATTGTGAACTGTGATCGGCGAATTGTGAACTGTGAACTGTAAAGTCTCATCTGTGAACTGTGAACTGCGAACTGTGAACTGTGAACTGTGAACTGTAAGCTGTGAACTGTGAAATGTGCACTGCAAATTGTGAAATGTGCACTGCAAATTGTGAACTGTGAACGGCGAATAGAATACTGTGAACTGTGAACTGTGAACTGTGAACTGTGTACTCCGAACTGTGAACTGTGAACTGTGGACTGTGAACAGTGAACTGTGAGCTGTACACTGTGAACTGTGAGCTGTGGACTGTGAACTGTGAACTGTGAACTCCGAACTGTGAACTGTGAACTGTGAACTGTGAACTGTGAACTGTGAACTGTGAACTGTGAACTGTGAACTGTGAAGTGTGCACTGCAAATTGTGAACTGTGATCGGCGAATTGTGAACTGTGAATTTTGAACTGTGAACTGTGAACTGTGAACTGTGAACTGTGAACTGTGAACTGTGAACTGTGAACTGTGAACTGTGAACTGTGAACTGTGAACTGTGAACTGTGAACTGTGAACTGTGAACTGTGAACTGTGAACTGTGAACTGTGAACTGTGAACTGTGAACTGTGATCTGTGAACTGTGAACTGTGAACTGTGAACTGTGAACTGTGAACTGTGAACTGTGAACTGTGAACTGTGAACTGTGAATTTTGAACTGTGAACTGTGAACTGTGAACTGTGAACTGTGAACTGTGAACTGTGAACTGTGAACTGTGAACTGTGATCTGTGAACTGTGAACTGTGAACTGTGAACTGTGAACTGTGAACTGTGAACTGTGAACTGTGAACTGTGAACTGTGAACTGTGAGCTGTAAACTGTGAAGTGTGCACTGCAAATTGTGAACTGTGAACGGCGAATTGTGAACTGTAAACTGTGAACTGTGATCTGTGAACTGTGAACTGCGAACTGTGAACTGTGAACTGTGATTTGTGAACTTTGAACTGTGAACTGTGAACTGTGAACTGTGAGCTGTGAACTTTGAAGTGTGCACTGCAAATTGTGAACTGTGATCGGCGAATTGTGAACTGTGCACTGTGAACTGTGAACTCTGAACTGTGAACTGTGAGCTGTGGACTGTGAACTGTGGACAGTGAACTCTGAACTGTGAACTGTGAACTGTGAACTGTGAACTGTGCACTTCAAATTGTGAACTGTGAACGGCGAATTGTGAACTGTGAACTGTGAAATGAAGGCTGTGAACTGTAAACTCTGATCTGTGAACTGTGCACTGCAAATTGTGAACTGTGATCGGCGAATTGTGAACTGTGAACTGTGAACTGTGGACAGTGAACTCTGAACTGTGAACTGTGAACTGTGAACTGTGAAGTGTGCACTTCAAATTGTGAACTGTGAACGGCGAATTGTGAACTGTGAATTATGAGATGAAGGCTGTGAACTGTAAACTCTGATCTGTGAACTGTGCACTGCAAATTGTGAACTGTGATCGGCGAATTGTGAACTGTGAACTGTGAACTGTGGACAGTGAACTTTGAACTGTGAACTGTGAACTGTGAACTGTGAACTGTGAAGTGTGCACTTCAAATTGTGAACTGTGAACGGCGAATTGTGAACTGTGAACTGTGAACTGAAGACTGTGAACTGTAAACTCTGATCTGTAAACTGTAAACTGTGAACTGTGAACTGTGAACTGGGCAGTGTGAACTGTGAACTGTGAACTGTGAACTTCGAGCTGTGAACTGTGAACTGTGGACTGTGAACTCTGATCTGTGAACTGTGAACTGCGAAATGTGAACTGTGATTTGTGAACTGTGAACTGTGAACTGTGAGCTGTAAACTGTGAAGTGTGCACTGCAAATTGTGAACTGTGAACGGCGAATTGTGAACTGTAAACTGTGAACTCTGATCTGTGAACTGTGAACTGCGAACTGTGAACTGTGAACTGTGATTTGTGAACTTTGAACTGTGAACTGTGAACTGTGAACTGTGAGCTGTGAACTTTGAAGTGTGCACTGCAAATTGTGAACTGTGATCGGCGAATTGTGAACTGTGGACTGTGAACTGTGGACAGTGAACTCTGAACTGTGAACTGTGAACTGTGAAGTGTGCACTTCAAATTGTGAACTGTGAACGGCGAATTGTGAACTGTGAACTGTGAAATGAAGGCTCTGAACTGTAAACTCTGATCTGTGAACTGTGAACTGCGAATTGTGAACTGTGATTTGTGAACTGTGAACTGTGAACTGTGAACTGTGAACTGTGAACTGTGAACTGGGCAGTGTGAACTGTGAGCTGTGAACTTTGAAGTGTGCACTGCAAATTGTGAACTGTGAACGGCGAATTGTGAACTGTGAACTGTGAACTGTGAACTGTGAACTGTGAACTGTGAACTGTGAACTGTGAACTGTGAACTGTGAACTGGGCAGTGTGAACTGTGAGTTGTGAACTTTGAAGTGTGCACTGCAAATTGTGAACTGTGATCGGCGAATTGTGAACTGTGAACTTTGAACTGTGAACTGTGAACTGTGAACTGTGAACTGTGAACTGTGAACTGTGAACTGTGAACTGTGAACTGTGAACTGTGAACTGTGAACTGTGAACTGTGAACTGTGAACTGTGAACTGTGAACTGTGAACTGTGAACTGTGAACTGTGAACTGTGAACTGTGAACTGTGAACTGTGAACTGTGAACTGTGAACTGTGAACTGTGAACTGTGAACTGTGAACTGTGAACTGTGAACTGTGAACTGTGAGCTGTAAACTGTGAAGTGTGCACTGCAAATTGTGAACTGTTATCGGCGAATGGTGAACTGTGCACTGTGAACTGTGAACTCTGAACTGTGAACTGTGAGCAGTGAACTGTGAAGTGTGCACTGCAAATTGTGAACTGTGGACTGTGAACTGTGAACTGTGAACTCTGAACTGTGAACTGTGAGCTGTAAAATGTGAAGTGTGCACTGCAAATTCTGAACTGTGAACGGCGAATTGTGAACTGTAAACTGTGAACTGTGATCTGTGAACTGTGAACTGCGAACTGTGAACTGTGAACTGTGATTTGTGAACTTTGAACTGTGAACTGTGAACTGTGAACTGTGAGCTGTGAACTTTGAAGTGTGCACTGCAAATTGTGAACTGTGATCGGCGAATTGTGAACTGTGGACTGTGAACTGTGGACAGTGAACTCTGAACTGTGAACTGTGAACTGTGAAGTGTGCACTTCAAATTGTGAACTGTGAACGGCGAACTGTGAACTGTGAACTGTGAAATGAAGGCTGTGAACTGTAAACTCTGATGTGTGAACTGTGAACTGCGAATTGTGAACTGTGATTTGTGAACTGTGAACTGTGAACTGTGAACTGTGAACTGTTAACTGTGAACTGGGCAGTGTGAACTGTGAGCTGTGAACTTTGAAGTGTGCACTGCAAATTGTGAACTGTGAACGGCGAATTGTGAGCTGTGGACTGTGAACTGTGAACTGTGAACTCCGAACTGTGAACTGTGAACTGTGAACCGTGAACTGTGAACTGTGAACTGTGAACTGTGAGCTATGAACTTTGAAGTGTGCACTGCAAATTGTGAACTGTGATCAGCGAATTGTGAACTGTGGACTGTGAACTGTGGACAGTGAACTCTGAACTGTGAACTGTGAACTGTGAACTGTGAAGTGTGCACTGCAAATTTTGAACTGTGATCGGCGAATTGTGAACTGTGCACTGTGAACTGTGAACTCTGAACTGTGAACTGTGAGCTGTGAACTGTGGACTGTGAACTGTGGACAGTGAACTCTGAACTGTGAACTGTGAACTGTGAAGTGTGCACTTCAAATTGTGAACTGTGAACGGCGAATTGTGAACTGTGAACTGTGAAATGAAGGCTGTGAACTGTAAACTCTGATGTGTGAACTGTGAATTGCGAACTGTGAACTGTGAACTGTGAACTGTAAGCTGTGAACTGTGAAATGTGCACTGCAAATTGTGAAATGTGCACTGCAAATTGTGAACTGTGATCGGCAAATTGTGAACTGTGGACTGTGAACTGTGGACAGTGAACTCTGAACTGTGAACTGTGAACTGTGAACTGTGAACTGTGCACTTCAAATTGTGAACTGTGAACGGCGAATTGTGAACTGTGAACTGTGAAATGAAGGCTGTGAACTGTAAACTCTGATCTGTGAACTGTGCACTGCAAATTGTGAACTGTGATCGGCGAATTGTGAACTGTGAACTGTGAACTGTGGACAGTGAACTCTGAACTGTGAACTGTGAACTGTGAACTGTGAAGTGTGCACTTCAAATTGTGAACTGTGAACGGCGAATTGTGAACTGTGAATTATGAGATGAAGGCTGTGAACTGTAAACTCTGATCTGTGAACTGTGCACTGCAAATTGTGAACTGTGATCGGCGAATTGTGAACTGTGAACTGTGAACTGTGGACAGTGAACTTTGAACTGTGAACTGTGAACTGTGAACTGTGAACTGTGAAGTGTGCACTTCAAATTGTGAACTGTGAACGGCGAATTGTGAACTGTGAACTGTGAAATGAAGACTGTGAACTGTAAACTCTGATCTGTAAACTGTAAACTGTGAACTGTGAACTGTGAACTGGGCAGTGTGAACTGTGAACTGTGAACTGTGAACTGTGAGCTGTGAACTGTGAACTGTGGACTGTGAACTCTGATCTGTGAACTGTGAACTGCGAAATGTGAACTGTGATTTGTGAACTGTGAACTGTGAACTGTGAGCTGTAAACTGTGAAGTGTGCACTGCAAATTGTGAACTGTGAACGGCGAATTGTGAACTGTAAACTGTGAACTCTGATCTGTGAACTGTGAACTGCGAACTGTGAACTGTGAACTGTGATTTGTGAACTTTGAACTGTGAACTGTGAACTGTGAACTGTGAGCTGTGAACTTTGAAGTGTGCACTGCAAATTGTGAACTGTGATCGGCGAATTGTGAACTGTGGACTGTGAACTGTGGACAGTGAACTCTGAACTGTGAACTGTGAACTGTGAAGTGTGCACTTCAAATTGTGAACTGTGAACGGCGAATTGTGAACTGTGAACTGTGAAATGAAGGCTCTGAACTGTAAACTCTGATCTGTGAACTGTGAACTGCGAATTGTGAACTGTGATTTGTGAACTGTGAACTGTGAACTGTGAACTGTGAACTGTGAACTGTGAACTGGGCAG
Organism: Lasioglossum villosulum; assembly: GCA_963971365.1. Classification (NCBI taxonomy): domain Eukaryota; kingdom Metazoa; phylum Arthropoda; class Insecta; order Hymenoptera; family Halictidae; genus Lasioglossum; species Lasioglossum villosulum. The sequence goes on from OZ020495.1 coordinate 30,508,346, forward strand.
TGTGAACTGTGAGCTGTGAACTTTGAAGTGTGCACTGCAAATTGTGAACTGTGAACGGCGAATTGTGAACTGTGAACTGTGAACTGTGAACTGTGAACTGTGAACTGTGAACTGTGAACTGTGAACTGTGAACTGTGAACTGTGAACTGGGCAGTGTGAACTGTGAGTTGTGAACTTTGAAGTGTGCACTGCAAATTGTGAACTGTGATCGGCGAATTGTGAACTGTGAACTTTGAACTGTGAACTGTGAACTGTGAACTGTGAACTGTGAACTGTGAACTGTGAGCTGTGAACTTTGAAGTGTGCACTGCAAATTGTGAACTGTGATCGGCGAATTGTGAACTGTGGACTGTGAACTGTGGACAGTGAACTCTGAACTGTGAACTGTGAACTGTGAAGTGTGCACTTCAAATTGTGAACTGTGAACGGCGAATTGTGAACTGTGAACTGTGAAATGAAGGCTCTGAACTGTAAACTCTGATCTGTGAACTGTGAACTGCGAATTGTGAACTGTGATTTGTGAACTGTGAACTGTGAACTGTGAACTGTGAACTGTGAACTGTGAACTGGGCAGTGTGAACTGTGAGCTGTGAACTTTGAAGTGTGCACTGCAAATTGTGAACTGTGAACGGCGAATTGTGAACTGTGAACTGTGAACTGTGAACTGTGAACTGTGAACTGTGAACTGTGAACTGTGAACTGTGAACTGTGAACTGTGAACTGTGAACTGGGCAGTGTGAACTGTGAGTTGTGAACTTTGAAGTGTGCACTGCAAATTGTGAACTGTGATCGGCGAATTGTGAACTGTGAACTTTGAACTGTGAACTGTGAACTGTGAACTGTGAACTGTGAACTGTGAACTGTGAACTGTGAACTGTGAACTGTGAACTGTGAACTGTGAACTGTGAACTGTGAACTGTGAACTGTGAACTGTGAACTGTGAACTGTGAACTGTGAACTGTGAACTGTGAACTGTGAACTGTGAACTGTGAACTGTGAACTGTGAACTGTGAACTGTGAACTGTGAACTGTGAACTGTGAGCTGTAAACTGTGAAGTGTGCACTGCAAATTGTGAACTGTTATCGGCGAATGGTGAACTGTGCACTGTGAACTGTGAACTCTGAACTGTGAACTGTGAGCAGTGAACTGTGAAGTGTGCACTGCAAATTGTGAACTGTGGACTGTGAACTGTGAACTGTGAACTCTGAACTGTGAACTGTGAGCTGTAAACTGTGAAGTGTGCACTGCAAATTGTGAACTGTGAACGGCGAATTGTGAACTGTGGACTGTGAACTCTGATCTGTGAACTGTGAACTGCGAAATGTGAACTGTGATTTGTGAACTGTGAACTGTGAACTGTGAGCTGTAAACTGTGAAGTGTGCACTGCAAATTGTGAACTGTGAACGGCGAATTGTGAACTGTAAACTGTGAACTCTGATCTGTGAACTGTGAACTGCGAACTGTGAACTGTGAACTGTGATTTGTGAACTTCGAACTGTGAACTGTGTACTGTGAACTGTGAGCTGTGAACTGTGAACTGTGGACAGTGAACTCTGAACTGTGAACTGTGAACTGTGAACTGTGAACTGTTAAGTGTGAACTGGGCAGTGTGAACTGTGAGCTGTGAACTTTGAAGTGTGCACTGCAAATTGTGAACTGTGAACGGCGAATTGTGAGCTGTGGACTGTGAACTGTGAACTGTGAACTCCGAACTGTGAACTGTGAACTGTGAACCGTGAACTGTGAACTGTGAACTGTGAACTGTGAGCTATGAACTTTGAAGTGTGCACTGCAAATTGTGAACTGTGATCAGCGAATTGTGAACTGTGGACTGTGAACTGTGGACAGTGAACTCTGAACTGTGAACTGTGAACTGTGAACTGTGAAGTGTGCACTGCAAATTTTGAACTGTGATCGGCGAATTGTGAACTGTGCACTGTGAACTGTGAACTCTGAACTGTGAACTGTGAGCTGTGAACTGTGGACTGTGAACTGTGGACAGTGAACTCTGAACTGTGAACTGTGAACTGTGAAGTGTGCACTTCAAATTGTGAACTGTGAACGGCGAATTGTGAACTGTGAACTGTGAAATGAAGGCTGTGAACTGTAAACTCTCATGTGTGAACTGTGAATTGCGAACTGTGAACTGTGAACTGTGAACTGTAAGCTGTGAACTGTGAAATGTGCACTGCAAATTGTGAAATGTGCACTGCAAATTGTGAACTGTGATCGGCAAATTGTGAACTGTGGACTGTGAACTGTGGACAGTGAACTCTGAACTGTGAACTGTGAACTGTGAACTGTGAACTGTGCACTTCAAATTGTGAACTGTGAACGGCGAATTGTGAACTGTGAACTGTGAAATGAAGGCTGTGAACTGTAAACTCTGATCTGTGAACTGTGCACTGCAAATTGTGAACTGTGATCGGCGAATTGTGAACTGTGAACTGTGAACTGTGGACAGTGAACTCTGAACTGTGAACTGTGAACTGTGAACTGTGAAGTGTGCACTTCAAATTGTGAACTGTGAACGGCGAATTGTGAACTGTGAATTATGAGATGAAGGCTGTGAACTGTAAACTCTGATCTGTGAACTGTGCACTGCAAATTGTGAACTGTGATCGGCGAATTGTGAACTGTGAACTGTGAACTGTGGACAGTGAACTTTGAACTGTGAACTGTGAACTGTGAACTGTGAACTGTGAAGTGTGCACTTCAAATTGTGAACTGTGAACGGCGAATTGTGAACTGTGAACTGTGAAATGAAGACTGTGAACTGTAAACTCTGATCTGTAAACTGTGAACTGTGAACTGTGAACTGTGAGCTGTGAACTGTGAACTGTGGACTGTGAACTCTGATCTGTGAACTGTGAACTGCGAAATGTGAACTGTGATTTGTGAACTGTGAACTGTGAACTGTGAGCTGTAAACTGTGAAGTGTGCACTGCAAATTGTGAACTGTGAACGGCGAATTGTGAACTGTAAACTGTGAACTCTGATCTGTGAACTGTGAACTGCGAACTGTGAACTGTGAACTGTGATTTGTGAACTTTGAACTGTGAACTGTGAACTGTGAACTGTGAGCTGTGAACTTTGAAGTGTGCACTGCAAATTGTGAACTGTGATCGGCGAATTGTGAACTGTGGACTGTGAACTGTGGACAGTGAACTCTGAACTGTGAACTGTGAACTGTGAAGTGTGCACTTCAAATTGTGAACTGTGAACGGCGAATTGTGAACTGTGAACTGTGAAATGAAGGCTCTGAACTGTAAACTCTGATCTGTGAACTGTGAACTGCGAATTGTGAACTGTGATTTGTGAACTGTGAACTGTGAACTGTGAACTGTGAACTGTGAACTGTGAACTGGGCAGTGTGAACTGTGAGCTGTGAACTTTGAAGTGTGCACTGCAAATTGTGAACTGTGAACGGCGAATTGTGAACTGTGAACTGTGAACTGTGAACTGTGAACTGTGAACTGTGAACTGTGAACTGTGAACTGTGAACTGTGAACTGTGAACTGGGCAGTGTGAACTGTGAGTTGTGAACTTTGAAGTGTGCACTGCAAATTGTGAACTGTGATCGGCGAATTGTGAACTGTGAACTTTGAACTGTGAACTGTGAACTGTGAACTGTGAACTGTGAACTGTGAACTGTGAACTGTGAACTGTGAACTGTGAACTGTGAACTGTGAACTGTGAACTGTGAACTGTGAACTGTGAACTGTGAACTGTGAACTGTGAACTGTGAACTGTGAACTGTGAACTGTGAACTGTGAACTGTGAACTGTGAACTGTGAACTGTGAACTGTGAACTGTGAACTGTGAACTGTGAACTGTGAACTGTGAGCTGTAAACTGTGAAGTGTGCACTGCAAATTGTGAACTGTTATCGGCGAATGGTGAACTGTGCACTGTGAACTGTGAACTCTGAACTGTGAACTGTGAGCAGTGAACTGTGAAGTGTGCACTGCAAATTGTGAACTGTGGACTGTGAACTGTGAACTGTGAACTCTGAACTGTGAACTGTGAGCTGTAAACTGTGAAGTGTGCACTGCAAATTGTGAACTGTGAACGGCGAATTGTGAACTGTGGACTGTGAACTCTGATCTGTGAACTGTGAACTGCGAAATGTGAACTGTGATTTGTGAACTGTGAACTGTGAACTGTGAGCTGTAAACTGTGAAGTGTGCACTGCAAATTGTGAACTGTGAACGGCGAATTGTGAACTGTAAACTGTGAACTCTGATCTGTGAACTGTGAACTGCGAACTGTGAACTGTGAACTGTGATTTGTGAACTTCGAACTGTGAACTGTGTACTGTGAACTGTGAGCTGTGAACTGTGAACTGTGGACAGTGAACTCTGAACTGTGAACTGTGAACTGTGAAGTGTGCACTTCAAATTGTGAACTGTGAACGGCGAATTGTGAACTGTGAACTGTGAAATGAAGGCTCTGAAATGTAAACTCTGATCTGTGAACTGTGAACTGCGAATTGTGAACTGTGAACTGTTAGCTGTAAACTGTGAAGTGTGCACTGCAAATTGTGAACTGTCAACGGCGAATTGTGAACTGTAAACTGTGAACTCTGATCTGTGAACTGTGAACTGCGAACTGTGAACTGTGAACTGTGATTTGTGAACTTTGAACTGTGAACTGTGAACTGTGAGCTGTGAACTGTGAACTGTGGACAGTGAACTCTGAACTGTGAACTGTGAACTGTGAAGTGTGCACTTCAAATTGTGAACTGTGAACGGCGAATTGTGAACTGTGAACTGTGAAATGAAGGCTCCGAACTGTAAACTCTGATCTGTGAACTGTGAACTGCGAATTGTGAACTGTGAACTGTGAGCTGTAAACTGTGAAGTGTGCACTGCAAATTGTGAACTGTGAACGGCGAATTGTGAACTGTAAACTGTGAACTCTGATCTGTGAACTGTGAACTGCGAACTGTGAACTGTGAACTGTGATTTGTGAACTTTGAACTGTGAACTGTGAACTGTGAGCTGTGAACTGTGAACTGTGGACAGTGAACTCTGAACTGTGAACTGTGAACTGTGAAGTGTGCACTTCAAATTGTGAACTGTGAACGGCGAATTGTGAACTGTGAACTGTGAAATGAAGGCTCCGAACTGTAAACTCTGATCTGTGAACTGTGAACTGCGAATTGTGAACTGTGAACTGTGAACTGTGAACTGTGAACTGTTAACTGTGAACTGGGCAGTGTGAACTGTGAGCTGTGAACTTTGAAGTGTGCACTGCAAATTGTGAACTGTGAACGGCGAATTGTGAGCTGTGGACTGTGAACTGTGAACTGTGAACTCCGAACTGTGAACTGTGAACTGTGAACTGTGAACCGTGAACTGTGAACTGTGAACTGTGAACTGTGAGCTATGAACTTTGAAGTGTGCACTGCAAATTGTGAACTGTGATCAGCGAATTGTGAACTGTGGACTGTGAACTGTGGACAGTGAACTCTGAACTGTGAACTGTGAACTGTGAACTGTGAAGTGTGCACTGCAAATTTTGAACTGTGATCGGCGAATTGTGAACTGTGCACTGTGAACTGTGAACTCTGAACTGTGAACTGTGAGCTGTGAACTGTGGACTGTGAACTGTGGACAGTGAACTCTGAACTGTGAACTGTGAACTGTGAAGTGTGCACTTCAAATTGTGAACTGTGAACGGCGAATTGTGAACTGTGAACTGTGAAATGAAGGCTGTGAACTGTAAACTCTCATGTGTGAACTGTGAATTGCGAACTGTGAACTGTGAACTGTGAACTGTAAGCTGTGAACTGTGAAATGTGCACTGCAAATTGTGAAATGTGCACTGCAAATTGTGAACTGTGATCGGCAAATTGTGAACTGTGGACTGTGAACTGTGGACAGTGAACTCTGAACTGTGAACTGTGAACTGTGAACTGTGAACTGTGCACTTCAAATTGTGAACTGTGAACGGCGAATTGTGAACTGTGAACTGTGAAATGAAGGCTGTGAACTGTAAACTCTGATCTGTGAACTGTGCACTGCAAATTGTGAACTGTGATCGGCGAATTGTGAACTGTGAACTGTGAACTGTGGACAGTGAACTCTGAACTGTGAACTGTGAACTGTGAACTGTGAAGTGTGCACTTCAAATTGTGAACTGTGAACGGCGAATTGTGAACTGTGAATTATGAGATGAAGGCTGTGAACTGTAAACTCTGATCTGTGAACTGTGCACTGCAAATTGTGAACTGTGATCGGCGAATTGTGAACTGTGAACTGTGAACTGTGGACAGTGAACTTTGAACTGTGAACTGTGAACTGTGAACTGTGAACTGTGAAGTGTGCACTTCAAATTGTGAACTGTGAACGGCGAATTGTGAACTGTGAACTGTGAAATGAAGACTGTGAACTGTAAACTCTGATCTGTAAACTGTAAACTGTGAACTGTGAACTGTGAACTGGGCAGTGTGAACTGTGAACTGTGAACTGTGAACTGTGAGCTGTGAACTGTGAACTGTGGACTGTGAACTCTGATCTGTGAACTGTGAACTGCGAAATGTGAACTGTGATTTGTGAACTGTGAACTGTGAACTGTGAGCTGTAAACTGTGAAGTGTGCACTGCAAATTGTGAACTGTGAACGGCGAATTGTGAACTGTAAACTGTGAACTCTGATCTGTGAACTGTGAACTGCGAACTGTGAACTGTGAACTGTGATTTGTGAACTTTGAACTGTGAACTGTGAACTGTGAACTGTGAGCTGTGAACTTTGAAGTGTGCTCTGCAAATTGTGAACTGTGATCGGCGAATTGTGAACTGTGGACTGTGAACTGTGGACAGTGAACTCTGAACTGTGAACTGTGAACTGTGAAGTGTGCACTTCAAATTGTGAACTGTGAACGGCGAATTGTGAACTGTGAACTGTGAAATGAAGGCTCTGAACTGTAAACTCTGATCTGTGAACTGTGAACTGCGAATTGTGAACTGTGATTTGTGAACTGTGAACTGTGAACTGTGAACTGTGAACTGTGAACTGTGAACTGGGCAGTGTGAACTGTGAGCTGTGAACTTTGAAGTGTGCACTGCAAATTGTGAACTGTGATCGGCGAATTGTGAACTGTGAACTTTGAACTGTGAACTGTGAACTGTGAACTGTGAACTGTGAACTGTGAACTGTGAACTGTGAACTGTGAACTGTGAACTGTGAACTGTGAACTGTGAACTGTGAACTGTGAACTGTGAACTGTGAACTGTGAACTGTGAACTGTGAACTGTGAACTGTGAACTGTGAACTGTGAACTGTGAACTGTGAACTGTGAACTGTGAACTGTGAACTGTGAACTGTGAGCTGTAAACTGTGAAGTGTGCACTGCAAATTGTGAACTGTTATCGGCGAATGGTGAACTGTGCACTGTGAACTGTGAACTCTGAACTGTGAACTGTGAGCAGTGAACTGTGAAGTGTGCACTGCAAATTGTGAACTGTGGACTGTGAACTGTGAACTGTGAACTCTGAACTGTGAACTGTGAGCTGTAAACTGTGAAGTGTGCACTGCAAATTGTGAACTGTGAACGGCGAATTGTGAACTGTGGACTGTGAACTCTGATCTGTGAACTGTGAACTGCGAAATGTGAACTGTGATTTGTGAACTGTGAACTGTGAACTGTGAGCTGTAAACTGTGAAGTGTGCACTGCAAATTGTGAACTGTGAACGGCGAATTGTGAACTGTAAACTGTGAACTCTGATCTGTGAACTGTGAACTGCGAACTGTGAACTGTGAACTGTGATTTGTGAACTTCGAACTGTGAACTGTGTACTGTGAACTGTGAGCTGTGAACTGTGAACTGTGGACAGTGAACTCTGAACTGTGAACTGTGAACTGTGAAGTGTGCACTTCAAATTGTGAACTGTGAACGGCGAATTGTGAACTGTGAACTGTGAAATGAAGGCTCCGAACTGTAAACTCTGATCTGTGAACTGTGAACTGCGAATTGTGAACTGTGAACTGTTAGCTGTAAACTGTGAAGTGTGCACTGCAAATTGTGAACTGTCAACGGCGAATTGTGAACTGTAAACTGTGAACTCTGATCTGTGAACTGTGAACTGCGAACTGTGAACTGTGAACTGTGATTTGTGAACTTTGAACTGTGAACTGTGAACTGTGAGCTGTGAACTGTGAACTGTGGACAGTGAACTCTGAACTGTGAACTGTGAACTGTGAAGTGTGCACTTCAAATTGTGAACTGTGAACGGCGAATTGTGAACTGTGAACTGTGAAATGAAGGCTCCGAACTGTAAACTCTGATCTGTGAACTGTGAACTGCGAATTGTGAACTGTGAACTGTGAGCTGTAAACTGTGAAGTGTGCACTGCAAATTGTGAACTGTGAACGGCGAATTGTGAACTGTAAACTGGGAACTCTGATCTGTGAACTGTGAACTGCGAACTGTGAACTGTGAACTGTGATTTGTGAACTTTGAACTGTGAACTGTGAACTGTGAGCTGTGAACTGTGAACTGTGGACAGTGAACTCTGAACTGTGAACTGTGAACTGTGAAGTGTGCACTTCAAATTGTGAACTGTGAACGGCGAATTGTGAACTGTGAACTGTGAAATGAAGGCTCCGAACTGTAAACTCTGATCTGTGAACTGTGAACTGCGAATTGTGAACTGTGAACTGTGAGCTGTAAACTGTGAAGTGTGCACTGCAAATTGTGAACTGTGAACGGCGAATTGTGAACTGTAAACTGTGAACTCTGATCTGTGAACTGTGAACTGCGAACTGTGAACTGTGAACTGTGATTTGTGAACTTTGAACTGTGAACTGTGAACTGTGAACTGTGAGCTGTGAACTGTGAACTGTGGACTGTGAACTCTGATCTGTGAACTGTGAACTGCGAAATGTGAACTGTGATTTGTGAACTGTGAACTGTGAACTGTGAGCTGTAAACTGTGAAGTGTGCACTGCAAATTGTGAACTGTGAACGGCGAATTGTGAACTGTAAACTGTGAACTCTGATCTGTGAACTGTGAACTGCGAACTGTGAACTGTGAACTGTGATTTGTGAATTTTGAACTGTGAACTGTGAACTGTGAACTGTGAGCTGTGAACTTTGAAGTGTGCACTGCAAATTGTGAACTGTGATCGGCGAATTGTGAACTGTGGACTGTTAACTGTGGACAGTGAACTCTGAACTGTGAACTGTGAACTGTGAAGTGTGCACTTCAAATTGTGAACTGTGAACGGCGAATTGTGAACTGTGAACTGTGAAATGAAGGCTCTGAACTGTAAACTCTGATCTGTGAACTGTGAACTGCGAATTGTGAACTGTGATTTGTGAACTGTGAACTGTGAACTGTGAACTGTGAACTGGGCAGTGTGAACTGTGATCTGTGAACTTTGAAGTGTGCACTGCAAATTGTGAACTGTGATCGGCGAATTGGGAACTGTGAACTGTGAACTGTGAACTGTAAGCTGTGAACTGTGAAATTTGCACTGCAAATTGTGAACTGTGATCGGCGAATTGTGAACTGTGAACTGGGCAGTGTGAACTGTGAACTGTGAACTGGGCAGTGTGAACTGTGAGCTGTGAACTTTGAAGTGTGCACTGCAAATTGTGAACTGTGATCGGCGAATTGGGAACTGTGAACTGTAAAGTCTCATCTGTGAACTGTGAACTGCGAACTGTGAACTGTGAACTGTGGACTGTAAGCTGTGAACTGTGAAATTTGCACTGCAAATTGTGAACTGTGAACGGCGAATTGTGAACTGTGAACTGTGAAATGTGAACAGCGAACAGCGAACTGTGAACTGTGATTTGTGAACTGTGAACCGTGAACTGTGAACTGTGAACTGTGATCTGTGAGCTATGAACTCCGAACTGTGAACTGTGAACTGTGAGCTCTGAGCTGTACACTGTGAACTGTGATTTGTGAACTTTGAACTGTGAACTGTGAACTGTGAACTGTGAGCTGTGAACTGTGAACTGTGGACTGTGAACTCTGATCTGTGAACTGTGAACTGCGAAATGTGAACTGTGATTTGTGAACTGTGAACTGTGAACTGTGAGCTGTAAACTGTGAAGTGTGCACTGCAAATTGTGAACTGTGAACGGCGAATTGTGAACTGTAAACTGTGAACTCTGATCTGTGAACTGTGAACTGCGAACTGTGAACTGTGAACTGTGATTTGTGAATTTTGAACTGTGAACTGTGAACTGTGAACTGTGAGCTGTGAACTTTGAAGTGTGCACTGCAAATTGTGAACTGTGATCGGCGAATTGTGAACTGTGGACTGTTAACTGTGGACAGTGAACTCTGAACTGTGAACTGTGAACTGTGAAGTGTGCACTTCAAATTGTGAACTGTGAACGGCGAATTGTGAACTGTGAACTGTGAAATGAAGGCTCTGAACTGTAAACTCTGATCTGTGAACTGTGAACTGCGAATTGTGAACTGTGATTTGTGAACTGTGAACTGTGAACTGTGAACTGTGAACTGGGCAGTGTGAACTGTGATCTGTGAACTTTGAAGTGTGCACTGCAAATTGTGAACTGTGATCGGCGAATTGGGAACTGTGAACTGTGAACTGTGAACTGTAAGCTGTGAACTGTGAAATTTGCACTGCAAATTGTGAACTGTGATCGGCGAATTGTGAACTGTGAACTGGGCAGTGTGAACTGTGAACTGTGAACTGGGCAGTGTGAACTGTGAGCTGTGAACTTTGAAGTGTGCACTGCAAATTGTGAACTGTGATCGGCGAATTGGGAACTGTGAACTGTAAAGTCTCATCTGTGAACTGTGAACTGCGAACTGTGAACTGTGAACTGTGAACTGTGAGCTGTAAACTGTGAAGTGTGCACTGCAAATTGTGAACTGTGAACGGCGAATTGTGAACTGTAAACTGTGAACTCTGATCTGTGAACTGTGAACTGCGAACTGTGAACTGTGAACTGTGATTTGTGAATTTTGAACTGTGAACTGTGAACTGTGAACTGTGAGCTGTGAACTTTGAAGTGTGCACTGCAAATTGTGAACTGTGATCGGCGAATTGTGAACTGTGGACTGTTAACTGTGGACAGTGAACTCTGAACTGTGAACTGTGAACTGTGAAGTGTGCACTTCAAATTGTGAACTGTGAACGGCGAATTGTGAACTGTGAACTGTGAAATGAAGGCTCTGAACTGTAAACTCTGATCTGTGAACTGTGAACTGCGAATTGTGAACTGTGATTTGTGAACTGTGAACTGTGAAGTGTGCACTGCAAATTGTGAACTGTGAACGGCGAATTGTGAACTGTAAACTGTGAACTCTGATCTGTGAACTGTGAACTGCGAACTGTGAACTGTGAACTGTGATTTGTGAACTGTGAACTGTGAGCTGTAAACTGTGAAGTGTGCACTGCAAATTGTGAACTGTGAACGGCGAATTGTGAACTGTAAACTGTGAACTCTGATCTGTGAACTGTGAACTGCGAACTGTGAACTGTGAACTGTGATTTGTGAACTTTGAACTGTGAACTGTGAACTGTGAGCTGTGAACTGTGAACTGTGGACTGTGAACTCTGATCTGTGAACTGTGAACTGCGAAATGTGAACTGTGATTTGTGAACTGTGAACTGTGAACTGTGAGCTGTAAACTGTGAAGTGTGCACTGCAAATTGTGAACTGTGAACGGCGAATTGTGAACTGTAAACTGTGAACTCTGATCTGTGAACTGTGAACTGCGAACTGTGAACTGTGAACTGTGATTTGTGAATTTTGAACTGTGAACTGTGAACTGTGAACTGTAAACTCTGATCTGTGAACTGTGCACTGCAAATTGTGAACTGTGATCGGCGAATTGTGAACTGTGAACTGTGAACTGTGGACAGTGAACTCTGAACTGTGAACTGTGAACTGTGAACTGTGAAGTGTGCACTTCAAATTGTGAACTGTGAACGGCGAATTGTGAACTGTGAATTGTGAGATGAAGGCTGTGAACTGTAAACTCTGATCTGTGAACTGTGCACTGCAAATTGTGAACTGTGATCGGCGAATTGTGAACTGTGAACTGTGAACTGTGGACAGTGAACTTTGAACTGTGAACTGTGAACTGTGAACTGTGAACTGTGAAGTGTGCACTTCAAATTGTGAACTGTGAACGGCGAATTGTGAACTGTGAACTGTGAAATGAAGACTGTGAACTGTAAACTCTGATCTGTAAACTGTAAACTGTGAACTGTGAACTGTGAACTGGGCAGTGTGAACTGTGAACTGTGAACTGTGAACTGTGAGCTGTGAACTGTGAACTGTGGACTGTGAACTCTGATCTGTGAACTGTGAACTGCGAAATGTGAACTGTGATTTGTGAACTGTGAACTGTGAACTGTGAGCTGTAAACTGTGAAGTGTGCACTGCAAATTGTGAACTGTGAACGGCGAATTGTGAACTGTAAACTGTGAACTCTGATCTGTGAACTGTGAACTGCGAACTGTGAACTGTGAACTGTGATTTGTGAACTTTGAACTGTGAACTGTGAACTGTGAACTGTGAGCTGTGAACTTTGAAGTGTGCACTGCAAATTGTGAACTGTGATCGGCGAATTGTGAACTGTGGACTGTGAACTGTGGACAGTGAACTCTGAACTGTGAACTGTGAACTGTGAAGTGTGCACTTCAAATTGTGAACTGTGAACGGCGAATTGTGAACTGTGAACTGTGAAATGAAGGCTCTGAACTGTAAACTCTGATCTGTGAACTGTGAACTGCGAATTGTGAACTGTGATTTGTGAACTGTGAACTGTGAACTGTGAACTGTGAACTGTGAACTGTGAACTGTGAACTGGGCAGTGTGAACTGTGAGCTGTGAACTTTGAAGTGGGCACTGCAAATTGTGAACTGTGAACGGCGAATTGTGAACTGTGAACTGTGAACTGTGAACTGTGAACTGTGAACTGTGAACTGTGAACTGTGAACTGTGAACTGTGAACTGTGAACTGTGAACTGTGAGTTGTGAACTTTGAAGTGTGCACTGCAAATTGTGAACTGTGATCGGCGAATTGTGAACTTTGAACTGTGAACTGTGAACTGTGAACTGTGAACTGTGAACTGTGAACTGTGAACTGTGAACTGTGAACTGTGAACTGTGAACTGTGAACTGTGAACTGTGAACTGTGAACTGTGAACTGTGAACTGTGAACTGTGAACTGTGAACTGTGAACTGTGAACTGTGAACTGTGAACTGTGAACTGTGAACTGTGAACTGTGAACTGTGAACTGTGAGCTGTAAACTGTGAAGTGTGCACTGCAAATTGTGAACTGTTATCGGCGAATGGTGAACTGTGCACTGTGAACTGTGAACTCTGAACTGTGAACTGTGAGCAGTGAACTGTGAAGTGTGCACTGCAAATTGTGAACTGTGGACTGTGAACTGTGAACTGTGAACTCTGAACTGTGAACTGTGAGCTGTAAACTGTGAAGTGTGCACTGCAAATTGTGAACTGTGAACGGCGAATTGTGAACTGTGGACTGTGAACTCTGATCTGTGAACTGTGAACTGCGAAATGTGAACTGTGATTTGTGAACTGTGAACTGTGAACTGTGAGCTGTAAACTGTGAAGTGTGCACTGCAAATTGTGAACTGTGAACGGCGAATTGTGAACTGTAAACTGTGAACTCTGATCTGTGAACTGTGAACTGCGAACTGTGAACTGTGAACTATGATTTGTGAACTTCGAACTGTGAACTGTGTACTGTGAACTGTGAGCTGTGAACTGTGAACTGTGGACAGTGAACTCTGAACTGTGAACTGTGAACTGTGAAGTGTGCACTTCAAATTGTGAACTGTGAACGGCGAATTGTGAACTGTGAACTGTGAAATGAAGGCTCTGAAATGTGAACTCTGATCTGTGAACTGTGAACTGCGAATTGTGAACTGTGAATTGTCAGCTGTAAACTGTGAAGTGTGCACTGCAAATTGTGAACTGTCAACGGCGAATTGTGAACTGTAAACTGTGAACTCTGATCTGTGAACTGTGAACTGCGAACTGTGAACTGTGATTTGTGAACTTTGAACTGTGAACTGTGAACTGTGAGCTGTGAACTGTGAACTGTGGACAGTGAACTGTGAACTGTGAACTGTGAACTGTGAAGTGTGCACTTCAAATTGTGAACTGTGAACGGCGAATTGTGAACTGTGAATTGTGAGATGAAGGCTGTGAACTGTAAACTCTGATCTGTGAACTGTGCACTGCAAATTGTGAACTGTGATCGGCGAATTGTGAACTGTGAACTGTGAACTGTGGACAGTGAACTTTGAACTGTGAACTGTGAACTGTGAACTGTGAACTGTGAAGTGTGCACTTCAAATTGTGAACTGTGAACGGCGAATTGTGAACTGTGAACTGTGAAATGAAGACTGTGAACTGTAAACTCTGATCTGTAAACTGTAAACTGTGAACTGTGAACTGTGAACTGGGCAGTGTGAACTGTGAACTGTGAACTGTGAACTGTGAGCTGTGAACTGTGAACTGTGGACTGTGAACTCTGATCTGTGAACTGTGAACTGCGAAATGTGAACTGTGATTTGTGAACTGTGAACTGTGAACTGTGAGCTGTAAACTGTGAAGTGTGCACTGCAAATTGTGAACTGTGAACGGCGAATTGTGAACTGTAAACTGTGAACTCTGATCTGTGAACTGTGAACTGCGAACTGTGAACTGTGAACTGTGATTTGTGAACTTTGAACTGTGAACTGTGAACTGTGAACTGTGAGCTGTGAACTTTGAAGTGTGCACTGCAAATTGTGAACTGTGATCGGCGAATTGTGAACTGTGGACTGTGAACTGTGGACAGTGAACTCTGAACTGTGAACTGTGAACTGTGAAGTGTGCACTTCAAATTGTGAACTGTGAACGGCGAATTGTGAACTGTGAACTGTGAAATGAAGGCTCTGAACTGTAAACTCTGATCTGTGAACTGTGAACTGCGAATTGTGAACTGTGATTTGTGAACTGTGAACTGTGAACTGTGAACTGTGAACTGTGAACTGTGAACTGTGAACTGGGCAGTGTGAACTGTGAGCTGTGAACTTTGAAGTGGGCACTGCAAATTGTGAACTGTGAACGGCGAATTGTGAACTGTGAACTGTGAACTGTGAACTGTGAACTGTGAACTGTGAACTGTGAACTGTGAACTGTGAACTGTGAACTGTGAACTGTGAACTGTGAACTGTGAGTTGTGAACTTTGAAGTGTGCACTGCAAATTGTGAACTGTGATCGGCGAATTGTGAACTTTGAACTGTGAACTGTGAACTGTGAACTGTGAACTGTGAACTGTGAACTGTGAACTGTGAACTGTGAACTGTGAACTGTGAACTGTGAACTGTGAACTGTGAACTGTGAACTGTGAACTGTGAACTGTGAACTGTGAACTGTGAACTGTGAACTGTGAACTGTGAACTGTGAACTGTGAACTGTGAACTGTGAACTGTGAACTGTGAACTGTGAGCTGTAAACTGTGAAGTGTGCACTGCAAATTGTGAACTGTTATCGGCGAATGGTGAACTGTGCACTGTGAACTGTGAACTCTGAACTGTGAACTGTGAGCAGTGAACTGTGAAGTGTGCACTGCAAATTGTGAACTGTGGACTGTGAACTGTGAACTGTGAACTCTGAACTGTGAACTGTGAGCTGTAAACTGTGAAGTGTGCACTGCAAATTGTGAACTGTGAACGGCGAATTGTGAACTGTGGACTGTGAACTCTGATCTGTGAACTGTGAACTGCGAAATGTGAACTGTGATTTGTGAACTGTGAACTGTGAACTGTGAGCTGTAAACTGTGAAGTGTGCACTGCAAATTGTGAACTGTGAACGGCGAATTGTGAACTGTAAACTGTGAACTCTGATCTGTGAACTGTGAACTGCGAACTGTGAACTGTGAACTATGATTTGTGAACTTCGAACTGTGAACTGTGTACTGTGAACTGTGAGCTGTGAACTGTGAACTGTGGACAGTGAACTCTGAACTGTGAACTGTGAACTGTGAAGTGTGCACTTCAAATTGTGAACTGTGAACGGCGAATTGTGAACTGTGAACTGTGAAATGAAGGCTCTGAAATGTGAACTCTGATCTGTGAACTGTGAACTGCGAATTGTGAACTGTGAATTGTCAGCTGTAAACTGTGAAGTGTGCACTGCAAATTGTGAACTGTCAACGGCGAATTGTGAACTGTAAACTGTGAACTCTGATCTGTGAACTGTGAACTGCGAACTGTGAACTGTGATTTGTGAACTTTGAACTGTGAACTGTGAACTGTGAGCTGTGAACTGTGAACTGTGGACAGTGAACTCTGAACTGTGAACTGTGAACTGTGAAGTGTGCACTTCAAATTGTGAACTGTGAACGGCGAATTGTGAACTGTGAACTGTGAAATGAAGGCTCTGAACTGTAAACTCTGATCTGTGAACTGTGAACTGCGAATTGTGAACTGTGAACTGTGAGCTGTAAACTGTGAAGTGTGCACTGCAAATTGTGAACAGTGAACGGCGAATTGTGAACTGTAAACTGTGAACTCTGATCTGTGAACTGTGAACTGCGAACTGTGAACTGTGAACTGTGATTTGTGAACTTTGAACTGTGAACTGTGAACTGTGAACTGTGAGCTGTGAACTGTGAACTGTGGACTGTGAACTCTGATCTGTGAACTGTGAACTGCGAAATGTGAACTGTGATTTGTGAACTGTGAACTGTGAACTGTGAGCTGTAAACTGTGAAGTGTGCACTGCAAATTGTGAACTGTGAACGGCGAATTGTGAACTGTAAACTGTGAACTCTGATCTGTGAACTGTGAACTGCGAACTGTGAACTGTGAACTGTGATTTGTGAATTTTGAACTGTGAACTGTGAACTGTGAACTGTGAGCTGTGAACTTTGAAGTGTGCACTGCAAATTGTGAACTGTGATCGGCGAATTGTGAACTGTGGACTGTTAACTGTGGACAGTGAACTCTGAACTGTGAACTGTGAACTGTGAAGTGTGCACTTCAAATTGTGAACTGTGAACGGCGAATTGTGAACTGTGAACTGTGAAATGAAGGCTCTGAACTGTAAACTCTGATCTGTGAACTGTGAACTGCGAATTGTGAACTGTGATTTGTGAACTGTGAACTGTGAACTGTGAACTGTGAACTGGGCAGTGTGAACTGTGATCTGTGAACTTTGAAGTGTGCACTGCAAATTGTGAACTGTGATCGGCGAATTGGGAACTGTGAACTGTGAACTGTGAACTGTAAGCTGTGAACTGTGAAATTTGCACTGCAAATTGTGAACTGTGATCGGCGAATTGTGAACTGTGAACTGGGCAGTGTGAACTGTGAACTGTGAACTGGGCAGTGTGAACTGTGAGCTGTGAACTTTGAAGTGTGCACTGCAAATTGTGAACTGTGATCGGCGAATTGGGAACTGTGAACTGTAAAGTCTCATCTGTGAACTGTGAACTGCGAACTGTGAACTGTGAACTGTGGACTGTAAGCTGTGAACTGTGAAATTTGCACTGCAAATTGTGAACTGTGAACGGCGAATTGTGAACTGTGAACTGTGAAATGTGAACAGCGAACAGCGAACTGTGAACTGTGATTTGTGAACTGTGAACCGTGAACTGTGAACTGTGAACTGTGATCTGTGAGCTATGAACTCCGAACTGTGAACTGTGAACTGTGAGCTCTGAGCTGTACACTGTGAACTGTGAACTGTGAACTGTGAACTGTGAACTGTGAAGTGTGCACTGCAAATTGTGAACTGTGAGCGGCGAATTGTGAACTGTGCACTGTGAACTGTGAACTCTGAACTGTGAACTGTGAGCTGTGAACTGTGAACTGTGAAGTGTGCACTGCAAATTGTGGACTGTGGACTGTGAACTGTGAACTGTGAGCTGTACACTGTGAACTGTGAGCTGTGGACTGTGAACTGTGAACTGTGAACTCCGAACTGTGAACTGTGAACTGTGAACTGTGAACTGTGAACTGTGAACTGTGAACTGTGAACTGTGAACTGTGAACTGTGAACTGTGAACTCTGATCTGTGAACTGTGAACTGCGAACTGTGAACTGTGAACTGTGAACTGCGAAATGTGAACTGTGATTTGTGAACTGTGAACTGTGAACTGTGAACTGTGAGCTGTGAACTGTGAACTGGGCAGTGTGAACTGTGATCTGTGAACTTTGAAGTGTGCACTGCAAATTGTGAACTGTGATCGGCGAATTGGGAACTGTGAACTGTGAACTGTGAACTGTAAGCTGTGAACTGTGAAATTTGCACTGCAAATTGTGAACTGTGATCGGCGAATTGTGAACTGTTAACTGGGCAGTGTGAACTGTGAACTGTGAACTGGGCAGTGTGAACTGTGAGCTGTGAACTTTGAAGTGTGCACTGCAAATTGTGAACTGTGATCGGCGAATTGGGAACTGTGAACTGTAAAGTCTCATCTGTGAACTGTGAACTGCGAACTGTGAACTGTGAACTGTGGACTGTAAGCTGTGAACTGTGAAATTTGCACTGCAAATTGTGAACTGTGAACGGCGAATTGTGAACTGTGAACTGTGAAATGTGAACAGCGAACAGCGAACTGTGAACTGTGATTTGTGAACTGTGAACCGTGAACTGTGAACTGTGAACTGTGATCTGTGAGCTATGAACTCCGAACTGTGAACTGTGAACTGTGAGCTCTGAGCTGTACACTGTGAACTGTGAACTGTGAACTGTGAACTGTGAACTGTGAACTGTGAAGTGTGCACTGCAAATTGTGAACTGTGAGCGGCGAATTGTGAACTGTGCACTGTGAACTGTGAACTCTGAACTGTGAACTGTGAGCTGTGAACTGTGAACTGTGAAGTGTGCACTGCAAATTGTGGACTGTGGACTGTGAACTGTGAACTGTGAGCTGTACACTGTGAACTGTGAGCTGTGGACTGTGAACTGTGAACTGTGAACTCCGAACTGTGAACTGTGAACTGTGAACTGTGAACTGTGAACTGTGAACTGTGAACTGTGAACTGTGAACTGTGAACTGTGAACTGTGAACTGTGAACTGTGAACTGTGAACTGTGAACTGTGAACTGTGAACTGTGAACTGTGAACTGTGAACTGTGAGCTGTAAACTGTGAAGTGTGCACTGCAAATTGTGAACTGTTATCGGCGAATGGTGAACTGTGCACTGTGAACTGTGAACTCTGAACTGTGAACTGTGAGCAGTGAACTGTGAAGTGTGCACTGCAAATTGTGAACTGTGGACTGTGAACTGTGAACTGTGAACTCTGAACTGTGAACTGTGAGCTGTAAACTGTGAAGTGTGCACTGCAAATTGTGAACTGTGAACGGCGAATTGTGAACTGTGGACTGTGAACTCTGATCTGTGAACTGTGAACTGCGAAATGTGAACTGTGATTTGTGAACTGTGAACTGTGAACTGTGAACTGTGAACTGTGAGCTGTGAACTGTGAACTGTGGACAGTGAACTCTGAACTGTGAACTGTGAACTGTGAAGTGTGCACTTCAAATTGTGAACTGTGAACGGCGAATTGTGAACTGTGAACTGTGAAATGAAGGCTCTGAACTGTAAACTCTGATCTGTGAACTGTGAACTGCGAATTGTGAACTGTGAACTGTGAGCTGTAAACTGTGAAGTGTGCACTGCAAATTGTGAACTGTGAACGGCGAATTGTGAACTGTAAACTGTGAACTCTGATCTGTGAACTGTGAACTGCGAACTGTGAACTGTGAACTGTGATTTGTGAACTTTGAACTGTGAACTGTGAACTGTGAACTGTGAGCTGTGAACTGTGAACTGTGGACTGTGAACTCTGATCTGTGAACTGTGAACTGCGAAATGTGAACTGTGATTTGTGAACTGTGAACTGTGAACTGTGAGCTGTAAACTGTGAAGTGTGCACTGCAAATTGTGAACTGTGAACGGCGAATTGTGAACTGTAAACTGTGAACTCTGATCTGTGAACTGTGAACTGCGAACTGTGAACTGTGAACTGTGAACTGTGATTTGTGAATTTTGAACTGTGAACTGTGAACTGTGAACTGTGAGCTGTGAACTTTGAAGTGTGCACTGCAAATTGTGAACTGTGATCGGCGAATTGGGAACTGTGAACTGTGAACTGTGAACTGTAAGCTGTGAACTGTGAAATTTGCACTGCAAATTGTGAACTGTGATCGGCGAATTGTGAACTGTGAACTGGGCAGTGTGAACTGTGAACTGTGAACTGGGCAGTGTGAACTGTGAGCTGTGAACTTTGAAGTGTGCACTGCAAATTGTGAACTGTGATCGGCGAATTGGGAACTGTGAACTGTAAAGTCTCATCTGTGAACTGTGAACTGCGAACTGTGAACTGTGAACTGTGGACTGTAAGCTGTGAACTGTGAAATTTGCACTGCAAATTGTGAACTGTGAACGGCGAATTGTGAACTGTGAACTCTGATCTGTGAACTGTGAACTGCGAACTGTGAACTGTGAACTGTGATTTGTGAACTTTGAACTGTGAACTGTGAACTGTGAACTGTGAGCTGTGAACTGTGAACTGTGGACTGTGAACTCTGATCTGTGAACTGTGAACTGCGAAATGTGAACTGTGATTTGTGAACTGTGAACTGTGAACTGTGAGCTGTAAACTGTGAAGTGTGCACTGCAAATTGTGAACTGTGAACGGCGAATTGTGAACTGTAAACTGTGAACTCTGATCTGTGAACTGTGAACTGCGAACTGTGAACTGTGAACTGTGAACTGTGATTTGTGAATTTTGAACTGTGAACTGTGAACTGTGAACTGTGAGCTGTGAACTTTGAAGTGTGCACTGCAAATTGTGAACTGTGATCGGCGAATTGGGAACTGTGAACTGTGAACTGTGAACTGTAAGCTGTGAACTGTGAAATTTGCACTGCAAATTGTGAACTGTGATCGGCGAATTGTGAACTGTGAACTGGGCAGTGTGAACTGTGAACTGTGAACTGGGCAGTGTGAACTGTGAGCTGTGAACTTTGAAGTGTGCACTGCAAATTGTGAACTGTGATCGGCGAATTGGGAACTGTGAACTGTAAAGTCTCATCTGTGAACTGTGAACTGCGAACTGTGAACTGTGAACTGTGGACTGTAAGCTGTGAACTGTGAAATTTGCACTGCAAATTGTGAACTGTGAACGGCGAATTGTGAACTGTGAACTGTGAAATGTGAACAGCGAACAGCGAACTGTGAACTGTGATTTGTGAACTGTGAACCGTGAACTGTGAACTGTGAACTGTGATCTGTGAGCTATGAACTCCGAACTGTGAACTGTGAACTGTGAGCTCTGAGCTGTACACTGTGAACTGTGAACTGTGAACTGTGAACTGTGAACTGTGAACTGTGAACTGTGAACTGTGAACTGTGAACTGTGAGCTGTAAACTGTGAAGTGTGCACTGCAAATTGTGAACTGTGATCGGCGAATTGTGAACTGTGCACTGTGAACTGTGAACTCTGAACTGTGAACTGTGAGCTGTGAACTGTGAACTGTGAAGTGTGCACTGCAAATTGTGGACTGTGGACTGTGAACTGTGAACTGTGAGCTGTACACTGTGAACTGTGAGCTGTGAACTGTGAACTGTGAACTGTGAACTGTGAACTGTGAACTGTGAACTGTGAGCTGTAAACTGTGAAGTGTGCACTGCAAATTGTGAACTGTTATCGGCGAATGGTGAACTGTGCACTGTGAACTGTGAACTCTGAACTGTGAACTGTGAGCAGTGAACTGTGAAGTGTGCACTGCAAATTGTGAACTGTGGACTGTGAACTGTGAACTGTGAACTCTGAACTGTGAACTGTGAGCTGTAAACTGTGAAGTGTGCACTGCAAATTGTGAACTGTGAACGGCGAATTGTGAACTGTGGACTGTGAGCTGTGAACTGTGAACTGTGGACAGTGAACTCTGAACTGTGAACTGTGAACTGTGAAGTGTGCACTTCAAATTGTGAACTGTGAACGGCGAATTGTGAACTGTGAACTGTGTAATGAAGGCTCTGAACTGTAAACTCTGATCTGTGAACTGTGAACTGCGAATTGTGAACTGTGAACTGTGAGCTGTAAACTGTGAAGTGTGCACTGCAAATTGTGAACTGTGAACGGCGAATTGTGAACTGTAAACTGTGAACTCTGATCTGTGAACTGTGAACTGCGAACTGTGAACTGTGAACTGTGATTTGTGAACTTTGAACTGTGAACTGTGAACTGTGAACTGTGAGCTGTGAACTGTGAACTGTGGACAGTGAACTCTGAACTGTGAACTGTGAACTGTGAAGTGTGCACTTCAAATTGTGAACTGTGAACGGCGAATTGTGAACTGTGAACTGTGAAATGAAGGCTCTGAACTGTAAACTCTGATCTGTGAACTGTGAACTGCGAATTGTGAACTGTGAACTGTGAGCTGTAAACTGTGAAGTGTGCACTGCAAATTGTGAACTGTGAACGGCGAATTGTGAACTGTAAACTGTGAACTCTGATCTGTGAACTGTGAACTGCGAACTGTGAACTGTGAACTGTGATTTGTGAACTTTGAACTGTGAACTGTGAACTGTGAACTGTGAGCTGTGAACTGTGAACTGTGGACTGTGAACTCTGATCTGTGAACTGTGAACTGCGAAATGTGAACTGTGATTTGTGAACTGTAAACTGTGAACTGTGAGCTGTAAACTGTGAAGTGTGCACTGCAAATTGTGAACTGTGAACGGCGAATTGTGAACTGTAAACTGTGAACTCTGATCTGTGAACTGTGAACTGCGAACTGTGAACTGTGAACTGTGATTTGTGAATTTTGAACTGTGAACTGTGAACTGTGAACTGTGAACTGTGAACTGTGATCGGCGAATTGGGAACTGTGAACTGTAAAGTCTCATCTGTGAACTGTGAACTGCGAACTGTGAACTGTGAACTGTGGACTGTAGGCTGTGAACTGTGAAATTTGCACTGCAAATTGTGAACTGTGAACGGCGAATTGTGAACTGTGAACTGTGAAATGTGAACAGCGAACAGCGAACTGTGAACTGTGATTTGTGAACTGTGAACCGTGAACTGTGAACTGTGAACTGTGATCTGTGAGCTATGAACTCCGAACTGTGAACTGTGAACTGTGAGCTCTGAGCTGTACACTGTGAACTGTGAACTGTGAACTGTGAACTGTGAACTGTGAACTGTGAACTGTGAACTGTGAACTGTGAACTGTGAGCTGTAAACTGTGAAGTGTGCACTGCAAATTGTGAACTGTGATCGGCGAATTGTGAACTGTGCACTGTGAACTGTGAACTCTGAACTGTGAACTGTGAGCTGTGAACTGTGAACTGTGAAGTGTGCACTGCAAATTGTGGACTGTGGACTGTGAACTGTGAACTGTGAGCTGTACACTGTGAACTGTGAGCTGTGGACTGTGAACTGTGAACTGTGAACTCCGAACTGTGAACTGTGAACTGTGAACTGTGAACTGTGAACTGTGAACTGTGAACTGTGAACTGTGAACTGTGAACTGTGAACTGTGAACTGTGAACTGTGAACTGTGAACTGTGAACTGTGAACTGTGAACTGTGAACTGTGAACTGTGAACTGTGAACTGTGAACTGTGAACTGTGAACTGTGAACTGTGAACTGTGAACTGTGAACTGTGAACTGTGAACTGTGAACTGTGAACTGTGAACTGTGAGCTGTAAACTGTGAAGTGTGCACTGCAAATTGTGAACTGTTATCGGCGAATGGTGAACTGTGCACTGTGAACTGTGAACTCTGAACTGTGAACTGTGAGCAGTGAACTGTGAAGTGTGCACTGCAAATTGTGAACTGTGGACTGTGAACTGTGAACTGTGAACTCTGAACTGTGAACTGTGAGCTGTAAACTGTGAAGTGTGCACTGCAAATTGTGAACTGTGAACGGCGAATTGTGAACTGTGGACTGTGAGCTGTGAACTGTGAACTGTGAAATGAAGGCTCTGAACTGTAAACTCTGATCTGTGAACTGTGAACTGCGAATTGTGAACTGCGAACTGTGAACTGTGAACTGTGATTTGTGAACTTTGAACTGTGAACTGTGAACTGTGAACTGTGAGCTGTGAACTGTGAACTGTGGACTGTGAACTCTGATCTGTGAACTGTGAACTGCGAAATGTGAACTGTGATTTGTGAACTGTGAACTGTGAACTGTGAGCTGTAAACTGTGAAGTGTGCACTGCAAATTGTGAACTGTGAACGGCGAATTGTGAACTGTAAACTGTGAACTCTGATCTGTGAACTGTGAACTGCGAACTGTGAACTGTGAACTGTGATTTGTGAATTTTGAACTGTGAACTGTGAACTGTGAACTGTGAACTGTGAGCTGTGAACTTTGAAGTGTGCACTGCAAATTGTGAACTGTGATCGGCGAATTGTGAACTGTGGACTGTGAACTGTGGACAGTGAACTCTGAACTGTGAACTGTGAACTGTGAAGTGTGCACTTCAAATTGTGAACTGTGAACGGCGAATTGTGAACTGTGAACTGTGAAATGAAGGCTCTGAACTGTAAACTCTGATCTGTGAACTGTGAACTGCGAATTGTGAACTGTGATTTGTGAACTGTGAACTGTGAACTGTGAACTGTGAACTGTGAACTGGGCAGTGTGAACTGTGAGCTGTGAACTTTGAAGTGTGCACTGCAAATTGTGAACTGTGATCGGCGAATTGGGAACTGTGAACTGTAAAGTCTCATCTGTGAACTGTGAACTGCGAACTGTGAACTGTGAACTGTGAACTGTAAGCTGTGAACTGTGAAATTTGCACTGCAAATTGTGAACTGTGAACGGCGAATTGTGAACTGTGAACTGTGAACTGTGAACAGCGAACTGTGAACTGTGATTTGTGAACTGTGAACTGTGAGCTGTGAACTGTGAACTGTGAAGTGTGCACTGCAAATTGTGGACTGTGGACTGTGAACTGTGAACTGTGAGCTGTACACTGTGAACTGTGAGCTGTGGACTGTGAACTGTGAACTGTGAACTCCGAACTGTGAACTGTGAACTGTGAACTGTGAACTGTGAACTGTGAACTGTGAACTGTGAACTGTGAACTGTGAACTGTGAACTGTGAACTGTGAACTGTGAACTGTGAACTGTGAACTGTGAACTGTGAGCTGTAAACTGTGAAGTGTGCACTGCAAATTGTGAACTGTTATCGGCGAATGGTGAACTGTGCACTGTGAACTGTGAACTCTGAACTGTGAACTGTGAGCAGTGAACTGTGAAGTGTGCACTGCAAATTGTGAACTGTGGACTGTGAACTGTGAACTGTGAACTCTGAACTGTGAACTGTGAGCTGTAAACTGTGAAGTGTGCACTGCAAATTGTGAACTGTGAACGGCGAATTGTGAACTGTGGACTGTGAGCTGTGAACTGTGAACTGTGGACAGTGAACTCTGAACTGTGAACTGTGAACTGTGAAGTGTGCACTTCAAATTGTGAACTGTGAACGGCGAATTGTGAACTGTGAACTGTGAAATGAAGGCTCTGAACTGTAAACTCTGATCTGTGAACTGTGAACTGCGAATTGTGAACTGTGAACTGTGAGCTGTAAACTGTGAAGTGTGCACTGCAAATTGTGAACTGTGAACGGCGAATTGTGAACTGTAAACTGTGAACTCTGATCTGTGAACTGTGAACTGCGAACTGTGAACTGTGAACTGTGATTTGTGAACTTTGAACTGTGAACTGTGAACTGTGAACTGTGAGCTGTGAGCTGTGAACTGTGAACTGTGGACAGTGAACTCTGAACTGTGAACTGTGAACTGTGAAGTGTGCACTTCAAATTGTGAACTGTGAACGGCGAATTGTGAACTGTGAACTGTGAAATGAAGGCTCTGAACTGTAAACTCTGATCTGTGAACTGTGAACTGCGAATTGTGAACTGTGAACTGTGAGCTGTAAACTGTGAAGTGTGCACTGCAAATTGTGAACTGTGAACGGCGAATTGTGAACTGTAAACTGTGAACTCTGATCTGTGAACTGTGAACTGCGAACTGTGAACTGTGAACTGTGATTTGTGAACTTTGAACTGTGAACTGTGAACTGTGAACTGTGAGCTGTGAACTGTGAACTGTGGACTGTTTAACTCTGATCTGTGAACTGTGAACTGCGAAATGTGAACTGTGATTTGTGAACTGTGAACTGTGAACTGTGAGCTGTAAACTGTGAAGTGTGCACTGCAAATTGTGAACTGTGAACGGCGAATTGTGAACTGTAAACTGTGAACTCTGATCTGTGAACTGTGAACTGCGAACTGTGAACTGTGAACTGTGATTTGTGAATTTTGAACTGTGAACTGTGAACTGTGAACTGTGAACTGTGAGCTGTGAACTTTGAAGTGTGCACTGCAAATTGTGAACTGTGATCGGCGAATTGTGAACTGTGAACTGTGAACTGTGGACAGTGAACTCTGAACTGTGAACTGTGAACTGTGAAGTGTGCACTTCAAATTGTGAACTGTGAACGGCGAATTGTGAACTGTGAACTGTGAACTCTGAACTGTGAACTGTGAGCTGTGAACTGTGGACTGTGAACTGTGGACAGTGAACTCTGAACTGTGAACTGTGAACTGTGAAGTGTGCACTTCAAATTGTGAACTGTGAACGGCGAATTGTGAACTGTGAACTGTGAAATGAAGACTGTGAACTGTAAACTCTGATCTGTGAACTGTGAACTGTGAACTGTGAACTGTGAACTGTGAACTCTGAACTGTGAACTGTGAGCTGTGAACTGTGGACTGTGAACTGTGGACAGTGAACTCTGAACTGTGAACTGTGAACTGTGAAGTGTGCACTTCAAATTGTGAACTGTGAACGGCGAATTGTGAACTGTGAACTGTGAAATGAAGACTGTGAACTGTAAACTCTGATCTGTGAACTGTGAACTGTGAACTGTGAACTGTGAAGTGTGCACTGCAAATTGTGGACTGTGGACTGTGAACTGTGAACTGTGAGCTGTACACTGTGAACTGTGAGCTGTGGACTGTGAACTGTGAACTGTGAACTCCGAACTGTGAACTGTGAACTGTGAACTGTGAACTGTGAACTGTGAACTGTGAACTGTGAACTGTGAAGTGTGCACTGCAAATTGTGAACTGTGATCGGCGAATTGTGAACTGTGAACTTTGAACTGTGAACTGTGAACTGTGAACTGTGAACTGTGAACTGTGAACTATGAACTGTGAACTGTGAACTGTGAACTGTGAACTGTGAACTGTGAACTGTGAACTGTGAACTGTGATCTGTGAACTGTGAACTGTGAACTGTGAACTGTAAACTGTGAACTGTGAACTGTGAACTGTGAACTGTGAACTGTGAACTGTGAACTGTGAACTGTGAACTGTGAACTGTGAACTGTGAACTGTGAACTGTGAACTGTGAACTGTGAACTGTGAGGTGTAAACTGTGAAGTGTGCACTGCAAATTGTGAACTGTGATCGGCGAATGGTGAACTGTGCACTGTGAACTGTGATCTCTGAACTGTGAACTGTGAGCAGTGAACTGTGAAGTGTGCACTGCAAATTGTGAACTGTGGACTGTGAACTGTGAACTGTGAACTCTGAACTGTGAACTGTGAACTGTGAACTGTGAACTGTGAACTGTGAACTGTGAACTGTGAACTGTGAACTGTGAACTTTGAACTGTGAACTGTGAACTGTGAACTGTGAGCTGTGAACTTTGAAGTGTGCACTGCAAATTGTGAACTGTGATCGGCGAATTGTGAACTGTGGACTGTGAACTGTGGACAGTGAACTCTGAACTGTGAACTGTGAACTGTGAAGTGTGCACTTCAAATTGTGAACTGTGAACGGCGAATTGTGAACTGTGAACTGTGAAATGAAGGCTGTGAACTGTAAACTCTGATCTGTGAACTGTGAACTGCGAATTGTGAACTGTGATTTGTGAACTGTGAACTGTGAACTGTGAACTGTGAACTGTGAACTGGGCAGTGTGAACTGTGAGCTGTGAACTTTGAAGTGGGCACTGCAAATTGTGAACTGTGATCGGCGAATTGGGAACTGTGAACTGTAAAGTCTCATCTGTGAACTGTGAACTGCGAACTGTGAATTGTGAACTGTGAACTGTAAGCTGTGAACTGTGAAATTTGCACTGCAAATTGTGAACTGTGAACGGCGAATTGTGAACTGTGAACTGTGAACTGTGAACAGCGAACTGTGAACTGTGATTTGTGAACTGTGAACCGTGAACTGTGAACTGTGAACTGTGAACTGTGAGCTATGAACTTTGAAGTGTGCACTGCAAATTGTGAACTGTGATCAGCGAATTGTGATCTGTGAACTGTGAACTGTGAACTGTGAACTGTGAACTGTGAACTGTGAACTGTGAACTGTGAACTGTGAACTGTGAACTGTGAACTGTGAACTGTGAACTGTGAACTGTGAACTGTGAACTGTGAACTGTGAACTGTGAACTGTGTACTGTGAACTGTGAACTGTGAACTGTGAACTGTGAGCTGTAAACTGTGAAGTGTGCACTGCAAATTGTGAACTGTGATCGGCGAATGGTGAACTGTGCACTGTGAACTGTGAACTCTGAACTGTGAACTGTGAGCTGTAAAATGTGAAGTGTGCACTGCAAATTGTGAACTGTGAACGGCGAATTGTGAACTGTAAACTGTGAACTCTGATCTGTGAACTGTGAACTGCGAACTGTGAACTGTGAACTGCGATTTGTGAACTTTGGACTGTGAACTGTGAACTGTGAACTGTGAGCTGTGAACTTTGAAGTGTGCACTGCAAATTGTGAACTGTGATCGGCGAATTGTGAACTGTGGACTGTGAACTGTGGACAGTGAACTTTCAACTGTGAACTGTGAACTGTGAAGTGTGCACTTCAAATTGTGAACTGTGAACTGTGAAATGAAGGCTGTGAACTGTAAACTCTGATCTGTGAACTGTGAACTGCGAATTGTGAACTGTGATTTGTGAACTGTGAACTGTGAACTGTGAACTGTGAACTGGGCAGTGTGAACTGTGAGCTGTGAACTTTGAAGTGTGCACTGCAAATTGTGAACTGTGATCGGCGAATTGGGAACTGTGAACTGTAAAGTCTCATCTGTGAACTGTGAACTGCGAACTGTGAATTGTGAACTGTGAACTGTAAGCTGTGAACTGTGAAATTTGCACTGCAAATTGTGAACTGTGAACGGCGAATTGTGAACTGTGAACTGTGAACTGTGAACAGCGAACTGTGAACTGTGATTTGTGAACTGTGAACCGTGAACTGTGAACTGTGAACTGTGAGCTATGAACTTTGAAGTGTGCACTGCAAATTGTGAACTGTGATCAGCGAATTGTGAACTGTGGACTGTGAACTGTGGACTGTGAACTCTGAACTGTGAACTGTGAACTGTGAACTGTGAAGTGTGCACTGTGATTTGTGAACTTTGAACTGTGAACTGTGAACTGTGAACTGTGAGCTGTGAACTTTGAAGTGTGCACTGCAAATTGTGAACTGTGATCGGCGAATTGTGAACTGTGGACTGTGAACTGTGGACAGTGAACTCTGAACTGTGAACTGTGAACTGTGAAGTGTGCACTTCAAATTGTGAACTGTGAACGGCGAATTGTGAACTGTGAACTGTGAAATGAAGGCTGTGAACTGTACACTCTGATCTGTGAACTGTGAACTGCGAATTGTGAACTGTGATTTGTGAACTGTGAACTGTGAACTGTGAACTGTGAACTGTGAACTGTGAACTGTGAACTGTGAGCTGTGAACTTTGAAGTGTGCACTGCAAATTGTGAACTGTGATCGGCGAATTGTGAACTGTGGACTGTGAACTGTGGACAGTGAACTTTGAACTGTGAACTGTGAACTGTGAAGTGTGCACTTCAAATTGTGAACTGTGAACGGCGAATTGTGAACTGTGAACTGTGAAATGAAGGCTGTGAACTGTAAACTCTGATCTGTGAACTGTGAACTGCGAATTGTGAACTGTGATTTGTGAACTGTGAACTGTGAACTGTGAACTGTGAACTGGGCAGTGTGAACTGTTAGCTGTGAACTTTGAAGTGTGCACTGCAAATTGTGAACTGTGATCGGCGAATTGGGAACTGTGAACTGTAAAGTCTCATCTGTGAACTGTGAACTGCGAACTGTGAATTGTGAACTGTGAACTGTAAGCTGTGAACTGTGAAATTTGCACTGCAAATTGTGAACTGTGAACGGCGAATTGTGAACTGTGAACTGTGAACTGTGAACAGCGAACTGTGAACTGTGATTTGTGAACTGTGAACCGTGAACTGTGAACTGTGAACTGTGAACTGTGAGCTATGAACTTTGAAGTGTGCACTGCAAATTGTGAACTGTGATCAGCGAATTGTGAACTGTGGACTGTGAACTGTGGACTGTGAACTCTGAACTGTGAACTGTGAACTGTGAACTGTGAACTGTGAAGTGTGCACTGTGATTTGTGAACTTTGAACTGTGAACTGTGAACTGTGAACTGTGAGCTGTGAACTTTGAAGTGTGCACTGCAAATTGTGAACTGTGATCGGCGAATTGTGAACTGTGGACTGTGAACTGTGGACAGTGAACTCTGAACTGTGAACTGTGAACTGTGAAGTGTGCACTTCAAATTGTGAACTGTGAACGGCGAATTGTGAACTGTGAACTGTGAAATGAAGGCTGTGAACTGTACACTCTGATCTGTGAACTGTGAACTGCGAATTGTGAACTGTGATTTGTGAACTGTGAACTGTGAACTGTGAACTGTGAACTGGGCAGTGTGAACTGTGAGCTGTGAACTTTGAAGTGGGCACTGCAAATTGTGAACTGTGATCGGCGAATTGGGAACTGTGAACTGTAAAGTCTCATCTGTGAACTGTGAACTGCGAACTGTGAATTGTGAACTGTGAACTGTAAGCTGTGAACTGTGAAATTTGCACTGCAAATTGTGAACTGTGAACGGCGAATTGTGAACTGTGAACTGTGAACTGTGAACAGCGAACTGTGAACTGTGATTTGTGAACTGTGAACCGTGAACTGTGAACTGTGAACTGTGAACTGAGAACTGTGAACTGTGAGCTATGAACTTTGAAGTGTGCACTGCAAATTGTGAACTGTGATCAGCGAATTGTGATCTGTGAACTGTGAACTGTGAACTGTGAACTGTGAACTGTGAACTGTGAACTGTGAACTGTGAACTGTGAACTGTGGACTGTGAACTGTGAACTGTGGACTGTGAACTGTGGACAGTGAACTCTGAACTGAGAACTGTGAACTGTGAACTGTGAACTGTGAACTGTGAAGTGTGCACTGCAAATTTTGAACTGTGATCGGCGAATTGTGAACTGTGCACTGTGCACTGTGAACTGTGAACTCTGAACTGTGAACTGTGAGCTGTGAACTGTGGACTGTGAACTGTGGACAGTGAACTCTGAACTGTGAACTGTGAACTGTGAACTGTGAACTTTGAAGTGTGCACTGCAAATTGTGAACTGTGATCGGCGAATTGTGAACTGTGGACTGTGAACTGTGGACAGTGAACTCTGAACTGTGAACTGTGAACTGTGAAGTGTGCACTTCAAATTGTGAACTGTGAACGGCGAATTGTGAACTGTGAACTGTGAAATGAAGGCTGTGAACTGTAAACTCTGATCTGTGAACTGTGAACTGCGAATTGTGAACTGTGATTTGTGAACTGTGAACTGTGAACTGTGAACTGTGAACTGTGAACTGTGAACTGGGCAGTGTGAACTGTGAGCTGTGAACTTTGAAGTGGGCACTGCAAATTGTGAACTGTGATCGGCGAATTGGGAACTGTGAACTGTAAAGTCTCATCTGTGAACTGTGAACTGCGAACTGTGAATTGTGAACTGTGAACTGTAAGCTGTGAACTGTGAAATTTGCACTGCAAATTGTGAACTGTGAACGGCGAATTGTGAACTGTGAACTGTGAACTGTGAACAGCGAACTGTGAACTGTGATTTGTGAACTGTGAACCGTGAACTGTGAACTGTGAACTGTGAACTGTGAGCTATGAACTTTGAAGTGTGCACTGCAAATTGTGAACTGTGATCAGCGAATTGTGATCTGTGAACTGTGAACTGTGAACTGTGAACTGTGAACTGTGAACTGTGAACTGTGAACTGTGAACTGTGAACTGTGGACTGTGAACTGTGAACTGTGGACTGTGAACTGTGGACAGTGAACTCTGAACTGAGAACTGTGAACTGTGAACTGTGAACTGTGAAGTGTGCACTGCAAATTTTGAACTGTGATCGGCGAATTGTGAACTGTGCACTGTGAACTGTGAACTCTGAACTGTGAACTGTGAGCTGTGAACTGTGGACTGTGAACTGTGGACAGTGAACTCTGAACTGTGAACTGTGAACTGTGAACTGTGAAGTGTGCACTTCAAATTGTGAACTGTGAACGGCGAATTGTGAACTGTGAACTGTGAAATGAAGACTGTGAACTGTAAACTCTGATCTGTGAACTGTGAACTGTGAAGTGTGCACTGCAAATTGTGGCCTGTGGACTGTGAACTGTGAACTGTGAGCTGTACACTGTGAACTGTGAGCTGTGGACTGTGAACTGTGAACTGTGAACTCCGAACTGTGAACTGTGAACTGTGAACTGTGAACTGTGAACTGTGAACTGTGAACTGTGAACTGTGAACTGTGAACTGTGAACTGTGAACTGTGAACTGTGAACTGTGAACTGTGAAGTGTGCACTTCAAATTGTGAACTGTGAACGGCGAATTGTGAACTGTGAACTGTGAAATGAAGACTGTGAACTGTGAAGTGTGCACTGCAAATTTTGAACTGTGATCGGCGAATTGTGAACTGTGCACTGTGAACTGTGAACTCTGAACTGTGAACTGTGAGCTGTGAACTGTGGACTGTGAACTGTGGACAGTGAACTCTGAACTGTGAACTGTGAACTGTGAACTGTGAACTGTGAAGTGTGCACTTCAAATTGTGAACTGTGAACGGCGAATTGTGAACTGTGAACTGTGAAATGAAGACTGTGAACTGTAAACTCTGATCTGTGAACTGTGAACTGTGAACTGTGAACTGTGAACTGTGAAGTGTGCACTGCAAATTGTGGACTGTGGACTGTGAACTGTGAACTGTGAGCTGTACACTGTGAACTGTGAGCTGTGGACTGTGAACTGTGAACTGTGAACTCCGAACTGTGAACTGTGAACTGTGAACTGTGAACTGTGAACTGTGAACTGTGAACTGTGAACTGTGAACTGTGAACTGTGAACTGTGAACTGTGAACTGTGGACAGTGAACTCTGAACTGTGAACTGTGAACTGTGAAGTGTGCACTTCAAATTGTGAACTGTGAACGGCGAATTGTGAACTGTGAACTGTGAAATGAAGGCTGTGAACTGTACACTCTGATCTGTGAACTGTGAACTGCGAATTGTGAACTGTGATTTGTGAACTGTGAACTGTGAACTGTGAACTGTGAACTGTGAACTGTGAACTGGGCAGTGTAAACTGTGAGCTGTGAACTTTGAAGTGGGCACTGCAAATTGTGAACTGTGATCGGCGAATTGGGAACTGTGAACTGTAAAGTCTCATCTGTGAACTGTGAACTGCGAACTGTGAATTGTGAACTGTGAACTGTAAGCTGTGAACTGTGAAATTTGCACTGCAAATTGTGAACTGTGAACGGCGAATTGTGAACTGTGAACTGTGAACTGTGAACAGCGAACTGTGAACTGTGATTTGTGAACTGTGAACCGTGAACTGTGAACTGTGAACTGTGAACTGAGAACTGTGAACTGTGAGCTATGAACTTTGAAGTGTGCACTGCAAATTGTGAACTGTGATCAGCGAATTGTGATCTGTGAACTGTGAACTGTGAACTGTGAACTGTGAACTGTGAACTGTGAACTGTGAACTGTGAACTGTGGACTGTGAACTGTGAACTGTGGACTGTGAACTGTGGACAGTGAACTCTGAACTGAGAACTGTGAACTGTGAACTGTGAACTGTGAACTGTGAAGTGTGCACTGCAAATTTTGAACTGTGATCGGCGAATTGTGAACTGTGCACTGTGAACTGTGAACTCTGAACTGTGAACTGTGAGCTGTGAACTGTGGACTGTGAACTCTGAACTGTGAACTGTGAACTGTGAAGTGTGCACTTCAAATTGTGAACTGTGAACGGCGAATTGTGAACTGTGAACTGTGAAATGAAGGCTGTGAACTGTAAACTCTGATCTGTGAACTGTGAACTGCGAATTGTGAACTGTGATTTGTGAACTGTGAACTGTGAACTGTGAACTGTGAACTGTGAACTGGGCAGTGTGAACTGTGAACTGTGAACTGTGAACTGTGAACTGTGAACTGTGAACTGTGAACTGTGAACTGTGAACTGTGAACTGTGAACTGTGAGGTGTAAACTGTGAAGTGTGCACTGCAAATTGTGAACTGTGATCGGCGAATGGTGAACTGTGCACTGTGAACTGTGAACTCTGAACTGTGAACTGTGAGCAGTGAACTGTGAAGTGTGCACTGCAAATTGTGAACTGTGGACTGTGAACTGTGAACTGTGAACTCTGAACTGTGAACTGTGAACTGTGAACTGTGAACTGTGAACTGTGAACTGTGAACTGTGAACTGTGAACTGTGAACTGTGAACTTTGAACTGTGAACTGTGAACTTTGAACTGTGAGCTGTGAACTTTGAAGTGTGCACTGCAAATTGTGAACTGTGATCGGCGAATTGTGAACTGTGGACTGTGAACTGTGGACAGTGAACTCTGAACTGTGAACTGTGAACTGTGAAGTGTGCACTTCAAATTGTGAACTGTGAACGGCGAATTGTGAACTGTGAACTGTGAAATGAAGGCTGTGAACTGTAAACTCTGATCTGTGAACTGTGAACTGCGAATTGTGAACTGTGATTTGTGAACTGTGAACTGTGAACTGTGAACTGTGAACTGTGAACTGGGCAGTGTGAACTGTGAGCTGTGAACTTTGAAGTGGGCACTGCAAATTGTGAACTGTGATCGGCGAATTGGGAACTGTGAACTGTAAAGTCTCATCTGTGAACTGTGAACTGCGAACTGTGAATTGTGAACTGTGAACTGTAAGCTGTGAACTGTGAAATTTGCACTGCAAATTGTGAACTGTGAACGGCGAATTGTGAACTGTGAACTGTGAACTGTGAACAGCGAACTGTGAACTGTGATTTGTGAACTGTGAACCGTGAACTGTGAACTGTGAACTGTGAACTGTGAGCCATGAACTTTGAAGTGTGCACTGCAAATTGTGAACTGTGATCAGCGAATTGTGATCTGTGAACTGTGAACTGTGAACTGTGAACTGTGAACTGTGAACTGTGAACTGTGAACTGTGAACTGTGAACTGTGAACTGTGAACTGTGAACTGTGAACTGTGAACTGTGAACTGTGAACTGTGAACTGTGAACTGTGAACTGTGAACTGTGAACTGTGAACTGTGAACTGTGAACTGTGAACTGTGAACTGTGAACTGTGTACTGTGAACTGTGAACTGTGAACTGTGAACTGTGAGCTGTAAACTGTGAAGTGTGCACTGCAAATTGTGAACTGTGATCGGCGAATGGTGAACTGTGCACTGTGAACTGTGAACTCTGAACTGTGAACTTTGAGCTGTAAAATGTGAAGTGTGCACTGCAAATTGTGAACTGTGAACGGCGAATTATGAACTGTAAACTGTGAACTCTGATCTGTGAACTGTGAACTGCGAACTGTGAACTGTGAACTGCGATTTGTGAACTTTGAACTGTGAACTGTGAACTGTGAACTGTGAGCTGTGAACTTTGAAGTGTGCACTGCAAATTGTGAACTGTGATCGGCGAATTGGGAACTGTGAACGGTAAAGTCTCATCTGTGAACTGTGAACTGCGAACTGTGAATTGTGAACTGTGAACTGTAAGCTGTGAACTGTGAAATTTGCACTGCAAATTGTGAACTGTGAACGGCGAATTGTGAACTGTGAACTGTGAACTGTGAACAGCGAACTGTGAACTGTGAACTGTGAACTGTGAACTGTGAACTGTGAACTGTGAACTGTGAACTGTGAACTGTGAACTGTGAGCTGTAAACTGTGAAGTGTGCACTGCAAATTGTGAACTGTGATCGGCGAATGGTGAACTGTGCACTGTGAACTGTGAACTCTGAACTGTGAACTGTGAGCAGTGAACTGTGAAGTGTGCACTGCAAATTGTGAACTGTGGACTGTGAACTGTGAACTGTGAACTCTGAACTGTGAACTGTGAGCTGTAAAATGTGAAGTGTGCACTGCAAATTGTGAACTGTGAACGGCGAATTGTGAACTGTAAACTGTGAACTCTGATCTGTGAACTGTGAACTGCGAACTGTGAACTGTGAACTGTGATTTGTGAACTTTGAACTGTGAACTGTGAACTGTGAACTGTGAGCTGTGAACTTTGAAGTGTGCACTGCAAATTGTGAACTGTGATCGGCGAATTGTGAACTGTGGACTGTGAACTGTGGACAGTGAACTCTGAACTGTGAACTGTGAACTGTGAACTGTGAAGTGTGCACTTCAAATTGTGAACTGTGAACGGCGAATTGTGAACTGTCAACTGTGAAATGAAGGCTGTGAACTGTAAACTCTGATCTGTGAACTGTGAACTGCGAATTGTGAACTGTGATTTGTGAACTGTGAACTGTGAACTGTGAACTGTGAACTGTGAACTGGGCAGTGTGAACTGTGAGCTGTGAACTTTGAAGTGGGCACTGCAAATTGTGAACTGTGATCGGCGAATTGGGAACTGTGAACTGTAAAGTCTCATCTGTGAACTGTGAACTGCGAACTGTGAATTGTGAACTGTGAACTGTACTCTGTGAACTGTGAAATTTGCACTGCAAATTGTGAACTGTGAACGGCGAATTGTGAACTGTGAACTGTGAACTGTGACCAGCGAACTGTGAACTGTGATTTGTGAACTGTGAACCGTGAACTGTGAACTGTGAACTGTGAACTGTGAGCTATGAACTTTGAAGTGTGCACTGCAAATTGTGAACTGTGATCAGCGAATTGTGATCTGTGAACTGTGAACTGTGAACTGTGAACTGTGAACTGTGAACTGTGAACTGTGAACTGTGAACTGTGAACTGTGAACTGTGAACTGTGAACTGTGAACTGTGAACTGTGAACTGTGTACTGTGAACTGTGAACTGTGAACTGTGAACTGTGAGCTGTAAACTGTGAAGTGTGCACTGCAAATTGTGAACTGTGATCGGCGAATGGTGAACTGTGCACTGTGAACTGTGAACTCTGAACTGTGAACTGTGAGCTGTAAAATGTGAAGTGTGCACTGCAAATTGTGAACTGTGAACGGCGAATTGTGAACTGTAAACTGTGAACTCTGATCTGTGAACTGTGAACTGCGAACTGTGAACTGTGAACTGCGATTTGTGAACTTTGAACTGTGAACTGTGAACTGTGAACTGTGAGCTGTGAACTTTGAAGTGTGCACTGCAAATTGTGAACTGTGATCGGCGAATTGTGAACTGTGGACTGTGAACTGTGGACAGTGAACTTTGAACTGTGAACTGTGAACTGTGAAGTGTGCACTTCAAATTGTGAACTGTGAACGGCGAATTGTGAACTGTGAACTGTGAAATGAAGGCTGTGAACTGTAAACTCTGATCTGTGAACTGTGAACTGCGAATTGTGAACTGTGATTTGTGAACTGTGAACTGTGAACTGTGAACTGTGAACTGGGCAGTGTGAACTGTGAGCTGTGAACTTTGAAGTGTGCACTGCAAATTGTGAACTGTGATCGGCGAATTGGGAACTGTGAACTGTAAAGTCTCATCTGTGAACTGTGAACTGCGAACTGTGAATTGTGAACTGTGAACTGTAAGCTGTGAACTGTGAAATTTGCACTGCAAATTGTGAACTGTGAACGGCGAATTGTGAACTGTGAACTGTGAACTGTGAACAGCGAACTGTGAACTGTGATTTGTGAACTGTGAACCGTGAACTGTGAACTGTGAACTGTGAACTGTGAGCTATGAACTTTGAAGTGTGCACTGCAAATTGTGAACTGTGATCAGCGAATTGTGAACTGTGGACTGTGAACTGTGGACTGTGAACTCTGAACTGTGAACTGTGAACTGTGAACTGTGAAGTGTGCACTGCAAATTTTGAACTGTGATCGGCGAATTGTGAACTGTGCACTGTGAACTGTGAACTCTGAACTGTGAACTGTGAGCTGTGAACTGTGTACTGTGAACTGTGGACAGTGAACTCTGAACTGTGAACTGTGAACTGTGAACTGTGAACTGTGAAGTGTGCACTTCAAATTGTGAACTGTGAACGGCGAATTGTGAACTGTGAACTGTGAAATGAAGACTGTGAACTGTAAACTCTGATCTGTGAACTGTGAACTGTGAACTGTGAACTGTGAAGTGTGCACTGCAAATTGTGGACTGTGGACTGTGAACTGTGAACTGTGAGCTGTACACTGTGAACTGTGAGCTGTGGACTGTGAACTGTGAACTGTGAACTCCGAACTGTGAAGTGTGCACTGCAAATTGTGAACTGTGAACTTTGAACTGTGAACTGTGAACTGTGAACTGTGAACTGTGAACTGTGAACTGTGAACTGTGAACTGTGAACTGTGAACTGTGAACTGTGAACTGTGAACTGTGAACTGTGAACTGTGAACTGTGAACTGTGAACTGTGAACTGTGAACTGTGAACTGTGAACTGTGAACTGTGAACTGTGATCTGTGAACTGTGAACTGTGAACTGTGAACTGTAAACTGTGAACTGTGAACTGTGAACTGTGAACTGTGAACTGTGAACTGTGAACTGTGAACTGTGAACTGTGAACTGTGAACTGTGAACTGTGAACTGTGAACTGTGAGCTGTAAACTGTGAAGTGTGCACTGCAAATTGTGAACTGTGATCGGCGAATGGTGAACTGTGCACTGTGAACTGTGAACTCTGAACTGTGAACTGTGAGCAGTGAACTGTGAAGTGTGCACTGCAAATTGTGAACTGTGGACTGTGAACTGTGAACTGTGAACTCTGAACTGTGAACTGTGAGCTGTAAAATGTGAAGTGTGCACTGCAAATTGTGAACTGTGAACGGCGAATTGTGAACTGTAAACTGTGAACTCTGATCTGTGAACTGTGAACTGCGAACTGTGAACTGTGAACTGTGATTTGTGAACTTTGAACTGTGAACTGTGAACTGTGAACTGTGAGCTGTGAACTTTGAAGTGTGCACTGCAAATTGTGAACTGTGATCGGCGAATTGTGAACTGTGGACTGTGAACTGTGGACAGTGAACACTGAACTGTGAACTGTGAACTGTGAACTGTGAAGTGTGCACTTCAAATTGTTAACTGTGAACGGCGAATTGTGAACTGTCAACTGTGAAATGAAGGCTGTGAACTGTAAACTCTGATCTGTGAACTGTGAACTGCGAATTGTGAACTGTGATTTGTGAACTGTGAACTGTGAACTGTGAACTGTGAACTGTGAACTGGGCAGTGTGAACTGTGAGCTGTGAACTTTGAAGTGGGCACTGCAAATTGTGAACTGTGATCGGCGAATTGGGAACTGTGAACTGTAAAGTCTCATCTGTGAACTGTGAACTGCGAACTGTGAATTGTGAACTGTGAACTGTACTCTGTGAACTGTGAAATTTGCACTGCAAATTGTGAACTGTGAACGGCGAATTGTGAACTGTGAACTGTGAACTGTGACCAGCGAACTGTGAACTGTGATTTGTGAACTGTGAACCGTGAACTGTGAACTGTGAACTGTGAACTGTGAGCTATGAACTTTGAAGTGTGCACTGCAAATTGTGAACTGTGATCAGCGAATTGTGATCTGTGAACTGTGAACTGTGAACTGTGAACTGTGAACTGTGAACTGTGAACTGTGAACTGTGAACTGTGAACTGTGAACTGTGAACTGTGAACTGTGAACTGTGAACTGTGAACTGTGAACTGTGAACTGTGTACTGTGAACTGTGAACTGTGAACTGTGAACTGTGAGCTGTAAACTGTGAAGTGTGCACTGCAAATTGTGAACTGTGATCGGCGAATGGTGAACTGTGCACTGTGAACTGTGAACTCTGAACTGTGAACTGTGAGCTGTAAAATGTGAAGTGTGCACTGCAAATTGTGAACTGTGAACGGCGAATTGTGAACTGTAAACTGTGAACTCTGATCTGTGAACTGTGAACTGTGAACTGCGAACTGTGAACTGTGAACTGCGATTTGTGAACTTTGAACTGTGAACTGTGAACTGTGAACTGTGAGCTGTGAACTTTGAAGTGTGCACTGCAAATTGTGAACTGTGAACGGCGAATTGTGAACTGTGAACTGTGAAATGAAGGCTGTGAACTGTAAACTCTGATCTGTGAACTGTGAACTGCGAATTGTGAACTGTGATTTGTGAACTGTGAACTGTGAACTGTGAACTGTGAACTGGGCAGTGTGAACTGTGAGCTGTGAACTTTGAAGTGTGCACTGCAAATTGTGAACTGTGATCGGCGAATTGGGAACTGTGAACTGTAAAGTCTCATCTGTGAACTGTGAACTGCGAACTGTGAATTGTGAACTGTGAACTGTAAGCTGTGAACTGTGAAATTTGCACTGCAAATTGTGAACTGTGAACGGCGAATTGTGAACTGTGAACTGTGAACTGTGAACAGCGAACTGTGAACTGTGATATGTGAACTGTGAACCGTGAACTGTGAACTGTGAACTGTGAACTGTGAGCTATGAACTTTGAAGTGTGCACTGCAAATTGTGAACTGTGATCAGCGAATTGTGAACTGTGGACTGTGAACTGTGGACTGTGAACTCTGAACTGTGAACTGTGAACTGTGAAGTGTGCACTGCAAATTTTGAACTGTGATCGGCGAATTGTGAACTGTGCACTGTTAACTGTGAACTCTGAACTGTGAACTGTGAGCTGTGAACTGTGGACTGTGAACTGTGGACAGTGAACTCTGAACTGTGAACTGTGAACTGTGAACTGTGAACTGTGAACTGTGAAGTGTGCACTTCAAATTGTGAACTGTGAACGGCGAATTGTGAACTGTGAACTGTGAAATGAAGACTGTGAACTGTAAACTCTGATCTGTGAACTGTGAACTGTGAACTGTGAACTGTGAAGTGTGCACTGCAAATTGTGGACTGTGGACTGTGAACTGTGAACTGTGAGCTGTACACTGTGAACTGTGAGCTGTGGACTGTGAACTGTGAACTGTAAACTCCGAACTGTGAACTGTGAACTGTGAACTGTGAACTGTGAACTGTGAACTGTGAACTGTGAACTGTGAACTGTGAACTGTGAACTGTGAACTGTGAAGTGTGCACTGCAAATTGTGAACTGTGATCGGCGAATTGTGAACTGTGAACTTTGAACTGTGAACTGTGAACTGTGAACTGTGAACTGTGAACTGTGAACTGTGAACTGTGAACTGTGAACTGTGAACTGTGAACTGTGAACTGTGAACTGTGAACTGTGAACTGTGATCTGTGAACTGTGAACTGTGAACTGTGAGCTGTAAACTGTGAAGTGTGCACTGCAAATTGTGAACTGTGATCGGCGAATGGTGAACTGTGCACTGTGAACTGTGAACTCTGA
Organism: Lasioglossum villosulum; assembly: GCA_963971365.1. Classification (NCBI taxonomy): domain Eukaryota; kingdom Metazoa; phylum Arthropoda; class Insecta; order Hymenoptera; family Halictidae; genus Lasioglossum; species Lasioglossum villosulum. The sequence goes on from OZ020495.1 coordinate 30,550,002, forward strand.
ACTGTGAACTGTGAGCAGTGAACTGTGAAGTGTGCACTGCAAATTGTGAACTGTGGACTGTGAACTGTGAACTGTGAACTCTGAACTGTGAACTGTGAGCTGTAAAATGTGAAGTGTGCACTGCAAATTGTGAACTGTGAACGGCGAATTGTGAACTGTAAACTGTGAACTCTGATCTGTGAACTGTGAACTGCGAACTGTGAACTGTGAACTGTGATTTGTGAACTTTGAACTGTGAACTGTGAACTGTGAACTGTGAGCTGTGAACTTTGAAGTGTGCACTGCAAATTGTGAACTGTGATCGGCGAATTGTGAACTGTGGACTGTGAACTGTGGACAGTGAACTCTGAACTGTGAACTGTGAACTGTGAAGTGTGCACTTCAAATTGTGAACTGTGAACGGCGAATTGTGAACTGTGAACTGTGAAATGAAGGCTGTGAACTGTAAACTCTGATCTGTGAACTGTGAACTGCGAATTGTGAACTGTGATTTGTGAACTGTGAACTGTGAATTGTGAACTGTGAACTGTGAACTGGGCAGTGTGAACTGTGAGCTGTGAACTTTGAAGTGGGCACTGCAAATTGTGAACTGTGATCGGCGAATTGGGAACTGTGAACTGTAAAGTCTCATCTGTGAACTGTGAACTGCGAACTGTGAATTGTGAACTGTGAACTGTAAGCTGTGAACTGTGAAATTTGCACTGCAAATTGTGAACTGTGAACGGCGAATTGTGAACTGTGAACTGTGAACTGTGAACAGCGAACTGTGAACTGTGATTTGTGAACTGTGAACCGTGAACTGTGAACTGTGAACTGTGAACTGTGAACTGTGAGCTATGAACTTTGAAGTGTGCACTGCAAATTGTGAACTGTGATCAGCGAATTGTGATCTGTGAACTGTGAACTGTGAACTGTGAACTGTGAACTGTGAACTGTGAACTGTGAACTGTGAACTGTGAACTGTGAACTGTGAACTGTGAACTGTGTACTGTGAACTGTGAACTGTGAACTGTGAACTGTGAGCTGTAAACTGTGAAGTGTGCACTGCAAATTGTGAACTGTGATCGGCGAATGGTGAACTGTGCACTGTGAGCTGTGAACTTTGAAGTGTGCACTGCAAATTGTGAACTGTGATCGGCGAATTGTGAACTGTGGACTGTGAACTGTGGACAGTGAACTTTGAACTGTGAACTGTGAACTGTGAAGTGTGCACTTCAAATTGTGAACTGTGAACGGCGAATTGTGAACTGTGAACTGTGAAATGAAGGCTGTGAACTGTAAACTCTGATCTGTGAACTGTGAACTGCGAATTGTGAACTGTGATTTGTGAACTGTGAACTGTGAACTGTGAACTGTGAACTGTGAACTGGGCAGTGTGAACTGTGAGCTGTGAACTTTGAAGTGTGCACTGCAAATTGTGAACTGTGATCGGCGAATTGGGAACTGTGAACTGTAAAGTCTCATCTGTGAACTGTGAACTGCGAACTGTGAATTGTGAACTGTGAACTGTAAGCTGTGAACTGTGAAATTTGCACTGCAAATTGTGAACTGTGAACGGCGAATTGTGAACTGTGAACTGTGAACTGTGAACAGCGAACTGTGAACTGTGATTTGTGAACTGTGAACCGTGAACTGTGAACTGTGAACTGTGAACTGTGAGCTATGAACTTTGAAGTGTGCACTGCAAATTGTGAACTGTGATCAGCGAATTGTGAACTGTGGACTGTGAACTGTGGACTGTGAACTCTGAACTGTGAACTGTGAACTGTGAACTGTGAAGTGTGCACTGCAAATTTTGAACTGTGATCGGCGAATTGTGAACTGTGCACTGTGAACTGTGAACTCTGAACTGTGAACTGTGAGCTGTGAACTGTGGACTGTGAACTGTGGACAGTGAACTCTGAACTGTGAACTGTGAACTGTGAACTGTGAACTGTGAAGTGTGCACTTCAAATTGTGAACTGTGAACGGCGAATTGTGAACTGTGAACTGTGAAATGAAGACTGTGAACTGTAAACTCTGATCTGTGAACTGTGAACTGTGAACTGTGAACTGTGAAGTGTGCACTGCAAATTGTGGACTGTGGACTGTGAACTGTGAACTGTGAGCTGTACACTGTGAACTGTGAGCTGTGGACTGTGAACTGTGAACTGTGAACTGTGAACTGTGAACTGTGAACTGTGAACTGTGAAGTGTGCACTGCAAATTGTGAACTGTGATCGGCGAATTGTGAACTGTGAACTTTGAACTGTGAACTGTGAACTGTGAACTGTGAACTGTGAACTGTGAACTGTGAACTGTGAACTGTGAACTGTGAACTGTGATCTGTGAACTGTGAACTGTGAACTGTGAGCTGTAAACTGTGAAGTGTGCACTGCAAATTGTGAACTGTGATCGGCGAATGGTGAACTGTGCACTGTGAACTGTGAACTCTGAACTGTGAACTGTGAGCAGTGAACTGTGAAGTGTGCACTGCAAATTGTGAACTGTGGACTGTGAACTGTGAACTGTGAACTCTGAACTGTGAACTGTGAGCTGTAAAATGTGAAGTGTGCACTGCAAATTGTGAACTGTGAACGGCGAATTGTGAACTGTAAACTGTGAACTCTGATCTGTGAACTGTGAACTGCGAACTGTGAACTGTGAACTGTGATTTGTGAACTTTGAACTGTGAACTGTGAACTGTGAACTGTGAACTGTGAACTGTGAACTGTGAGCTGTGAACTTTGAAGTGTGCACTGCAAATTGTGAACTGTGATCGGCGAATTGTGAACTGTGGACTGTGAACTGTGGACAGTGAACTCTGAACTGTGAACTGTGAACTGTGAAGTGTGCACTTCAAATTGTGAACTGTGAACGGCGAATTGTGAACTGTGAACTGTGAAATGAAGGCTGTGAACTGTGAACTGCGAATTGTGAACTGTGATTTGTGAACTGTGAACTGTGAACTGTGAACTGTGAACTGTGAACTGGGCAGTGTGAACTGTGAGCTGTGAACTTTGAAGTGGGCACTGCAAATTGTGAACTGTGATCGGCGAATTGGGAACTGTGAACTGTAAAGTCTCATCTGTGAACTGTGAACTGCGAACTGTGAATTGTGAACTGTGAACTGTAAGCTGTGAACTTTGAAGTGTGCACTGCAAATTGTGAACTGTGATCGGCGAATTGTGAACTGTGGACTGTGAACTGTGGACAGTGAACTCTGAACTGTGAACTGTGAACTGTGAAGTGTGCACTTCAAATTGTGAACTGTGAACGGCGAATTGTGAACTGTGAACTGTGAAATGAAGACTGTGAACTGTAAACTCTGATCTGTGAACTGTGAACTGTGAACTGTGAACTGTGAAGTGTGCACTGCAAATTGTGGACTGTGGACTGTGAACTGTGAACTGTGAGCTGTACACTGTGAACTGTGAGCTGTGGACTGTGAACTGTGAACTGTGAACTGTGAACTGTGAACTGTGAACTGTGAACTGTGAAGTGTGCACTGCATATTGTGAACTGTGAACTGTGAACTTTGAACTGTGAACTGTGAACTGTGAACTGTGAACTGTGAACTGTGAACTGTGAACTGTGAACTGTGAACTGTGAACTGTGAACTGTGAACTGTGAACTGTGATCTGTGAACTGTGAACTGTGAACTGTGAGCTGTAAACTGTGAAGTGTGCACTGCAAATTGTGAACTGTGATCGGCGAATGGTGAACTGTGCACTGTGAACTGTGAACTGTGAACTGTGAACTGTGAACTGTGAACTGTGAACTGTGAACTGTGAACTGTGAACTGTGAACTGTGAACTGTGTACTGTGATCTGTGAACTGTGAACTGTGAACTGTGAGCTGTAAACTGTGAAGTGTGCACTGCAAATTGTGAACTGTGATCGGCGAATGGTGAACTGTGCACTGTGAGCTGTGAACTTTGAAGTGTGCACTGCAAATTGTGAACTGTGATCGGCGAATTGTGAACTGTGGACTGTGAACTGTGGACAGTGAACTTTGAACTGTGAACTGTGAACTGTGAAGTGTGCACTTCAAATTGTGAACTGTGAACGGCGAATTGTGAACTGTGAACTGTGAAATGAAGGCTGTGAACTGTAAACTCTGATCTGTGAACTGTGAACTGCGAATTGTGAACTGTGATTTGTGAACTGTGAACTGTGAACTGTGAACTGTGAACTGTGAACTGGGCAGTGTGAACTGTGAGCTGTGAACTTTGAAGTGTGCACTGCAAATTGTGAACTGTGATCGGCGAATTGGGAACTGTGAACTGTAAAGTCTCATCTGTGAACTGTGAACTGCGAACTGTGAATTGTGAACTGTGAACTGTAAGCTGTGAACTGTGAAATTTGCACTGCAAATTGTGAACTGTGAACGGCGAATTGTGAACTGTGAACTGTGAACTGTGAACAGCGAACTGTGAACTGTGATTTGTGAACTGTGAACCGTGAACTGTGAACTGTGAACTGTGAACTGTGAGCTATGAACTTTGAAGTGTGCACTGCAAATTGTGAACTGTGATCAGCGAATTGTGAACTGTGGACTGTGAACTGTGGACTGTGAACTCTGAACTGTGAACTGTGAACTGTGAACTGTGAAGTGTGCACTGCAAATTTTGAACTGTGATCGGCGAATTGTGAACTGTGCACTGTGAACTGTGAACTCTGAACTGTGAACTGTGAGCTGTGAACTGTGGACTGTGAACTGTGGACAGTGAACTCTGAACTGTGAACTGTGAACTGTGAACTGTGAACTGTGAAGTGTGCACTTCAAATTGTGAACTGTGAACGGCGAATTGTGAACTGTGAACTGTGAAATGAAGACTGTGAACTGTAAACTCTGATCTGTGAACTGTGAACTGTGAACTGTGAACTGTGAAGTGTGCACTGCAAATTGTGGACTGTGGACTGTGAACTGTGAACTGTGAGCTGTACACTGTGAACTGTGAGCTGTGGACTGTGAACTGTGAACTGTGAACTGTGAACTGTGAACTGTGAACTGTGAAGTGTGCACTGCAAATTGTGAACTGTGATCGGCGAATTGTGAACTGTGAACTTTGAACTGTGAACTGTGAACTGTGAACTGTGAACTGTGAACTGTGAACTGTGAACTGTGAACTGTGAACTGTGAACTGTGAACTGTGAACTGTGAACTGTGATCTGTGAACTGTGAACTGTGAACTGTGAGCTGTAAACTGTGAGCTGTAAAATGTGAAGTGTGCACTGCAAATTGTGTACTGTGAACGGCGAATTGTGAACTGTAAACTGTGAACTCTGATCTGTGAACTGTGAACTGCGAACTGTGAACTGTGAACTGTGATTTGTGAACTTTGAACTGTGAACTGTGAACTGTGAACTGTGAACTGTGAACTGTGAACTGTGAGCTGTGAACTTTGAAGTGTGCACTGCAAATTGTGAACTGTGATCGGCGAATTGTGAACTGTGGACTGTGAACTGTGGACAGTGAACTCTGAACTGTGAACTGTGAACTGTGAAGTGTGCACTTCAAATTGTGAACTGTGAACGGCGAATTGTGAACTGTGAACTGTGAAATGAAGGCTGTGAACTGTGAACTGCGAATTGTGAACTGTGATTTGTGAACTGTGAACTGTGAACTGTGAACTGTGAACTGTGAACTGGGCAGTGTGAACTGTGAGCTGTGAACTTTGAAGTGGGCACTGCAAATTGTGAACTGTGATCGGCGAATTGGGAACTGTGAACTGTAAAGTCTCATCTGTGAACTGTGAACTGCGAACTGTGAATTGTGAACTGTGAACTGTAAGCTGTGAACTTTGAAGTGTGCACTGCAAATTGTGAACTGTGATCGGCGAATTGTGAACTGTGGACTGTGAACTGTGGACAGTGAACTCTGAACTGTGAACTGTGAACTGTGAAGTGTGCACTTCAAATTGTGAACTGTGAACGGCGAATTGTGAACTGTGAACTGTGAAATGAAGACTGTGAACTGTAAACTCTGATCTGTGAACTGTGAACTGTGAACTGTGAACTGTGAAGTGTGCACTGCAAATTGTGGACTGTGGACTGTGAACTGTGAACTGTGAGCTGTACACTGTGAACTGTGAGCTGTGGACTGTGAACTGTGAACTGTGAACTGTGAACTGTGAACTGTGAACTGTGAACTGTGAAGTGTGCACTGCAAATTGTGAACTGTGATCGGCGAATTGTGAACTGTGAACTTTGAACTGTGAACTGTGAACTGTGAACTGTGAACTGTGAACTGTGAACTGTGAACTGTGAACTGTGAACTGTGAACTGTGAACTGTGAACTGTGAACTGTGAACTGTGAACTGTGATCTGTGAACTGTGAACTGTGAACTGTGAGCTGTAAACTGTGAAGTGTGCACTGCAAATTGTGAACTGTGATCGGCGAATGGTGAACTGTGCTCTGTGAACTGTGAACTGTGAACTGTGAACTGTGAACTGTGAACTGTGAACTGTGAACTGTGAACTGTGAACTGTGAACTGTGAACTGTGAACTGTGAACTGTGAACTGTGATCTGTGAACTGTGAACTGTGAACTGTGAGCTGTAAACTGTGAAGTGTGCACTGCAAATTGTGAACTGTGATCGGCGAATGGTGAACTGTGCACTGTGAACTGTGAACTCTGAACTGTGAACTGTGAGCAGTGAACTGTGAAGTGTGCACTGCAAATTGTGAACTGTGGACTGTGAACTGTGAACTGTGAACTCTGAACTGTGAACTGTGAGCTGTAAAATGTGAAGTGTGCACTGCAAATTGTGAACTGTGAACGGCGAATTGTGAACTGTAAACTGTGAACTCTGATCTGTGAACTGTGAACTGCGAACTGTGAACTGTGAACTGTGATTTGTGAACTTTGAACTGTGAACTGTGAACTGTGAACTGTGAACTGTGAACTGTGAACTGTGAGCTGTGAACTTTGAAGTGTGCACTGCAAATTGTGAACTGTGATCGGCGAATTGTGAACTGTGGACTGTGAACTGTGGACAGTGAACTCTGAACTGTGAACTGTGAACTGTGAAGTGTGCACTTCAAATTGTGAACTGTGAACGGCGAATTGTGAACTGTGAACTGTGAAATGAAGGCTGTGAACTGTGAACTGCGAATTGTGAACTGTGATTTGTGAACTGTGAACTGTGAACTGTGAACTGTGAACTGTGAACTGTGAACTGTGAACTGTGAACTGGGCAGTGTGAACTGTGAGCTGTGAACTTTGAAGTGGGCACTGCAAATTGTGAACTGTGATCGGCGAATTGGGAACTGTGAACTGTAAAGTCTCATCTGTGAACTGTGAACTGCGAACTGTGAATTGTGAACTGTGAACTGTAAGCTGTGAACTGTGAAATTTGCACTGCAAATTGTGAACTGTGAACGGCGAATTGTGAACTGTGAACTGTGAACTGTGAACAGCGAACTGTGAACTGTGATTTGTGAACTGTGAACCGTGAACTGTGAACTGTGAACTGTGAACTGTGAGCTATGAACTTTGAAGTGTGCACTGCAAATTGTGAACTGTGATCAGCGAATTGTGATCTGTGAACTGTGAACTGTGAACTGTGAACTGTGAAGTGTGCACTTCAAATTGTGAACTGTGAACGGCGAATTGTGAACTGTGAACTGTGAAATGAAGACTGTGAACTGTAAACTCTGATCTGTGAACTGTGAACTGTGAACGGCGAATTGTGAACTGTGAACTGTGAAATGAAGACTGTGAACTGTAAACTCTGATCTGTGAACTGTGAACTGTGAACTGTGAACTGTGGACTGTGAACTGTGAACTGTGAACTGTGAACTGTGAACTGTGAACTGTGAACTGTGAAGTGTGCACTGCAAATTGTGAACTGTGATCGGCGAATTGTGAACTGTGAACTTTGAACTGTGAACTGTGAACTGTGAACTGTGAACTGTGAACTGTGAACTGTGAACTGTGAACTGTGAACTGTGAACTGTGAACTGTGAACTGTGATCTGTGAACTGTGAACTGTGAACTGTGAGCTGTAAACTGTGAAGTGTGCACTGCAAATTGTGAACTGTGATCGGCGAATGGTGAACTGTGCACTGTGAACTGTGAACTCTGAACTGTGAACTGTGAGCAGTGAACTGTGAAGTGTGCACTGCAAATTGTGAACTGTGGACTGTGAACTGTGAACTGTGAACTCTGAACTGTGAACTGTGAGCTGTAAAATGTGAAGTGTGCACTGCAAATTGTGAACTGTGAACGGCGAATTGTGAACTGTAAACTGTGAACTCTGATCTGTGAACTGTGAACTGCGAACTGTGAACTGTGAACTGTGATTTGTGAACTTTGAACTGTGAACTGTGAACTGTGAACTGTGAACTGTGAACTGTGAACTGTGAGCTGTGAACTTTGAAGTGTGCACTGCAAATTGTGAACTGTGATCGGCGAATTGTGAACTGTGGACTGTGAACTGTGGACAGTGAACTCTGAACTGTGAACTGTGAACTGTGAAGTGTGCACTTCAAATTGTGAACTGTGAACGGCGAATTGTGAACTGTGAACTGTGAAATGAAGGCTGTGAACTGTGAACTGCGAATTGTGAACTGTGATTTGTGAACTGTGAACTGTGAACTGTGAACTGTGAACTGTGAACTGGGCAGTGTGAACTGTGAGCTGTGAACTTTGAAGTGGGCACTGCAAATTGTGAACTGTGATCGGCGAATTGGGAACTGTGAACTGTAAAGTCTCATCTGTGAACTGTGAACTGCGAACTGTGAATTGTGAACTGTGAACTGTAAGCTGTGAACTTTGAAGTGTGCACTGCAAATTGTGAACTGTGATCGGCGAATTGTGAACTGTGGACTGTGAACTGTGGACAGTGAACTCTGAACTGTGAACTGTGAACTGTGAAGTGTGCACTTCAAATTGTGAACTGTGAACGGCGAATTGTGAACTGTGAACTGTGAAATGAAGACTGTGAACTGTAAACTCTGATCTGTGAACTGTGAACTGTGAACTGTGAACTGTGAAGTGTGCACTGCAAATTGTGGACTGTGGACTGTGAACTGTGAACTGTGAGCTGTACACTGTGAACTGTGAGCTGTGGACTGTGAACTGTGAACTGTGAACTGTGAACTGTGAACTGTGAACTGTGAACTGTGAAGTGTGCACTGCATATTGTGAACTGTGATCGGCGAATTGTGAACTGTGAACTTTGAACTGTGAACTGTGAACTGTGAACTGTGAACTGTGAACTGTGAACTGTGAACTGTGAACTGTGAACTGTGAACTGTGAACTGTGAACTGTGAACTGTGATCTGTGAACTGTGAACTGTGAACTGTGAGCTGTAAACTGTGAAGTGTGCACTGCAAATTGTGAACTGTGATCGGCGAATGGTGAACTGTGCACTGTGAACTGTGAACTGTGAACTGTGAACTGTGAACTGTGAACTGTGAACTGTGAACTGTGAACTGTGAACTGTGAACTGTGAACTGTGTACTGTGATCTGTGAACTGTGAACTGTGAACTGTGAGCTGTAAACTGTGAAGTGTGCACTGCAAATTGTGAACTGTGATCGGCGAATGGTGAACTGTGCACTGTGAGCTGTGAACTTTGAAGTGTGCACTGCAAATTGTGAACTGTGATCGGCGAATTGTGAACTGTGGACTGTGAACTGTGGACAGTGAACTTTGAACTGTGAACTGTGAACTGTGAAGTGTGCACTTCAAATTGTGAACTGTGAACGGCGAATTGTGAACTGTGAACTGTGAAATGAAGGCTGTGAACTGTAAACTCTGATCTGTGAACTGTGAACTGCGAATTGTGAACTGTGATTTGTGAACTGTGAACTGTGAACTGTGAACTGTGAACTGTGAACTGGGCAGTGTGAACTGTGAGCTGTGAACTTTGAAGTGTGCACTGCAAATTGTGAACTGTGATCGGCGAATTGGGAACTGTGAACTGTAAAGTCTCATCTGTGAACTGTGAACTGCGAACTGTGAATTGTGAACTGTGAACTGTAAGCTGTGAACTGTGAAATTTGCACTGCAAATTGTGAACTGTGAACGGCGAATTGTGAACTGTGAACTGTGAACTGTGAACAGCGAACTGTGAACTGTGATTTGTGAACTGTGAACCGTGAACTGTGAACTGTGAACTGTGAACTGTGAGCTATGAACTTTGAAGTGTGCACTGCAAATTGTGAACTGTGATCAGCGAATTGTGAACTGTGGACTGTGAACTGTGGACTGTGAACTCTGAACTGTGAACTGTGAACTGTGAACTGTGAAGTGTGCACTGCAAATTTTGAACTGTGATCGGCGAATTGTGAACTGTGCACTGTGAACTGTGAACTCTGAACTGTGAACTGTGAGCTGTGAACTGTGGACTGTGAACTGTGGACAGTGAACTCTGAACTGTGAACTGTGAACTGTGAACTGTGAACTGTGAAGTGTGCACTTCAAATTGTGAACTGTGAACGGCGAATTGTGAACTGTGAACTGTGAAATGAAGACTGTGAACTGTAAACTCTGATCTGTGAACTGTGAACTGTGAACTGTGAACTGTGAAGTGTGCACTGCAAATTGTGGACTGTGGACTGTGAACTGTGAACTGTGAGCTGTACACTGTGAACTGTGAGCTGTGGACTGTGAACTGTGAACTGTGAACTGTGAACTGTGAACTGTGAACTGTGAAGTGTGCACTGCAAATTGTGAACTGTGATCGGCGAATTGTGAACTGGGAACTTTGAACTGTGAACTGTGAACTGTGAACTGTGAACTGTGAACTGTGAACTGTGAACTGTGAACTGTGAACTGTGAACTGTGAACTGTGAACTGTGATCTGTGAACTGTGAACTGTGAACTGTGAGCTGTAAACTGTGAAGTGTGCACTGCAAATTGTGAACTGTGATCGGCGAATGGTGAACTGTGCACTGTGAACTGTGAACTCTGAACTGTGAACTGTGAGCAGTGAACTGTGAAGTGTGCACTGCAAATTGTGAACTGTGGACTGTGAACTGTGAACTGTGAACTCTGAACTGTGAACTGTGAGCTGTAAAATGTGAAGTGTGCACTGCAAATTGTGAACTGTGAACGGCGAATTGTGAACTGTAAACTGTGAACTCTGATCTGTGAACTGTGAACTGCGAACTGTGAACTGTGAACTGTGATTTGTGAACTTTGAACTGTGAACTGTGAACTGTGAACTGTGAACTGTGAACTGTGAACTGTGAGCTGTGAACTTTGAAGTGTGCACTGCAAATTGTGAACTGTGATCGGCGAATTGTGAACTGTGGACTGTGAACTGTGGACAGTGAACTCTGAACTGTGAACTGTGAACTGTGAAGTGTGCACTTCAAATTGTGAACTGTGAACGGCGAATTGTGAACTGTGAACTGTGAAATGAAGGCTGTGAACTGTGAACTGCGAATTGTGAACTGTGATTTGTGAACTGTGAACTGTGAACTGTGAACTGTGAACTGTGAACTGGGCAGTGTGAACTGTGAGCTGTGAACTTTGAAGTGGGCACTGCAAATTGTGAACTGTGATCGGCGAATTGGGAACTGTGAACTGTAAAGTCTCATCTGTGAACTGTGAACTGCGAACTGTGAATTGTGAACTGTGAACTGTAAGCTGTGAACTTTGAAGTGTGCACTGCAAATTGTGAACTGTGATCGGCGAATTGTGAACTGTGGACTGTGAACTGTGGACAGTGAACTCTGAACTGTGAACTGTGAACTGTGAAGTGTGCACTTCAAATTGTGAACTGTGAACGGCGAATTGTGAACTGTGAACTGTGAAATGAAGACTGTGAACTGTAAACTCTGATCTGTGAACTGTGAACTGTGAACTGTGAACTGTGAAGTGTGCACTGCAAATTGTGGACTGTGGACTGTGAACTGTGAACTGTGAGCTGTACACTGTGAACTGTGAGCTGTGGACTGTGAACTGTGAACTGTGAACTGTGAACTGTGAACTGTGAACTGTGAACTGTGAAGTGTGCACTGCAAATTGTGAACTGTGATCGGCGAATTGTGAACTGTGAACTTTGAACTGTGAACTGTGAACTGTGAACTGTGAACTGTGAACTGTGAACTGTGAACTGTGAACTGTGAACTGTGAACTGTGAACTGTGAACTGTGAACTGTGAACTGTGATCTGTGAACTGTGAACTGCGAATTGTGAACTGTAAACTGTGAAGTGTGCACTGCAAATTGTGAACTGTGATCGGCGAATGGTGAACTGTGCACTGTGAACTGTGAACTGTGAACTGTGAACTGTGAACTGTGAACTGTGAACTGTGAACTGTGAACTGTGAACTGTGAACTGTGAACTGTGAACTGTGATCTGTGAACTGTGAACTGTGAACTGTGAGCTGTAAACTGTGAAGTGTGCACTGCAAATTGTGAACTGTGATCGGCGAATGGTGAACTGTGCACTGTGAACTGTGAACTCTGAACTGTGAACTGTGAGCAGTGAACTGTGAAGTGTGCACTGCAAATTGTGAACTGTGGACTGTGAACTGTGAACTGTGAACTCTGAACTGTGAACTGTGAGCTGTAAAATGTGAAGTGTGCACTGCAAATTGTGAACTGTGAACGGCGAATTGTGAACTGTAAACTGTGAACTCTGATCTGTGAACTGTGAACTGCGAACTGTGAACTGTGAACTGTGATTTGTGAACTTTGAACTGTGAACTGTGAACTGTGAACTGTGAACTGTGAACTGTGAACTGTGAGCTGTGAACTTTGAAGTGTGCACTGCAAATTGTGAACTGTGATCGGCGAATTGTGAACTGTGGACTGTGAACTGTGGACAGTGAACTCTGAACTGTGAACTGTGAACTGTGAAGTGTGCACTTCAAATTGTGAACTGTGAACGGCGAATTGTGAACTGTGAACTGTGAAATGAAGGCTGTGAACTGTGAACTGCGAATTGTGAACTGTGATTTGTGAACTGTGAACTGTGAACTGTGAACTGTGAACTGTGAACTGTGAACTGTGAACTGTGAACTGGGCAGTGTGAACTGTGAGCTGTGAACTTTGAAGTGGGCACTGCAAATTGTGAACTGTGATCGGCGAATTGGGAACTGTGAACTGTAAAGTCTCATCTGTGAACTGTGAACTGCGAACTGTGAATTGTGAACTGTGAACTGTAAGCTGTGAACTGTGAAATTTGCACTGCAAATTGTGAACTGTGAACGGCGAATTGTGAACTGTGAACTGTGAACTGTGAACAGCGAACTGTGAACTGTGATTTGTGAACTGTGAACCGTGAACTGTGAACTGTGAACTGTGAACTGTGAGCTATGAACTTTGAAGTGTGCACTGCAAATTGTGAACTGTGATCAGCGAATTGTGATCTGTGAACTGTGAACTGTGAACTGTGAACTGTGAACTGTGAACTGTGAACTGTGAACTGTGAACTGTGAACTGTGAACTGTGAACTGTGAACTGTGAACTGTGAACTGTGAACTGTGAACTGTGAACTGTGAACTGTGAACTGTGAGCTGTGAACTTTGAAGTGTGCACTGCAAATTGTGAACTGTGAACGGCGAATTGTGAACTGTGAACTGTGAAATGAAGGCTGTGAACTGTAAACTCTGATCTGTGAACTGTGAACTGCGAATTGTGAACTGTGATTTGTGAACTGTGAACTGTGAACTGTGAACTGTGAACTGTGAACTGGGCAGTGTGAACTGTGAGCTGTGAACTTTGAAGTGTGCACTGCAAATTGTGAACTGTGATCGGCGAATTGGGAACTGTGAACTGTAAAGTCTCATCTGTGAACTGTGAACTGCGAACTGTGAATTGTGAACTGTGAACTGTAAGCTGTGAACTGTGAAATTTGCACTGCAAATTGTGAACTGTGAACGGCGAATTGTGAACTGTGAACTGTGAACTGTGAACAGCGAACTGTGAACTGTGATTTGTGAACTGTGAACCGTGAACTGTGAACTGTGAACTGTGAACTGTGAGCTATGAACTTTGAAGTGTGCACTGCAAATTGTGAACTGTGATCAGCGAATTGTGAACTGTGGACTGTGAACTGTGGACTGTGAACTCTGAACTGTGAACTGTGAACTGTGAAGTGTGCACTGCAAATTTTGAACTGTGATCGGCGAATTGTGAACTGTGCACTGTTAACTGTGAACTCTGAACTGTGAACTGTGAGCTGTGAACTGTGGACTGTGAACTGTGGACAGTGAACTCTGAACTGTGAACTGTGAACTGTGAACTGTGAACTGTGAACTGTGAAGTGTGCACTTCAAATTGTGAACTGTGAACGGCGAATTGTGAACTGTGAACTGTGAAATGAAGACTGTGAACTGTAAACTCTGATCTGTGAACTGTGAACTGTGAACTGTGAACTGTGAAGTGTGCACGGGCAAATTGTGGACTGTGGACTGTGAACTGTGAACTGTGAGCTGTACACTGTGAACTGTGAGCTGTGGACTGTGAACTGTGAAGTGTGCACTGCAAATTGTGAACTGTGATCGGCGAATTGTGAACTGTGAACTTTGAACTGTGAACTGTGAACTGTGAACTGTGAACTGTGAACTGTGAACTGTGAACTGTGAACTGTGAACTGTGAACTGTGAACTGTGAACTGTGAACTGTGAACTGTGAACTGTGAACTGTGATCTGTGAACTGTGAACTGTGAACTGTGAGCTGTAAACTGTGAAGTGTGCACTGCAAATTGTGAACTGTGATCGGCGAATGGTGAACTGTGCACTGTGAACTGTGAACTCTGAACTGTGAACTGTGAGCAGTGAACTGTGAAGTGTGCACTGCAAATTGTGAACTGTGGACTGTGAACTGTGAACTGTGAACTCTGAACTGTGAACTGTGAGCTGTAAAATGTGAAGTGTGCACTGCAAATTGTGAACTGTGAACGGCGAATTGTGAACTGTAAACTGTGAACTCTGATCTGTGAACTGTGAACTGCGAACTGTGAACTGTGAACTGTGATTTGTGAACTTTGAACTGTGAACTGTGAACTGTGAACTGTGAGCTGTGAACTTTGAAGTGTGCACTGCAAATTGTGAACTGTGATCGGCGAATTGTGAACTGTGGACTGTGAACTGTGGACAGTGAACTCTGAACTGTGAACTGTGAACTGTGAAGTGTGCACTTCAAATTGTGAACTGTGAACGGCGAATTGTGAACTGTGAACTGTGAAATGAAGGCTGTGAACTGTAAACTCTGATCTGTGAACTGTGAACTGCGAATTGTGAACTGTGATTTGTGAACTGTGAACTGTGAATTGTGAACTGTGAACTGTGAACTGGGCAGTGTGAACTGTGAGCTGTGAACTTTGAAGTGGGCACTGCAAATTGTGAACTGTGATCGGCGAATTGGGAACTGTGAACTGTAAAGTCTCATCTGTGAACTGTGAACTGCGAACTGTGAATTGTGAACTGTGAACTGTAAGCTGTGAACTGTGAAATTTGCACTGCAAATTGTGAACTGTGAACGGCGAATTGTGAACTGTGAACTGTGAACTGTGAACAGCGAACTGTGAACTGTGATTTGTGAACTGTGAACCGTGAACTGTGAACTGTGAACTGTGAACTGTGAGCTATGAACTTTGAAGTGTGCACTGCAAATTGTGAACTGTGATCAGCGAATTGTGATCTGTGAACTGTGAACTGTGAACTGTGAACTGTGAACTGTGAACTGTGAACTGTGAACTGTGAACTGTGAACTGTGAACTGTGAACTGTGAACTGTGAACTGTGAACTGTGTACTGTGAACTGTGAACTGTGAACTGTGAACTGTGAGCTGTAAACTGTGAAGTGTGCACTGCAAATTGTGAACTGTGATCGGCGAATGGTGAACTGTGCACTGTGAGCTGTGAACTTTGAAGTGTGCACTGCAAATTGTGAACTGTGATCGGCGAATTGTGAACTGTGGACTGTGAACTGTGGACAGTGAACTTTGAACTGTGAACTGTGAACTGTGAAGTGTGCACTTCAAATTGTGAACTGTGAACGGCGAATTGTGAACTGTGAACTGTGAAATGAAGGCTGTGAACTGTAAACTCTGATCTGTGAACTGTGAACTGCGAATTGTGAACTGTGATTTGTGAACTGTGAACTGTGAACTGTGAACTGTGAACTGTGAACTGGGCAGTGTGAACTGTGAGCTGTGAACTTTGAAGTGTGCACTGCAAATTGTGAACTGTGATCGGCGAATTGGGAACTGTGAACTGTAAAGTCTCATCTGTGAACTGTGAACTGCGAACTGTGAATTGTGAACTGTGAACTGTAAGCTGTGAACTGTGAAATTTGCACTGCAAATTGTGAACTGTGAACGGCGAATTGTGAACTGTGAACTGTGAACTGTGATCGGCGAATGGTGAACTGTGCACTGTGAGCTGTGAACTTTGAAGTGTGCACTGCAAATTGTGAACTGTGATCGGCGAATTGTGAACTGTGGACTGTGAACTGTGGACAGTGAACTTTGAACTGTGAACTGTGAACTGTGAAGTGTGCACTTCAAATTGTGAACTGTGAACGGCGAATTGTGAACTGTGAACTGTGAAATGAAGGCTGTGAACTGTAAACTCTGATCTGTGAACTGTGAACTGCGAATTGTGAACTGTGATTTGTGAACTGTGAACTGTGAACTGTGAACTGTGAACTGTGAACTGGGCAGTGTGAACTGTGAGCTGTGAACTTTGAAGTGTGCACTGCAAATTGTGAACTGTGATCGGCGAATTGGGAACTGTGAACTGTAAAGTCTCATCTGTGAACTGTGAACTGCGAACTGTGAATTGTGAACTGTGAACTGTAAGCTGTGAACTGTGAAATTTGCACTGCAAATTGTGAACTGTGAACGGCGAATTGTGAACTGTGAACTGTGAACTGTGATCGGCGAATGGTGAACTGTGCACTGTGAGCTGTGAACTTTGAAGTGTGCACTGCAAATTGTGAACTGTGATCGGCGAATTGTGAACTGTGGACTGTGAACTGTGGACAGTGAACTTTGAACTGTGAACTGTGAACTGTGAAGTGTGCACTTCAAATTGTGAACTGTGAACGGCGAATTGTGAACTGTGAACTGTGAAATGAAGGCTGTGAACTGTAAACTCTGATCTGTGAACTGTGAACTGCGAATTGTGAACTGTGATTTGTGAACTGTGAACTGTGAACTGTGAACTGTGAACTGTGAACTGGGCAGTGTGAACTGTGAGCTGTGAACTTTGAAGTGTGCACTGCAAATTGTGAACTGTGATCGGCGAATTGGGAACTGTGAACTGTAAAGTCTCATCTGTGAACTGTGAACTGCGAACTGTGAATTGTGAACTGTGAACTGTAAGCTGTGAACTGTGAAATTTGCACTGCAAATTGTGAACTGTGAACGGCGAATTGTGAACTGTGAACTGTGAACTGTGATCGGCGAATGGTGAACTGTGCACTGTGAGCTGTGAACTTTGAAGTGTGCACTGCAAATTGTGAACTGTGATCGGCGAATTGTGAACTGTGGACTGTGAACTGTGGACAGTGAACTTTGAACTGTGAACTGTGAACTGTGAAGTGTGCACTTCAAATTGTGAACTGTGAACGGCGAATTGTGAACTGTGAACTGTGAAATGAAGGCTGTGAACTGTAAACTCTGATCTGTGAACTGTGAACTGCGAATTGTGAACTGTGATTTGTGAACTGTGAACTGTGAACTGTGAACTGTGAACTGTGAACTGGGCAGTGTGAACTGTGAGCTGTGAACTTTGAAGTGTGCACTGCAAATTGTGAACTGTGATCGGCGAATTGGGAACTGTGAACTGTAAAGTCTCATCTGTGAACTGTGAACTGCGAACTGTGAATTGTGAACTGTGAACTGTAAGCTGTGAACTGTGAAATTTGCACTGCAAATTGTGAACTGTGAACGGCGAATTGTGAACTGTGAACTGTGAACTGTGATCGGCGAATGGTGAACTGTGCACTGTGAGCTGTGAACTTTGAAGTGTGCACTGCAAATTGTGAACTGTGATCGGCGAATTGTGAACTGTGGACTGTGAACTGTGGACAGTGAACTTTGAACTGTGAACTGTGAACTGTGAAGTGTGCACTTCAAATTGTGAACTGTGAACGGCGAATTGTGAACTGTGAACTGTGAAATGAAGGCTGTGAACTGTAAACTCTGATCTGTGAACTGTGAACTGCGAATTGTGAACTGTGATTTGTGAACTGTGAACTGTGAACTGTGAACTGTGAACTGTGAACTGGGCAGTGTGAACTGTGAGCTGTGAACTTTGAAGTGTGCACTGCAAATTGTGAACTGTGATCGGCGAATTGGGAACTGTGAACTGTAAAGTCTCATCTGTGAACTGTGAACTGCGAACTGTGAATTGTGAACTGTGAACTGTAAGCTGTGAACTGTGAAATTTGCACTGCAAATTGTGAACTGTGAACGGCGAATTGTGAACTGTGAACTGTGAACTGTGAACAGCGAACTGTGAACTGTGATTTGTGAACTGTGAACCGTGAACTGTGAACTGTGAACTGTGAACTGTGAGCTATGAACTTTGAAGTGTGCACTGCAAATTGTGAACTGTGATCAGCGAATTGTGAACTGTGGACTGTGAACTGTGGACTGTGAACTCTGAACTGTGAACTGTGAACTGTGAACTGTGAAGTGTGCACTGCAAATTTTGAACTGTGAACGGCGAATTGTGAACTGTGAACTGTGAAATGAAGGCTGTGAACTGTAAACTCTGATCTGTGAACTGTGAACTGCGAATTGTGAACTGTGATTTGTGAACTGTGAACTGTGAACTGTGAACTGTGAACTGTGAACTGGGCAGTGTGAACTGTGAGCTGTGAACTTTGAAGTGTGCACTGCAAATTGTGAACTGTGATCGGCGAATTGGGAACTGTGAACTGTAAAGTCTCATCTGTGAACTGTGAACTGCGAACTGTGAATTGTGAACTGTGAACTGTAAGCTGTGAACTGTGAAATTTGCACTGCAAATTGTGAACTGTGAACGGCGAATTGTGAACTGTGAACTGTGAACTGTGAACAGCGAACTGTGAACTGTGATTTGTGAACTGTGAACCGTGAACTGTGAACTGTGAACTGTGAACTGTGAGCTATGAACTTTGAAGTGTGCACTGCAAATTGTGAACTGTGATCAGCGAATTGTGAACTGTGGACTGTGAACTGTGGACTGTGAACTCTGAACTGTGAACTGTGAACTGTGAAATGTGAAGTGTGCACTGCAAATTTTGAACTGTGATCGGCGAATTGTGAACTGTGCACTGTGAACTGTGAACTCTGAACTGTGAACTGTGAGCTGTGAACTGTGGACTGTGAACTGTGGACAGTGAACTCTGAACTGTGAACTGTGAACTGTGAACTGTGAACTGTGAAGTGTGCACTTCAAATTGTGAACTGTGAACGGCGAATTGTGAACTGTGAACTGTGAAATGAAGACTGTGAACTGTAAACTCTGATCTGTGAACTGTGAACTGTGAACTGTGAACTGTGAAGTGTGCACTGCAAATTGTGGACTGTGGACTGTGAACTGTGAACTGTGAGCTGTACACTGTGAACTGTGAGCTGTGGACTGTGAACTGTGAACTGTGAACTGTGAACTGTGAACTGTGAACTGTGAACTGTGAACTGTGAAGTGTGCACTGCAAATTGTGAACTGTGATCGGCGAATTGTGAACTGTGAACTTTGAACTGTGAACTGTGAACTGTGAACTGTGAACTGTGAACTGTGAACTGTGAACTGTGAACTGTGAACTGTGAACTGTGAACTGTGAACTGTGAACTGTGATCTGTGAACTGTGAACTGTGAACTGTGAGCTGTAAACTGTGAAGTGTGCACTGCAAATTGTGAACTGTGATCGGCGAATGGTGAACTGTGCACTGTGAACTGTGAACTCTGAACTGTGAACTGCGAGCAGTGAACTGTGAAGTGTGCACTGCAAATTGTGAACTGTGGACTGTGAACTGTGAACTGTGAACTCTGAACTGTGAACTGTGAGCTGTAAAATGTGAAGTGTGCACTGCAAATTGTGAACTGTGAACGGCGAATTGTGAACTGTAAACTGTGAACTCTGATCTGTGAACTGTGAACTGCGAACTGTGAACTGTGAACTGTGATTTGTGAACTTTGAACTGTGAACTGTGAACTGTGAACTGTGAACTGTGAACTGTGAACTGTGAGCTGTGAACTTTGAAGTGTGCACTGCAAATTGTGAACTGTGATCGGCGAATTGTGAACTGTGGACTGTGAACTGTGGACAGTGAACTCTGAACTGTGAACTGTGAACTGTGAAGTGTGCACTTCAAATTGTGAACTGTGAACGGCGAATTGTGAACTGTGAACTGTGAAATGAAGGCTGTGAACTGTGAACTGCGAATTGTGAACTGTGATTTGTGAACTGTGAACTGTGAACTGTGAACTGTGAACTGTGAACTGGGCAGTGTGAACTGTGAGCTGTGAACTTTGAAGTGGGCACTGCAAATTGTGAACTGTGATCGGCGAATTGGGAACTGTGAACTGTAAAGTCTCATCTGTGAACTGTGAACTGCGAACTGTGAATTGTGAACTGTGAACTGTAAGCTGTGAACTGTGAAATTTGCACTGCAAATTGTGAACTGTGAACGGCGAATTGTGAACTGTGAACTGTGAACTGTGAACAGCGAACTGTGAACTGTGATTTGTGAACTGTGAACCGTGAACTGTGAACTGTGAACTGTGAACTGTGAGCTATGAACTTTGAAGTGTGCACTGCAAATTGTGAACTGTGATCAGCGAATTGTGATCTGTGAACTGTGAACTGTGAACTGTGAACTGTGAACTGTGAACTGTGAACTGTGAACTGTGAACTGTGAACTGTGAACTGTGAACTGTGAACTGTGAACTGTGAACTGTGAACTGTGAACTGTGTACTGTGAACTGTGAACTGTGAACTGTGAACTGTAAACTCTGATCTGTGAACTGTGAACTGTGAACTGTGAACTGTGAAGTGTGCACTGCAAATTGTGGACTGTGGACTGTGAACTGTGAACTGTGAGCTGTACACTGTGAACTGTGAGCTGTGGACTGTGAACTGTGAACTGTGAACTCCGTACTGTGAACTGTGAACTGTGAACTGTGAACTGTGAACTGTGAACTGTGAACTGTGAACTGTGAACTGTGAACTGTGAACTGTGAACTGTGAACTGTGAAGTGTGCACTGCAAATTGTGAACTGTGATCGGCGAATTGTGAACTGTGAACTTTGAACTGTGAACTGTGAACTGTGAACTGTGAACTGTGAACTGTGAACTGTGAACTGTGAACTGTGAACTGTGAACTGTGAACTGTGAACTGTGAACTGTGAACTGTGATCTGTGAACTGTGAACTGTGAACTGTGAGCTGTAAACTGTGAAGTGTGCACTGCAAATTGTGAACTGTGATCGGCGAATGGTGAACTGTGCACTGTGAACTGTGAACTCTGAACTGTGAACTGTGAGCAGTGAACTGTGAAGTGTGCACTGCAAATTGTGAACTGTGGACTGTGAACTGTGAACTGTGAACTCTGAACTGTGAACTGTGAGCTGTAAAATGTGAAGTGTGCACTGCAAATTGTGAACTGTGAACGGCGAATTGTGAACTGTAAACTGTGAACTCTGATCTGTGAACTGTGAACTGCGAACTGTGAACTGTGAACTGTGATTTGTGAACTTTGAACTGTGAACTGTGAACTGTGAACTGTGAGCTGTGAACTTTGAAGTGTGCACTGCAAATTGTGAACTGTGATCGGCGAATTGTGAACTGTGGACTGTGAACTGTGGACAGTGAACTCTGAACTGTGAACTGTGAACTGTGAAGTGTGCACTTCAAATTGTGAACTGTGAACGGCGAATTGTGAACTGTGAACTGTGAAATGAAGGCTGTGAACTGTGAACTGCAAATTGTGAACTGTGATTTGTGAACTGTGAACTGTGAACTGTGAACTGTGAACTGTGAACTGTGAACTGTGAACTGTGAACTGGGCAGTGTGAACTGTGAGCTGTGAACTTTGAAGTGGGCACTGCAAATTGTGAACTGTGATCGGCGAATTGGGAACTGTGAACTGTAAAGTCTCATCTGTGAACTGTGAACTGCGAACTGTGAATTGTGAACTGTGAACTGTAAGCTGTGAACTGTGAAATTTGCACTGCAAATTGTGAACTGTGAACGGCGAATTGTGAACTGTGAACTGTGAACTGTGAACTGTGAACTGTGATTTGTGAACTGTGAACCGTGAACTGTGAAATTTGCACTGCAAATTGTGAACTGTGAGCTATGAACTTTGAAGTGTGCACTGCAAATTGTGAACTGTGATCAGCGAATTGTGATCTGTGAACTGTGAACTGTGAACTGTGAACTGTGAACTGTGAACTGTGAACTGTGAACTGTGAACTGTGAACTGTGAACTGTGAACTGTGAACTGTGAACTGTGAACTGTGAACTGTGAACTGTGTACTGTGAACTGTGAACTGTGAACTGTGAACTGTGAGCTGTAAACTGTGAAGTGTGCACTGCAAATTGTGAACTGTGATCGGCGAATGGTGAACTGTGCACTGTGAACTGTGAACTCTGAACTGTGAACTGTGAGCTGTAAAATGTGAAGTGTGCACTGCAAATTGTGAACTGTGAACGGCGAATTGTGAACTGTAAACTGTGAACTCTGATCTGTGAACTGTGAACTGCGAACTGTGAACTGTGAACTGCGATTTGTGAACTTTGAACTGTGAACTGTGAACTGTGAACTGTGAGCTGTGAACTTTGAAGTGTGCACTGCAAATTGTGAACTGTGATCGGCGAATTGTGAACTGTGGACTGTGAACTGTGGACAGTGAACTCTGAACTGTGAACTGTGAACTGTGAAGTGTGCACTTCAAATTGTGAACTGTGAACGGCGAATTGTGAACTGTGAACTGTGAAATGAAGGCTGTGAACTGTAAACTCTGATCTGTGAACTGTGAACTGCGAATTGTGAACTGTGATTTGTGAACTGTGAACTGTGAACTGTGAACTGTGAACTGTGAACTGGGCAGTGTGAACTGTGAGCTGTGAACTTTGAAGTGTGCACTGCAAATTGTGAACTATGATCGGCGAATTGGGAACTGTGAACTGTAAAGTCTCATCTGTGAACTGTGAACTGCGAACTGTGAATTGTGAACTGTGAACTGTAAGCTGTGAACTGTGAAATTTGCACTGCAAATTGTGAACTGTGAACGGCGAATTGTGAACTGTGAACTGTGAACTGTGAACAGCGAACTGTGAACTGTGATTTGTGAACTGTGAACCGTGAACTGTGAACTGTGAACTGTGAACTGTGAGCTATGAACTTTGAAGTGTGCACTGCAAATAGTGAACTGTGATCAGCGAATTGTGAACTGTGGACAGTGAACTCTGAACTGTGAACTGTGAACTGTGAACTGTGAAGTGTGCACTGCAAATTTTGAACTGTGATCGGCGAATTGTGAACTGTGCACTGTGAACTGTGAACTCTGAACTGTGAACTGTGAGCTGTGAACTGTGGACTGTGAACTGTGGACAGTGAACTCTGAACTGTGAACTGTGAACTGTGAACTGTGAACTGTGAAGTGTGCACTTCAAATTGTGAACTGTGAACGGCGAATTGTGAACTGTGAACTGTGTTACGTCCTTGTTGGGACGTTTTTAGAGAAATTAAAGAGTTAATGATTTTAATGAGAGATATAACGCAGTTTTGAACCTACCTGCATTCACCGGCTTCGGTTCGGGTAATTGAGGGTACTTTTATATGAAAATGGCTTTACATAAGGATGTGGAACGAAGAAATCGACGTTGGGTATTTTAAATGATTTTAAAATATGATTTTAAATGTAACAATTGACCAAGATATATTTTATAAATGAACAAATTCAGAATACATAGAATTGTGATTAAATATTACAAATGTTAGTATTTACCGATAGATGTATTTCGCTTCGTTTCGTTAAACTATTTTATGGTTTGGAACGCTGGGTATTCGCTTTAGCTTCAGCTTCAAGTCCGCGATGATGATGATGATGATGATGATGATTGTAATCCGGCGGGTGTACACGCCTTTTATTGAATTTTTGATTTCACTTTTTAATTTATTATATAACACTTTAACACTTTATTAACAACTGAACTTCAACTGAATAACTATGTGTACGATTTCGAATGCCAATGAGAAGATGAACTTCAGAGATTTTGATTGTCGACTGACTGCTCCTGATGAGGAGGCTCCCTTTATAGATTTGTTAATCCATTGTTCTTCGCTTAATCTTCTTATGGTGGATGCATGCTCATCAATTTCTTTGTAATCATATTTCTTCTTAATCCATCGTCTATCTCTTGACCGGTCTATTGTTCATCAATCTTTTATCAATTTTTATATTCTTCGATGACGAATAAATTTCAACGGAAGTTTCTTTTAGTTAATCGCTCACATATTATGTTTCGAATTATTTCATTTGTTAACAATCCTATATAGTTCGCTGCAAAATATATCTTATAAACTTTTCTTAATTCTATCGCTCGCAGTACGGTATAAAATACAATAATTCAGTATTCAATATAATATTTGATATAATAATTGATTACAATTCTCGCACAAAATTAATAAAACAAATAAGAAAAGAAATATATGATTAAGTTTATTAATTATTATTTATAATAGGACCACCGGACGTGACACCTCCCCCCTTAGAAAGCAAATTTCCAAGGGAAATTTGTTCAAACTCTTTGACTACTTTATTGAATTCAGATGTACTTGGTCTGTCGATCTTGGATCGTGTGTCTTGAAGGTCGTTGATTGACTCGTCAGCTGCTTGGATCTTGTTTCTTCGCTTATCTTCTCGGCGTATGAGGAAGTGTGTCAATGAACTGCATATGGCTCCGCACAAGGTGAATCCGCATCCGTATATCGAGTGTAGCTGATAACCATGTAGTATGGTGTTGAGTATCATCTTGATAAATTTGAAGATGACAAATATAGCTAACACTCCTGCGCTAAAAGATCCGAATGTGATGAATCCATTCCAGAATTTTTTGGCTGCGCTTTCCGCTATTTTATCCAGTGTTTCTTCATTTAGCATGCCCATTATGGAAATCGAATTTGCTGGTATATTTTTTCCTGTCATGCCTCTGGCGACAGAATTTAATACAGCTGATTTCTCGGCAGGAAACATGATATGATCTCGTAATTTATCAAGATCATTTTGAGTGTAAATTCCACTGGTAGCCAATTTGAACGGATTAACGTAGTGCCATTCGGGTTCCTTCATCGGTTGTAATGTTTGAGGTGGTATAACTTCTATTGGTCTTGGTGATAATCTATGCCAATTTTGATCAATCTCATACATGACTGGTAAGACTGGATTACAATCTCTATGTGTTCCGTGGTTCGTAAGTATATGAGTTATAGGTGTCAGAAATTGTGATTTATTTCCGTGACTAACTGGTAACTCATTAAAACAATCTTCAGTGTGCCGAATTTTTACATTTACAGCAATACATTTAATTATATGTATCACTTCTCCGGCCACTAAAGCCATATGTCCAGGTTGTTTAGTTATTACTTGAGCAAATTCATCTGGTTTTAATGTTGCTATTGTTAAAGCATTGGTTAAAATTTGTTTTTCCAAATTACATTTCTGTGCAATAATATTTCTATAGAGATTAGTCATCTGATTTTTAATATGTCGTTCAACATAAACAAATTTAGAGTTTATGTAAGTAAAAATATCAAGATTTTCTACACGCATTGCCCTTTCACCGACGAATGTTCTTCCTTTAGTTGTTTCCAGAATGAACAATTTGGGATGTTCCGTTTGAAATAAGGTGTATCCACATATTGGTGTTTCACCTAACTTTGTCAATGCGAATGTTACTTCTCCTTTAGTCAATGCAAATACTGATGGGAATTCTTTTTGATCTAAACTATCTGTAATTTTTTATGCTAATCCTTCAAATAGAATATCATATTGTTCAAATTTGCAAGTTGATTCTGGAAAAGATTTCCAGAAAGTGTATCCATCTTCATTATCTAAACATATTCCATCTTGAAATACACACACGGTTCCTGATTTTAGCATTATTTTGTTTTTCTCTAATTGTACCGGCACTGATGATGTTCGCAATGTTATTTTTGCAATGGCCTGTACAATGACATTATCCCAAGATCCATATGGATCTGAGTATTGAGCTCCTTGGCATTTACCATTAACGTTTAGTTGTCCAGCTAACATAAAAGTTCTTGTTACAGTAGAATTAATTTTTAGTCCATCCAAGAGTATATTTCTTCCTATATATAATGTACCGAATAAGTGCATTTTTTTGCATTGTTCTTCGGACATTGATTCAATATATTCATTTATTCCATTTTGAACTGCTGATGTATGCGAATGCATACCACAATAACTAATTACTCTGGAAATTTCGATTTTGCATTGAATTATGTCGATATAGTTGAAATCAGATAGCTGGAGTAGTTGAATGTAAGCTTCTTCTGTCTTAGTAGCGGGGTGATTGATGTTGCAGTCATTGATGTTTTTTAGAGAAAATGTTGTTACATTTAGGTGGTGTCCATTACAATCATATCCGATAATAGTGTATGAGGATCGTATCAACATGAATATTAAGTAAAGCCTTAACATTTTCTGTAACAAATTTTATCGCTGCTTATTTTAACGAAATACGCATATTTTCCGCTAAAGTTAGTATCGCTCTTATCTGTTATATGTTAGTATGTTTTATATTTGTTAATGTGAAGCTAACGGAAGAATGTTATCATTAGTATTTGAACAATAATAGCATTCTTTTGTTAACTTGAGACCTTAACTTGAGTAATCTTATTTGTTAGTGTTTATTTAAACTATTCTGTGGAATATTGGAACATGGAGGAAAATAATAATAAAAATGTCTGTATGTATATTTATGTGAAAAGAAAATGTTATTTATTTAATATTTGTGTATGTATATATGTAATAATAATAATAATAATAATAAAAGTATATATATATAGATATATAAAATTTAATGTCATGGTGGGGTTTTACCAGCGTCGAATTACATCTTGGCATACCCCCCGATATACCCACGACCAATCATAATTGGACATATCAAAGTGCTCTTCAATGCACTCTGGGCATTCCCAAGCGGGTTTCACATTGGCTATATTTATTTCGCACATATAGCATTTTCTCGCCGTTCTTGCTATATGAGGAAGGCATAGTACATGCCATCCTCCTGCTTGGAAATTCCAAGCGTCTTCTTCCGAGAGAGCGTAGTAACAATATTCGCAAATTCTCCTATTTCCGAAAGTATAAATTGCTGTGTCCCATGGGGCTTCTACACATCGCATTTGTAAAAGTTTTTGATAAGTTTGCGGGTAGTCATGGGGTAAGACTCCGTCCATTGGACCATAATATTCGTCATAAATGTCTTCAGGTATTTGATTTTTTCCATTCGGGATCGGCATTTTAATCTGTTAAATATATATATATATATATATGTACATCTTTGTATATTTTAATCAAATTAATTATGTTATTCGTCTCGTTTCGTCACATTTTATCATATCTGTCTATTGTTTTATTTCGTCTTGTTTTGTCTAGTCCTGTTTATAGTTTCTGTTGTAGTCCAGGTCGAATGTGGGCTAATTTTAATTTATTTATATGTACAGTACGAGGGTTTCCATTAACTAAAATTTTAATATTTTGATTAGGTAAAATTTCTATAACTTTATGAGGTCCAGTATATTGATCGCTGAATTTTCCTTTAAATGGTTCCTTTATCAAATATACCAGATCTGCTACTTTAAAATTTTGTGGATTTATTTTTCGATCATAATAACGTTTTGATTTGGCTTTGGCTGCATTTAAATTTTTACGTGCAGATAATTGTAGTTCATTTATTGTTGAATGTAGATCTCGAAGGTATTCTTCATAAGTAGGTTCCAGGTTTTCTTTCACTGGGTTGCTACTTGTTGGTTCACGAGCAATTTTTCCAAATACTAATTCATGCGGAGAGAATTTTGTTCCTTCATGTACGGACGTATTATATGAAAACATAGCCAAATCTAACCAATTATCCCAGTTGGTTGCATTATTTACGTATTGTTTCAAATATTCTATTAATACATGATGTGATCTTTCAATTGAACCATTACTTTGTGGATGATAGGCTGTAGTTTTATAATGTTTTATTTTAAATTTTTTCGCTACTTGTTTCATAAGATTTGAGGTAAAATTGGTTCCTTGGTCTGTTAAAATTGCTTTAGGCGCACCAAATCGGCAAATTAGATATTTAATAAACCCATCTGCAATATCTGCGGCTGTTATTCGAACTAAAGGTACTGCAGCGGAGTACTTAGTTAATAAATCTTGCATGGTTAATATGAACCTATTTCCATTTTTCGTTTCTGGCAATGGTCCTACAACATCTAGGCTGACTTTATCAAAGGCTTTTCCTGGTGTATCCGTTAATACCATGGGTTGTTTTGTTTTAATTCTTGTTAATTTCCTTATTTGGCATTCATTGCAAGTGCGTATAAAATTTTGAATATCTTTTTTCATTCCTTCCCAATAATATGATTGTCGAATTCGATGATAAGTTTTTGTTATTCCTTTATGTCCACCGATGGCTGACATATGTTTTTCTTCAATTATTTTTAATCTATCTTCCTCTGGAGGTATTGTCACTTGACCTGTGCATATTGTTATTTTTATTGGTCGATTTTGAAATGCTCTTTTCAATTCATTTATAATATATTTCCAAGGGATATCTTCAATGTTGTTTGATCTTCTTATACTGAATGAATCCAGATCTAATTCTTCAACTACATCTAATAAAGATGCCATAGCGTTGACAATATTCTCTGGTTCAATAGGTGTATGTTTATCTTGTTTAATCGGTAGCATGATAATGTAAAAATTGTCTTTATCATTGGGTTGTAATCTAGCTCGTTCAAAAGTCAGATCAATGGTAGTACGTAATAAGTTAGCTTCTGCTAATTCTTCTGCTCCTTTATCAATTGGTTTGCCACACATATCCACGAATACTACTTTATGTGTTTTGCCCATGTATAATGGTTCACGAACTTCTCTAATTTCTGGGTATCTGTGTGGTGTTTGTATTGGACTAGGTAATTCTATACGAATCTCTTCTGATGTAGGAGTTGCGAGAGGAATAATATTTTCTTGATTAGGTGTTTGTATATTGAGTTGTAAAGAGTCGTCAAAATTTGAAGAACTGTGAGTAGCGCTAGTTTCAGGATCAGAATTTGATTGCGGTGTGTGTGAACTATCGAATGGAATTGGTGAAAAATGTTTCGTTTCTATTTTCCCTTTTTTTTGTGTTGTATCAGGTAGAGGTAAATCTTCAGATGAAGTAGATGGAAGTTTCCTCTTCTTCATTAATGTGTATGGTGATTCTTTTGTTTCCGGTTGATTTGGTTCATTAGGTTTTCTTCTTTTATGAGCTGAATCGGATAATGATGAGTCTTCCGATGATGTTGACAAAATTCTTTTTCTAGTTAATTTTTTATTTTTCTGTAATGGTAAGCAAATTTCTGGAGGGTTCCGAGATAAGGCATCAGCATTAGCATTAGTTTTGCCTTGTTTGTAATGAATTTTATATTCATATTCCGATAATTTCAATTTCCATTTCCATAATCTAGAAGTTGGATCTTTAATGGAGTGTAACCAAACTAATGGTTTATGATCAGTAATTATATTGAATGTTCGTCCGTATAGATATGGGCGAAAGTGCGATATGCAATAAACAATTGCTAAACATTCTTTTTCTATTGTAGAATATTTTTGTTCAGCTGAATTTAGAAGTCGAGAGGCATATGCTATGGGAAGGTCTTTTCCAATTGTTCCTTGGCTGAGTATTCAAAAGTGACATCTTTCTTTAATAAATCTGTCAATGGTTTAGCTGTTTCGGAAAAATTTGGTATGAATCTTCGATAATATCCAGCTAACCCCAAAAATTGTTTAATATGTTTCGTATTCTTTGGTTTAGGAAAATTTTGTACAGCTTCTATTTTCTTTGGATCAGGTTTTAAACCATTTTCGCTAATTATATGTCCCAAGTAAGTTACTTCATGACGTAAAAATTCACACTTATCGGGTTGTAATTTTAATCGTGCAATTCGTAATCGATTCATTAATTTATTAAATTTAATTTCATGCTCTTGCAAAGAACTTGAATATATTACTATGTCATCTAGATATACAAATAATTCGGATCCTTGAAGTCCTGCCAGCACACTATTCATTAAACGTTGAAATGTGGCTGGGGCGTTTTTTAAACCAAAAGGCATTCTTTTAAATTGAAAATGACCATAAGGTGTTGAGAATGCTGTCTTATGAGCATCCTCTGAGGCCATTTTGATTTGATGAAATCCAGAAGCTAGATCAAATATAGAAAAATACTTGGCACTTCCAAGTTGATCCAAAATTTCTGTAATATTAGGTAGAGGATATGCATCACCGATAGTTTTTTCATTTAAATTACGATAATCAATTACGAGACGCCATCGTTTGTTTCCTTGAGAATCTTGTTTCTTTGGCACAATCCATACTGGCGAATTATATGGTGATGTCGATGATTCGATTACGTCTGTGTCCAGTAAATTTTGAACCTGTTTATTAATTTCTTCTTTATGAATTGGTGGAAAACGGTATTGTCTAGTATTTATTGGAATTTCATCTGCAGTATAAATTTTATGTTGTAGCACATCAGTGCCTTCGAGTGTTTCTCCAGGGATATGAAATCTATCTTGATTTTGTTCTATTAATTTTAAAATATTTTGTTTTTCCTCTTCATTGAGATGATCAAGTCGTAATTGTTCCAATACATCCTCGAGTCGATTGCGACAACTTGCTGTTGCTACTTGACGAGTGTTGACACTGTTGATTGACTGCTCTGTAATCTCTTCGAATGGCTCCAGTTTCACCATGGGTATGGCAAGGACGTAGTCTTTCAATGTCGCATTCGTCACTCGTATATGAGCTCTCCCTTTAGAATTAGTGACCACTGTTTCTCCAATAAATATTCCTTTTTCCTGAGGAATTTGAGGAATATAACCTTGTTGTAATTCTGGATTAATTATATTTACTGTAAGTGGAATAGATGTTCTCTTTGGAACTGTTATCTGCTGTTCTTCGAAAAATGGTATATATGTAGTTCCCCATTTTACATGTTTCGCGGAATAGTCAACTTTTGCTTGATGATTTAATAAGAATTCGGATCCTAAGATTCCGTTTTGATCTATTGATATTCGGTTGTTAACAACATGGAATAATACTGGATGACCTGCTATCCTGATTGATGCCGTCCCTAGGGTGGCCAGGACTTCGGTCGAGATTCCTCGAATATGAATAGCATTATTTGTATCGATGTCCGCAGTTTTTGGGACCATGAATTCTTTAATGAGGTTGACTTCCGAACCTGAGTCCACTAAGAGAGTTATTAATCCTTGAAGATCTGGTGATGTGATCACTATTTTGGGAGTGTTTACGGTTGAATTTAATTGAATATTGATAACCCGTCGAGGTTGAATTCTCCTTCCTCCGTCTTTGACTCCTTGATCTTCACTTCCTTGGAATGACTCGTTCCTGGAGAGTCGTCCTGTTTGGTTGTCATAGCTTCCATTGCGGGTGAAATCTTCGGTGAAGATGTATTGATTTTCATTATTGATTGACGCTCCTTGAAATTCTCTCCCTTGGGCGCGCCACGGTTCCCCGGGGAGAACTTCTCGTTTCCCGATTTTTGTTGAGAATAAGGAACTATTTCACCTGATTCTACCTTAGCTTTAAATTTATAACATTCTTTAATTGTATGACCCAGTTTTTTACAGTAATTACAAGAGACAGGTGGATTATTTATTTCTGCCTGCCTATTGGATCTCGGATTGTTTTCGCCGTTGCTCCTATCATTGTTGTTAGAAGGATTGAATCGCCAGCGTGCTCCCGTATTATAATCTTGCCTCGGTGGCTGTTGATATTTGTTCCAAGCGGTTTGATAGCGATATTGTGACTGAGACTGATTTCTTCGGTCTCTAAGATTAAATTGGAATGGTCTCATCCGTTCCTCCTCTTTTTGTATTTGTTTTGAAATTTTAATTGCATTGGCGTATGTGTCTTCTAAATCTCGAATGCTTTCTTGTTGTACTCTGACACGAATTTCAGATGATAATCCATTCAGAAATGCGTCTAATGTATCAGAGTCGATATTTGTTTGTACATCATCAGATAATACCCCATATTGAGTACGTTCTTCATCCATGATTGCTAATCTTAAATCTTGTACGCGGCTTATGTAGTCTAACATACTCTCATTGGGTTTTTTAAATATATTAGCTAACTCACCCTTAAACTGGTTAAGTGTTTTGTGTTCCCCAAACATAATTTTAATTTTTGTTCCAAAATCTTCCACTGTTTCAATATTCGAGTTTTCAATGGCCATAAACGCATGTCCTTTAAGTTTATTTGTAAGTAATTTAACTAGATATGGTTCCTGACTTGCTGGAAGCATGGATTTTGCTCTTTCACATGCTCTTAAAAATTGATATACTGAGGGCTTATGACCATCGAATACTGGTACAGTCTGTAACGCGTCTTTAATTTTAATCGGGTTTACAGTCTGTGTCTGGTCGGAAGTTACATGTTGCTGTGTTTGTGTCGGTTGTTCGGTCTTTTTCGGTTGGGTTAGTGATCGTAATGTATCCTGTATTTGTAAAATTTGTTCATTGAATTCTCTAAATTTAGGACCAAGTTCTGCTACAAATTTATTACTTTCTTGAGCCCTTTTTATTTCATCAATAGCTTGTTTTAATACTTGTGTATGAGTGTTAATATCGATTTCTTCACCACCAGATGCCATTGTTAAATTTTTTTTGAAAAAACTAGCGTTTATGATAACAAAATCAAATCAAATCAAATCCTCAATTCCTGCGTTCTATCCCACCACGCTGTCACCAAATTTATTTTTGTTACGTCCTTGTTGGGACGTTTTTAGAGAAATTAAAGAGTTAATGATTTTAATGAGAGATATAACGCAGTTTTGAACCTACCTGCATTCACCGGCTTCGGTTCGGGTAATTGAGGGTACTTTTATATGAAAATGGCTTTACATAAGGATGTGGAACGAAGAAATCGACGTTGGGTATTTTAAATGATTTTAAAATATGATTTTAAATGTAACAATTGACCAAGATATATTTTATAAATGAACAAATTCAGAATACATAGAATTGTGATTAAATATTACAAATGTTAGTATTTACCGATAGATGTATTTCGCTTCGTTTCGTTAAACTATTTTATGGTTTGGAACGCTGGGTATTCGCTTTAGCTTCAGCTTCAAGTCCGCGATGATGATGATGATGATGATGATGATTGTAATCCGGCGGGTGTACACGCCTTTTATTGAATTTTTGATTTCACTTTTTAATTTATTATATAACACTTTAACACTTTATTAACAACTGAACTTCAACTGAATAACTATGTGTACGATTTCGAATGCCAATGAGAAGATGAACTTCAGAGATTTTGATTGTCGACTGACTGCTCCTGATGAGGAGGCTCCCTTTATAGATTTGTTAATCCATTGTTCTTCGCTTAATCTTCTTATGGTGGATGCATGCTCATCAATTTCTTTGTAATCATATTTCTTCTTAATCCATCGTCTATCTCTTGACCGGTCTATTGTTCATCAATCTTTTATCAATTTTTATATTCTTCGATGACGAATAAATTTCAACGGAAGTTTCTTTTAGTTAATCGCTCACATATTATGTTTCGAATTATTTCATTTGTTAACAATCCTATATAGTTCGCTGCAAAATATATCTTATAAACTTTTCTTAATTCTATCGCTCGCAGTACGGTATAAAATACAATAATTCAGTATTCAATATAATATTTGATATAATAATTGATTACAATTCTCGCACAAAATTAATAAAACAAATAAGAAAAGAAATATATGATTAAGTTTATTAATTATTATTTATAATAGGACCACCGGACGTGACAACTGTGAAATGAAGACTGTGAACTGTAAACTCTGATCTGTGAACTGTGAACTGTGAACTGTGAACTGTGAAGTGTGCACTGCAAATTGTGGACTGTGGACTGTGAACTGTGAACTGTGAGCTGTACACTGTGAACTGTGAGCTGTGGACTGTGAACTGTGAACTGTGAACTCCGAACTGTGAACTGTGAACTGTGAACTGTGAACTGTGAACTGTGAACTGTGAACTGTGAACTGTGAACTGTGAACTGTGAACTGTGAACTGTGAACTGTGAACTGTGAACTGTGAAGTGTGCACTGCAAATTGTGAACTGTGATGGGCGAATTGTGAACTGTGAACTTTGAACTGTGAACTGTGAACTGTGAACTGTGAACTGTGAACTGTGAACTGTGAACTGTGAACTGTGAACTGTGAACTGTGAACTGTGAACTGTGAACTGTGAACTGTGAACTGTGAACTGTGAACTGTGAACTGTGAACTGTGAACTGTGATCTGTGAACTGTGAACTGTGAACTGTGAGCTGTAAACTGTGAAGTGTGCACTGCAAATTGTGAACTGTGATCGGCGAATGGTGAACTGTGCACTGTGAACTGTGAACTCTGAACTGTGAACTGTGAGCAGTGAACTGTGAAGTGTGCACTGCAAATTGTGAACTGTGGACTGTGAACTGTGAACTGTGAACTCTGAACTGTGAACTGTGAGCTGTAAAATGTGAAGTGTGCACTGCAAATTGTGAACTGTGAACGGCGAATTGTGAACTGTAAACTGTGAACTTTGAACTGTGAACTGTGAACTGTCAACTGTGAGCTGTGAACTTTGAAGTGTGCCCTGCAAATTGTGAACTGTGATCGGCGAATTGTGAACTGTGGACTGTGAACTGTGGACAGTGAACTCTGAACTGTGAACTGTGAACTGTGAAGTGTGCACTTCAAATTGTGAACTGTGAACGGCGAATTGGGAACTGTGAACTGTGAAATGAAGACTGTGAACTGTAAACTCTGATCTGTGAACTGTGAACTGCGAATTGTGAACTGTGATTTGTGAACTGTGAACTGTGAACTGTGAACTGTGAACTGTGAACTGTGAACTGGGCAGTGTGAACTGTGAGCTGTGAACTTTGAAGTGGGCACTGCAAATTGTGAACTGTGATCGGCGAATTGGGAACTGTGAACTGTAAAGTCTCATCTGTGAACTGTGAACTGCGAACTGTGAATTGTGAACTGTGAACTGTAAGCTGTGAACTGTGAACTGTGAACTGTGAACTGTGAACTGTGAACTGTGAACTGTGAACTGTGAACTGTGAACTGTGAACTGTGAACTGTGAAGTGTGCACTGCAAATTGTGAACTGTGATCGGCGAATTGTGAACTGTGAACTTTGAACTGTGAACGGTGAACTGTGAACTGTGAACTGTGAACTGTGAACTGTGAACTGTGAACTGTGAACTGTGAACTGTGAACTGTGAACTGTGAACTGTGAACTGTGAACTGTGAACTGTGAACTGTGATCTGTGAACTGTGAACTGTGAACTGTGAGCTGTAAACTGTGAAGTGTGCACTGCAAATTGTGAACTGTGATCGGCGAATGGTGAACTGTGCACTGTGAACTGTGAACTCTGAACTGTGAACTGTGAGCAGTGAACTGTGAAGTGTGCACTGCAAATTGTGAACTGTGGACTGTGAACTGTGAACTGTGAACTCTGAACTGTGAACTGTGAGCTGTAAAATGTGAAGTGTGCACTGCAAATTGTGAACTGTGAACGGCGAATTGTGAACTGTAAACTGTGAACTCTGATCTGTGAACTGTGAACTGCGAACTGTGAACTGTGAACTGTGATTTGTGAACTTTGAACTGTGAACTGTGAACTGTGAACTGTGAGCTGTGAACTTTGAAGTGTGCACTGCAAATTGTGAACTGTGATCGGCGAATTGTGAACTGTGGACTGTGAACTGTGGACAGTGAACTCTGAACTGTGAACTGTGAACTGTGAAGTGTGCACTTCAAATTGTGAACTGTGAACGGCGAATTGTGAACTGTGAACTGTGAAATGAAGGCTGTGAACTGTGAACTGCAAATTGTGAACTGTGATTTGTGAACTGTGAACTGTGAACTGTGAACTGTGAACTGTGAACTGTGAACTGTGAACTGTGAACTGGGCAGTGTGAACTGTGAGCTGTGAACTTTGAAGTGGGCACTGCAAATTGTGAACTGTGATCGGCGAATTGGGAACTGTGAACTGTAAAGTCTCATCTGTGAACTGTGAACTGCGAACTGTGAATTGTGAACTGTGAACTGTAAGCTGTGAACTGTGAAATTTGCACTGCAAATTGTGAACTGTGAACGGCGAATTGTGAACTGTGAACTGTGAACTGTGAACAGCGAACTGTGAACTGTGATTTGTGAACTGTGAACCGTGAACTGTGAACTGTGAACTGTGAACTGTGAGCTATGAACTTTGAAGTGTGCACTGCAAATTGTGAACTGTGATCAGCGAATTGTGATCTGTGAACTGTGAACTGTGAACTGTGAACTGTGAACTGTGAACTGTGAACTGTGAACTGTGAACTGTGAACTGTGAACTGTGAACTGTGAACTGTGAACTGTGAACTGTGTACTGTGAACTGTGAACTGTGAACTGTGAACTGTGAGCTGTAAACTGTGAAGTGTGCACTGCAAATTGTGAACTGTGATCGGCGAATGGTGAACTGTGCACTGTGAACTGTGAACTCTGAACTGTGAACTGTGAGCTGTAAAATGTGAAGTGTGCACTGCAAATTGTGAACTGTGAACGGCGAATTGTGAACTGTAAACTGTGAACTCTGATCTGTGAACTGTGAACTGCGAACTGTGAACTGTGAACTGCGATTTGTGAACTTTGAACTGTGAACTGTGAACTGTGAACTGTGAGCTGTGAACTTTGAAGTGTGCACTGCAAATTGTGAACTGTGATCGGCGAATTGTGAACTGTGGACTGTGAACTGTGGACAGTGAACTCTGAACTGTGAACTGTGAACTGTGAAGTGTGCACTTCAAATTGTGAACTGTGAACGGCGAATTGTGAACTGTGAACTGTGAAATGAAGGCTGTGAACTGTAAACTCTGATCTGTGAACTGTGAACTGCGAATTGTGAACTGTGATTTGTGAACTGTGAACTGTGAACTGTGAACTGTGAACTGTGAACTGGGCAGTGTGAACTGTGAGCTGTGAACTTTGAAGTGTGCACTGCAAATTGTGAACTGTGATCGGCGAATTGGGAACTGTGAACTGTAAAGTCTCATCTGTGAACTGTGAACTGCGAACTGTGAATTGTGAACTGTGAACTGCAAGCTGTGAACTGTGAAATTTGCACTGCAAATTGTGAACTGTGAACGGCGAATTGTGAACTGTGAACTGTGAACTGTGAACAGCGAACTGTGAACTGTGATTTGTGAACTGTGAACCGTGAACTGTGAACTGTGAACTGTGAACTGTGAGCTATGAACTTTGAAGTGTGCACTGCAAATAGTGAACTGTGATCAGCGAATTGTGAACTGTGGACAGTGAACTCTGAACTGTGAACTGTGAACTGTGAACTGTGAAGTGTGCACTGCAAATTTTGAACTGTGATCGGCGAATTGTGAACTGTGCACTGTGAACTGTGAACTCTGAACTGTGAACTGTGAGCTGTGAACTGTGGACTGTGAACTGTGGACAGTGAACTCTGAACTGTGAACTGTGAACTGTGAACTGTGAACTGTGAAGTGTGCACTTCAAATTGTGAACTGTGAACGGCGAATTGTGAACTGTGAACTGTGAAATGAAGACTGTGAACTGTAAACTCTGATCTGTGAACTGTGAACTGTGAACTGTGAACTGTGAAGTGTGCACTGCAAATTGTGGACTGTGGACTGTGAACTGTGAACTGTGAGCTGTACACTGTGAACTGTGAGCTGTGGACTGTGAACTGTGAACTGTGAACTCCGAACTGTGAACTGTGAACTGTGAACTGTGAACTGTGAACTGTGAACTGTGAACTGTGAACTGTGAACTGTGAACTGTGAACTGTGAACTGTGAACTGTGAAGTGTGCACTGCAAATTGTGAACTGTGATCGGCGAATTGTGAACTGTGAACTTTGAACTGTGAACTGTGAACTGTGAACTGTGAACTGTGAACTGTGAACTGTGAACTGTGAACTGTGAACTGTGAACTGTGAACTGTGAACTGTGAACTGTGAACTGTGAACTGTGAACTGTGAACTGTGAACTGTGAACTGTGATCTGTGAACTGTGAACTGTGAACTGTGAGCTGTAAACTGTGAAGTGTGCACTGCAAATTGTGAACTGTGATCGGCGAATGGTGAACTGTGCACTGTGAACTGTGAACTCTGAACTGTGAACTGTGAGCAGTGAACTGTGAAGTGTGCACTGCAAATTGTGAACTGTGGACTGTGAACTGTGAACTGTGAACTCTGAACTGTGAACTGTGAGCTGTAAAATGTGAAGTGTGCACTGCAAATTGTGAACTGTGAACGGCGAATTGTGAACTGTAAACTGTGAACTCTGATCTGTGAACTGTGAACTGCGAACTGTGAACTGTGAACTGTGATTTGTGAACTTTGAACTGTGAACTGTGAACTGTCAACTGTGAGCTGTGAACTTTGAAGTGTGCCCTGCAAATTGTGAACTGTGATCGGCGAATTGTGAACTGTGGACTGTGAACTGTGGACAGTGAACTCTGAACTGTGAATTGTGAACTGTGAACTGTAAGCTGTGAACTGTGAACTGTGAACTGTGAACTGTGAACTGTGAACTGTGAACTGTGAACTGTGAACTGTGAACTGTGAACTGTGAACTGTGAAGTGTGCACTGCAAATTGTGAACTGTGATCGGCGAATTGTGAACTGTGAACTTTGAACTGTGAACTGTGAACTGTGAACTGTGAACTGTGAACTGTGAACTGTGAACTGTGAACTGTGAACTGTGAACTGTGAACTGTGAACTGTGAACTGTGAACTGTGAACTGTGAACTGTGAACTGTGATCTGTGAACTGTGAACTGTGAACTGTGAGCTGTAAACTGTGAAGTGTGCACTGCAAATTGTGAACTGTGATCGGCGAATGGTGAACTGTGCACTGTGAACTGTGAACTCTGAACTGTGAACTGTGAGCAGTGAACTGTGAAGTGTGCACTGCAAATTGTGAACTGTGGACTGTGAACTGTGAACTGTGAACTCTGAACTGTGAACTGTGAGCTGTAAAATGTGAAGTGTGCACTGCAAATTGTGAACTGTGAACGGCGAATTGTGAACTGTAAACTGTGAACTCTGATCTGTGAACTGTGAACTGCGAACTGTGAACTG
This sequence comes from Lasioglossum villosulum, assembly GCA_963971365.1. Classification (NCBI taxonomy): domain Eukaryota; kingdom Metazoa; phylum Arthropoda; class Insecta; order Hymenoptera; family Halictidae; genus Lasioglossum; species Lasioglossum villosulum. The sequence goes on from OZ020495.1 coordinate 30,589,345, forward strand.
TGAACTGTGATTTGTGAACTTTGAACTGTGAACTGTGAACTGTGAACTGTGAGCTGTGAACTTTGAAGTGTGCACTGCAAATTGTGAACTGTGATCGGCGAATTGTGAACTGTGGACTGTGAACTGTGGACAGTGAACTCTGAACTGTGAACTGTGAACTGTGAAGTGTGCACTTCAAATTGTGAACTGTGAACGGCGAATTGTGAACTGTGAACTGTGAAATGAAGGCTGTGAACTGTGAACTGCAAATTGTGAACTGTGATTTGTGAACTGTGAACTGTGAACTGTGAACTGTGAACTGTGAACTGTGAACTGTGAACTGTGAACTGGGCAGTGTGAACTGTGAGCTGTGAACTTTGAAGTGGGCACTGCAAATTGTGAACTGTGATCGGCGAATTGGGAACTGTGAACTGTAAAGTCTCATCTGTGAACTGTGAACTGCGAACTGTGAATTGTGAACTGTGAACTGTAAGCTGTGAACTGTGAAATTTGCACTGCAAATTGTGAACTGTGAACGGCGAATTGTGAACTGTGAACTGTGAACTGTGAACAGCGAACTGTGAACTGTGATTTGTGAACTGTGAACCGTGAACTGTGAACTGTGAACTGTGAACTGTGAGCTATGAACTTTGAAGTGTGCACTGCAAATTGTGAACTGTGATCAGCGAATTGTGATCTGTGAACTGTGAACTGTGAACTGTGAACTGTGAACTGTGAACTGTGAACTGTGAACTGTGAACTGTGAACTGTGAACTGTGAACTGTGAACTGTGAACTGTGAACTGTGTACTGTGAACTGTGAACTGTGAACTGTGAACTGTGAGCTGTAAACTGTGAAGTGTGCACTGCAAATTGTGAACTGTGATCGGCGAATGGTGAACTGTGCACTGTGAACTGTGAACTCTGAACTGTGAACTGTGAGCTGTAAAATGTGAAGTGTGCACTGCAAATTGTGAACTGTGAACGGCGAATTGTGAACTGTAAACTGTGAACTCTGATCTGTGAACTGTGAACTGCGAACTGTGAACTGTGAACTGCGATTTGTGAACTTTGAACTGTGAACTGTGAACTGTGAACTGTGAGCTGTGAACTTTGAAGTGTGCACTGCAAATTGTGAACTGTGATCGGCGAATTGTGAACTGTGGACTGTGAACTGTGGACAGTGAACTCTGAACTGTGAACTGTGAACTGTGAAGTGTGCACTTCAAATTGTGAACTGTGAACGGCGAATTGTGAACTGTGAACTGTGAAATGAAGGCTGTGAACTGTAAACTCTGATCTGTGAACTGTGAACTGCGAATTGTGAACTGTGATTTGTGAACTGTGAACTGTGAACTGTGAACTGTGAACTGTGAACTGGGCAGTGTGAACTGTGAGCTGTGAACTTTGAAGTGTGCACTGCAAATTGTGAACTGTGATCGGCGAATTGGGAACTGTGAACTGTAAAGTCTCATCTGTGAACTGTGAACTGCGAACTGTGAATTGTGAACTGTGAACTGCAAGCTGTGAACTGTGAAATTTGCACTGCAAATTGTGAACTGTGAACGGCGAATTGTGAACTGTGAACTGTGAACTGTGAACAGCGAACTGTGAACTGTGATTTGTGAACTGTGAACCGTGAACTGTGAACTGTGAACTGTGAACTGTGAGCTATGAACTTTGAAGTGTGCACTGCAAATAGTGAACTGTGATCAGCGAATTGTGAACTGTGGACAGTGAACTCTGAACTGTGAACTGTGAACTGTGAACTGTGAAGTGTGCACTGCAAATTTTGAACTGTGATCGGCGAATTGTGAACTGTGCACTGTGAACTGTGAACTCTGAACTGTGAACTGTGAGCTGTGAACTGTGGACTGTGAACTGTGGACAGTGAACTCTGAACTGTGAACTGTGAACTGTGAACTGTGAACTGTGAAGTGTGCACTTCAAATTGTGAACTGTGAACGGCGAATTGTGAACTGTGAACTGTGAAATGAAGACTGTGAACTGTAAACTCTGATCTGTGAACTGTGAACTGTGAACTGTGAACTGTGAAGTGTGCACTGCAAATTGTGGACTGTGGACTGTGAACTGTGAACTGTGAGCTGTACACTGTGAACTGTGAGCTGTGGACTGTGAACTGTGAACTGTGAACTCCGAACTGTGAACTGTGAACTGTGAACTGTGAACTGTGAACTGTGAACTGTGAACTGTGAACTGTGAACTGTGAACTGTGAACTGTGAACTGTGAACTGTGAAGTGTGCACTGCAAATTGTGAACTGTGATCGGCGAATTGTGAACTGTGAACTTTGAACTGTGAACTGTGAACTGTGAACTGTGAACTGTGAACTGTGAACTGTGAACTGTGAACTGTGAACTGTGAACTGTGAACTGTGAACTGTGAACTGTGAACTGTGAACTGTGAACTGTGAACTGTGAACTGTGATCTGTGAACTGTGAACTGTGAACTGTGAGCTGTAAACTGTGAAGTGTGCACTGCAAATTGTGAACTGTGATCGGCGAATGGTGAACTGTGCACTGTGAACTGTGAACTCTGAACTGTGAACTGTGAGCAGTGAACTGTGAAGTGTGCACTGCAAATTGTGAACTGTGGACTGTGAACTGTGAACTGTGAACTCTGAACTGTGAACTGTGAGCTGTAAAATGTGAAGTGTGCACTGCAAATTGTGAACTGTGAACGGCGAATTGTGAACTGTAAACTGTGAACTCTGATCTGTGAACTGTGAACTGCGAACTGTGAACTGTGAACTGTGATTTGTGAACTTTGAACTGTGAACTGTGAACTGTCAACTGTGAGCTGTGAACTTTGAAGTGTGCCCTGCAAATTGTGAACTGTGATCGGCGAATTGTGAACTGTGGACTGTGAACTGTGGACAGTGAACTCTGAACTGTGAACTGTGAACTGTGAAGTGTGCACTTCAAATTGTGAACTGTGAACGGCGAATTGGGAACTGTGAACTGTGAAATGAAGACTGTGAACTGTAAACTCTGATCTGTGAACTGTGAACTGCGAATTGTGAACTGTGATTTGTGAACTGTGAACTGTGAACTGTGAACTGTGAACTGTGAACTGTGAACTGTGAACTGGGCAGTGTGAACTGTGAGCTGTGAACTTTGAAGTGGGCACTGCAAATTGTGAACTGTGATCGGCGAATTGGGAACTGTGAACTGTAAAGTCTCATCTGTGAACTGTGAACTGCGAACTGTGAATTGTGAACTGTGAACTGTAAGCTGTGAACTGTGAAATTTGCACTGCAAATTGTGAACTGTGAACGGCGAATTGTGAAATGTGAACTGTGAACTGTGAACAGCGAACTGTGAACTGTGATTTGTGAACTGTGAACCGTGAACTGTGAACTGTGAACTGTGAACTGTGAGCTATGAACTTTGAAGTGTGCACTGCAAATTGTGAACTGTGATCAGCGAATTGTGATCTGTGAACTGTGAACTGTGAACTGTGAACTGTGAACTGTGAACTGTGAACTGTGAACTGTGAACTGTGAACTGTGAACTGTGAACTGTGTACTGTGAACTGTGAACTGTGAACTGTGAACTGTGAACTGTGAGCTGTAAACTGTGAAGTGTGCACTGCAAATTGTGAACTGTGATCGGCGAATGGTGAACTGTGCACTGTGAACTGTGAACTCTGAACTGTGAACTGTGAGCTGTAAAATGTGAAGTGTGCACTGCAAATTGTGAACTGTGAACGGCGAAATGTGAACTGTAAACTGTGAACTCTGATCTGTGAACTGTGAACTGCGAACTGTGAACTGTGAACTGCGATTTGTGAACTTTGAACTGTGAACTGTGAACTGTGAACTGTGAGCTGTGAACTTTGAAGTGTGCACTGCAAATTGTGAACTGTGATCGGCGAATTGTGAACTGTGGACTGTGAACTGTGGACAGTGAACTCTGAACTGTGAACTGTGAACTGTGAAGTGTGCACTTCAAATTGTGAACTGTGAACGGCGAATTGTGAACTGTGAATTGTGAAATGAAGGCTGTGAACTGTAAACTCTGATCTGTGAACTGTGAACTGCGAATTGTGAACTGTGATTTGTGAACTGTGAACTGTGAACTGTGAACTGTGAACTGGGCAGTGTGAACTGTGAGCTGTGAACTTTGAAGTGTGCACTGCAAATTGTGAACTGTGATCGGCGAATTGGGAACTGTGAACTGTCAAGTCTCATCTGTGAACTGTGAACTGCGAACTGTGAATTGTGAACTGTGAACTGTAAGCTGTGAACTGTGAAATTTGCACTGCAAATTGTGAACTGTGAACTGTGAACAGCGAACTGTGAACTGTGATTTGTGAACTGTGAACCGTGAACTGTGAACTGTGAACTGTGAACTGTGAGCTATGAACTTTGAAGTGTGCACTGCAAATTGTGAACTGTGATCAGCGAATTGTGAACTGTGGACTGTGAACTGTGGACAGTGAACTCTGAACTGTGAACTGTGAACTGTGAAGTGTGCACTGCAAATTTTGAACTGTGATCGGCGAATTGTGAACTGCGAACTGTGAAATGAAGACTGTGAACTGTAAACTCTGATCTGTGAACTGTGAACTGTGAACTGTGAACTGTGAACTGTGAACTGTGAACTGTGAACTGTGAACTGTGAACTGTGAACTGTGAACTGTGAACTGTGAACTGTGAACTGTGAACTGTGAACTGTGAACGGCGAATTGTGAACTGTGAGCTGTAAACTGTGAAGTGTGCACTGCAAATTGTGAACTGGGATCGGCGAATTGTGAACTGTGCACTGTGAACTGTGAACTCTGAACTGTGAACTGTGAGCTATGAACTGTGAACTGTGAACTCTGAACTGTGAGCTGTGAACTGTGAAGTGTGCACTGCAAATTGTGAACTGTGCACTGCAAATTGTGAACTGTGGACTGTGAACTGTGAACTTTGAACTGTGAACTGTGAACTGTGAACTGTGAGCTGTGAACTTTGAAGTGTGCACTGCAAATTGTGAACTGTGAACGGCGAATTGTGGACTGTGAACCGTGAAATGAAGGCTGTGAACTGTAAACTCTGATCTGTGAACTGTGCACTGCAAATTGTGAACTGTGATCGGCGAATTGTGAACTGTGAACTGTGAACTGTGGACAGTGAACTCTGAACTGTGAACTGTGAACTGTGAAGTGTGCACTTCAAATTGTGAACTGTGAACGGCGAATTGTGAACTGTGAACTGTGAAATGAAGACTGTTAACTGTAAACTCTGATCTGTGAACTGTAAACTGTGAACTATGAACTGTGAACTGGGCAGTGTGAACTGTGAACTGTGAGCTGTGAACTTTGAAATGTGCACTGCAAATTGCGAACTGTGATCGGCGAATTGTGAACTGTGAACTGTAAAGTCTCATCTGTGAACTGTGAACTGCGAACTATGAACTGTGAACTGTGAACTGTAAGCTGTGAACTGTGAAATGTACACTGCAATCTGTGAAATGTGCACTGCAAATTGTGAACTGTGAACGGCGAATTGTGAACTGTGAACTGTGAACTGTGAACTGTGAACTGTGTACTCCGAACTGTGAGCTGTAAACTGTGAAGTGTGCACTGCAAATTGTGAACTGTGATCGGCGAATTGTGAACTGTGCACCGTGAACTGTGAACTCTGAACTCTGAACTGTGAACTGTGAGCTTTGAACTGTGAAGTGTGCACTGCAAATTGTGAACTGTGGACTGTGAACTGTGAACTGTGAGCTGTACACTGTGAACTGTGAGCTGTGGACTGTGAACTGTGAACTGTGAACTCCGAACTGTGAACTGTGAACTGTGAAATGTGAAATGAAGGCTGTGAACTGTAATCTCTGATCTGTGAACTGTGCACTGCAAATTGTGAAGTGTGATCGGCGAATTGTGAACTGTGAACTGTGAACTGTGAACTGTGGACAGTGAACTCTGAACTGTGAACTGTGAACTGTTAACTGTGAAGTGTGCACTTCAAATTGTGAACTGTGAACGGCGAATTGTGAACTGTGAATTGTGAAATGAAGGCTGTGAACTGTAAACTCTGATCTGTGAACTGTGCACTGCAAATTGTGAACTGTGATCGGCGAATTGTGAACTGTAAACTGTGAACTGTGGACAGTGAACTCTGAACTGTGAACTGTGAACTGTGAACTGTGAACTGTGAAGTGTGCACTTCAAATTGTGAACTGTGAACAGCGAATTGTGAACTGTGAACTGTGAAATGAAGACTGTGAACTGTGAACTGTAAGCTGTGAACTGTGAAATGTGCACTGCAAATTGTGAAATGTGCACTGCAAATTGTGAACTGTGAACGGCGAATTGTGAACTGTGAACTGTGAACTGTGAACTGTGTACTCCGAACTGTGAACTGTGAACTGTGAACTGTGAGCTGTAAACTGTGAAGTGTGCACTGCAAATTGTGAACTGTGATCGGCGAATTGTGAACTGTGCACTGTGAACTGTGGACTCTGAACTGTGAACTGTGAACTGTGAGCTGTGAACTGTGAAGTGTGCACTGCAAATTGTGAACTGTGGACTGTGAACAGTGAACTGTGAGCTGTACACTGTGAACTGTGAGCTGTGGACTGTGAACTGTGAACTGTGAACTCCGAACTGTGAACTGTGAACTGTGAACTGTGAACTGTGAACTGTGAACTGTGAACTGTGAACTGTGAAGTGTGCACTGCAAATTGTGAACTGTGATCGGCGAATTGTGAACTGTGAATTTTGAACTGTGAACTGTGAACTGTGAACTGTGAACTGTGAACTGTGAACTGTGAACTGTGAACTGTGAACTGTGAACTGTGAACTGTGAACTGTGAACTGTGAACTGTGATCTGTGAACTGTGAACTGTGAACTGTGAACTGTGAACTGTGAACTGTGAACTGTGAACTGTGAACTGTGAACTGTGAACTGTGAACTGTGAACTGTGAACTGTGAACTGTGAACTGTGAACTGTGAACTGTGAACTGTGAACTGTGAACTGTGAGCTGTAAACTGTGAAGTGTGCACTGCAAATTGTGAACTGTGATCGGCGAATGGTGAACTGTGAACTGTGAACTGTGAACTCTGAACTGTGAACTGTGAGCAGTGAACTGTGAAGTGTGCACTGCAAATTGTGAACTGTGGACTGTGAACTGTGAACTGTGAACTCTGAACTGTGAACTGTGAGCTGTAAAATGTGAAGTGTGCACTGCAAATTGTGAACTGTGAACGGCGAATTGTGAACTGTAAACTGTGAACTGTGATCTGTGAACTGTGAACTGCGAACTGTGAACTGTGAACTGTGATTTGTGAACTTTGAACTGTGAACTGTGAACTGTGAACTGTGAGCTGTGAACTTTGAAGTGTGCACTGCAAATTGTGAACTGTGATCGGCGAATTGTGAACTGTGGACTGTGAACTGTGGACAGTGAACTCTGAACTGTGAACTGTGAACTGTGAAGTGTGCACTTCAAATTGTGAACTGTGAACGGCGAATTGTGAACTGTGAACTGTGAAATGAAGGCTGTGAACTGTAAACTCTGATGTGTGAACTGTGCACTGCAAATTGTGAACTGTGAACGGCGAATTGTGAGCTGTGGACTGTGAACTGTGAACTCCGAACTGTGAACTGTGAACTGTGAACCGTGAACTGTGAACTGTGAACTGTGAACTGTGAGCTATGAACTTTGAAGTGTGCACTGCAAATTGTGAACTGTGTCAGCGAATTGTGAACTGTGGACTGTGAACTGTGGACAGTGAACTCTGAACTGTGAACTGTGAACTGTGAACTGTGAAGTGTGCACTGCAAATTTTGAACTGTGATCGGCGAATTGTGAACTGTGCACTGTGAACTGTGAACTCTGAACTGTGAACTGTGAGCTGTGAACTGTGGACTGTGAACTGTGGACAGTGAACTCTGAACTGTGAACTGTGAACTGTGAAGTGTGCACTGTAAGCTGTGAACTGTGAAATGTGCACTGCAAATTGTGAAATGTGCACTGCAAATTGTGAACTGTGATCGGCAAATTGTGAACTGTGGACTGTGAACTGTGGACAGTGAACTCTGAACTGTGCACTGTGAACTGTGAACTGTGAACTGTGAACTGTGCACTTCAAATTGTGAACTGTGAACGGCGAATTGTGAACTGTGAACTGTGAAATGAAGGCTGTGAACTGTAAACTCTGATCTGTGAACTGTGCACTGCAAATTGTGAACTGTGATCGGCGAATTGTGAACTGTGAACTGTGAACTGTGGACAGTGAACTCTGAACTGTGAACTGTGAACTGTGAACTGTGAAGTGTGTACTTCAAATTGTGAACTGTGAACGGCGAATTGTGAACTGTGAATTGTGAGATGAAGGCTGTGAACTGTAAACTCTGATCTGTGAACTGTGCACTGCAAATTGTGAACTGTGATCGGCGAATTGTGAACTGTGAACTGTGAACTGTGGACAGTGAACTTTGAACTGTGAACTGTGAACTGTGAACTGTGAAGTGTGCACTTCAAATTGTGAACTGTGAACGGCGAATTGTGAACTGTGAACTGTGAAATGAAGACTGTGAACTGTAAACTCTGATCTGTAAACTGTAAACTGTGAACTGTGAACTGTGAACCGGGCAGTGTGAACTGTGAACTGTGAACTGTGAACTGTGAGCTGTGAACTGTGAACTGTGGACTGTGAACTCTGATCTGTGAACTGTGAACTGCGAAATGTGAACTGTGATTTGTGAACTGTGAACTGTGAACTGTGAGCTGTAAACTGTGAAGTGTGCACTGCAAATTGTAAACTGTGAACGGCGAATTGTGAACTGTAAACTGTGAACTCTGATCTGTGAACTGTGAACTGCGAACTGTGAACTGTGAACTGTGATTTGTGAACTTTGAACTGTGAACTGTGAACTGTGAACTGTGAGCTGTGAACTTTGAAGTGTGCACTGCAAATTGTGAACTGTGATCGGCGAATTGTGAACTGTGGACTGTGAACTGTGGACAGTGAACTCTGAACTGTGAACTGTGAACTGTGAAGTGTGCACTTCAAATTGTGAACTGTGAACGGCGAATTGTGAACTGTGAACTGTGAAATGAAGGCTCTGAACTGTAAACTCTGATCTGTGAACTGTGAACTGCGAATTGTGAACTGTGATTTGTGAACTGTGAACTGTGAACTGTGAACTGTGAACTGTGAACTGTGAACTGGGCAGTGTGAACTGTGAGCTGTGAACTTTGAAGTGTGCACTGCAAATTGTGAACTGTGATCGGCGAATGGTGAACTGTGCACTGTGAACTGTGAACTCTGAACTGTGAACTGTGAGCTGTGAACTGTGAAGTGTGCACTGGAAATTGTGAACTGTGAACTGTAAGCTATGAACTTTGAAGTGTGCACTGCAAATTGTGAACTGTGATCAGCGAATTGTGAACTGTGGACTGTGACCTGTGGACAGTGAACTCTGAACTGTGAACTGTGAACTGTGAACTGTGAAGTGTGCACTTCAAATTGTGAACTGTGAACGGCGTATTGTGAACTGTGAACTGTGAAATGAAGACTGTGAACTGTAAACTCTGATCTGTGAACTGTGAACTGTGAACTGCGAATTGTGAACTGTGATTTGTGAACTGTGAACTGTGAACTGTGAACTGTGAGACGTGAGCTGTGAACTTTGAAGTGTGCACTGCAAATTGTGAACTGTGATCAGCGAATTGTGAACTGTGGACTGTGAACTGTGGACAGTGAACTCTGAACTGTGAACTGTGAACTGTGCAGTATGCACTTCAAATTGTGAACTGTGAACGGCGAATTGTGAACTGTGAACTGTGAACTGTGAACTGTGAACTGTGAACTGTGAACTGTGAACTGTGAACTGTGAACTGTGAACTGTGAACTGTGAACTGGGCAGTGTGAACTGTGAGTTGTGAACTTTGAAGTGTGCACTGCAAATTGTGAACTGTGATCGGCGAATTGTGAACTGTGAACTTTGAACTGTGAACTGTGAACTGTGAACTGTGAACTGTGAACTGTGAACTGTGAACTGTGAACTGTGAACTGTGAACTGTGAACTGTGAACTGTGAACTGTGAACTGTGAACTGTGAACTGTGAACTGTGAACTGTGAACTGTGAACTGTGAACTGTGAACTGTGAACTGTGAACTGTGAACTGTGAACTGTGAGCTGTAAACTGTGAAGTGTGCACTGCAAATTGTGAACTGTTATCGGCGAATGGTGAACTGTGCACTGTGAACTGTGAACTCTGAACTGTGAACTGTGAGCAGTGAACTGTGAAGTGTGCACTGCAAATTGTGAACTGTGGACTGTGAACTGTGAACTGTGAACTCTGAACTGTGAACTGTGAGCTGTAAACTGTGAAGTGTGCACTGCAAATTGTGAACTGTGAACGGCGAATTGTGAACTGTGGACTGTGAACTCTGATCTGCGAACTGTGAACTGCGAAATGTGAACTGTGATTTGTGAACTGTGAACTGTGAACTGTGAGCTGTAAACTGTGAAGTGTGCACTGCAAATTGTGAACTGTGAACGGCGAATTGTGAACTGTAAACTGTGAACTCTGATCTGTGAACTGTGAACTGCGAACTGTGAACTGTGAACTGTGATTTGTGAACTTCGAACTGTGAACTGTGTACTGTGAACTGTGAGCTGTGAACTGTGAACTGTGGACAGTGAACTCTGAACTGTGAACTGTGAACTGTGAAGTGTGCACTTCAAATTGTGAACTGTGAACGGCGAATTGTGAACTGTGAACTGTGAAATGAAGGCTCTGAAATGTAAACTCTGATCTGTGAACTGTGAACTGCGAATTGTGAACTGTGAACTGTCAGCTGTAAACTGTGAAGTGTGCACTGCAAATTGTGAACTGTCAACGGCGAATTGTGAACTGTAAACTGTGAACTCTGATCTGTGAACTGTGAACTGCGAACTGTGAACTGTGAACTGTGAACTGTGATTTGTGAACTTTGAACTGTGAACTGTGAACTGTGTGCTGTGAACTGTGAACTGTGGACAGTGAACTCTGAACTGTGAACTGTGAACTGTGAAGTGTGCACTTCAAATTGTGAACTGTGAACGGCGAATTGTGAACTGTGAACTGTGAAATGAAGGCTCTGAACTGTAAACTCTGATCTGTGAACTGTGAACTGCGAATTGTGAACTGTGAACTGTGCGCTGTAAACTGTGAAGTGTGCACTGCAAATTGTGAACTGTGAACGGCGAATTGTGAACTGTAAACTGTGAACTCTGATCTGTGAACTGTGAACTGCGAACTGTGAACTGTGAACTGTGATTTGTGAACTTTGAACTGTGAACTGTGAACTGTGAACTGTGAGCTGTGAACTGTGAACTGTGGACTGTGAACTCTGATCTGTGAACTGTGAACTGCGAAATGTGAACTGTGATTTGTGAACTGTGAACTGTGAACTGTGAGCTGTAAACTGTGAAGTGTGCACTGCAAATTGTGAACTGTGAACGGCGAATTGTGAACTGTAAACTGTGAACTCTGATCTGTGAACTGTGAACTGCGAACTGTGAACTGTGAACTGTGATTTGTGAATTTTGAACTGTGAACTGTGAACTGTGAACTGTGAGCTGTGATCTTTGAAGTGTGCACTGCAAATTGTGAACTGTGATCGGCGAATTGTGAACTGTGGACTGTTAACTGTGGACAGTGAACTCTGAACTGTGAACTGTGAACTGTGAAGTGTGCACTTCAAATTGTGAACTGTGAACGGCGAATTGTGAACTGTGAACTGTGAAATGAAGGCTCTGAACTGTAAACTCTGATCTGTGAACTGTGAACTGCGAATTGTGAACTGTGATTTGTGAACTGTGAACTGTGAACTGTGAACTGTGAACTGGGCAGTGTGAACTGTGATCTGTGAACTTTGAAGTGTGCACTGCAAATTGTGAACTGTGATCGGCGAATTGGGAACTGTGAACTGTGAACTGTGAACTGTAAGCTGTGAACTGTGAAATTTGCACTGCAAATTGTGAACTGTGATCGGCGAATTGTGAACTGTGAACTGGGCAGTGTGAACTGTGAACTGTGAACTGGGCAGTGTGAACTGTGAGCTGTGAACTTTGAAGTGTGCACTGCAAATTGTGAACTGTGATCGGCGAATTGGGAACTGTGAACTGTAAAGTCTCATCTGTGAACTGTGAACTGCGAACTGTGAACTGTGAACTGTGGACTGTAAGCTGTGAACTGTGAAATTTGCACTGCAAATTGTGAACTGTGAACGGCGAATTGTGAACTGTGAACTGTGAAATGTGAACAGCGAACAGCGAACTGTGAACTGTGATTTGTGAACTGTGAACCGTGAACTGTGAACTGTGAACTGTGATCTGTGAGCTATGAACTCCGAACTGTGAACTGTGAACTGTGAGCTCTGAGCTGTACACTGTGAACTGTGAACTGTGAACTGTGAACTGTGAACTGTGAACTGTGAACTGTGAACTGTGAACTGTGAGCTGTAAACTGTGAAGTGTGCACTGCAAATTGTGAACTGTGAGCGGCGAATTGTGAACTGTGCACTGTGAACTGTGAACCCTGAACTGTGAACTGTGAGCTGTGAACTGTGAACTGTGAAGTGTGCACTGCAAATTGTGGACTGTGGACTGTGAACTGTGAACTGTGAGCTGTACACTGTGAACTGTGAGCTGTGGACTGTGAACTGTGAACTGTGAACTCCGAACTGTGAACTGTGAACTGTGAACTGTGAACTGTGAACTGTGAACTGTGAACTGTGAACTGTGAACTGTGAACTGTGAACTGTGAACTGTGAACTGTGAACTGTGAGCTGTAAACTGTGAAGTGTGCACTGCAAATTGTGAACTGTTATCGGCGAATGGTGAACTGTGCACTGTGAACTGTGAACTCTGAACTGTGAACTGTGAGCAGTGAACTGTGAAGTGTGCACTGCAAATTGTGAACTGTGGACTGTGAACTGTGAACTGTGAACTCTGAACTGTGAACTGTGAGCTGTAAACTGTGAAGTGTGCACTGCAAATTGTGAACTGTGAACGGCGAATTGTGAACTGTGGACTGTGAACTCTGATCTGTGAACTGTGAACTGCGAAATGTGAACTGTGATTTGTGAACTGTGAACTGTGAACTGTGAACTGTGAACTGTGAGCTGTGAACTGTGAACTGTGGACAGTGAACTCTGAACTGTGAACTGTGAACTGTGAAGTGTGCACTTCAAATTGTGAACTGTGAACGGCGAATTGTGAACTGTGAACTGTGAAATGAAGGCTCTGAACTGTAAACTCTGATCTGTGAACTGTGAACTGCCAATTGTGAACTGTGATTTGTGAACTGTGAACTGTGAACTGTGAACTGTGAACTGGGCAGTGTGAACTGTGATCTGTGAACTTTGAAGTGTGCACTGCAAATTGTGAACTGTGATCGGCGAATTGGGAACTGTGAACTGTGAACTGTGAACTGTAAGCTGTGAACTGTGAAATTTGCACTGCAAATTGTGAACTGTGATCGGCGAATTGTGAACTGTGAACTGGGCAGTGTGAACTGTGAACTGTGAACTGGGCAGTGTGAACTGTGAGCTGTGAACTTTGAAGTGTGCACTGCAAATTGTGAACTGTGATCGGCGAATTGGGAACTGTGAACTGTAAAGTCTCATCTGTGAACTGTGAACTGCGAACTGTGAACTGTGAACTGTGGACTGTAAGCTGTGAACTGTGAAATTTGCACTGCAAATTGTGAACTGTGAACGGCGAATTGTGAACTGTGAACTGTGAAATGTGAACAGCGAACAGCGAACTGTGAACTGTGATTTGTGAACTGTGAACCGTGAACTGTGAACTGTGAACTGTGATCTGTGAGCTATGAACTCCGAACTGTGAACTGTGAACTGTGAGCTCTGAGCTGTACACTGTGAACTGTGAACTGTGAACTGTGAACTGTGAACTGTGAACTGTGAACTGTGAACTGTGAACTGTGAGCTGTAAACTGTGAAGTGTGCACTGCAAATTGTGAACTGTGAGCGGCGAATTGTGAACTGTGCACTGTGAACTGTGAACCCTGAACTGTGAACTGTGAGCTGTGAACTGTGAACTGTGAAGTGTGCACTGCAAATTGTGGACTGTGGACTGTGAACTGTGAACTGTGAGCTGTACACTGTGAACTGTGAGCTGTGGACTGTGAACTGTGAACTCCGAACTGTGAACTGTGAACTGTGAACTGTGAACTGTGAACTGTGAACTGTGAACTGTGAACTGTGAACTGTGAACTGTGAACTGTGAACTGTGAACTGTGAACTGTGAACTGTGAACTGTGAACTGTGAACTGTGAACTGTGAACTGTGAACTGTGAACTGTGAACTGTGAACTGTGAGCTGTAAACTGTGAAGTGTGCACTGCAAATTGTGAACTGTTATCGGCGAATGGTGAACTGTGCACTGTGAACTGTGAACTCTGAACTGTGAACTGTGAGCAGTGAACTGTGAAGTGTGCACTGCAAATTGTGAACTGTGGACTGTGAACTGTGAACTGTGAACTCTGAACTGTGAACTGTGAGCTGTAAACTGTGAAGTGTGCACTGCAAATTGTGAACTGTGAACGGCGAATTGTGAACTGTGGACTGTGAACTCTGATCTGTGAACTGTGAACTGCGAAATGTGAACTGTGATTTGTGAACTGTGAACTGTGAACTGTGAACTGTGAACTGTGAGCTGTGAACTGTGAACTGTGGACAGTGAACTCTGAACTGTGAACTGTGAACTGTGAAGTGTGCACTTCAAATTGTGAACTGTGAACGGCGAATTGTGAACTGTGAACTGTGAAATGAAGGCTCTGAACTGTAAACTCTGATCTGTGAACTGTGAACTGCGAATTGTGAACTGTGAACTGTGAGCTGTAAACTGTGAAGTGTGCACTGCAAATTGTGAACTGTGAACGGCGAATTGTGAACTGTAAACTGTGAACTCTGATCTGTGAACTGTGAACTGCGAACTGTGAACTGTGAACTGTGATTTGTGAACTTTGAACTGTGAACTGTGAACTGTGAACTGTGAGCTGTGAACTGTGAACTGTGGACTGTGAACTCTGATCTGTGAACTGTGAACTGCGAAATGTGAACTGTGATTTGTGAACTGTGAACTGTGAACTGTGAGCTGTAAACTGTGAAGTGTGCACTGCAAATTGTGAACTGTGAACGGCGAATTGTGAACTGTAAACTGTGAACTCTGATCTGTGAACTGTGAACTGCGAACTGTGAACTGTGAACTGTGATTTGTGAATTTTGAACTGTGAACTGTGAGCTGTGAACTGTGAACTGTGGACAGTGAACTCTGAACTGTGAACTGTGAACTGTGAAGTGTGCACTTCAAATTGTGAACTGTGAACGGCGAATTGTGAACTGTGAACTGTGAAATGAAGGCTCTGAACTGTAAACTCTGATCTGTGAACTGTGCACTGCGAATTGTGAACTGTGATTTGTGAACTGTGAACTGTGAACTGTGAACTGGGCAGTGTGAACTGTGATCTGTGAACTTTGAAGTGTGCACTGCAAATTGTGAACTGTGATCGGCGAATTGGGAACTGTGAACTGTGAACTGTGAACTGTAAGCTGTGAACTGTGAAATTTGCACTGCAAATTGTGAACTGTGATCGGCGAATTGTGAACTGTGAACTGGGCAGTGTGAACTGTGAACTGTGAACTGGGCAGTGTGAACTGTGAGCTGTGAACTTTGAAGTGTGCACTGCAAATTGTGAACTGTGATCGGCGAATTGGGAACTGTGAACTGTAAAGTCTCATCTGTGAACTGTGAACTGCGAACTGTGAACTGTGAACTGTGGACTGTAAGCTGTGAACTGTGAAATTTGCACTGCAAATTGTGAACTGTGAACGGCGAATTGTGAACTGTGAACTGTGAAATGTGAACAGCGAACAGCGAACTGTGAACTGTGATTTGTGAACTGTGAACCGTGAACTGTGAACTGTGAACTGTGAACTGTGATCTGTGAGCTATGAACTCCGAACTGTGAACTGTGAACTGTGAGCTCTGAGCTGTACACTGTAAACTGTGAACTGTGAACTGTGAACTGTGAACTGTGAACTGTGAACTGTGAACTGTGAGCTGTAAACTGTGAAGTGTGCACTGCAAATTGTGAACTGTGATCGGCGAATTGTGAACTGTGCACTGTGAACTGTGAACTCTGAACTGTGAACTGTGAGCTGTGAACTGTGAACTGTGAAGTGTGCACTGCAAATTGTGAACTGTGAACGGCGAATTGTGAACTGTGAACTGTGAAATCAAGGCTGTGAACTGTAAACTCTGATCTGTGAACTGTGCACTGCAAATTGTGAACTGTGATCGGCGAATTGTGAACTGTGAACTGTGAACTGTGGACAGTGAACTCTGAACTGTGAACTGTGAACTGTGAAGTGTGCACTTCAAATTGTGAACTGTGAACGGCGAATTGTGAACTGTGAACTGTGAAATGAAGACTGTGAACTGTAAACTCTGATCTGTGAACTGTAAACTGTGAACTATGAACTGTGAACTGGGCAGTGTGAACTGTGAACTGTGAGCTGTGAACTTTGAAATGCGCACTGCAAATTGCGAACTGTGATCGGCGAATTGTGAACTGTGAACTGTAAAGTCTCATCTGTGAACTGTGAACTGCGAACTATGAACTGTGAACTGTGAACTGTAAGCTGTGAACTGTGAAATGTACACTGCAATCTGTGAAATGTGCACTGCAAATTGTGAACTGTGAACGGCGAACTGTGAACTGTGAACTGTGAACTGTGAACTGTGAACTGTGTACTCCGAACTGTGAGCTGTAAACTGTGAAGTGTGCACTGCAAATTGTGAACTGTGATCGGCGAATTGTGAACTGTAAACTGTGAACTCTGATCTGTGAACTGTGAACTGCGAACTGTGAACTGTGAACTGTGATTTGTGAATTTTGAACTGTGAACTGTGAGCTGTGAACTGTGAACTGTGGACAGTGAACTCTGAACTGTGAACTGTGAACTGTGAAGTGTGCACTTCAAATTGTGAACTGTGAACGGCGAATTGTGAACTGTGAACTGTGAAATGAAGGCTCTGAACTGTAAACTCTGATCTGTGAACTGTGCACTGCGAATTGTGAACTGTGATTTGTGAACTGTGAACTGTGAACTGTGAACTGGGCAGTGTGAACTGTGATCTGTGAACTTTGAAGTGTGCACTGCAAATTGTGAACTGTGATCGGCGAATTGGGAACTGTGAACTGTGAACTGTGAACTGTAAGCTGTGAACTGTGAAATTTGCACTGCAAATTGTGAACTGTGATCGGCGAATTGTGAACTGTGAACTGGGCAGTGTGAACTGTGAACTGTGAACTGGGCAGTGTGAACTGTGAGCTGTGAACTTTGAAGTGTGCACTGCAAATTGTGAACTGTGATCGGCGAATTGGGAACTGTGAACTGTAAAGTCTCATCTGTGAACTGTGAACTGCGAACTGTGAACTGTGAACTGTGGACTGTAAGCTGTGAACTGTGAAATTTGCACTGCAAATTGTGAACTGTGAACGGCGAATTGTGAACTGTGAACTGTGAAATGTGAACAGCGAACAGCGAACTGTGAACTGTGATTTGTGAACTGTGAACCGTGAACTGTGAACTGTGAACTGTGAACTGTGATCTGTGAGCTATGAACTCCGAACTGTGAACTGTGAACTGTGAGCTCTGAGCTGTACACTGTAAACTGTGAACTGTGAACTGTGAACTGTGAACTGTGAACTGTGAACTGTGAACTGTGAGCTGTAAACTGTGAAGTGTGCACTGCAAATTGTGAACTGTGATCGGCGAATTGTGAACTGTGCACTGTGAACTGTGAACTCTGAACTGTGAACTGTGAGCTGTGAACTGTGAACTGTGAAGTGTGCACTGCAAATTGTGAACTGTGAACGGCGAATTGTGAACTGTGAACTGTGAAATCAAGGCTGTGAACTGTAAACTCTGATCTGTGAACTGTGCACTGCAAATTGTGAACTGTGATCGGCGAATTGTGAACTGTGAACTGTGAACTGTGGACAGTGAACTCTGAACTGTGAACTGTGAACTGTGAAGTGTGCACTTCAAATTGTGAACTGTGAACGGCGAATTGTGAACTGTGAACTGTGAAATGAAGACTGTGAACTGTAAACTCTGATCTGTGAACTGTAAACTGTGAACTATGAACTGTGAACTGGGCAGTGTGAACTGTGAACTGTGAGCTGTGAACTTTGAAATGTGCACTGCAAATTGCGAACTGTGATCGGCGAATTGTGAACTGTGAACTGTAAAGTCTCATCTGTGAACTGTGAACTGCGAACTATGAACTGTGAACTGTGAACTGTAAGCTGTGAACTGTGAAATGTACACTGCAATCTGTGAAATGTGCACTGCAAATTGTGAACTGTGAACGGCGAATTGTGAACTGTGAACTGTGAACTGTGAACTGTGAACTGTGTACTCCGAACTGTGAGCTGTAAACTGTGAAGTGTGCACTGCAAATTGTGAACTGTGATCGGCGAATTGTGAACTGTGCACCGTGAACTGTGAACTCTGAACTCTGAACTGTGAACTGTGAGCTTTGAACTGTGAAGTGTGCACTGCAAATTGTGAACTGTGGACTGTGAACTGTGAACTGTGAGCTGTACACCGTGAACTGTGAGCTGTGGACTGTGAACTGTGAACTGTGAACTCCGAACTGTGAACTGTGAACTGTGAAATGTGAAATGAAGGCTGTGAACTGTAATCTCTGATCTGTGAACTGTGCACTGCAAATTGTGAACTGTGATCGGCGAATTGTGAACTGTGAACTGTGGACAGTGAACTCTGAACTGTGAACTGTGAACTGTTAACTGTGAAGTGTGCACTTCAAATTGTGAACTGTGAACGGCGAATTGTGAACTGTGAATTGTGAAATGAAGGCTGTGAACTGTAAACTCTGATCTGTGAACTGTGCACTGCAAATTGTGAACTGTGATCGGCGAATTGTGAACTGTAAACTGTGAACTGTGGACAGTGAACTCTGAACTGTGAACTGTGAACTGTGAACTGTGAACTGTGAAGTGTGCACTTCAAATTGTGAACTGTGAACAGCGAATTGTGAACTGTGAACTGTGAAATGAAGACTGTGAACTGTAAACTCTGATCTGTGAACTGTAAACTGTGAACTGTGAACTGTGAACTGGACAGTGTGAACTGTGAACTGTGAACTGTAAACTGTGAGCTGTGAACTTTGAAGTGTGCACTGCAAATTGTGAACTGTGATCGGCGAATTGTGAACTGTGAACTGTAAAGTCTCATCTGTGAACTGTGAACTGCGAACTGTGAACTGTGAACTGTGAACTGTAAGCTGTGAACTGTGAAATGTGCACTGCAAATTGTGAAATGTGCACTGCAAATTGTGAACTGTGAACGGCGAATAGAATACTGTGAACTGTGAACTGTGAACTGTGAACTGTGTACTCCGAACTGTGAACTGTGAACTGTGGACTGTGAACAGTGAACTGTGAGCTGTACACTGTGAACTGTGAGCTGTGGACTGTGAACTGTGAACTGTGAACTCCGAACTGTGAACTGTGATCTGTGAACTGTGAACTGTGAACTGTGAACTGTGAACTGTGAACTGTGAACTGTGAACTGTGAACTGTGAACTGTGAACTGTGAATTTTGAACTGTGAACTGTGAACTGTGAACTGTGAACTGTGAACTGTGAACTGTGAACTGTGAACTGTGAACTGTGAACTGTGAACTGTGATCTGTGAACTGTGAACTGTGAACTGTGAACTGTGAACTGTGAACTGTGAACTGTGAACTGTGAACTGTGAACTGTGAACTGTGAGCTGTAAACTGTGAAGTGTACACTGCAAATTGTGAACTGTGAACGGCGAATTGTGAACTGTAAACTGTGAACTGTGATCTGTGAACTGTGAACTGCGAACTGTGAACTGTGAACTGTGATTTGTGAACTTTGAACTGTGAACTGTGAACTGTGAACTGTGAGCTGTGAACTTTGAAGTGTGCACTGCAAATTGTGAACTGTGATCGGCGAATTGTGAACTGTGGACTGTGAACTGTGGACAGTGAACTCTGAACTGTGAACTGTGAACTGTGAAGTGTGCACTTCAAATTGTGAACTGTGAACGGCGAATTGTGAACTGTGAACTGTGAAATGAAGGCTGTGAACTGTAAACTCTGATGTGTGAACTGTGAACTGTGATTTGTGAACTGTGAACTGTGAACTGTGAACTGTGAACTGTTAACTGTGAACTGGGCAGTGTGAACTGTGAGCTGTGAACTTTGAAGTGTGCACTGCAAATTGTGAACTGTGAACGGCGAATTGTGAGCTGTGGACTGTGAACTGTGAACTGTGAACTCCGAACTGTGAACTGTGAACTGTGAACCGTGAACTGTGAACTGTGAACTGTGAACTGTGAGCTATGAACTTTGAAGTGTGCACTGCAAATTGTGAACTGTGATCAGCGAATTGTGAACTGTGGACTGTGAACTGTGGACAGTGAACTCTGAACTGTGAACTGTGAACTGTGAACTGTGAAGTGTGCACTGCAAATTTTGAACTGTGATCGGCGAATTGTGAACTGTGCACTGTGAACTGTGAACTCTGAACTGTGAACTGTGAGCTGTGGACTGTGAACTGTGGACAGTGAACTCTGAACTGTGAACTGTGAACTGTGAACTGTGAACTGTGCACTTCAAATTGTGAACTGTGAACGGCGAATTGTGAACTGTGAACTGTGAAATGAAGGCTGTGAACTGTAAACTCTGATCTGTGAACTGTGCACTGCAAATTGTGAACTGTGATCGGCGAATTGTGAACTGTGAACTGTGAACTGTGGACAGTGAACTCTGAACTGTGAACTGTGAACTGTGAACTGTGAAGTGTGCACTTCAAATTGTGAACTGTGAACGGCGAATTGTGAACTGTGAATTATGAGATGAAGGCTGTGAACTGTAAACTCTGATCTGTGAACTGTGCACTGCAAATTGTGAACTGTGATCGGCGAATTGTGAACTGTGAACTGTGAACTGTGGACAGTGAACTTTGAACTGTGAACTGTGAACTGTGAACTGTGAACTGTGAAGTGTGCACTTCAAATTGTGAACTGTGAACGGCGAATTGTGAACTGTGAACTGTGAAATGAAGACTGTGAACTGTAAACTCTGATCTGTAAACTGTAAACTGTGAACTGTGAACTGTGAACTGGGCAGTGTGAACTGTGAACTGTGAACTGTGAACTTCGAGCTGTGAACTGTGAACTGTGGACTGTGAACTCTGATCTGTGAACTGTGAACTGCGAAATGTGAACTGTGATTTGTGAACTGTGAACTGTGAACTGTGAGCTGTAAACTGTGAAGTGTGCACTGCAAATTGTGAACTGTGAACGGCGAATTGTGAACTGTAAACTGTGAACTCTGATCTGTGAACTGTGAACTGCGAACTGTGAACTGTGAACTGTGATTTGTGAACTTTGAACTGTGAACTGTGAACTGTGAACTGTGAGCTGTGAACTTTGAAGTGTGCACTGCAAATTGTGAACTGTGATCGGCGAATTGTGAACTGTGGACTGTGAACTGTGGACAGTGAACTCTGAACTGTGAACTGTGAACTGTGAAGTGTGCACTTCAAATTGTGAACTGTGAACGGCGAATTGTGAACTGTGAACTGTGAAATGAAGGCTCTGAACTGTAAACTCTGATCTGTGAACTGTGAACTGCGAATTGTGAACTGTGATTTGTGAACTGTGAACTGTGAACTGTGAACTGTGAACTGTGAACTGTGAACTGGGCAGTGTGAACTGTGAGCTGTGAACTTTGAAGTGTGCACTGCAAATTGTGAACTGTGAACGGCGAATTGTGAACTGTGAACTGTGAACTGTGAACTGTGAACTGTGAACTGTGAACTGTGAACTGTGAACTGTGAACTGTGAACTGTGAACTGTGAACTGTGAACTGTGAACTGGGCAGTGTGAACTGTGAGTTGTGAACTTTGAAGTGTGCACTGCAAATTGTGAACTGTGATCGGCGAATTGTGAACTGTGAACTTTGAACTGTGAACTGTGAACTGTGAACTGTGAACTGTGAACTGTGAACTGTGAACTGTGAACTGTGAACTGTGAACTGTGAACTGTGAACTGTGAACTGTGAACTGTGAACTGTGAACTGTGAACTGTGAACTGTGAACTGTGAACTGTGAACTGTGAACTGTGAACTGTGAACTGTGAACTGTGAACTGTGAACTGTGAACTGTGAACTGTGAACTGTGAACTGTGAACTGTGAGCTGTAAACTGTGAAGTGTGCACTGCAAATTGTGAACTGTTATCGGCGAATGGTGAACTGTGCACTGTGAACTGTGAACTCTGAACTGTGAACTGTGAGCAGTGAACTGTGAAGTGTGCACTGCAAATTGTGAACTGTGGACTGTGAACTGTGAACTGTGAACTCTGAACTGTGAACTGTGAGCTGTAAAATGTGAAGTGTGCACTGCAAATTGTGAACTGTGAACGGCGAATTGTGAACTGTAAACTGTGAACTGTGATCTGTGAACTGTGAACTGCGAACTGTGAACTGTGAACTGTGATTTGTGAACTTTGAACTGTGAACTGTGAACTGTGAACTGTGAGCTGTGAACTTTGAAGTGTGCACTGCAAATTGTGAACTGTGATCGGCGAATTGTGAACTGTGGACTGTGAACTGTGGACAGTGAACTCTGAACTGTGAACTGTGAACTGTGAAGTGTGCACTTCAAATTGTGAACTGTGAACGGCGAACTGTGAACTGTGAACTGTGAACTGTGGACAGTGAACTTTGAACTGTGAACTGTGAACTGTGAACTGTGAACTGTGAACTGTGAAGTGTGCACTTCAAATTGTGAACTGTGAACTGTGAAATGAAGACTGTGAACTGTAAACTCTGATCTGTAAACTGTAAACTGTGAACTGTGAACTGTGAACTGGGCAGTGTGAACTGTGAACTGTGAACTGTGAACTTCGAGCTGTGAACTGTGAACTGTGGACTGTGAACTCTGATCTGTGAACTGTGAACTGCGAAATGTGAACTGTGATTTGTGAACTGTGAACTGTGAACTGTGAGCTGTAAACTGTGAAGTGTGCACTGCAAATTGTGAACTGTGAACGGCGAATTGTGAACTGTAAACTGTGAACTCTGATCTGTGAACTGTGAACTGCGAACTGTGAACTGTGAACTGTGATTTGTGAACTTTGAACTGTGAACTGTGAACTGTGAACTGTGAGCTGTGAACTTTGAAGTGTGCACTGCAAATTGTGAACTGTGATCGGCGAATTGTGAACTGTGGACTGTGAACTGTGGACAGTGAACTCTGAACTGTGAACTGTGAACTGTGAAGTGTGCACTTCAAATTGTGAACTGTGAACGGCGAATTGTGAACTGTGAACTGTGAAATGAAGGCTCTGAACTGTAAACTCTGATCTGTGAACTGTGAACTGCGAATTGTGAACTGTGATTTGTGAACTGTGAACTGTGAACTGTGAACTGTGAACTGTGAACTGTGAACTGGGCAGTGTGAACTGTGAGCTGTGAACTTTGAAGTGTGCACTGCAAATTGTGAACTGTGAACGGCGAATTGTGAACTGTGAACTGTGAACTGTGAACTGTGAACTGTGAACTGTGAACTGTGAACTGTGAACTGTGAACTGTGAACTGTGAACTGTGAACTGGGCAGTGTGAACTGTGAGTTGTGAACTTTGAAGTGTGCACTGCAAATTGTGAACTGTGATCGGCGAATTGTGAACTGTGAACTTTGAACTGTGAACTGTGAACTGTGAACTGTGAACTGTGAACTGTGAACTGTGAACTGTGAACTGTGAACTGTGAACTGTGAACTGTGAACTGTGAACTGTGAACTGTGAACTGTGAACTGTGAACTGTGAACTGTGAACTGTGAACTGTGAACTGTGAACTGTGAACTGTGAACTGTGAACTGTGAACTGTGAACTGTGAACTGTGAACTGTGAACTGTGAACTGTGAACTGTGAACTGTGAACTGTGAACTGTGAACTGTGAGCTGTAAACTGTGAAGTGTGCACTGCAAATTGTGAACTGTTATCGGCGAATGGTGAACTGTGCACTGTGAACTGTGAACTCTGAACTGTGAACTGTGAGCAGTGAACTGTGAAGTGTGCACTGCAAATTGTGAACTGTGGACTGTGAACTGTGAACTGTGAACTCTGAACTGTGAACTGTGAGCTGTAAAATGTGAAGTGTGCACTGCAAATTGTGAACTGTGAACGGCGAATTGTGAACTGTAAACTGTGAACTGTGATCTGTGAACTGTGAACTGCGAACTGTGAACTGTGAACTGTGATTTGTGAACTTTGAACTGTGAACTGTGAACTGTGAACTGTGAGCTGTGAACTTTGAAGTGTGCACTGCAAATTGTGAACTGTGATCGGCGAATTGTGAACTGTGGACTGTGAACTGTGGACAGTGAACTTTGAACTGTGAACTGTGAACTGTGAAGTGTGCACTTCAAATTGTGAACTGTGAACGGCGAACTGTGAACTGTGAACTGTGAAATGAAGGCTGTGAACTGTAAACTCTGATGTGTGAACTGTGAACTGCGAATTGTGAACTGTGATTTGTGAACTGTGAACTGTGAACTGTGAACTGTGAACTGTGAACTGTTAACTGTGAACTGGGCAGTGTGAACTGTGAGCTGTGAACTTTGAAGTGTGCACTGCAAATTGTGAACTGTGAACGGCGAATTGTGAGCTGTGGACTGTGAACTGTGAACTGTGAACTCCGAACTGTGAACTGTGAACTGTGAACCGTGAACTGTGAACTGTGAACTGTGAACTGTGAGCTATGAACTTTGAAGTGTGCACTGCAAATTGTGAACTGTGATCAGCGAATTGTGAACTGTGGACTGTGAACTGTGGACAGTGAACTCTGAACTGTGAACTGTGAACTGTGAACTGTGAAGTGTGCACTGCAAATTTTGAACTGTGATCGGCGAATTGTGAACTGTGCACTGTGAACTGTGAACTCTGAACTGTGAACTGTGAGCTGTGAACTGTGGACTGTGAACTGTGGACAGTGAACTCTGAACTGTGAACTGTGAACTGTGAAGTGTGCACTTCAAATTGTGAACTGTGAACGGCGAATTGTGAACTGTGAACTGTGAAATGAAGGCTGTGAACTGTAAACTCTGATGTGTGAACTGTGAATTGCGAACTGTGAACTGTGAACTGTGAACTGTAAGCTGTGAACTGTGAAATGTGCACTGCAAATTGTGAAATGTGCACTGCAAATTGTGAACTGTGATCGGCAAATTGTGAACTGTGGACTGTGAACTGTGGACAGTGAACTCTGAACTGTGAACTGTGAACTGTGAACTGTGAACTGTGAACTGTGCACTTCAAATTGTGAACTGTGAACGGCGAATTGTGAACTGTGAACTGTGAAATGAAGGCTGTGAACTGTAAACTCTGATCTGTGAACTGTGCACTGCAAATTGTGAACTGTGATCGGCGAATTGTGAACTGTGAACTGTGAACTGTGGACAGTGAACTCTGAACTGTGAACTGTGAACTGTGAACTGTGAAGTGTGCACTTCAAATTGTGAACTGTGAACGGCGAATTGTGAACTGTGAATTATGAGATGAAGGCTGTGAACTGTAAACTCTGATCTGTGAACTGTGCACTGCAAATTGTGAACTGTGATCGGCGAATTGTGAACTGTGAACTGTGAACTGTGGACAGTGAACTTTGAACTGTGAACTGTGAACTGTGAACTGTGAACTGTGAAGTGTGCACTTCAAATTGTGAACTGTGAACGGCGAATTGTGAACTGTGAACTGTGAAATGAAGGCTGTGAACTGTAAACTCTGATGTGTGAACTGTGAATTGCGAACTGTGAACTGTGAACTGTGAACTGTAAGCTGTGAACTGTGAAATGTGCACTGCAAATTGTGAAATGTGCACTGCAAATTGTGAACTGTGATCGGCAAATTGTGAACTGTGGACTGTGAACTGTGGACAGTGAACTCTGAACTGTGAACTGTGAACTGTGAACTGTGAACTGTGCACTTCAAATTGTGAACTGTGAACGGCGAATTGTGAACTGTGAACTGTGAAATGAAGGCTGTGAACTGTAAACTCTGATCTGTGAACTGTGCACTGCAAATTGTGAACTGTGATCGGCGAATTGTGAACTGTGAACTGTGAACTGTGGACAGTGAACTCTGAACTGTGAACTGTGAACTGTGAACTGTGAAGTGTGCACTTCAAATTGTGAACTGTGAACGGCGAATTGTGAACTGTGAATTATGAGATGAAGGCTGTGAACTGTAAACTCTGATCTGTGAACTGTGCACTGCAAATTGTGAACTGTGATCGGCGAATTGTGAACTGTGAACTGTGAACTGTGGACAGTGAACTTTGAACTGTGAACTGTGAACTGTGAAGTGTGCACTTCAAATTGTGAACTGTGAACGGCGAATTGTGAACTGTGAACTGTGAAATGAAGACTGTGAACTGTAAACTCTGATCTGTAAACTGTAAACTGTGAACTGTGAACTGTGAACTGGGCAGTGTGAACTGTGAACTGTGAACTGTGAACTGTGAGCTGTGAACTGTGAACTGTGGACTGTGAACTCTGATCTGTGAACTGTGAACTGCGAAATGTGAACTGTGATTTGTGAACTGTGAACTGTGAACTGTGAGCTGTAAACTGTGAAGTGTGCACTGCAAATTGTGAACTGTGAACGGCGAATTGTGAACTGTAAACTGTGAACTCTGATCTGTGAACTGTGAACTGCGAACTGTGAACTGTGAACTGTGATTTGTGAACTTTGAACTGTGAACTGTGAACTGTGAACTGTGAGCTGTGAACTTTGAAGTGTGCACTGCAAATTGTGAACTGTGATCGGCGAATTGTGAACTGTGGACTGTGAACTGTGGACAGTGAACTCTGAACTGTGAACTGTGAACTGTGAAGTGTGCACTTCAAATTGTGAACTGTGAACGGCGAATTGTGAACTGTGAACTGTGAAATGAAGGCTCTGAACTGTAAACTCTGATCTGTGAACTGTGAACTGCGAATTGTGAACTGTGATTTGTGAACTGTGAACTGTGAACTGTGAACTGTGAACTGTGAACTGTGAACTGGGCAGTGTGAACTGTGAGCTGTGAACTTTGAAGTGTGCACTGCAAATTGTGAACTGTGAACGGCGAATTGTGAACTGTGAACTGTGAACTGTGAACTGTGAACTGTGAACTGTGAACTGTGAACTGTGAACTGTGAACTGTGAACTGTGAACTGTGAACTGTGAACTGGGCAGTGTGAACTGTGAGTTGTGAACTTTGAAGTGTGCACTGCAAATTGTGAACTGTGATCGGCGAATTGTGAACTGTGAACTTTGAACTGTGAACTGTGAACTGTGAACTGTGAACTGTGAACTGTGAACTGTGAACTGTGAACTGTGAACTGTGAACTGTGAACTGTGAACTGTGAACTGTGAACTGTGAACTGTGAACTGTGAACTGTGAACTGTGAACTGTGAACTGTGAACTGTGAACTGTGAACTGTGAACTGTGAACTGTGAACTGTGAACTGTGAACTGTGAACTGTGAACTGTGAACTGTGAACTGTGAACTGTGAGCTGTAAACTGTGAAGTGTGCACTGCAAATTGTGAACTGTTATCGGCGAATGGTGAACTGTGCACTGTGAACTGTGAACTCTGAACTGTGAACTGTGAGCAGTGAACTGTGAAGTGTGCACTGCAAATTGTGAACTGTGGACTGTGAACTGTGAACTGTGAACTCTGAACTGTGAACTGTGAGCTGTAAACTGTGAAGTGTGCACTGCAAATTGTGAACTGTGAACGGCGAATTGTGAACTGTGGACTGTGAACTCTGATCTGTGAACTGTGAACTGCGAAATGTGAACTGTGATTTGTGAACTGTGAACTGTGAACTGTGAGCTGTAAACTGTGAAGTGTGCACTGCAAATTGTGAACTGTGAACGGCGAATTGTGAACTGTAAACTGTGAACTCTGATCTGTGAACTGTGAACTGCGAACTGTGAACTGTGAACTGTGATTTGTGAACTTCGAACTGTGAACTGTGTACTGTGAACTGTGAGCTGTGAACTGTGAACTGTGGACAGTGAACTCTGAACTGTGAACTGTGAACTGTGAAGTGTGCACTTCAAATTGTGAACTGTGAACGGCGAATTGTGAACTGTGAACTGTGAAATGAAGGCTCTGAAATGTAAACTCTGATCTGTGAACTGTGAACTGCGAATTGTGAACTGTGAACTGTCAGCTGTAAACTGTGAAGTGTGCACTGCAAATTGTGAACTGTCAACGGCGAATTGTGAACTGTAAACTGTGAACTCTGATCTGTGAACTGTGAACTGCGAACTGTGAACTGTGAACTGTGATTTGTGAACTTTGAACTGTGAACTGTGAACTGTGAGCTGTGAACTGTGAACTGTGGACAGTGAACTCTGAACTGTGAACTGTGAACTGTGAAGTGTGCACTTCAAATTGTGAACTGTGAACGGCGAATTGTGAACTGTGAACTGTGAAATGAAGGCTCCGAACTGTAAACTCTGATCTGTGAACTGTGAACTGCGAATTGTGAATTGTGAACTGTGAGCTGTAAACTGTGAAGTGTGCACTGCAAATTGTGAACTGTGAACGGCGAATTGTGAACTGTAAACTGTGAACTCTGATCTGTGAACTGTGAACTGCGAACTGTGAACTGTGAACTGTGATTTGTGAACTTTGAACTGTGAACTGTGAACTGTGAGCTGTGAACTGTGAACTGTGGACAGTGAACTCTGAACTGTGAACTGTGAACTGTGAAGTGTGCACTTCAAATTGTGAACTGTGAACGGCGAATTGTGAACTGTGAACTGTGAAATGAAGGCTCCGAACTGTAAACTCTGATCTGTGAACTGTGAACTGCGAATTGTGAACTGTGAACTGTGAGCTGTAAACTGTGAAGTGTGCACTGCAAATTGTGAACTGTGAACGGCGAATTGTGAACTGTAAACTGTGAACTCTGATCTGTGAACTGTGAACTGCGAACTGTGAACTGTGAACTGTGATTTGTGAACTTTGAACTGTGAACTGTGAACTGTGAACTGTGAGCTGTGAACTGTGAACTGTGGACTGTGAACTCTGATCTGTGAACTGTGAACTGCGAAATGTGAACTGTGATTTGTGAACTGTGAACTGTGAACTGTGAGCTGTAAACTGTGAAGTGTGCACTGCAAATTGTGAACTGTGAACGGCGAATTGTGAACTGTAAACTGTGAACTCTGATCTGTGAACTGTGAACTGCGAACTGTGAACTGTGAACTGTGATTTGTGAATTTTGAACTGTGAACTGTGAACTGTGAACTGTGAGCTGTGAACTTTGAAGTGTGCACTGCAAATTGTGAACTGTGATCGGCGAATTGTGAACTGTGGACTGTTAACTGTGGACAGTGAACTCTGAACTGTGAACTGTGAACTGTGAAGTGTGCACTTCAAATTGTGAACTGTGAACGGCGAATTGTGAACTGTGAACTGTGAAATGAAGGCTCTGAACTGTAAACTCTGATCTGTGAACTGTGAACTGCGAATTGTGAACTGTGATTTGTGAACTGTGAACTGTGAACTGTGAACTGTGAACTGGGCAGTGTGAACTGTGATCTGTGAACTTTGAAGTGTGCACTGCAAATTGTGAACTGTGATCGGCGAATTGGGAACTGTGAACTGTGAACTGTGAACTGTAAGCTGTGAACTGTGAAATTTGCACTGCAAATTGTGAACTGTGATCGGCGAATTGTGAACTGTGAACTGGGCAGTGTGAACTGTGAACTGTGAACTGGGCAGTGTGAACTGTGAGCTGTGAACTTTGAAGTGTGCACTGCAAATTGTGAACTGTGATCGGCGAATTGGGAACTGTGAACTGTAAAGTCTCATCTGTGAACTGTGAACTGCGAACTGTGAACTGTGAACTGTGGACTGTAAGCTGTGAACTGTGAAATTTGCACTGCAAATTGTGAACTGTGAACGGCGAATTGTGAACTGTGAACTGTGAAATGTGAACAGCGAACAGCGAACTGTGAACTGTGATTTGTGAACTGTGAACCGTGAACTGTGAACTGTGAACTGTGATCTGTGAGCTATGAACTCCGAACTGTGAACTGTGAACTGTGAGCTCTGAGCTGTACACTGTGAACTGTGAACTGTGAACTGTGAACTGTGAACTGTGAACTGTGAACTGTGAACTGTGAACTGTGAGCTGTAAACTGTGAAGTGTGCACTGCAAATTGTGAACTGTGAGCGGCGAATTGTGAACTGTGCACTGTGAACTGTGAACTCTGAACTGTGAACTGTGAGCTGTGAACTGTGAACTGTGAAGTGTGCACTGCAAATTGTGGACTGTGGACTGTGAACTGTGAACTGTGAGCTGTACACTGTGAACTGTGAGCTGTGGACTGTGAACTGTGAACTGTGAACTGTGAACTGTGAACTCCGAACTGTGAACTGTGAACTGTGAACTGTGAACTGTGAACTGTGAACTGTGAACTGTGAACTGTGAACTGTGAACTGTGAACTGTGAACTGTGAACTGTGAACTGTGAACTGTGAACTGTGAACTGTGAACTGTGAACTGTGAACTGTGAACTGTGAGCTGTAAACTGTGAAGTGTGCACTGCAAATTGTGAACTGTTATCGGCGAATGGTGAACTGTGCACTGTGAACTGTGAACTCTGAACTGTGAACTGTGAGCAGTGAACTGTGAAGTGTGCACTGCAAATTGTGAACTGTGGACTGTGAACTGTGAACTGTGAACTCTGAACTGTGAACTGTGAGCTGTAAACTGTGAAGTGTGCACTGCAAATTGTGAACTGTGAACGGCGAATTGTGAACTGTGGACTGTGAACTCTGATCTGTGAACTGTGAACTGCGAAATGTGAATCGTGATTTGTGAACTGTGAACTGTGAACTGTGAACTGTGAACTGTGAGCTGTGAACTGTGAACTGTGGACAGTGAACTCTGAACTGTGAACTGTGAACTGTGAAGTGTGCACTTCAAATTGTGAACTGTGAACGGCGAATTGTGAACTGTGAACTGTGAAATGAAGGCTCTGAACTGTAAACTCTGATCTGTGAACTGTGAACTGCGAATTGTGAACTGTGAACTGTGAGCTGTAAACTGTGAAGTGTGCACTGCAAATTGTGAACTGTGAACGGCGAATTGTGAACTGTAAACTGTGAACTCTGATCTGTGAACTGTGAACTGCGAACTGTGAACTGTGAACTGTGATTTGTGAACTTTGAACTGTGAACTGTGAACTGTGAACTGTGATCTGTGAACTGTGAACTGTGGACTGTGAACTCTGATCTGTGAACTGTGAACTGCGAAATGTGAACTGTGATTTGTGAACTGTGAACTGTGAACTGTGAGCTGTAAACTGTGAAGTGTGCACTGCAAATTGTGAACTGTGAACGGCGAATTGTGAACTGTAAACTGTGAACTCTGATCTGTGAACTGTGAACTGCGAACTGTGAACTGTGAACTGTGATTTGTGAATTTTGAACTGTGAACTGTGAACTGTGAACTGTGAGCTGTGAACTTTGAAGTGTGCACTGCAAATTGTGAACTGTGATCGGCGAATTGTGAACTGTGGACTGTTAACTGTGGACAGTGAACTCTGAACTGTGAACTGTGAACTGTGAAGTGTGCACTTCAAATTGTGAACTGTGAACGGCGAATTGTGAACTGTGAACTGTGAAATGAAGGCTCTGAACTGTAAACTCTGATCTGTGAACTGTGAACTGCGAATTGTGAACTGTGATTTGTGAACTGTGAACTGTGAAGTGTGCACTGCAAATTGTGAACTGTGAACGGCGAATTGTGAACTGTAAACTGTGAACTCTGATCTGTGAACTGTGAACTGCGAACTGTGAACTGTGAACTGTGATTTGTGAACTGTGAACTGTGAGCTGTAAACTGTGAAGTGTGCACTGCAAATTGTGAACTGTGAACGGCGAATTGTGAACTGTAAACTGTGAACTCTGATCTGTGAACTGTGAACTGCGAACTGTGAACTGTGAACTGTGATTTGTGAACTTTGAACTGTGAACTGTGAACTGTGAGCTGTGAACTGTGAACTGTGGACTGTGAACTCTGATCTGTGAACTGTGAACTGCGAAATGTGAACTGTGATTTGTGAACTGTGAACTGTGAACTGTGAGCTGTAAACTGTGAAGTGTGCACTGCAAATTGTGAACTGTGAACGGCGAATTGTGAACTGTAAACTGTGAACTCTGATCTGTGAACTGTGAACTGCGAACTGTGAACTGTGAACTGTGATTTGTGAATTTTGAACTGTGAACTGTGAACTGTGAACTGTAAACTCTGATCTGTGAACTGTGCACTGCAAATTGTGAACTGTGATCGGCGAATTGTGAACTGTGAACTGTGAACTGTGGACAGTGAACTCTGAACTGTGAACTGTGAACTGTGAACTGTGAAGTGTGCACTTCAAATTGTGAACTGTGAACGGCGAATTGTGAACTGTGAATTGTGAGATGAAGGCTGTGAACTGTAAACTCTGATCTGTGAACTGTGCACTGCAAATTGTGAACTGTGATCGGCGAATTGTGAACTGTGAACTGTGAACTGTGGACAGTGAACTTTGAACTGTGAACTGTGAACTGTGAACTGTGAACTGTGAAGTGTGCACTTCAAATTGTGAACTGTGAACGGCGAATTGTGAACTGTGAACTGTGAAATGAAGACTGTGAACTGTAAACTCTGATCTGTAAACTGTAAACTGTGAACTGTGAACTGTGAACTGGGCAGTGTGAACTGTGAACTGTGAACTGTGAACTGTGAGCTGTGAACTGTGAACTGTGGACTGTGAACTCTGATCTGTGAACTGTGAACTGCGAAATGTGAACTGTGATTTGTGAACTGTGAACTGTGAACTGTGAGCTGTAAACTGTGAAGTGTGCACTGCAAATTGTGAACTGTGAACGGCGAATTGTGAACTGTAAACTGTGAACTCTGATCTGTGAACTGTGAACTGCGAACTGTGAACTGTGAACTGTGATTTGTGAACTTTGAACTGTGAACTGTGAACTGTGAACTGTGAGCTGTGAACTTTGAAGTGTGCACTGCAAATTGTGAACTGTGATCGGCGAATTGTGAACTGTGGACTGTGAACTGTGGACAGTGAACTCTGAACTGTGAACTGTGAACTGTGAAGTGTGCACTTCAAATTGTGAACTGTGAACGGCGAATTGTGAACTGTGAACTGTGAAATGAAGGCTCTGAACTGTAAACTCTGATCTGTGAACTGTGAACTGCGAATTGTGAACTGTGATTTGTGAACTGTGAACTGTGAACTGTGAACTGTGAACTGTGAACTGTGAACTGTGAACTGGGCAGTGTGAACTGTGAGCTGTGAACTTTGAAGTGGGCACTGCAAATTGTGAACTGTGAACGGCGAATTGTGAACTGTGAACTGTGAACTGTGAACTGTGAACTGTGAACTGTGAACTGTGAACTGTGAACTGTGAACTGTGAACTGTGAACTGTGAACTGGGCAGTGTGAACTGTGAGTTGTGAACTTTGAAGTGTGCACTGCAAATTGTGAACTGTGATCGGCGAATTGTGAACTTTGAACTGTGAACTGTGAACTGTGAACTGTGAACTGTGAACTGTGAACTGTGAACTGTGAACTGTGAACTGTGAACTGTGAACTGTGAACTGTGAACTGTGAACTGTGAACTGTGAACTGTGAACTGTGAACTGTGAACTGTGAACTGTGAACTGTGAACTGTGAACTGTGAACTGTGAACTGTGAACTGTGAACTGTGAGCTGTAAACTGTGAAGTGTGCACTGCAAATTGTGAACTGTTATCGGCGAATGGTGAACTGTGCACTGTGAACTGTGAACTCTGAACTGTGAACTGTGAGCAGTGAACTGTGAAGTGTGCACTGCAAATTGTGAACTGTGGACTGTGAACTGTGAACTGTGAACTCTGAACTGTGAACTGTGAGCTGTAAACTGTGAAGTGTGCACTGCAAATTGTGAACTGTGAACGGCGAATTGTGAACTGTGGACTGTGAACTCTGATCTGTGAACTGTGAACTGCGAAATGTGAACTGTGATTTGTGAACTGTGAACTGTGAACTGTGAGCTGTAAACTGTGAAGTGTGCACTGCAAATTGTGAACTGTGAACGGCGAATTGTGAACTGTAAACTGTGAACTCTGATCTGTGAACTGTGAACTGCGAACTGTGAACTGTGAACTGTGATTTGTGAACTTCGAACTGTGAACTGTGTACTGTGAACTGTGAGCTGTGAACTGTGAACTGTGGACAGTGAACTCTGAACTGTGAACTGTGAACTGTGAAGTGTGCACTTCAAATTGTGAACTGTGAACGGCGAATTGTGAACTGTGAACTGTGAAATGAAGGCTCTGAAATGTGAACTCTGATCTGTGAACTGTGAACTGCGAATTGTGAACTGTGAATTGTCAGCTGTAAACTGTGAAGTGTGCACTGCAAATTGTGAACTGTCAACGGCGAATTGTGAACTGTAAACTGTGAACTCTGATCTGTGAACTGTGAACTGCGAACTGTGAACTGTGATTTGTGAACTTTGAACTGTGAACTGTGAACTGTGAGCTGTGAACTGTGAACTGTGGACAGTGAACTCTGAACTGTGAACTGTGAACTGTGAAGTGTGCACTTCGAATTGTGAACTGTGAACGGCGAATTGTGAACTGTGAACTGTGAAATGAAGGCTCTGAACTGTAAACTCTGATCTGTGAACTGTGAACTGCGAATTGTGAACTGTGAACTGTGAGCTGTAAACTGTGAAGTGTGCACTGCAAATTGTGAACAGTGAACGGCGAATTGTGAACTGTAAACTGTGAACTCTGATCTGTGAACTGTGAACTGCGAACTGTGAACTGTGAACTGTGATTTGTGAACTTTGAACTGTGAACTGTGAACTGTGAGCTGTGAACTGTGAACTGTGGACTGTGAACTCTGATCTGTGAACTGTGAACTGCGAAATGTGAACTGTGATTTGTGAACTGTGAACTGTGAACTGTGAGCTGTAAACTGTGAAGTGTGCACTGCAAATTGTGAACTGTGAACGGCGAATTGTGAACTGTAAACTGTGAACTCTGATCTGTGAACTGTGAACTGCGAACTGTGAACTGTGAACTGTGATTTGTGAATTTTGAACTGTGAACTGTGAACTGTGAACTGTGAGCTGTGAACTTTGAAGTGTGCACTGCAAATTGTGAACTGTGATCGGCGAATTGTGAACTGTGGACTGTTAACTGTGGACAGTGAACTCTGAACAGTGAACTGTGAACTGTGAAGTGTGCACTTCAAATTGTGAACTGTGAACGGCGAATTGTGAACTGTGAACTGTGAAATGAAGGCTCTGAACTGTAAACTCTGATCTGTGAACTGTGAACTGCGAATTGTGAACTGTGATTTGTGAACTGTGAACTGTGAACTGTGAACTGTGAACTGGGCAGTGTGAACTGTGATCTGTGAACTTTGAAGTGTGCACTGCAAATTGTGAACTGTGATCGGCGAATTGGGAACTGTGAACTGTGAACTGTGAACTGTAAGCTGTGAACTGTGAAATTTGCACTGCAAATTGTGAACTGTGATCGGCGAATTGTGAACTGTGAACTGGGCAGTGTGAACTGTGAACTGTGAACTGGGCAGTGTGAACTGTGAGCTGTGAACTTTGAAGTGTGCACTGCAAATTGTGAACTGTGATCGGCGAATTGGGAACTGTGAACTGTAAAGTCTCATCTGTGAACTGTGAACTGCGAACTGTGAACTGTGAACTGTGGACTGTAAGCTGTGAACTGTGAAATTTGCACTGCAAATTGTGAACTGTGAACGGCGAATTGTGAACTGTGAACTGTGAAATGTGAACAGCGAACAGCGAACTGTGAACTGTGATTTGTGAACTGTGAACCGTGAACTGTGAACTGTGAACTGTGATCTGTGAGCTATGAACTCCGAACTGTGAACTGTGAACTGTGAGCTCTGAGCTGTACACTGTGAACTGTGAACTGTGAACTGTGAACTGTGAACTGTGAAGTGTGCACTGCAAATTGTGAACTGTGAGCGGCGAATTGTGAACTGTGCACTGTGAACTGTGAACTCTGAACTGTGAACTGTGAGCTGTGAACTGTGAACTGTGAAGTGTGCACTGCAAATTGTGGACTGTGGACTGTGAACTGTGAACTGTGAGCTGTACACTGTGAACTGTGAGCTGTGGACTGTGAACTGTGAACTGTGAACTCCGAACTGTGAACTGTGAACTGTGAACTGTGAACTGTGAACTGTGAACTGTGAACTGTGAACTGTGAACTGTGAACTGTGAACTGTGAACTGTGAACTCTGATCTGTGAACTGTGAACTGCGAACTGTGAACTGTGAACTGTGATTTGTGAACTTTGAACTGTGAACTGTGAACTGTGAACTGTGAGCTGTGAACTGTGAACTGTGGACTGTGAACTCTGATCTGTGAACTGTGAACTGCGAAATGTGAACTGTGATTTGTGAACTGTGAACTGTGAACTGTGAACTGTGAGCTGTGAACTGTGAACTGGGCAGTGTGAACTGTGATCTGTGAACTTTGAAGTGTGCACTGCAAATTGTGAACTGTGATCGGCGAATTGGGAACTGTGAACTGTGAACTGTGAACTGTAAGCTGTGAACTGTGAAATTTGCACTGCAAATTGTGAACTGTGATCGGCGAATTGTGAACTGTTAACTGGGCAGTGTGAACTGTGAACTGTGAACTGGGCAGTGTGAACTGTGAGCTGTGAACTTTGAAGTGTGCACTGCAAATTGTGAACTGTGATCGGCGAATTGGGAACTGTGAACTGTAAAGTCTCATCTGTGAACTGTGAACTGCGAACTGTGAACTGTGAACTGTGGACTGTAAGCTGTGAACTGTGAAATTTGCACTGCAAATTGTGAACTGTGAACGGCGAATTGTGAACTGTGAACTGTGAAATGTGAACAGCGAACAGCGAACTGTGAACTGTGATTTGTGAACTGTGAACCGTGAACTGTGAACTGTGAACTGTGATCTGTGAGCTATGAACTCCGAACTGTGAACTGTGAACTGTGAGCTCTGAGCTGTACACTGTGAACTGTGAACTGTGAACTGTGAACTGTGAACTGTGAAGTGTGCACTGCAAATTGTGAACTGTGAGCGGCGAATTGTGAACTGTGCACTGTGAACTGTGAACTCTGAACTGTGAACTGTGAGCTGTGAACTGTGAACTGTGAAGTGTGCACTGCAAATTGTGGACTGTGGACTGTGAACTGTGAACTGTGAGCTGTACACTGTGAACTGTGAGCTGTGGACTGTGAACTGTGAACTGTGAACTCCGAACTGTGAACTGTGAACTGTGAACTGTGAACTGTGAACTGTGAACTGTGAACTGTGAACTGTGAACTGTGAACTGTGAACTGTGAACTGTGAACTGTGAACTGTGAACTGTGAACTGTGAACTGTGAACTGTGAACTGTGAACTGTGAACTGTGAGCTGTAAACTGTGAAGTGTGCACTGCAAATTGTGAACTGTTATCGGCGAATGGTGAACTGTGCACTGTGAACTGTGAACTCTGAACTGTGAACTGTGAGCAGTGAACTGTGAAGTGTGCACTGCAAATTGTGAACTGTGGACTGTGAACTGTGAACTGTGAACTCTGAACTGTGAACTGTGAGCTGTAAACTGTGAAGTGTGCACTGCAAATTGTGAACTGTGAACGGCGAATTGTGAACTGTGGACTGTGAACTCTGATCTGTGAACTGTGAACTGCGAAATGTGAACTGTGATTTGTGAACTGTGAACTGTGAACTGTGAACTGTGAACTGTGAGCTGTGAACTGTGAACTGTGGACAGTGAACTCTGAACTGTGAACTGTGAACTGTGAAGTGTGCACTTCAAATTGTGAACTGTGAACGGCGAATTGTGAACTGTGAACTGTGAAATGAAGGCTCTGAACTGTAAACTCTGATCTGTGAACTGTGAACTGCGAATTGTGAACTGTGAACTGTGAGCTGTAAACTGTGAAGTGTGCACTGCAAATTGTGAACTGTGAACGGCGAATTGTGAACTGTAAACTGTGAACTCTGATCTGTGAACTGTGAACTGCGAACTGTGAACTGTGAACTGTGATTTGTGAACTTTGAACTGTGAACTGTGAACTGTGAACTGTGAGCTGTGAACTGTGAACTGTGGACTGTGAACTCTGATCTGTGAACTGTGAACTGCGAAATGTGAACTGTGATTTGTGAACTGTGAACTGTGAACTGTGAGCTGTAAACTGTGAAGTGTGCACTGCAAATTGTGAACTGTGAACGGCGAATTGTGAACTGTAAACTGTGAACTCTGATCTGTGAACTGTGAACTGCGAACTGTGAACTGTGAACTGTGAACTGTGATTTGTGAATTTTGAACTGTGAACTGTGAACTGTGAACTGTGAGCTGTGAACTTTGAAGTGTGCACTGCAAATTGTGAACTGTGATCGGCGAATTGGGAACTGTGAACTGTGAACTGTGAACTGTAAGCTGTGAACTGTGAAATTTGCACTGCAAATTGTGAACTGTGATCGGCGAATTGTGAACTGTGAACTGGGCAGTGTGAACTGTGAACTGTGAACTGGGCAGTGTGAACTGTGAGCTGTGAACTTTGAAGTGTGCACTGCAAATTGTGAACTGTGATCGGCGAATTGGGAACTGTGAACTGTAAAGTCTCATCTGTGAACTGTGAACTGCGAACTGTGAACTGTGAACTGTGGACTGTAAGCTGTGAACTGTGAAATTTGCACTGCAAATTGTGAACTGTGAACGGCGAATTGTGAACTGTGAACTCTGATCTGTGAACTGTGAACTGCGAACTGTGAACTGTGAACTGTGATTTGTGAACTTTGAACTGTGAACTGTGAACTGTGAACTGTGAGCTGTGAACTGTGAACTGTGGACTGTGAACTCTGATCTGTGAACTGTGAACTGCGAAATGTGAACTGTGATTTGTGAACTGTGAACTGTGAACTGTGAGCTGTAAACTGTGAAGTGTGCACTGCAAATTGTGAACTGTGAACGGCGAATTGTGAACTGTAAACTGTGAACTCTGATCTGTGAACTGTGAACTGCGAACTGTGAACTGTGAACTGTGAACTGTGATTTGTGAATTTTGAACTGTGAACTGTGAACTGTGAACTGTGAGCTGTGAACTTTGAAGTGTGCACTGCAAATTGTGAACTGTGATCGGCGAATTGGGAACTGTGAACTGTGAACTGTGAACTGTAAGCTGTGAACTGTGAAATTTGCACTGCAAATTGTGAACTGTGATCGGCGAATTGTGAACTGTGAACTGGGCAGTGTGAACTGTGAACTGTGAACTGGGCAGTGTGAACTGTGAGCTGTGAACTTTGAAGTGTGCACTGCAAATTGTGAACTGTGATCGGCGAATTGGGAACTGTGAACTGTAAAGTCTCATCTGTGAACTGTGAACTGCGAACTGTGAACTGTGAACTGTGGACTGTAAGCTGTGAACTGTGAAATTTGCACTGCAAATTGTGAACTGTGAACGGCGAATTGTGAACTGTGAACTGTGAAATGTGAACAGCGAACAGCGAACTGTGAACTGTGATTTGTGAACTGTGAACCGTGAACTGTGAACTGTGAACTGTGATCTGTGAGCTATGAACTCCGAACTGTGAACTGTGAACTGTGAGCTCTGAGCTGTACACTGTGAACTGTGAACTGTGAACTGTGAACTGTGAACTGTGAACTGTGAACTGTGAACTGTGAACTGTGAGCTGTAAACTGTGAAGTGTGCACTGCAAATTGTGAACTGTGATCGGCGAATTGTGAACTGTGCACTGTGAACTGTGAACTCTGAACTGTGAACTGTGAGCTGTGAACTGTGAACTGTGAAGTGTGCACTGCAAATTGTGGACTGTGGACTGTGAACTGTGAACTGTGAGCTGTACACTGTGAACTGTGAGCTGTGAACTGTGAACTGTGAACTGTGAACTGTGAACTGTGAACTGTGAACTGTGAGCTGTAAACTGTGAAGTGTGCACTGCAAATTGTGAACTGTTATCGGCGAATGGTGAACTGTGCACTGTGAACTGTGAACTCTGAACTGTGAACTGTGAGCAGTGAACTGTGAAGTGTGCACTGCAAATTGTGAACTGTGGACTGTGAACTGTGAACTGTGAACTCTGAACTGTGAACTGTGAGCTGTAAACTGTGAAGTGTGCACTGCAAATTGTGAACTGTGAACGGCGAATTGTGAACTGTGGACTGTGAGCTGTGAACTGTGAACTGTGGACAGTGAACTCTGAACTGTGAACTGTGAACTGTGAAGTGTGCACTTCAAATTGTGAACTGTGAACGGCGAATTGTGAACTGTGAACTGTGTAATGAAGGCTCTGAACTGTAAACTCTGATCTGTGAACTGTGAACTGCGAATTGTGAACTGTGAACTGTGAGCTGTAAACTGTGAAGTGTGCACTGCAAATTGTGAACTGTGAACGGCGAATTGTGAACTGTAAACTGTGAACTCTGATCTGTGAACTGTGAACTGCGAACTGTGAACTGTGAACTGTGATTTGTGAACTTTGAACTGTGAACTGTGAACTGTGAACTGTGAGCTGTGAACTGTGAACTGTGGACAGTGAACTCTGAACTGTGAACTGTGAACTGTGAAGTGTGCACTTCAAATTGTGAACTGTGAACGGCGAATTGTGAACTGTGAACTGTGAAATGAAGGCTCTGAACTGTAAACTCTGATCTGTGAACTGTGAACTGCGAATTGTGAACTGTGAACTGTGAGCTGTAAACTGTGAAGTGTGCACTGCAAATTGTGAACTGTGAACGGCGAATTGTGAACTGTAAACTGTGAACTCTGATCTGTGAACTGTGAACTGCGAACTGTGAACTGTGAACTGTGATTTGTGAACTTTGAACTGTGAACTGTGAACTGTGAACTGTGAGCTGTGAACTGTGAACTGTGGACTGTGAACTCTGATCTGTGAACTGTGAACTGCGAAATGTGAACTGTGATTTGTGAACTGTAAACTGTGAACTGTGAGCTGTAAACTGTGAAGTGTGCACTGCAAATTGTGAACTGTGAACGGCGAATTGTGAACTGTAAACTGTGAACTCTGATCTGTGAACTGTGAACTGCGAACTGTGAACTGTGAACTGTGATTTGTGAATTTTGAACTGTGAACTGTGAACTGTGAACTGTGAACTGTGAACTGTGATCGGCGAATTGGGAACTGTGAACTGTAAAGTCTCATCTGTGAACTGTGAACTGCGAACTGTGAACTGTGAACTGTGGACTGTAGGCTGTGAACTGTGAAATTTGCACTGCAAATTGTGAACTGTGAACGGCGAATTGTGAACTGTGAACTGTGAAATGTGAACAGCGAACAGCGAACTGTGAACTGTGATTTGTGAACTGTGAACCGTGAACTGTGAACTGTGAACTGTGATCTGTGAGCTATGAACTCCGAACTGTGAACTGTGAACTGTGAGCTCTGAGCTGTACACTGTGAACTGTGAACTGTGAACTGTGAACTGTGAACTGTGAACTGTGAACTGTGAACTGTGAGCTGTAAACTGTGAAGTGTGCACTGCAAATTGTGAACTGTGATCGGCGAATTGTGAACTGTGCACTGTGAACTGTGAACTCTGAACTGTGAACTGTGAGCTGTGAACTGTGAACTGTGAAGTGTGCACTGCAAATTGTGGACTGTGGACTGTGAACTGTGAACTGTGAGCTGTACACTGTGAACTGTGAGCTGTGGACTGTGAACTGTGAACTGTGAACTCCGAACTGTGAACTGTGAACTGTGAACTGTGAACTGTGAACTGTGAACTGTGAACTGTGAACTGTGAACTGTGAACTGTGAACTGTGAACTGTGAACTGTGAACTGTGAACTGTGAACTGTGAACTGTGAACTGTGAACTGTGAACTGTGAACTGTGAACTGTGAACTGTGAACTGTGAACTGTGAACTGTGAACTGTGAGCTGTAAACTGTGAAGTGTGCACTGCAAATTGTGAACTGTTATCGGCGAATGGTGAACTGTGCACTGTGAACTGTGAACTCTGAACTGTGAACTGTGAGCAGTGAACTGTGAAGTGTGCACTGCAAATTGTGAACTGTGGACTGTGAACTGTGAACTGTGAACTCTGAACTGTGAACTGTGAGCTGTAAACTGTGAAGTGTGCACTGCAAATTGTGAACTGTGAACGGCGAATTGTGAACTGTGGACTGTGAGCTGTGAACTGTGAACTGTGAAATGAAGGCTCTGAACTGTAAACTCTGATCTGTGAACTGTGAACTGCGAATTGTGAACTGCGAACTGTGAACTGTGAACTGTGATTTGTGAACTTTGAACTGTGAACTGTGAACTGTGAACTGTGAGCTGTGAACTGTGAACTGTGGACTGTGAACTCTGATCTGTGAACTGTGAACTGCGAAATGTGAACTGTGATTTGTGAACTGTGAACTGTGAACTGTGAGCTGTAAACTGTGAAGTGTGCACTGCAAATTGTGAACTGTGAACGGCGAATTGTGAACTGTAAACTGTGAACTCTGATCTGTGAACTGTGAACTGTGAACTGTGAAGTGTGCACTTCAAATTGTGAACTGTGAACGGCGAATTGTGAACTGTGAACTGTGAAATGAAGGCTCTGAACTGTAAACTCTGATCTGTGAACTGTGAACTGCGAATTGTGAACTGTGATTTGTGAACTGTGAACTGTGAACTGTGAACTGTGAACTGTGAACTGGGCAGTGTGAACTGTGAGCTGTGAACTTTGAAGTGTGCACTGCAAATTGTGAACTGTGATCGGCGAATTGGGAACTGTGAACTGTAAAGTCTCATCTGTGAACTGTGAACTGCGAACTGTGAACTGTGAACTGTGAACTGTAAGCTGTGAACTGTGAAATTTGCACTGCAAATTGTGAACTGTGAACGGCGAATTGTGAACTGTGAACTGTGAACTGTGAACAGCGAACTGTGAACTGTGATTTGTGAACTGTGAACTGTGAGCTGTGAACTGTGAACTGTGAAGTGTGCACTGCAAATTGTGGACTGTGGACTGTGAACTGTGAACTGTGAGCTGTACACTGTGAACTGTGAGCTGTGGACTGTGAACTGTGAACTGTGAACTCCGAACTGTGAACTGTGAACTGTGAACTGTGAACTGTGAACTGTGAACTGTGAACTGTGAACTGTGAACTGTGAACTGTGAACTGTGAACTGTGAACTGTGAACTGTGAACTGTGAACTGTGAACTGTGAACTGTGAGCTGTAAACTGTGAAGTGTGCACTGCAAATTGTGAACTGTTATCGGCGAATGGTGAACTGTGCACTGTGAACTGTGAACTCTGAACTGTGAACTGTGAGCAGTGAACTGTGAAGTGTGCACTGCAAATTGTGAACTGTGGACTGTGAACTGTGAACTGTGAACTCTGAACTGTGAACTGTGAGCTGTAAACTGTGAAGTGTGCACTGCAAATTGTGAACTGTGAACGGCGAATTGTGAACTGTGGACTGTGAGCTGTGAACTGTGAACTGTGGACAGTGAACTCTGAACTGTGAACTGTGAACTGTGAAGTGTGCACTTCAAATTGTGAACTGTGAACGGCGAATTGTGAACTGTGAACTGTGAAATGAAGGCTCTGAACTGTAAACTCTGATCTGCGAACTGTGAACTGCGAATTGTGAACTGTGAACTGTGAGCTGTAAACTGTGAAGTGTGCACTGCAAATTGTGAACTGTGAACGGCGAATTGTGAACTGTAAACTGTGAACTCTGATCTGTGAACTGTGAACTGCGAACTGTGAACTGTGAACTGTGATTTGTGAACTTTGAACTGTGAACTGTGAACTGTGAACTGTGAGCTGTGAACTGTGAACTGTGGACAGTGAACTCTGAACTGTGAACTGTGAACTGTGAACTGTGAACTGTGAACTGTGAACTGTGAACTGTGAACTGTGAACTGTGAACTGTGAACTGTGAACTGTGAACTGTGAGCTGTAAACTGTGAAGTGTGCACTGCAAATTGTGAACTGTTATCGGCGAATGGTGAACTGTGCACTGTGAACTGTGAACTCTGAACTGTGAACTGT
The DNA here is from genome assembly GCA_963971365.1 of Lasioglossum villosulum. NCBI lineage: Eukaryota > Metazoa > Arthropoda > Insecta > Hymenoptera > Halictidae > Lasioglossum > Lasioglossum villosulum. Next base: position 30,633,557 of record OZ020495.1, read on the forward strand.
GAGCAGTGAACTGTGAAGTGTGCACTGCAAATTGTGAACTGTGGACTGTGAACTGTGAACTGTGAACTCTGAACTGTGAACTGTGAGCTGTAAACTGTGAAGTGTGCACTGCAAATTGTGAACTGTGAACGGCGAATTGTGAACTGTGGACTGTGAGCTGTGAACTGTGAACTGTGGACAGTGAACTCTGAACTGTGAACTGTGAACTGTGAAGTGTGCACTTCAAATTGTGAACTGTGAACGGCGAATTGTGAACTGTGAACTGTGAAATGAAGGCTCTGAACTGTAAACTCTGATCTGTGAACTGTGAACTGCGAATTGTGAACTGTGAACTGTGAGCTGTAAACTGTGAAGTGTGCACTGCAAATTGTGAACTGTGAACGGCGAATTGTGAACTGTAAACTGTGAACTCTGATCTGTGAACTGTGAACTGCGAACTGTGAACTGTGAACTGTGATTTGTGAACTTTGAACTGTGAACTGTGAACTGTGAACTGTGAGCTGTGAACTGTGAACTGTGGACAGTGAACTCTGAACTGTGAACTGTGAACTGTGAAGTGTGCACTTCAAATTGTGAACTGTGAACGGCGAATTGTGAACTGTGAACTGTGAAATGAAGGCTCTGAACTGTAAACTCTGATCTGTGAACTGTGAACTGCGAATTGTGAACTGTGAACTGTGAGCTGTAAACTGTGAAGTGTGCACTGCAAATTGTGAACTGTGAACGGCGAATTGTGAACTGTAAACTGTGAACTCTGATCTGTGAACTGTGAACTGCGAACTGTGAACTGTGAACTGTGATTTGTGAACTTTGAACTGTGAACTGTGAACTGTGAACTGTGAGCTGTGAACTGTGAACTGTGGACTGTGAACTCTGATCTGTGAACTGTGAACTGCGAAATGTGAACTGTGATTTGTGAACTGTGAACTGTGAACTGTGAGCTGTAAACTGTGAAGTGTGCACTGCAAATTGTGAACTGTGAACGGCGAATTGTGAACTGTAAACTGTGAACTCTGATCTGTGAACTGTGAACTGCGAACTGTGAACTGTGAACTGTGATTTGTGAATTTTGAACTGTGAACTGTGAACTGTGAACTGTGAACTGTGAGCTGTGAACTTTGAAGTGTGCACTGCAAATTGTGAACTGTGATCGGCGAATTGTGAACTGTGAACTGTGAAATGAAGGCTCTGAACTGTAAACTCTGATCTGTGAACTGTGAACTGCGAATTGTGAACTGTGATTTGTGAACTGTGAACTGTGAACTGTGAACTCTGAACTGTGAACTGGGCAGTGTGAACTGTGAGCTGTGAACTTTGAAGTGTGCACTGCAAATTGTGAACTGTGATCGGCGAATTGGGAACTGTGAACTGTAAAGTCTCATCTGTGAACTGTGAACTGCGAACTGTGAACTGTGAACTGTGAGCTCTGAGCTGTACACTGTGAACTGTGAACTGTGAACTGTGAACTGTGAACTGTGAACTGTGAACTGTGAACTGTGAACTGTGAACTGTGAGCTGTAAACTGTGAAGTGTGCACTGCAAATTGTGAACTGTGATCGGTGAATTGTGAACTGTGCACTGTGAACTGTGAACTCTGAACTGTGAACTGTGAGCTGTGAACAGCGAACTGTGAACTGTGATTTGTGAACTGTGAACCGTGAACTGTGAACTGTGAACTGTGATCTGTGAGCTATGAACTCCGAACTGTGAACTGTGAACTGTGAACTGTGAGCTCTGAGCTGTACACTGTGAACTGTGAACTGTGAACTGTGAACTGTGAACTGTGAACTGTGAACTGTGAACTGTGAACTGTGAGCTGTAAACTGTGAAGTGTGCACTGCAAATTGTGAACTGTGATCGGTGAATTGTGAACTGTGCACTGTGAACTGTGAACTCTGAACTGTGAACTGTGAGCTGTGAACTGTGAACTGTGAAGTGTGCACTGCAAATTGTGGACTGTGGACTGTGAACTGTGAACTGTGAGCTGTACACTGTGAACTGTGAACTGTGAAGTGTGCACTGCAAATTGTGAACTGTGATCGGCGAATTGTGAACTGTGAACTTTGAACTGTGAACTGTGAACTGTGAACTGTGAACTGTGAACTGTGAACTGTGAACTGTGAACTGTGAACTGTGAACTGTGATCTGTGAACTGTGAACTGTGAACTGTGAACTGTGAACTGTGAACTGTGAACTGTGAACTGAGAACTGTGAACTGTGAACTGTGAACTGTGAACTGTGAACTGTGAACTGTGAACTGTGAACTGTGAACTGTGAACTGTGAACTGTGATCTGTGAGCTATGAACTCCGAACTGTGAACTGTGAACTGTGAACTGTGAGCTCTGAGCTGTACACTGTGAACTGTGAACTGTGAACTGTGAACTGTGAACTGTGAACTGTGAACTGTGAACTGTGAACTGTGAGCTGTAAACTGTGAAGTGTACACTGCAAATTGTGAACTGTGATCGGCGAATTGTGAACTGTGCACTGTGAACTGTGAACTCTGAACTGTGAACTGTGAGCTGTGAACTGTGAACTGTGAAGTGTGCACTGCAAATTGTGGACTGTGGACTGTGAACTGTGAACTGTGAGCTATACACTGTGAACTGTGAGCTGTGAACTGTGAACTGTGAACTGTGAACTGTGAACTGTGAACTGTGAACTGTGAACTGTGATCTGTGAACTGTGAACTGTGAACTGTGAACTGTGAACTGTAAAATGTGAAGTGTGCACTGCAAATTGTGAACTGTGAACGGCGAATTGTGAACTGTAAACTGTGAACTCTGATCTGTGAACTGTGAACTGCGAACTGTGAACTGTGAACTGTGATTTGTGAACTTTGAACTGTGAACTGTGAACTGTGAACTGTGAGCTGTGAACTTTGAAGTGTGCACTGCAAATTGTGAACTGTGATCGGCGAATTGTGAACTGTGGACTGTGAACTGTGGACAGTGAACTCTGAACTGTGAACTGTGAACTGTGAAGTGTGCACTTCAAATTGTGAACTGTGAACGGCGAATTGTGAACTGTGAACTGTGAAATGAAGGCTGTGAACTGTAAACTCTGATCTGTGAACTGTGAACTGCGAATTGTGAACTGTGATTTGTGAACTGTGAACTGTGAACTGTGAACTGTGAACTGTGAACTGGGCAGTGTGAACTGTGAACTGTGAACTTTGAAGTGTGCACTACAAATTGTGAACTGTGATCGGCGAATTGGGAACTGTGAACTGTAAAGTCTCATCTGTGAACTGTGAACTGCGAACTGTGAATTGTGAACTGTGAACTGTAAGCTGTGAACTGTGAAATTTGCACTGCAAATTGTGAACTGTGAACGGCGAATTGTGAACTGTGAACTGTGAAGTGTGAACAGCGAACTGTGAACTGTGATTTGTGAACTGTGAACCGTGAACTGTGAACTGTGAACTGTGAACTGTGAGCTATGAACTTTGAAGTGTGCACTGCAAATTGTGAACTGTGATCAGCGAATTGTGAACTGTGGACTGTGAACTGTGAACTCTGAACTGTGAACTGTGAGCTGTGAACTGTGGACTGTGAACTGTGGACAGTGAACTCTGAACTGTGAACTGTGAACTGTGAACTGTGAACTGTGAACTGTGAAGTGTGCACTTCAAATTGTGAACTGTGAACGGCGAATTGTGAACTGTGAACTGTGAAATGAAGACTGTGAACTGTAAACTCTGATCTGTGAACTGTGAACTGCGAATTGTGAACTGTGATTTGTGAACTGTGAACTGTGAACTGTGAACTGTGAGACGGGAGCTGTGAACGGCGAATTGTGAACTGTGAACTGTGAACTGTGAACAGCGAACTGTGAACTCTGAACTGTGATCTGTGAACTGTGAACTGTGAGCTGTACACTGTGAACTGTGAGCTGTGGACTGTGAACTGTGAACTGTGAACTCCGAACTGTGAACTGTGAACTGTGAACTGTGAGCTGTGTGCTGTACACTGTGAACTGTGAACTGTGAACTGTGAACTGTGAACTGTGAGCTGTGAACTGTGAAGTGTGCACTGCAAATTGTGAACTGTGAACTGTGAACTGTGAACTGTGAACTGTGAACTGTGAACTGTGATCTGTGAACTGTGAACTGTGAACTGTGAATTGTGAACTGTGAACTGTGAACTGTGAACTGTGAACTGTGAACTGTGAACTGTGAACTGTGAACTGTGAACTGTGAACTGTGAACTGTGAACTGTGAACTGTGAACTGTGAACTGTGAACTGTGAACTGTGAAGTGTGCACTGCAAATTGTGAACTGTGGACTGTGAACTGTGAACTGTGAACTCTGAACTGTGAACTGTGAACTGTAAAATGTGAAGTGTGCACTGCAAATTGTGAACTGTGAACGGCGAATTGTGAACTGTAAACTGTGAACTCTGATCTGTGAACTGTGAACTGCGAACTGTGAACTGCGAACTGTGATTTGTGAACTTTGAACTGTGAACTGTGAACTGTGAACTGTGAGCTGTGAACTTTGAAGTGTGCACTGCAAATTGTGAACTGTGATCGGCGAATTGTGAACTGTGGACTGTGAACTGTGGACAGTGAACTCTGAACTGTGAACTGTGAACTGTGAAGTGTGCACTTTAAATTGTGAACTGTGAACGGCGAATTGTGAACTGTGAACTGTGAAATGAAGGCTGTGAACTGTAAACTCTGATCTGTGAACTGTGAACTGCGAATTGTGAACTGTGATTTGTGAACTGTGAACTGTGAACTGTGAACTGTGAACTGGGCAGTGTGAACTGTGAACTGTGAACTTTGAAGTGTGCACTGCAAATTGTGAACTGTGATCGGCGAATTGGGAACTGTGAACTGTAAAGTCTCATCTGTGAACTGTGAACTGCGAACTGTGAATTGTGAACTGTGAACTGTAAGCTGTGAACTGTGAAATTTGCACTGCAAATTGTGAACTGTGAACGGCGAATTGTGAACTGTGAACTGTGAACTGTGAACAGCGAACTGTGAACTGTGATTTGTGAACTGTGAACCGTGAACTGTGAACTGTGAACTGCGATCTGTGAGCTATGAACTCCGAACTGTGAACTGTGAACTGTGAACTGTGAGCTCTGAGCTGTACACTGTGAACTGTGAACTGTGAACTGTGAACTGTGAACTGTGAACTGTGAACTGTGAACTGTGAACTGTGAACTGTGAACTGTGAACTGTGAGCTGTAAACTGTGAAGTGTACACTGCAAATTGTGAACTGTGATCGGCGAATTGTGAACTGTGCACTGTGAACTGTGAACTCTGAACTGTGAACTGTGAGCTGTGAACTGTGAACTGTGAAGTGTGCACTGCAAATTGTGGACTGTGGACTGTGAACTGTGAACTGTGAGCTGTACACTGTGAACTGTGAGCTGTGGACTGTGAACTGTGAACTGTGAACTCCGAACTGTGAACTGTGAACTGTGAAGTGTGCACTGCAAATTGTGAACTGTGATCGGCGAATTGTGAACTGTGAACTTTGAACTGTGAACTGTGAACTGTGAACTGTGAACTGTGAACTGTGAACTGTGAACTGTGAACTGTGAACTGTGATCTGTGAACTGTGAACTGTGAACTGTGAACTGTAAAATGTGAAGTGTGCACTGCAAATTGTGAACTGTGAACGGCGAATTGTGAACTGTAAACTGTGAACTCTGATCTGTGAACTGTGAACTGCGAACTGTGAACTGTGAACTGTGATTTGTGAACTTTGAACTGTGAACTGTGAACTGTGAATTGTGAGCTGTGAACTTTGAAGTGTGCACTGCAAATTGTGAACTGTGATCGGCGAATTGTGAACTGTGGACTGTGAACTGTGGACAGTGAACTCTGAACTGTGAACTGTGAACTGTGAAGTGTGCACTTCAAATTGTGAACTGTGAACGGCGAATTGTGTACTGTGAACTGTGAAATGAAGGCTGTGAACTGTAAACTCTGATCTGTGAACTGTGAACTGCGAATTGTGAACTGTGATTTGTGAACTGTGAACTGTGAACTGTGAACTGTGAACTGTGAACTGGGCAGTGTGAACTGTGAACTGTGAACTTTGAAGTGTGCACTGCAAATTGTGAACTGTGATCGGCGAATTGGGAACTGTGAACTGTAAAGTCTCATCTGTGAACTGTGAACTGCGAACTGTGAATTGTGAACTGTGAACTGTAAGCTGTGAACTGTGAAATTTGCACTGCAAATTGTGAACTGTGAACGGCGAATTGTGAACTGTGAACTGTGAAGTGTGAACAGCGAACTGTGAACTGTGATTTGTGAACTGTGAACCGTGAACTGTGAACTGTGAAATGTGAACTGTGAGCTATGAACTTTGAAGTGTGCACTGCAAATTGTGAACTGTGATCAGCGAATTGTGAACTGTGGACTGTGAACTGTGAACTCTGAACTGTGAACTGTGAGCTGTGAACTGTGGACTGTGAACTGTGGACAGTGAACTCTGAACTGTGAACTGTGAACTGTGAACTGTGAACTGTGAAGTGTGCACTTCAAATTGTGAACTGTGAACGGCGAATTGTGAACTGTGAACTGTGAAATGAAGACTGTGAACTGTAAACTCTGATCTGTGAACTGTGAACTGCGAATTGTGAACTGTGATTTGTGAACTGTGAACTGTGAACTGTGAGACGGGAGCTGTGAACGGCGAATTGTGAACTGTGAACTGTGAACTGTGAACAGCGAACTGTGAACTCTGAACTGTGAACTGTGAACTGTGAACTGTGAGCTGTACACTGTGAACTGTGAGCTGTGGACTGTGAACTGTGAACTGTGAACTCCGAACTGTGAACTGTGAACTGTGAACTGTGAGCTGTGAGCTGTACACTGTGAACTGTGAACTGTGAACTGTGAACTGTGAACTGTGAACTGTGAACTGTGAGCTGTGAACTGTGAAGTGTGCACTGCAAATTGTGAACTGTGGACTGTGAACTGTGAACTGTGAACTGTGAACTGTGAACTGTGAACTGTGAACTGTGAACTGTGAACTGTGAACTGTGAACTGTGAACTGTGAACTGTGAACTGTGAACTGTGAACTGTGAACTGTGAACTGTGAACTGTGAACTGTGAACTGTGAACTGTGAACTGTGAACTGTGAACTGTGAACTGTGAACTGTGAACTGTGAACTGTGAACTGTGAACTGTGAACTGTGAACTGTGAACTGTGAACTGTGAACTGTGAACTGTGAACTGTGAACTGTGAACTGTGAACTGTGAACTGTGAACTGTGAACTGTGAACGGCGAATTGTGAACTGTGAGCTGTAAACTGTGAAGTGTGCACTGCAAATTGTGAACTGGGATCGGCGAATTGTGAACTGTGCACTGTGAACTGTGAACTCTGAACTGTGAACTGTGAGCTATGAACTGTGAACTGTGAACTCTGAACTGTGAGCTGTGAACTGTGAAGTGTGCACTGCAAATTGTGAACTTTGGACTGTGAACTGTGAACTTTGAACTGTGAACTGTGAACTGTGAACTGTGAGCTGTGAACTTTGAAGTGTGCACTGCAAATTGTGAACTGTGAACTGTGAAATGAAGGCTGTGAACTGTAAACTCTGATCTGTGAACTGTGCACTGCAAATTGTGAACTGTGATCGGCGAATTGTGAACTGTGAACTGTGAAATGAAGGCTGTGAACTGTAAACTCTGATCTGTGAACTGTGAACTGCGAATTGTGAACTGTGATTTGTGAACTGTGAACTGTGAACTGTGAACTGTGAACTGTGAACTGTGAACTGGGCAGTGTGAACTGTGAACTGTGAACTTTGAAGTGTGCACTGCAAATTGTGAACTGTGATCGGCGAATTGGGAACTGTGAACTGTAAAGTCTCATCTGTGAACTGTGAACTGCGAACTGTGAATTGTGAACTGTGAACTGTAAGCTGTGAACTGTGAAATTTGCACTGCAAATTGTGAACTGTGAACGGCGAATTGTGAACTGTGAACTGTGAAGTGTGAACAGCGAACTGTGAACTGTGATTTGTGAACTGTGAACCGTGAACTGTGAACTGTGAACTGTGAACTGTGAGCTATGAACTTTGAAGTGTGCACTGCAAATTGTGAACTGTGATCAGCGAATTGTGAACTGTGGACTGTGAACTGTGAACTCTGAACTGTGAACTGTGAGCTGTGAACTGTGGACTGTGAACTGTGGACAGTGAACTCTGAACTGTGAACTGTGAACTGTGAACTGTGAACTGTGAAGTGTGCACTTCAAATTGTGAACTGTGAACGGCGAATTGTGAACTGTGAACTGTGAAATGAAGACTGTGAACTGTAAACTCTGATCTGTGAACTGTGAACTGCGAATTGTGAACTGTGATTTGTGAACTGTGAACTGTGAACTGTGAACTGTGAACTGTGAGACGGGAGCTGTGAACGGCGAATTGTGAACTGTGAACTGTGAACTGTGAACAGCGAACTGTGAACTCTGAACTGTGAACTGTGAACTGTGAACTGTGAGCTGTACACTGTGAACTGTGAGCTGTGGACTGTGAACTGTGAACTGTGAACTCCGAACTGTGAACTGTGAACTGTGAACTGTGAGCTGTGAGCTGTACACTGTGAACTGTGAACTGTGAACTGTGAACTGTGAACTGTGAACTGTGAGCTGTGAACTGTGAAGTGTGCACTGCAAATTGTGAACTGTGGACTGTGGACTGTGAACTGTGAACTGTGAACTGTGAACTGTGAACTGTGAACTGTGAACTGTGAACTGTGAACTGTGAACTGTGAACTGTGAACTGTGAACTGTGAACTGTGAACTGTGAACTGTGAACTGTGAACTGTGAACTGTGAACTGTGAACTGTGAACTGTGAACTGTGAACTGTGAACTGTGAACTGTGAACTGTGAACTGTGAACTGTGAACTGTGAACTGTGAACTGTGAACTGTGAACTGTGAACTGTGAACGGCGAATTGTGAACTGTGAGCTGTAAACTGTGAAGTGTGCACTGCAAATTGTGAACTGGGATCGGCGAATTGTGAACTGTGCACTGTGAACTGTGAACTCTGAACTGTGAACTGTGAGCTATGAACTGTGAACTGTGAACTCTGAACTGTGAGCTGTGAACTGTGAAGTGTGCACTGCAAATTGTGAACTTTGGACTGTGAACTGTGAACTTTGAACTGTGAACTGTGAACTGTGAACTGTGAGCTGTGAACTTTGAAGTGTGCACTGCAAATTGTGAACTGTGAACTGTGAAATGAAGGCTGTGAACTGTAAACTCTGATCTGTGAACTGTGCACTGCAAATTGTGAACTGTGATCGGCGAATTGTGAACTGTGGACTGTGAACTGTGGACAGTGAACTCTGAACTGTGAACTGTGAACTGTGAAGTGTGCACTTCAAATTGTGAACTGTGAACGGCGAATTGTGAACTGTGAACTGTGAAATGAAGGCTCTGAACTGTAGACTCTGATCTGTGAACTGTGAACTGCGAATTGTGAACTGTGATTTGTGAACTGTGAACTGTGAACTGTGAACTGTGAACTGTGAACTGTGAACTGTGAACTGGGCAGTGTGAACTGTGAGCTGTGAACTTTGAAGTGTGCACTGCAAATTGTGAACTGTGATCGGCGAATTGGGAACTGTGAACTGTGAACTGTGAACTGTAAGCTGTGAACTGTGAAATATGCACTGCAAATTGTGAACTGTGTTCGGCGAATTGTGAACTGTGAACTGGGCAGTGTGAACTGTGAACTGTGAACTGGGCAGTGTGAACTGTGAGCTGTGAACTTTGAAGTGTGCACTGCAAATTGTGAACTGTGATCGGCGAATTGGGAACTGTGAACTGGAAAGTCTCATCTGTGAACTGTGAACTGCGAACTGTGAACAGTGAACTGTGAACTGTAAGCTGTGAACTGTGAAATTTGCACTGCAAATTGTGAACTGTGAACGGCGAATTGTGAACTGTGAACTGTGAACTGTGAACAGCGAACTGTGAACTGTGATTTGTGAACTGTGAACCGTGAACTGTGAACTGTGAACTGTGATCTGTGAGCTATGAACTCCGAACTGTGAACTGTGAACTGTGAACTGTGAGCTCTGAGCTGTACACTGTGAACTGTGAACTGTGAACTGTGAACTGTGAACTGTGAACTGTGAACTGTGAGCTGTAAACTGTGAAGTGTGCACTGCAAATTGTGAACTGTGATCGGCGAATTGTGAACTGTGCACTGTGAACTGTGAACTCTGAACTGTGAACTGTGAGCTGTGAACTGTGAACTGTGAAGTGTGCACTGCAAATTGTGGACTGTGGACTGTGAACTGTGAACTGTGAGCTGTACACTGTGAACTGTGAGCTGTGGACTGTGAACTGTGAACTGTGAACTGTGAACTCCGAACTGTGAACTGTGAACTGTGAACTGTGAACTGTGAACTGTGAACTGTGAACTGTGAACTGTGAAGTGTGCACTGCAAATTGTGAACTGTGATCGGCGAATTGTGAACTGTGAACTTTGAACTGTGAACTGTGAACTGTGAACTGTGAACTGTGAACTGTGAACTGTGAACTGTGAACTGTGAACTGTGAACTGTGATCTGTGAACTGTGAACTGTGAACTGTGAACTGTGAACTGTGAACTGTGAACTGTGAACTGTGAACTGTGAACTGTGAACTGTGAACTGTGAACTGTGAACTGTGAACTGTGAACTGTGAACTGTGAGCTGTAAACTGTGAAGTGTGCACTGCAAATTGTGAACTGTGATCGGCGAATGGTGAACTGTGCACTGTGAACTGTGAACTCTGAACTGTGAACTGTGAAGTGTGCACTGCAAATTGTGAACTGTGGACTGTGAACTGTGAACTGTGAACTCTGAACTCTGAACTGTGAACTGTGAGCTGTAAAATGTGAAGTGTGCACTGCAAATTGTGAACTGTGGACTGTGAACTGTGGACAGTGAACTCTGAACTGTGAACTGTGAACTGTGAAGTGTGCACTTCAAATTGTGAACTGTGAACGGCGAATTGTGAACTGTGAACTGTGAAATGAAGGCTGTGAACTGTAAACTCTGATCTGTGAACTGTGAACTGCGAATTGTGAACTGTGATTTGTGAACTGTGAACTGTGAACTGTGAACTGTGAACTGGGCAGTGTGAACTGTGAGCTGTGAACTTTGAAGTGTGCACTACAAATTGTGAACTGTGATCGGCGAATTGGGAACTGTGAACTGTAAAGTCTCATCTGTGAACTGTGAACTGCGAACTGTGAATTGTGAACTGTGAACTGTAAGCTGTGAACTGTGAAATTTGCACTGCAAATTGTGAACTGTGAACGGCGAATTGTGAACTGTGAACTGTGAACTGTGAACAGCGAACTGTGAACTGTGATTTGTGAACTGTGATTTGTGAACTGTGAACCGTGAACTGTGAACTGTGAACTGTGAACTGTGAACTGTGAACTGTGAACTGTGAGCTGTACACTGTGAACTGTGAGCTGTGGACTGTGAACTGTGAACTGTGAACTCCGAACTGTGAACTGTGAACTGTGAACTGTGAGCTGTGAGCTGTACACTGTGAACTGTGAACTGTGAACTGTGGACAGTGAACTCTGAACTGTGAACTGTGAACTGTGAACTGTGAACTGTGAACTGTGAAGTGTGCACTTCAAATTGTGAACTGTGAACGGCGAATTGTGAACTGTGAACTGTGAAATGAAGACTGTGAACTGTAAACTCTGATCTGTGAACTGTGAACTGCGAATTGTGAACTGTGATTTGTGAACTGTGAACTGTGAACTGTGAACTGTGAGACGTGAGCTATGAACGGCGAATTGTGAACTGTGAACTGTGAACTGTGAACAGCGAACTGTGAACTCTGAACTGTGAACTGTGAACTGTGAACTGTGAACTGTGAGCTGTACACTGTGAACTGTGAGCTGTGGACTGTGAACTGTGAACTGTGAACTCCGAACTGTGAACTGTGAACTGTGAACTGTGAGCTGTGAGCTGTACACTGTGAACTGTGAACTGTGAACTGTGAACTGTGAGCTGTGAACTGTGAAGTGTGCACTGCAAATTGTGAACTGTGGACTGTGGACTGTGAACTGTGAACTGTGAACTGTGAACTGTGAACTGCGAATTGTGAACTGTGAACTGTGAACTGTGAACTGTGAACTGGGCAGTGTGAACTGTGAGCTGTGAACTTTGAAGTGTGCACTGCAAATTGTGAACTGTGAACTGTGAACTGTGAACTGTGAACTGTAAGCTGTGAACTGTGAAATTTGCACTGCAAATTGTGAACTGTGATCGGCGAATTGTGAACTGTGAACTGGGCAGTGTGAACTGTGAACTGTGAACTGGGCAGTGTGAACTGTGAGCTGTGAACTTTGAAGTGTGCACTGCAAATTGTGAACTGTGATCGGCGAATTGGGAACTGTGAACTGTAAAGTCTCATCTGTGAACTGTGAACTGCGAACTGTGAACTGTGAACTGTGAACTGTAAGCTGTGAACTGTGAAATTTGCACTGCAAATTGTGAACTGTGAACGGCGAATTGTGAACTGTGAACTGTGAACTGTGAACAGCGAACTGTGAACTGTGATTTGTGAACTGTGAACCGTGAACTGTGAACTGTGAACTGTGATCTGTGAGCTATGAACTCCGAACTGTGAACTGTGAACTGTGAACTGTGAGCTCTGAGCTGTACACTGTGAACTGTGAACTGTGAACTGTGAACTGTGAACTGTGAACTGTGAACTGTGAACTGTGAGCTGTAAACTTTGAAGTGTGCACTGCAAATTGTGAACTGTGATCGGCGAATTGTGAACTGTGCACTGTGAACTGTGAACTCTGAACTGTGAACTGTGAGCTGTGAACTGTGAACTGTGAAGTGTGCACTGCAAATTGTGGACTGTGGACTGTGAACTGTGAACTGTGAGCTGTACACTGTGAACTGTGAGCTGTGGAATGTGAACTGTGAACTGTGAACTGTGAACTGTGAACTGTGAACTCCGAACTGTGAACTGTGAACTGTGAACTGTGAACTGTGAACTGTGAACTGTGAACTGTGAACTGTGAAGTGTGCACTGCAAATTGTGAACTGTGATCGGCGAATTGTGAACTGTGAACTTTGAACTGTGAACTGTGAACTGTGAACTGTGAACTGTGAACTGTGAACTGTGAACTGTGAACTGTGAACTGTGAACTGTGAACTGTGAACTGTGAACTGTGAACTGTGAACTGTGAACTGTGAACTGTGAACTGTGAACTGTGATCTGTGAACTGTGAACTGTGAACTGTGAACTGTGAACTGTGAACTGTGAACTGTGAACTGTGAACTGTGAACTGTGAACTCTGAACTGTGAACTGTGAACTGTGAACTGTGAACTGTGAACTGTGAGCTGTAAACTGTGAAGTGTGCACTGCAAATTGTGAACTGTGATCGGCGAATGGTGAACTGTGCACTGTGAACTGTGAACTCTGAACTGTGAACTGTGAGCAGTGAACTGTGAAGTGTGCACTGCAAATTGTGAACTGTGGACTGTGAACTGTGAACTGTGAACTGTGATTTGTGAACTTTGAACTGTGAACTGTGAACTGTGAACTGTGAACTGTGAACTGCGAACTGTGAACTGTGAACTGTGATTTGTGAACTTTGAACTGTGAACTGTGAACTGTGAGCTATGAACTGTGAACTGTGAACTCTGAACTGTGAGCTGTGAACTGTGAAGTGTGCACTGCAAATTGTGAACTGTGGACTGTGGACTGTGAACTGTGAACTGTGAACTGTGAACTGTGAACTGTGAACTGTGAACTGCGAACTGTGAACTGTGAACTGTGATTTGTGAACTTTGAACTGTGAACTGTGAACTGTGAACTGTGAACTGTGCACTGCAAATTGTGAACTGTGGACTGTGAACTGTGAACTTTGAACTGTGAACTGTGAACTGTGAACTGTGAGCTGTGAACTTTGAAGTGTGCACTGCAAATTGTGAACTGTGAACGGCGAATTGTGAACTGTGAACTGTGAAATGAAGGCTGTGAACTGTAAACTCTGATCTGTGAACTGTGCACTGCAAATTGTGAACTGTGATGGGCGAATTGTGAACTGTGAACTGTGGACAGTGAACTCTGAACTGTGAACTGTGAACTGTGAAGTGTGCACTTCAAATTGTGAACTGTGAACGGCGAATTGTGAACTGTGAAATGAAGACTGTGAACTGTAAACTCTGATCTGTGAACTGTAAACTGTGAACTATGAACTGTGAACTGGGCAGTGGGAACTGTGAACTGTGAGCTGTGAACTTTGAAGTGTGCACTGCAAATTGCGAACTGTGATTGGCGAATTGTGAACTGTGAACTGTAAAGTCTCATCTGTGAACTGTGAACTGCGAACTGTGAACTGTGAACTGTGAACTGTAAGCTGTGAACTGTGAGCTGTAAACTGTGAAGTGTGCACTGCAAATTGTGAACTGTGATCGGCGAATTGTGAACTGTGCACCGTGAACTGTGAACTCTGAACTCTGAACTGTGAACTGTGAGCTTTGAACTGTGAAGTGTGCACTGCAAATTGTGAACTGTGGACTGTGAACTGTGAACTGTGAGCTGTACACTGTGAACTGTGAGCTGTGGACTGTGAACTGTGAACTGTGAACTCCGAACTGTGAACTGTGAACTGTGAACTGTGAACTGTGAGCTGTACACTGTGAACTGTGAGCTGTGAACTGTGAAGTGTGCACTGCAAATTATGAACTGTGATCGGCGAATTGTGAACTGTGAACTTTGAACTGTGAACTGTGAACTGTGAACTGTGAACTGTGAACTGTGAACTGTGAACTGTGAACTGTGAACTGTGAACTGTGAACTGTGAACTGTGAACTGTGATCTGTGAACTGTGAACTGTGAACTGTGAACTGTGAACTGTGAACGGCGAATTGTGAACTGTGAATTGGGAAATGAAGGCTGTGAACTGTAAACTCTGATCTGTGAACTGTGCACTGCAAATTGTGAACTGTGATCGGCGAATTGTGAACTGTAAACTGTGAACTGTGGACAGTGAACTCTGAACTGTGAACTGTGAACTGTGAACTGTGAACTGTGAAGTGTGCACTTCAAATTGTGAACTGTGAACAGCGAATTGTGAACTGTGAACTGTGAAATGAAGACTGTGAACTGTAAACTCTGATCTGTGAACTGTAAACTGTGAACTGTGAACTGTGAACTGGGCAGTGTGAACTGTGAACTGTGAACTGTAAACTGTGAGCTGTGAACTTTGAAGTGTGCACTGCAAATTGTGAACTGTGATCGGCGAATTGTGAACTGTGAACTGTAAAGTCTCATCTGTGAACTGTGAACTGCGAACTGTGAACTGTGAACTGTGAACTGTAAGCTGTGAACTGTGAAATGTGCACTGCAAATTGTGAACTGTGAACGGCGAATTGTGAACTGTGAACTGTGAAATGAAGGCTGTGAACTGTAAACTCTGATCTGTGAACTGTGCACTGCAAATTGTGAACTGTGATCGGCGAATTGTGAACTGTGAACTGTGAACTGTGGACAGTGAACTCTGAACTGTGAACTGTGAACTGTTAACTGTGAAGTGTGCACTTCAAATTGTGAACTGTGAACGGCGAATTGTGAACTGTGAATTGGGAAATGAAGGCTGTGAACTGTAAACTCTGATCTGTGAACTGTGCACTGCAAATTGTGAACTGTGATCGGCGAATTGTGAACTGTAAACTGTGAACTGTGGACAGTGAACTCTGAACTGTGAACTGTGAACTGTGAACTGTGAACTGTGAAGTGTGCACTTCAAATTGTGAACTGTGAACAGCGAATTGTGAACTGTGAACTGTGAAATGAAGACTGTGAACTGTAAACTCTGATCTGTGAACTGTAAACTGTGAACTGTGAACTGTGAACTGGGCAGTGTGAACTGTGAACTGTGAACTGTAAACTGTGAGCTGTGAACTTTGAAGTGTGCACTGCAAATTGTGAACTGTGATCGGCGAATTGTGAACTGTGAACTGTAAAGTCTCATCTGTGAACTGTGAACTGCGAACTGTGAACTGTGAACTGTGAACTGTAAGCTGTGAACTGTGAAATGTGCACTGCAAATTGTGAACTGTGAACGGCGAATTGTGAACTGTGAACTGTGAAATGAAGGCTGTGAACTGTAAACTCTGATCTGTGAACTGTGCACTGCAAATTGTGAACTGTGATCGGCGAATTGTGAACTGTGAACTGTGAACTGTGGACAGTGAACTCTGAACTGTGAACTGTGAACTGTTAACTGTGAAGTGTGCACTTCAAATTGTGAACTGTGAACGGCGAATTGTGAAATGTGAATTGTGAAATGAAGGCTGTGAACTGTAAACTCTGATCTGTGAACTGTGCACTGCAAATTGTGAACTGTGATCGGCGAATTGTGAACTGTAAACTGTGAACTGTGGACAGTGAACTCTGAACTGTGAACTGTGAACTGTGAACTGTGAACTGTGAAGTGTGCACTTCAAATTGTGAACTGTGAACAGCGAATTGTGAACTGTGAACTGTGAAATGAAGACTGTGAACTGTAAACTCTGATCTGTGAACTGTAAACTGTGAACTGTGAACTGTGAACTGGGCAGTGTGAACTGTGAACTGTGAACTGTAAACTGTGAGCTGTGAACTTTGAAGTGTGCACTGCAAATTGTGAACTATGATCGGCGAATTGTGAACTGTGAACTGTAAAGTCTCATCTGTGAACTGTGAACTGCGAACTGTGAACTGTGAACTGTGAACTGTAAGCTGTGAACTGTGAAATGTGCACTGCAAATTGTGAACTGTGAACGGCGAATTGTGAACTGTGAACTGTGAAATGAAGGCTGTGAACTGTAAACTCTGATCTGTGAACTGTGCACTGCAAATTGTGAACTGTGATCGGCGAATTGTGAACTGTGAACTGTGGACAGTGAACTCTGAACTGTGAACTGTGAACTGTGAAGTGTGCACTTCAAATTGTGAACTGTGAACTGTGAAATGAAGACTGTGAACTGTAAACTCTGATCTGTGAACTGTAAACTGTGAACTATGAACTGTGAACTGGGCAGTGTGAACTGTGAACTGTGAGCTGTGAACTTTGAAGTGTGCACTGCAAATTGCGAACTGTGATCGGCGAATTGTGAACTGTGAACTGTAAAGTCTCATCTGTGAACTGTGAACTGCGAACTGTGAACTGTGAACTGTGAACTGTAAGCTGTGAACTGTGAAATGTGCACTGCAAATTGTGAACTGTGAACGGCGAATTGTGAACTGTGAACTGTGAAATGAAGGCTGTGAACTGTAAACTCTGATCTGTGAACTGTGCACTGCAAATTGTGAACTGTGATCGGCGAATTGTGAACTGTGAACTGTGAACTGTGGACAGTGAACTCTGAACTGTGAACTGTGAACTGTTAACTGTGAAGTGTGCACTTCAAATTGTGAACTGTGAACGGCGAATTGTGAAATGTGAATTGTGAAATGAAGGCTGTGAACTGTAAACTCTGATCTGTGAACTGTGCACTGCAAATTGTGAACTGTAATCGGCGAATTGTGAACTGTAAACTGTGAACTGTGGACAGTGAACTCTGAACTGTGAACTGTGAACTGTGAACTGTGAACTGTGAAGTGTGCACTTCAAATTGTGAACTGTGAACAGCGAATTGTGAACTGTGAACTGTGAAATGAAGACTGTGAACTGTAAACTCTGATCTGTGAACTGTAAACTGTGAACTGTGAACTGTGAACTGGGCAGTGTGAACTGTGAACTGTGAACTGTAAACTGTGAGCTGTGAACTTTGAAGTGTGCACTGCAAATTGTGAACTATGATCGGCGAATTGTGAACTGTGAACTGTAAAGTCTCATCTGTGAACTGTGAACTGCGAACTGTGAACTGTGAACTGTGAACTGTAAGCTGTGAACTGTGAAATGTGCACTGCAAATTGTGAACTGTGAACGGCGAATTGTGAACTGTGAACTGTGAAATGAAGGCTGTGAACTGTAAAGTCTGATCTGTGAACTGTGCACTGCAAATTGTGAACTGTGATCGGCGAATTGTGAACTGTGAACTGTGGACAGTGAACTCTGAACTGTGAACTGTGAACTGTGAAGTGTGCACTTCAAATTGTGAACTGTGAACGGCGAATTGTGAACTGTGAACTGTGAAATGAAGACTGTGAACTGTAAACTCTGATCTGTGAACTGTAAACTGTGAACTATGAACTGTGAACTGTAAGCTGTGAACTGTGAAATGTGCACTGCAATCTGTGAAATGTGCACTGCAAATTGTGAACTGTGATCGGCGAATTGTGAACTGTGAACTGTGAACTGTGAACTGTGAACTGTGAACTGTGTACTCCGAACTGTGAACTGTGAACTGTGAACTGTGAACTGTGAGCTGTAAACTGTGAAGTGTGCACTGCAAATTGTGGACTGTGATCGGCGAATTGTGAACTGTGCACCGTGAACTGTGAACTCTGAACTCTGAACTGTGAACTGTGAGCTTTGAACTGTGAAGTGTGCACTGCAAATTGTGAACTGTGGACTGTGAACTGTGAACTGTGAGCTGTACACTGTGAACTGTGAGCTGTGGACTGTGAACTGTGAACTGTGAACTCCGAACTGTGAACTGTGAACTGTGAACTGTGAGCTGTACACTGTGAACTGTGAGCTGTACACTGTGAACTGTGAGCTGTGAACTGTGTAGTGTGCACTGCAAATTATGAACTGTGATCGGCGAATTGTGAACTGTGAACTTTGAACTGTGAACTGTGAACTGTGAACTGTGAACTGTGAACTGTGAACTGTGAACTGTGAACTGTGAACTGTGAACTGTGATCTGTGAACTGTGAACTGTGAACTGTGAACTGTGAACTGTAAACGGCGAATTGTGAACTGTGAACTGTGAAATGAAGGCTGTGAACTGTAAACTCTGATCTGTGAACTGTGCACTGCAAATTGTGAACTGTGATCGGCGAATTGTGAACTGTGAACTGTGAACTGTGGACAGTGAACTCTGAACTGTGAACTGTGAACTGTTAACTGTGAAGTGTGCACTTCAAATTGTGAACTGTGAACGGCGAATTGTGAACTGTGAATTGTGAAATGAAGGCTGTGAACTGTAAACTCTGATCTGTGAACTGTGCACTGCAAATTGTGAACTGTGATCGGCGAATTGAGAACTGTAAACTGTGAACTGTGGACAGTGAACTCTGAACTGTGAACTGTGAACTGTGAACTGTGAACTGTGAAGTGTGCACTTCAAATTGTGAACTGTGAACAGCGAATTGTGAACTGTGAACTGTGAAATGAAGACTGTGAACTGTAAACTCTGATCTGTGAACTGTAAACTGTGAACTGTGAACTGTGAACTGGGCAGTGTGAACTGTGAACTGTGAACTGTAAACTGTGAGCTGTGAACTTTGAAGTGTGCACTGCAAATTGTGAACTGTGATCGGCGAATTGTGAACTGTGAACTGTAAAGTCTCATCTGTGAACTGTGAACTGCGAACTGTGAACTGTGAACTGTGAACTGTAAGCTGTGAACTGTGAAATGTGCACTGCAAATTGTGAAATGTGCACTGCAAATTGTGAACTGTGAACGGCGAATTGTGAACTGTGAACTGTGAACTGTTAACTGTGAACTGTGAACTGTGTACTCCGAACTGTGAACTGTGAACTGTGAACTGTGAGCTGTAAACTGTGAAGTGTGCACTGCAAATTGTGAACTGTGATCGGCGAATTGTGAACAGTGGACTCTGAACTGTGAACTGTGAACTGTGAGCTGTGAACTGTGAAGTGTGCACTGCAAATTGTGAACTGTGATCGGCGAATTGTGAACTGTGAACTTTGAACTGTGAACTGTGAACTGTGAACTGTGAACTGTGAACTGTGAACTGTGAACTGTGAACTGTGAACTGTGAACTGTGAACTGTGAACTGTGAACTGTGAACTGTGAACTGTGAACTGTGAACTCTGAACTGTGAACTGTGAGCAGTGAACTGTGAAGTGTGCACTGCAAATTGTGAACTGTGGACTGTGAACTGTGAACTGTGAACTCTGAACTGTGAACTGTGAGCTGTAAAATGTGAAGTGTGCACTGCAAATTGTGAACTGTGAACGGCGAATTGTGAACTGTAAACTGTGAACTCTGATCTGTGAACTGTGAACTGCGAACTGTGAACTGTGAACTGTGATTTGTGAACTTTGAACTGTGAACTGTGAACTGTGAACTGTGAGCTGTGAACTTTGAAGTGTGCACTGCAAATTGTGAACTGTGATCGGCGAATTGTGAACTGTGGACTGTGAACTGTGGACAGTGAACTCTGAACTGTGAACTGTGAACTGTGAAGTGTGCACTTCAAATTGTGAACTGTGAACGGCAAATTGTGAACTGTGAACTGTGAAATGAAGGCTGTGAACTGTAAACTCTGATCTGGGCAGTGTGAACTGTGAGCTGTGAACTTTGAAGTGTGCACTGCAAATTGTGAACTGTGAACGGCGAATTGTGAACTGTGAACTGTGAACTGTGAACAGCGAACTGTGAACTGTGATTTGTGAACTGTGAACCGTGAACTGTGAACTGTGAACTGTGAACTGTGAACTGTGAGCTATGAACTTTGAAGTGTGCACTGCAAATTGTGAACTGTGATCAGCGAATTGTGAACTGTGGACAGTGAACTCTGAACTGTGAACTGTGAACTGTGAACTGTGAAGTGTGCACTGCAAATTTTGAACTGTGATCGGCGAATTGTAAACTGTGCACTGTGAACTGTGAACTCTGAACTGTGAACTGTGAGCTGTGAACTGTGGACTGTGAACTGTGAACTGTGAACTGTGAACTGTGAAGTGTGCACTTCAAATTGTGAACTGTGAACGGCGAATTGAGAACTGTGAATTGTGAGATGAAGGCTGTGAACTGTTAACTCTGATCTGTGAACTGTGCACTGCAAATTGTGAACTGTGATCGGCGAATTGTGAACTGTGATCGGCAAATTGTGAACTGTGGACTGTGAACTGTGGACAGTGAACTCTGAACTGTGAACTGTGAACTGTGAACTGTGAACTGTGAACTGTGAGACGTGAGCTGTGAACTGTAAAGTCTCATCTGTGAACTGTGAACTGCGAACTGTGAACTGTGAACTGTGAACTGTAAGCTGTGAACTGTGAAATGTGCACTGCAAATTGTGAAATGTGCACTGCAAATTGTGAACTGTGATCGGCAAATTGTGAACTGTGGACTGTGAACTGTGGACAGTGAACTCTGAACTGTGAACTGTGAACTGTGAACTGTGAACTGTGCACTTCAAATTGTGAACTGTGAACGGCGAATTGTGAACTGTGAACTGTGAAATGAAGGCTGTGAACTGTAAACTCTGATCTGTGAACTGTGCACTGCAAATTGTGAACTGTGATCGGCGAATTGTGAACTGTGAACTGTGAACTGTGGACAGTGAACTCTGAACTGTGAACTGTGAACTGTGAACTGTGAAGTGTGCACTTCAAATTGTGAACTGTGAACGGCGAATTGAGAACTGTGAATTGTGAGATGAAGGCTGTGAACTGTTAACTCTGATCTGTGAACTGTGCACTGCAAATTGTGAACTGTGATCGGCGAATTGTGAACTGTGAACTGTGAACTGTGGACAGTGAACTTTGAACTGTGAACTGTGAACTGTGAAGTGTGCACTTCAAATTGTGAACTGTGAACGGCGAATTGTGAACTGTGAACTGTGAAATGAAGACTGTGAACTGTAAACTCTGATCTGTAAACTGTAAACTGTGAACTGTGAACTGTGAACTGGTCAGTGTGAACTGTGAACTGTGAGCTGTGAACTGTGAACTGTGGACTGTGAACTCTGATCTGTGAACTGTGAACTGCGAAATGTGAACTGTGATTTGTGAACTGTGAACTGTGAACTGTGAGCTGTAAACTGTGAAGTGTGCACTGCAAATTGTGAACTGTGAACGGCGAATTGTGAACTGTAAACTGTGAACTCTGATCTGTGAACTGTGAACTGCGAACTGTGAACTGTGAACTGTGATTTGTGAACTTTGAACTGTGAACTGTGAACTGTGAGCTGTGAACTTTGAAGTGTGCACTGCAAATTGTGAACTGTGATCGGCGAATGGTGAACTGTGCACTGTGAACTGTGAACTCTGAACTGTGAACTGTGAGCTGTGAACTGTGAAGTGTGCACTGGAAATTGTGAACTGTGGACAGTGAACTGTGAACTGTAAGCTATGAACTTTGAAGTGTGCACTGCAAATTGTGAACTGTGATCAGCGAATTGTGAACTGTGGACTGTGAACTGTGGACAGTGAACTCTGAACTGTGAACTGTGAACTGTGAACTGTGAAGTGTGCACTTCAAATTGTGAACTGTGAACGGCGAATTGTGAACTGTGAACTGTGAAATGAAGACTGTGAACTGTAAACTCTGATCTGTGAACTGTGAACTGCAAATTGTGAACTGTGATTTGTGAACTGTGAACTGCGAACTGTGAACTGTGAACTGTGATTTGTGAACTTTGAACTGTGAACTGTGAACTGTGAGCTGTGAACTTTGAAGTGTGCACTGCAAATTGTGAACTGTGATCGGCGAATGGTGAACTGTGCACTGTGAACTGTGAACTCTGAACTGTGAACTGTGAGCTGTGAACTTTGAAGTGTGCACTGCAAATTGTGAACTGTGATCAGCGAATTGTGAACTGTGGACTGTGAACTGTGGACAGTGAACTCTGAACTGTGAACTGTGAACTGTGAAGTGTGCACTTCAAATTGTGAACTGTGAACGGCGAATTGTGAACTGTGAACTATGAACTGTGAACTGTGAACTGTGAACTGTGAACTGTGAACTGTGAACTGTGAACTGTGAACTGTGAACTGGGCAGTGTGAACTGTGAGTTGTGAACTTTGAAGTGTGCACTGCAAATTGTGAACTGTGATCGGCGAATTGGGAACTGTGAACTGTAAAGTCTCATCTGTGAACTGTGAACTGCGAACTGTGAACTGTGAACTGTGAACTGTGAACTGTAAGCTGTGAACTGTGAAATTTGCACTGCAAATTGTGAACTGTGAACGGCGAATTGTGAACTGTGAACTGTGAACTGTGAACAGCGAACTGTGAACTGTGATTTGTGAACTGTGAACCGTGAACTGTGAACTGTGAACTGTGAACTGTGAACTGTGAACTGTGAACTGTGAACTGTGAACTGTGAACTGTGAACTGTGAACTGTGATCTGTGAACTGTGAACTGTGAACTGTGAACTGTGAACTGTAAACGGCGAATTGTGAACTGTGAACTGTGAAATGAAGGCTGTGAACTGTAAACTCTGATCTGTGAACTGTGCACTGCAAATTGTGAACTGTGATCGGCGAATTGTGAACTGTGAACTGTGAACTGTGGACAGTGAACTCTGAACTGTGAACTGTGAACTGTGATCTGTGAACTGTGAACTGTGGACAGTGAACTTTGAACTGTGAACTGTGAACTGTGAACTGTGAAGTGTGCACTTCAAATTGTGAACTGTGAACGGCGAATTGTGAACTGTGAACTGTGAAATGAAGACTGTGAACTGTAAACTCTGATCTGTAAACTGTAAACTGTGAACTGTGAACTGTGAACTGGTCAGTGTGAACTGTGAACTGTGAGCTGTGAACTGTGAACTGTGGACTGTGAACTCTGATCTGTGAACTGTGAACTGCGAAATGTGAACTGTGATTTGTGAACTGTGAACTGTGAACTGTGAGCTGTAAACTGTGAAGTGTGCACTGCAAATTGTGAACTGTGAACGGCGAATTGTGAACTGTAAACTGTGAACTCTGATCTGTGAACTGTGTACTGCGAACTGTGAACTGTGAACTGTGATTTGTGAACTTTGAACTGTGAACTGTGAACTGTGAGCTGTGAACTTTGAAGTGTGCACTGCAAATTGTGAACTGTGATCGGCGAATGGTGAACTGTGCACTGTGAACTGTGAACTCTGAACTGTGAACTGTGAGCTGTGAACTGTGAAGTGTGCACTGGAAATTGTGAACTGTGGACAGTGAACTGTGAACTGTAAGCTATGAACTTTGAAGTGTGCACTGTAAATTGTGAACTGTGATCAGCGAATTGTGAACTGTGGACTGTGAACTGTGGACAGTGAACTCAGAACTGTGAACTGTGAAATGTGAACTGTGAAGTGTGCACTTCAAATTGTGAACTGTGAACGGCGAATTGTGAACTGTGAACTGTGAAATGAAGACTGTGAACTGTAAACTCTCATCTGTGAACTGTGAACTGCGAATTGTGAACTGTGATTTGTGAACTGTGAACTGTGAGACGTGAGCTGTGAACTTTGAAGTGTGCACTGCAAATTGTGAACTGTGATCAGCGAATTGTGAACTGTGGACTGTGAACTGTGGACAGTGAACTCTGAACTGTGAACTGTGAACTGTGAAGTGTGCACTTCAAATTGTGAACTGTGAACGGCGAATTGTGAACTGTGAACTATGAACTGTGAACTGTGAACTGTGAACTGTGAACTGTGAACTGTGAACTGTGAACTGTGAACTGTGAACTGGGCAGTGTGAACTGTGAGTTGTGAACTTTGAAGTGTGCACTGCAAATTGTGAACTGTGATCGGCGAATTGGGAACTGTGAACTGTAAAGTCTCATCTGTGAACTGTGAACTGCGAACTGTGAACTGTGAACTGTGAACTGTAAGCTGTGAACTGTGAAATTTGCACTGCAAATTGTGAACTGTGAACGGCGAATTGTGAACTGTGAACTGTGAACTGTGAACAGCGAACTGTGAACTGTGATTTGTGAACTGTGAACCGTGAACTGTGAACTGTGAACTGTGAACTGTGAGCTATGAACTTTGAAGTGTGCACTGCAAATTGTGAACTGTGATCAGCGAATTGTGAACTGTGGACAGTGAACTCTGAACTGTGAACTGTGAACTGTGAACTGTGAAGTGTGAACTGGGCAGTGTGAACTGTGAACTGAGAACTGTGAACTGTGAGCTGTGAACTTTGAAGTGTGCACTGCAAATTGTGAACTGTGAACGGCGAATTGTGAACTGTAAACTGTGAACTCTGATCTGTGAACTGTGAACTGCGAACTGTGAACTGTGATTTGTGAACTTTGAACTGTGAACTGTGAACTGTGAACTGTGAGCTGTGAACTTTGAAGTGTGCACTTCAAATTGTGAACTGTGAACGGCGAATTGTGAACTGTGAACTGTGGACAGTGAACTCTGAACTGTGAACTGTGAGCTATGAACTTTGAAGTGTGCACTGCAAATTGTGAACTGTGATCAGCGAATTGTGAACTGTGGACTGTGAACTGTGGACAGTGAACTCTGAACTGTGAACTGTGAGCTGTGAACTGTGAAGTGTGCACTGCAAATTGTGAACTGTGAACGGCGAATTGGGAACTGTGAACTGTAAAGTCTCATCTGTGAACTGTGAACTGTGAACTGTGAACTCTGAACTGTGAACTGTGAACTGTGAACTGTGAGCTGTACACTGTGAACTGTGAGCTGTGGACTGTGAACTGTGAACTGTGTACTCCGAACTGTGAACTGTGAAGTGTGCACTGCAAATTTTGAACTGTGATCTGCGAATTGTGAACTGTGCACTGTGAACTGTGAACTCTGAACTGTGAACTGTGAGCTGTGAACTGTGGACTGTGAACTGTGGACAGTGAACTCTGAACTGTGAACTGTGAACTGTGAACTGTGAACTGTGAAGTGTGCACTTCAAATTGTGAACTGTGAACAGCGAATTGTGAACTGTGAACTGTGAAATGAAGACTGTGAAATGTAAACTCTGATCTGTGAACTGTGAACTCTGAACTGTGAACTGTGAACTGTGAACTGTGAGCTGTACACTGTGAACTGTGAGCTGTGGACTGTGAACTGTGAACTGTGATCTGTGAACTGTGAACTGTGAACTGTGAGACGTGAGCTGTAACCTGTAAAGTCTCATCTGTGAACTGTGAACTGTGATTTGTGAACTGTGAACCGTGAACTGTGAACTGTGAACTGTGAACTGTGAGCTATGAACTTTGAAGTGTGCACTGCAAATTGTGAACTGTGATCAGCGAATTGTGAACTGTGGACTGTGAACTGTGGACAGTGAACTCTGAACTGTGAACTGTGAACTGTGAACTGTGAACTGTGAAGTGTGCACTTCAAATTGTGAACTGTGAACGGCGAATTGTGAACTGTGAACTGTGAAATGAAGAGTGTGAACTGTAAACTCTGATCTGTGAACTGTGAACTGCGAATTGTGAACTGTGATTTGTGAACTGTGAACTGTGAGCTGTGAACATTGAAGTGTGCACTGCAAATTGTGAACTGTGATCGGCGAATTGTGAACTGTGGACAGTGAACTCTGAACTGTGAACTGTGAACTGTGAACTGTGAAGTGTGAACTGGGCAGTGTGAACTGTGAACTGAGAACTGTGAACTGTGAGCTGTGAACTTTGAAGTGTGCACTGCAAATTGTGAACTGTGAACGGCGAATTGTGAACTGTAAACTGTGAACTCTGATCTGTGAACTGTGAACTGCGAACTGTGAACTGTGATTTGTGAACTTTGAACTGTGAACTGTGAACTGTGAACTGTGAACTGTGAGCTGTGAACTTTGAAGTGTGCACTTCAAATTGTGAACTGTGAACGGCGAATTGTGAACTGTGAACTGTGGACAGTGAACTCTGAACTGTGAACTGTGAGCTATGAACTTTGAAGTGTGCACTGCAAATTGTGAACTGTGATCAGCGAATTGTGAACTGTGGACTGTGAACTGTGGACAGTGAACTCTGAACTGTGAACTGTGAAGTGTGCACTGCAAATTGTGAACTGTGAACGGCGAATTGGGAACTGTGAACTGTAAAGTCTCATCTGTGAACTGTGAACTGTGAACTGTGAACTCTGAACTGTGAACTGTGAACTGTGAACTGTGAGCTGTACACTGTGAACTGTGAGCTGTGGACTGTGAACTGTGAACTGTGTACTCCGAACTGTGAACTGTGAAGTGTGCACTGCAAATTTTGAACTGTGATCGGCGAATTGTGAACTGTGCACTGTGAACTGTGAACTCTGAACTGTGAACTGTGAGCTGTGAACTGTGGACTGTGAACTGTGGACAGTGAACTCTGAACTGTGAACTGTGAACTGTGAACTGTGAACTGTGAAGTGTGCACTTCAAATTGTGAACTGTGAACGGCGAATTGTGAACTGTGAACTGTGAAATGAAGACTGTGAAATGTAAACTCTGATCTGTGAACTGTGAACTCTGAACTGTGAACTGTGAACTGTGAACTGTGAGCTGTACACTGTGAACTGTGAGCTGTGGACTGTGAACTGTGAACTGTGATCTGTGAACTGTGAACTGTGAACTGTGAGACGTGAGCTGTGAACTGTAAAGTCTCATCTGTGAACTGTGAACTGCGAACTGTGAACTGTGAACTGTGAACTGTAAGCTGTGAACTGTGAAATGTGCACTGCAAATTGTGAAATGTGCACTGCAAATTGTGAACTGTGATCGGCAAATTGTGAACTGTGGACTGTGAACTGTGGACAGTGAACTCTGAACTGTGAACTGTGAACTGTGAACTGTGAACTGTGCACTTCAAATTGTGAACTGTGAACGGCGAATTGTGAACTGTGAACTGTGAAATGAAGGCTGTGAACTGTAAACTCTGATCTGTGAACTGTGCACTGCAAATTGTGAACTGTGATCGGCGAATTGTGAACTGTGAACTGTGAACTGTGGACAGTGAACTCTGAACTGTGAACTGTGAACTGTGAACTGTGAAGTGTGCACTTCAAATTGTGAACTGTGAACGGCGAATTGTGAACTGTGAATTGTGAGATGAAGGCTGTGAACTGTAAACTCTGATCTGTGAACTGTGCACTGCAAATTGTGAACTGTGATCGGCGAATTGTGAACTGTGAACTGTGAACTGTGGACAGTGAACTGTGAACTGTGAACTGTGAACTGTGAACTGTGAACTGTGAACTGTGAACTGTGAACTGTGAACTGTGAACTGTGAACTGTGATCTGTGAACTGTGAACTGTGAACTGTGAACTGTGAACTGTGAACTGTGAACTGTGAACTGTGAACTGTGAACTGTGAACTGTGAACTGTGAACTGTGAACTGTGAACTGTGAACTGTGAACTGTGAACTGTGAACGGCGAATTGTGAACTGTGAATTGTGAGATGAAGGCTGTGAACTGTAAACTCTGATCTGTGAACTGTGCACTGCAAATTGTGAACTGTGATCGGCGAATTGTGAACTGTGAACTGTGAACTGTGGACAGTGAACTGTGAACTGTGAACTGTGAACTGTGAACTGTGAACTGTGAACTGTGAACTGGTCAGTGTGAACTGTGAACTGTGAGCTGTGAACTGTGAACTGTGGACTGTGAACTCTGATCTGTGAACTGTGAACTGCGAAATGTGAACTGTGATTTGTGAACTGTGAACTGTGAACTGTGAGCTGTAAACTGTGAAGTGTGCACTGCAAATTGTGAACTGTGAACGGCGAATTGTGAACTGTAAACTGTGAACTCTGATCTGTGAACTGTGTACTGCGAACTGTGAACTGTGAACTGTGATTTGTGAACTTTGAACTGTGAACTGTGAACTGTGAGCTGTGAACTTTGAAGTGTGCACTGCAAATTGTGAACTGTGATCGGCGAATGGTGAACTGTGCACTGTGAACTGTGAACTCTGAACTGTGAACTGTGAGCTGTGAACTGTGAAGTGTGCACTGGAAATTGTGAACTGTGGACAGTGAACTGTGAACTGTAAGCTATGAACTTTGAAGTGTGCACTGTAAATTGTGAACTGTGATCAGCGAATTGTGAACTGTGGACTGTGAACTGTGGACAGTGAACTCAGAACTGTGAACTGTGAAATGTGAACTGTGAAGTGTGCACTTCAAATTGTGAACTGTGAACGGCGAATTGTGAACTGTGAACTGTGAAATGAAGACTGTGAACTGTAAACTCTCATCTGTGAACTGTGAACTGCGAATTGTGAACTGTGATTTGTGAACTTTGAACTGTGAACTGTGAACTGTGAGCTGTGAACTTTGAAGTGTGCACTGCAAATTGTGAACTGTGATCGGCGAATGGTGAACTGTGCACTGTGAACTGTGAACTCTGAACTGTGAACTGTGAGCTGTGAACTGTGAAGTGTGCACTGGAAATTGTGAACTGTGGACAGTGAACTGTGAACTGTAAGCTATGAACTTTGAAGTGTGCACTGTAAATTGTGAACTGTGATCAGCGAATTGTGAACGGCGAATTGTGAACTGTAAACTGTGAACTCTGATCTGTGAACTGTGAACTGCGAACTGTGAACTGTGAACTGTGATTTGTGAACTTTGAACTGTGAACTGTGAACTGTGAGCTGTGAACTTTGAAGTGTGCACTGCAAATTGTGAACTGTGATCGGCGAATGGTGAACTGTGCACTGTGAACTGTGAACTCTGAACTGTGAACTGTGAGCTGTGAACTGTGAAGTGTGCACTGGAAATTGTGAACTGTGGACAGTGAACTGTGAACTGTAAGCTATGAACTTTGAAGTGTGCACTGCAAATTGTGAACTGTGATCAGCGAATTGTGAACTGTGGACTGTGAACTGTGGACAGTGAACTCTGAACTGTGAACTGTGAACTGTGAACTGTGAAGTGTGCACTTCAAATTGTGAACTGTGAACGGCGAATTGTGAACTGTGAACTGTGAAATGAAGACTGTGAACTGTAAACTCTGATCTGTGAACTGTGAACTGCAAATTGTGAACTGTGATTTGTGAACTGTGAACTGCGAACTGTGAACTGTGAACTGTGATTTGTGAACTTTGAACTGTGAACTGTGAACTGTGAGCTGTGAACTTTGAAGTGTGCACTGCAAATTGTGAACTGTGATCGGCGAATGGTGAACTGTGCACTGTGAACTGTGAACTCTGAACTGTGAACTGTGAGCTGTGAACTTTGAAGTGTGCACTGCAAATTGTGAACTGTGATCAGCGAATTGTGAACTGTGGACTGTGAACTGTGGACAGTGAACTCTGAACTGTGAACTGTGAACTGTGAAGTGTGCACTTCAAATTGTGAACTGTGAACGGCGAATTGTGAACTGTGAACTATGAACTGTGAACTGTGAACTGTGAACTGTGAACTGTGAACTGTGAACTGTGAACTGTGAACTGTGAACTGGGCAGTGTGAACTGTGAGTTGTGAACTTTGAAGTGTGCACTGCAAATTGTGAACTGTGATCGGCGAATTGGGAACTGTGAACTGTAAAGTCTCATCTGTGAACTGTGAACTGCGAACTGTGAACTGTGAACTGTGAACTGTGAACTGTAAGCTGTGAACTGTGAAATTTGCACTGCAAATTGTGAACTGTGAACGGCGAATTGTGAACTGTGAACTGTGAACTGTGAACAGCGAACTGTGAACTGTGATTTGTGAACTGTGAACCGTGAACTGTGAACTGTGAACTGTGAACTGTGAACTGTGAACTGTGAACTGTGAACTGTGAACTGTGAACTGTGAACTGTGAACTGTGATCTGTGAACTGTGAACTGTGAACTGTGAACTGTAAACGGCGAATTGTGAACTGTGAACTGTGAAATGAAGGCTGTGAACTGTAAACTCTGATCTGTGAACTGTGCACTGCAAATTGTGAACTGTGATCGGCGAATTGTGAACTGTGAACTGTGAACTGTGGACAGTGAACTCTGAACTGTGAACTGTGAACTGTGATCTGTGAACTGTGAACTGTGGACAGTGAACTTTGAACTGTGAACTGTGAACTGTGAACTGTGAAGTGTGCACTTCAAATTGTGAACTGTGAACGGCGAATTGTGAACTGTGAACTGTGAAATGAAGACTGTGAACTGTAAACTCTGATCTGTAAACTGTAAACTGTGATCTGTGAACTGTGAACTGGTCAGTGTGAACTGTGAACTGTGAGCTGTGAACTGTGAACTGTGGACTGTGAACTCTGATCTGTGAACTGTGAACTGCGAAATGTGAACTGTGATTTGTGAACTGTGAACTGTGAACTGTGAGCTGTAAACTGTGAAGTGTGCACTGCAAATTGTGAACTGTGAACGGCGAATTGTGAACTGTAAACTGTGAACTCTGATCTGTGAACTGTGTACTGCGAACTGTGAACTGTGAACTGTGATTTGTGAACTTTGAACTGTGAACTGTGAACTGTGAGCTGTGAACTTTGAAGTGTGCACTGCAAATTGTGAACTGTGATCGGCGAATGGTGAACTGTGCACTGTGAACTGTGAACTCTGAACTGTGAACTGTGAGCTGTGAACTGTGAAGTGTGCACTGGAAATTGTGAACTGTGGACAGTGAACTGTGAACTGTAAGCTATGAACTTTGAAGTGTGCACTGTAAATTGTGAACTGTGATCAGCGAATTGTGAACTGTGGACTGTGAACTGTGGACAGTGAACTCAGAACTGTGAACTGTGAAATGTGAACTGTGAAGTGTGCACTTCAAATTGTGAACTGTGAACGGCGAATTGTGAACTGTGAACTGTGAAATGAAGACTGTGAACTGTAAACTCTCATCTGTGAACTGTGAACTGCGAATTGTGAACTGTGATTTGTGAACTGTGAACTGTGAGACGTGAGCTGTGAACTTTGAAGTGTGCACTGCAAATTGTGAACTGTGATCAGCGAATTGTGAACTGTGGACTGTGAACTGTGGACAGTGAACTCTGAACTGTGAACTGTGAACTGTGAAGTGTGCACTTCAAATTGTGAACTGTGAACGGCGAATTGTGAACTGTGAACTATGAACTGTGAACTGTGAACTGTGAACTGTGAACTGTGAACTGTGAACTGTGAACTGTGAACTGTGAACTGGGCAGTGTGAACTGTGAGTTGTGAACTTTGAAGTGTGCACTGCAAATTGTGAACTGTGATCGGCGAATTGGGAACTGTGAACTGTAAAGTCTCATCTGTGAACTGTGAACTGCGAACTGTGAACTGTGAACTGTGAACTGTAAGCTGTGAACTGTGAAATTTGCACTGCAAATTGTGAACTGTGAACGGCGAATTGTGAACTGTGAACTGTGAACTGTGAACAGCGAACTGTGAACTGTGATTTGTGAACTGTGAACCGTGAACTGTGAACTGTGAACTGTGAACTGTGAGCTATGAACTTTGAAGTGTGCACTGCAAATTGTGAACTGTGATCAGCGAATTGTGAACTGTGGACAGTGAACTCTGAACTGTGAACTGTGAACTGTGAACTGTGAAGTGTGAACTGGGCAGTGTGAACTGTGAACTGAGAACTGTGAACTGTGAGCTGTGAACTTTGAAGTGTGCACTGCAAATTGTGAACTGTGAACGGCGAATTGTGAACTGTAAACTGTGAACTCTGATCTGTGAACTGTGAACTGCGAACTGTGAACTGTGATTTGTGAACTTTGAACTGTGAACTGTGAACTGTGAACTGTGAGCTGTGAACTTTGAAGTGTGCACTTCAAATTGTGAACTGTGAACGGCGAATTGTGAACTGTGAACTGTGGACAGTGAACTCTGAACTGTGAACTGTGAGCTATGAACTTTGAAGTGTGCACTGCAAATTGTGAACTGTGATCAGCGAATTGTGAACTGTGGACTGTGAACTGTGGACAGTGAACTCTGAACTGTGAACTGTGAGCTGTGAACTGTGAAGTGTGCACTGCAAATTGTGAACTGTGAACGGCGAATTGGGAACTGTGAACTGTAAAGTCTCATCTGTGAACTGTGAACTGTGAACTGTGAACTCTGAACTGTGAACTGTGAACTGTGAACTGTGAGCTGTACACTGTGAACTGTGAGCTGTGGACTGTGAACTGTGAACTGTGTACTCCGAACTGTGAACTGTGAAGTGTGCACTGCAAATTTTGAACTGTGATCTGCGAATTGTGAACTGTGCACTGTGAACTGTGAACTCTGAACTGTGAACTGTGAGCTGTGAACTGTGGACTGTGAACTGTGGACAGTGAACTCTGAACTGTGAACTGTGAACTGTGAACTGTGAACTGTGAAGTGTGCACTTCAAATTGTGAACTGTGAACAGCGAATTGTGAACTGTGAACTGTGAAATGAAGACTGTGAAATGTAAACTCTGATCTGTGAACTGTGAACTCTGAACTGTGAACTGTGAACTGTGAGCTGTACACTGTGAACTGTGAGCTGTGGACTGTGAACTGTGAACTGTGATCTGTGAACTGTGAACTGTGAACTGTGAGACGTGAGCAGTGAACTGTAAAGTCTCATCTGTGAACTGTGAACTGTGATTTGTGAACTGTGAACCGTGAACTGTGAACTGTGAACTGTGAACTGTGAGCTATGAACTTTGAAGTGTGCACTGCAAATTGTGAACTGTGATCAGCGAATTGTGAACTGTGGACTGTGAACTGTGGACAGTGAACTCTGAACTGTGAACTGTGAACTGTGAACTGTGAACTGTGAAGTGTGCACTTCAAATTGTGAACTGTGAACGGCGAATTGTGAACTGTGAACTGTGAAATGAAGAGTGTGAACTGTAAACTCTGATCTGTGAACTGTGAACTGCGAATTGTGAACTGTGATTTGTGAACTGTGAACTGTGAGCTGTGAACATTGAAGTGTGCACTGCAAATTGTGAACTGTGATCGGCGAATTGTGAACTGTGGACAGTGAACTCTGAACTGTGAACTGTGAACTGTGAACTGTGAAGTGTGAACTGGGCAGTGTGAACTGTGAACTGAGAACTGTGAACTGTGAGCTGTGAACTTTGAAGTGTGCACTGCAAATTGTGAACTGTGAACGGCGAATTGTGAACTGTAAACTGTGAACTCTGATCTGTGAACTGTGAACTGCGAACTGTGAACTGTGATTTGTGAACTTTGAACTGTGAACTGTGAACTGTGAACTGTGAGCTGTGAACTTTGAAGTGTGCACTTCAAATTGTGAACTGTGAACGGCGAATTGTGAACTGTGAACTGTGGACAGTGAACTCTGAACTGTGAACTGTGAGCTATGAACTTTGAAGTGTGCACTGCAAATTGTGAACTGTGATCAGCGAATTGTGAACTGTGGACTGTGAACTGTGGACAGTGAACTCTGAACTGTGAACTGTGAAGTGTGCACTGCAAATTGTGAACTGTGAACGGCGAATTGGGAACTGTGAACTGTAAAGTCTCATCTGTGAACTGTGAACTGTGAACTGTGAACTCTGAACTGTGAACTGTGAACTGTGAACTGTGAGCTGTACACTGTGAACTGTGAGCTGTGGACTGTGAACTGTGAACTGTGTACTCCGAACTGTGAACTGTGAAGTGTGCACTGCAAATTTTGAACTGTGATCGGCGAATTGTGAACTGTGCACTGTGAACTGTGAACTCTGAACTGTGAACTGTGAGCTGTGAACTGTGGACTGTGAACTGTGGACAGTGAACTCTGAACTGTGAACTGTGAACTGTGAACTGTGAACTGTGAAGTGTGCACTTCAAATTGTGAACTGTGAACGGCGAATTGTGAACTGTGAACTGTGAAATGAAGACTGTGAAATGTAAACTCTGATCTGTGAACTGTGAACTCTGAACTGTGAACTGTGAACTGTGAACTGTGAGCTGTACACTGTGAACTGTGAGCTGTGGACTGTGAACTGTGAACTGTGATCTGTGAACTGTGAACTGTGAACTGTGAGACGTGAGCTGTGAACTGTAAAGTCTCATCTGTGAACTGTGAACTGCGAACTGTGAACTGTGAACTGTGAACTGTAAGCTGTGAACTGTGAAATGTGCACTGCAAATTGTGAAATGTGCACTGCAAATTGTGAACTGTGATCGGCAAATTGTGAACTGTGGACTGTGAACTGTGGACAGTGAACTCTGAACTGTGAACTGTGAACTGTGAACTGTGAACTGTGCACTTCAAATTGTGAACTGTGAACGGCGAATTGTGAACTGTGAATTGTGAGATGAAGGCTGTGAACTGTAAACTCTGATCTGTGAACTGTGCACTGCAAATTGTGAACTGTGATCGGCGAATTGTGAACTGTGAACTGTGAACTGTGGACAGTGAACTGTGAACTGTGAACTGTGAACTGTGAACTGTGAACTGTGAACTGTGAACTGTGAACTGTGAACTGTGAACTGTGAACTGTGAACTGTGATCTGTGAACTGTGAACTGTGAACTGTGAACTGTGAACTGTGAACTGTGAACTGTGAACTGTGAACTGTGAACTGTGAACTGTGAACTGTGAACTGTGAACTGTGAACTGTGAACTGTGAACTGTGAACTGTGAACGGCGAATTGTGAACTGTGAATTGTGAGATGAAGGCTGTGAACTGTAAACTCTGATCTGTGAACTGTGCACTGCAAATTGTGAACTGTGATCGGCGAATTGTGAACTGTGAACTGTGAACTGTGGACAGTGAACTGTGAACTGTGAACTGTGAACTGTGAACTGTGAACTGTGAACTGTGAACTGTGAACTGTGAACTGTGAACTGTGAACTGTGATCTGTGAACTGTGAACTGTGAACTGTGAACTGTGAACTGTGAACTGTGAACTGTGAACTGTGAACTGTGAACTGTGAACTGTGAACTGTGAACTGTGAACTGTGAACTGTGAACTGTGAAGTGTGCACTTCAAATTGTGAACTGTGAACGGCGAATTGTGAACTGTGAATTGTGAGATGAAGGCTGTGAACTGTAAACTCTGATCTGTGAACTGTGCACTGCAAATTGTGAACTGTGATCGGCGAATTGTGAACTGTGAACTGTGAACTGTGGACAGTGAACTGTGAACTGTGAACTGTGAACTGTGAACTGTGAACTGTGAACTGTGAACTGTGAACTGTGAACTGTGAACTGTGATCTGTGAACTGTGAACTGTGAACTGTGAACTGTGAACTGTGAACTGTGAACTGTGAACTGTGAACTGTGAACTGTGAACTGTGAACTGTGATTTGTGAACTGTGAACTGTGAACTGTGAACTGTGAGACGTGAGCTGTGAACTTTGAAGTGTGCACTGCAAATTGTGAACTGTGATTAGCGAATTGTGAACTGTGGACTGTGAACTGTGGACAGTGAACTCTGAACTGTGAACTGTGAACTGTGAAGTGTGCACTTCAAATTGTGAACTGTGAACGGCGAATTGTGAACTGTGAACTGTGAACTGTGAACTGTGAACTGTGAACTGTGAACTGTGAACTGTGAACTGTGAACTGTGAACTGTGAACTGGGCAGTGTGAACTGTGAGTTGTGAACTTTGAAGTGTGCACTGCAAATTGTGAACTGTGATCGGCGAATTGGGAACTGTGAACTGTAAAGTCTCATCTGTGAACTGTGAACTGCGAACTGTGAACTGTGAACTGTGAACTGTCAGCTGTGAACTGTGAAATCTGCACTGCAAATTGTGAACTGTGAACGGCGAATTGTGAACTGTGAACTGTGAACTGTGAACAGCGAACTGTGAACTGTGATTTGTGAACTGTGAACCGTGAACTGTGAACTGTGAACTGTGAACTGTGCACTGCAAATTGTGAACTGTGATCAGCGAATTGTGAACTGTGGACTGTGAACTGTGGACAGTGAACTCTGAACTGTGAACTGTGAACTGTGAACTGTGAACTGTGAACTGTGAAGTGTGCACTTCAAATTGTGAACTGTGAACGG
Source organism: Lasioglossum villosulum (assembly GCA_963971365.1). NCBI lineage: Eukaryota > Metazoa > Arthropoda > Insecta > Hymenoptera > Halictidae > Lasioglossum > Lasioglossum villosulum. The sequence goes on from OZ020495.1 coordinate 30,670,229, forward strand.
CGAATTGTGAACTGTGAACTGTGAAATGAAGACTGTGAACTGTAAACTCTGATCTGTGAACTGTGAACTGCGAATTGTGAACTGTGATTTGTGAACTGTGAACTGTGAGCTGTGAACATTGAAGTGTGCACTGCAAATTGTGAACTGTGATCGGCGAATTGTGAACTGTGGACAGTGAACTCTGAACTGTGAACTGTGAAGTGCGAACTGGGCAGTGTGAACTGTGAACTGAGAACTGTGAACTGTGAGCTGTGAACATTGGAGTGTGCACTGCAAATTGTGAACTGTGATCGGCGAATTGTGAACTGTGGACAGTGAACTTTGAACTGTGAACTGTGAACTGTGAGCTGTGAACTTTGAAGTGTGCACTTCAAATTGTGAACTGTGAACGGCGAATTGTGAACTGTGAACTGTGGACAGTGAACTCTGAACTGTGAACTGTGAGCTATGAACTTTGAAGTGTGCACTGCAAATTGTGAACTGTGATCAGCGAATTGTGAACTGTGGACTGTGAACTGTGGACAGTGAACTCTGAACTGTGAACTGTGAGCTGTGAACTGTGAAGTGTGCACTGCAAATTGTGAACTGTGAACGGCGAATTGGGAACTGTGAACTGTAAAGTCTCATCTGTGAACTGTGAACTGCGTACTGCGAACTGTGAACTGTAAGCTGTGAACTGTGAAGTGCGCACTGCAAATTGTGAACTGTGAACGGCGAATTGTGAACTGTGAACTGTGAACTGTGAACTGTGAACTGTGAACTGTGAACTGTGAACTGTGAACTGTGAACTGTGAACTGTGAACTGTGAACTGTGAACTGTGAACTGTGAACTGTGAACTGTGAACTGTGAACTGTGAACTGTGAACTGTGAACTGTGAACTGTGAACTGTGAACTGTGAACTGTGAACTGTGAACTGTGAACTGTGAACTGTGAACTGTGAACTGTGAACTGTGAACTGTGAACTGTGAACTGTGAACTGTGAACTGTGAACTGTGAACTGTGAACTGTGAACTGTGAACTGTGAACTGTGAACTGTGAACTGTGAACTGTGAACTGTGAACTGTGAACTGTGAACTGTGAACTGTGAACTGTGAACTGTGAACTGTGAACTGTGAACTGTGAACTGTGAACTGTGAACTGTGAACTGTGAACTGTGAACTGTGAACTGTGGACTGTGAACTGTGGACAGTGTACTCTGAACTGTGAACTGTGAGCTGTGAACTGTGAAGTGTGCACTGCAAATTGTGAACTGTGAACGGCGAATTGGGAACTGTGAACTGTAAAGTCTCATCTGTGAACTGTGAACTGTGAACTGTGAACTCTGAACTGTGAACTGTGAACTGTGAACTGTGAGCTGTACACTGTGAACTGTGAGCTGTGGACTGTGAACTGTGAACTGTGTACTCCGAACTGTGAACTGTGAAGTGTGCACTGCAAATTTTGAACTGTGATCGGCGAATTGTGAACTGTGCACTGTGAACTGTGAACTCTGAACTGTGAACTGTGAGCTGTGAACTGTGGACTGTGAACTGTGGACAGTGAACTCTGAACTGTGAACTGTGAACTGTGAACTGTGAACTGTGAACTGTGAAGTGTGCACTTCAAATTGTGAACTGTGAACGGCGAATTGTGAACTGTGAACTGTGAAATGAAGACTGTGAAATGTAAACTCTGATCTGTGAACTGTGAACTCTGAACTGTGAACTGTGAACTGTGAACTGTGAGCTGTACACTGTGAACTGTGAGCTGTGGACTGTGAACTGTGAACTGTGATCTGTGAACTGTGAACTGTGAACTGTGAGACGTGAGCTGTGAACTGTAAAGTCTCATCTGTGCACTGTGAACTGCGAACTGTGAACTGTGAACTGTGAACTGTAAGCTGTGAACTGTGAAATGTGCACTGCAAATTGTGAAATGTGCACTGCAAATTGTGAAATGTGCACTGCAAATTGTGAACTGTGATCGGCAAATTGTGAACTGTGGACTGTGAACTGTGGACAGTGAACTCTGAACTGTGAACTGTGAACTGTGAACTGTGAACTGTGCACTTCAAATTGTGAACTGTGAACGGCGAATTGTGAACTGTGAACTGTGAAATGAAGGCTGTGAACTGTAAACTCTGATCTGTGAACTGTGCACTGCAAATTGTGAACTGTGATCGGCGAATTGTGAACTGTGAACTGTGAACTGTGGACAGTGAACTCTGAACTGTGAACTGTGAACTGTGAACTGTGAAGTGTGCACTTCAAATTGTGAACTGTGAACGGCGAATTGTGAACTGTGAATTGTGAGATGAAGGCTGTGAACTGTAAACTCTGATCTGTGAACTGTGCACTGCAAATTGTGAACTGTGATCGGCGAATTGTGAACTGTGAACTGTGAACTGTGGACAGTGAACTGTGAACTGTGAACTGTGAACTGTGAACTGTGAACTGTGAACTGTGAACTGTGAACTGTGAACTGTGAACTGTGAACTGTGAACTGTGATCTGTGAACTGTGAACTGTGAACTGTGAACTGTGAACTGTGAACTGTGAACTGTGAACTGTGAACTGTGAACTGTGAACTGTGAACTGTGAACTGTGAACTGTGAACTGTGAACTGTGATTTGTGAACTGTGAACTGTGAACTGTGAACTGTGAGACGTGAGCTGTGAACTTTGAAGTGTGCACTGCAAATTGTGAACTGTGATCAGCGAATTGTGAACTGTGGACTGTGAACTGTGGACAGTGAACTGTGAACTGTGAACTGTGAACTGTGAACTGTGAACTGTGAACTGTGAACTGTGATTTGTGAACTGTGAACTGTGAACTGTGAACTGTGAACTGTGAGACGTGAGCTGTGAACTTTGAAGTGTGCACTGCAAATTGTGAACTGTGATCAGCGAATTGTGAACTGTGGACTGTGAACTGTGGACAGTGAACTCTGAACTGTGAACTGTGAACTGTGAAGTGTGCACTTCAAATTGTGAACTGTGAACGGCGAATTGTGAACTGTGAACTGTGAACTGTGAACTGTGAACTGTGAACTGTGAACTGTGAACTGTGAACTGTGAACTGTGAACTGTGAACTGTGAACTGTGAACTGTGAACTGTGAACTGTGAACTGTGAACTGTGAACTGTGAACTGTGAACTGTGAACTGTGAACTGTGAACTGTGAGCTGTAAACTGTGAGCTGTAAACTGTGAAGTGTGCACTGCAAATTGTGAACAGAGATCGGCGAATTGTGAACTGTGCACTGTGAACTGTGAACTCTGAACTGTGAACTGTGAGCTGTGAACTTTGTAGTGTGCACTGCAAATTGTGAACTGAGATCGGCGAATTGTGAACTGTGGACTGTGAACTGTGGACAGTGAACTGTGAAGTGTGCACTGCAAATTTTGAACTGTGATCGGCGAATTGTGAACTGTGCACTGTGAACTGTGAACTCTGAACTGTGAACTGTGAGCTGTGAACTGTGGACTGTGAACTGTGGACAGTGAACTCTGAACTGTGAACTGTGAACTGTGAACTGTGAACTGTGAACTGTGAAGTGTGCACTTCAAATTGTGAACTGTGAACGGCGAATTGTGAACTGTGAACTGTGAAATGAAGACTGTGAAATGTAAACTCTGATCTGTGAACTGTGAACTCTGAACTGTGAACTGTGAACTGTGAACTGTGAGCTGTACACTGTGAACTGTGAGCTGTGGACTGTGAACTGTGAACTGTGATCTGTGAACTGTGAACTGTGAACTGTGAGACGTGAGCTGTGAACTGTAAAGTCTCATCTGTGCACTGTGAACTGCGAACTGTGAACTGTGAACTGTGAACTGTAAGCTGTGAACTGTGAAATGTGCACTGCAAATTGTGAAATGTGCACTGCAAATTGTGAAATGTGCACTGCAAATTGTGAACTGTGATCGGCAAATTGTGAACTGTGGACTGTGAACTGTGGACAGTGAACTCTGAACTGTGAACTGTGAACTGTGAACTGTGAACTGTGCACTTCAAATTGTGAACTGTGAACGGCGAATTGTGAACTGTGAACTGTGAAATGAAGGCTGTGAACTGTAAACTCTGATCTGTGAACTGTGCACTGCAAATTGTGAACTGTGATCGGCGAATTGTGAACTGTGAACTGTGAACTGTGGACAGTGAACTCTGAACTGTGAACTGTGAACTGTGAAGTGTGCACTTCAAATTGTGAACTGTGAACGGCGAATTGTGAACTGTGAATTGTGAGATGAAGGCTGTGAACTGTAAACTCTGATCTGTGAACTGTGCACTGCAAATTGTGAACTGTGATCGGCGAATTGTGAACTGTGAACTGTGAACTGTGGACAGTGAACTGTGAACTGTGAACTGTGAACTGTGAACTGTGAACTGTGAACTGTGAACTGTGAACTGTGAACTGTGAACTGTGAACTGTGAACTGTGATCTGTGAACTGTGAACTGTGAACTGTGAACTGTGAACTGTGAACTGTGAACTGTGAACTGTGAACTGTGAACTGTGAACTGTGAACTGTGAACTGTGAACTGTGAACTGTGAACTGTGATTTGTGAACTGTGAACTGTGAACTGTGAACTGTGAGACGTGAGCTGTGAACTTTGAAGTGTGCACTGCAAATTGTGAACTGTGATCAGCGAATTGTGAACTGTGGACTGTGAACTGTGGACAGTGAACTGTGAACTGTGAACTGTGAACTGTGAACTGTGAACTGTGAACTGTGAACTGTGATTTGTGAACTGTGAACTGTGAACTGTGAACTGTGAACTGTGAGACGTGAGCTGTGAACTTTGAAGTGTGCACTGCAAATTGTGAACTGTGATCAGCGAATTGTGAACTGTGGACTGTGAACTGTGGACAGTGAACTCTGAACTGTGAACTGTGAACTGTGAAGTGTGCACTTCAAATTGTGAACTGTGAACGGCGAATTGTGAACTGTGAACTGTGAACTGTGAACTGTGAACTGTGAACTGTGAACTGTGAACTGTGAACTGTGAACTGTGAACTGTGAACTGTGAACTGTGAACTGTGAACTGTGAACTGTGAACTGTGAACTGTGAACTGTGAACTGTGAACTGTGAACTGTGAACTGTGAGCTGTAAACTGTGAGCTGTAAACTGTGAAGTGTGCACTGCAAATTGTGAACAGAGATCGGCGAATTGTGAACTGTGCACTGTGAACTGTGAACTCTGAACTGTGAACTGTGAGCTGTGAACTTTGTAGTGTGCACTGCAAATTGTGAACTGAGATCGGCGAATTGTGAACTGTGGACTGTGAACTGTGGACAGTGAACTCTGGACTGTGAACAGTGAACTGTGAACTGTGAAGTGTGCACTTCAAATTGTGAACTGTGAACGGCGAATTGTGAACTGTGAACTGTGAAATGAAGGCTGTGAACTGTAAACTCTGATCTGTGAACTGTGAACTGCGAATTGTGAACTGTGATTTGTGAACTGTGAACTGTGAACTGTGATCTGGGCAGTGTGAACTGTGAGCTGTGAACTTTGAAGTGTGCACTGCAAATTGTGAACTGTGATCGGCGAATTGGGAACTGTGAACTGTAAAGTCTCATCTGTGAACTGTGAACTGCGAATTGTGAACTGTGGACTGTGAACTGTGGACAGTGAACTCTGAACTGTGAACTGTGAGCTGTGAACTGTGAAGTGTGCACTGCAAATTGTGAACTGTGAACGGCGAATTGTGAACTGTGGACTGTGAACTCTGATCTGTGAACTGTGAACTGCGAAATGTGAACTGTGATTTGTGAACTGTGAACTGCGAAATGTGAACTGTGATTTGTGAACTGTGAACTGTGGGCTGTAAACTGTGAAGTGTGCACTGCAAATTGTGAACTATGAACGGCGAATTGTGAACTGTAAACTGTGAACTCTGATCTGTGAACTGTGAACTGCGAACTGTGAACTGTGATTTGTGAACTTTGAACTGTGAACTGTGAACTGTGAACGGCGAATTGTGAACTGTGAACTGTGAACAGCGAACTGTGAACTGGGATTTGTGAACTGTGAACCGTGAACTGTGAACTGTGAACTGTGAACTGTGAGCTATGAACTTTGAAGTGTGCACTGCAAATTGTGAACTGTGATCAGCGAATTGTGAACTGTGGACTGTGAACTGTGGACAGTGAACTCTAAACTGTGAACTGTGAAGTGTGCACTTCAAATTGTGAACTGTGAACGGCGAATTGTGAACTGTGAACTGTGAACTGTGAACTGTGAACTGTGAACTGTGAACTGTGAACTGTGAACTGTGAACTGTGAACTGTGAACTGTGAACTGTGAACTGTGAGCTGTAAACTGTGAAGTGTGCACTGCAAATTGTGAACTGTGGTCGGCGAATGGTGAACTGTGCACTGTGAAATGAAGACTGTGAACTGTAAACTCTGATCTGTGAACTGTGAACTGCGAATTGTGAACTGTGATTTGTGAACTGTGAACTGTGAGCTGTGAACATTGAAGTGTGCACTGCAAATTGTGAACTGTGATCGGCGAATTGTGAACTGTGGACGGTGAACTCTGAACTGTGAACTGTGAACTGTGAACTGTGAAGTGTGAACTGGGCAGTGTGAACTGTGAACTGAGAACTGTGAACTGTGAGCTGTGAACTTTGAAGTGTGCACTTCAAATTGTGAACTGTGAACGGCGAATTGTGAACTGTAAACTGTGGACTCTGATCTGTGAACTGTGAACTGCGAACTGTGAACTGTGATTTGTGAACTTTGAACTGTGAACTGTGAACTGTGAACGGCGAATTGTGAACTGTGAACTGTGAACTGTGAACAGCGAACTGTGAACTGGGATTTGTGAACTGTGAACCGTGAACTGTGAACTGTGAACTGTGAACTGTGAACTGTGGGCTATGAACTTTGAAGTGTGCACTGCAAATTGTGAACTGTGATCAGCGAATTGTGAACTGTGGACTGTGAACTGTGGACAGTGAACTCTGAACTGTGAACTGTGAACTGTGAACTGTGAACTGTGAAGTGTGCACTTCAAATTGTGAACTGTGAACGGCGAATTGTGAACTGTGAACTGTGAACAGCGAACTGTGAACTGTGATTTGTGAACTGTGAACAGTGAACTGTGAACTGTGAACTGTGAGCTATGAACTTTGAAGTGTGCACTGCAAATTGTGAACTGTGATCAGCGAATTGTGAACTGTGGACTGTGAACTGTGGACAGTGAACTCTGAACTGTGAACTGTGAGCTGTGAACTGTGAAGTGTGCACTGCAAATTGTGAACTGTGAACGGCGAATTGGGAACTGTGAACTGTAAAGTCTCATCTGTGAACTGTGAACTGCGAACTGTGAACTGTGAGCTGTGGACTGTGTACTGTGAGCTGTCCACTGTGAACTGTGAACTGTGAACTGTGAACTGTGAACTGTGAACTGTGAACTGTGAACTGTGAACTGTGAACGGCGAATTGTGAACTGTGAGCTGTAAACTGTGAAGTGTGCACTGCAAATTGTGAACTGGGATCGGCGAATTGTGAACTGTGCACTGTGAACTGTGAACTCTGAACTGTGAACTGTGAACTGTGAACTGTGAGCTGTGAACTTTGAAGTGTGCACTGCAAATTGTGAACTGTGAACGGCGAATTGTGAACTGTGAACTGTGAAATGAAGGCTGTGATCTGTAAACTCTGATCTGTGAACTGTGCACTGCAAATTGTGAACTGTGATCGGCGAATTGTGAACTGTGAACTGTGAACTGTGAACTGTGGACTGTGAACTTTGAACTGTGAACTGTGAACTGTGAAGTGTGCACTTCAAATTGTGAACTGTGAACGGCGAATTGTGAACTGTGAACTGTGAAATGAAGACTGTGAACTGTAAACTCTGATCTGTGAACTTTGAACTGCGAATTGTGAACTGTGATTTGTGAACTGTGAACTGTGAACTGTGAACTGTGAACTGTGAACTGTGAGACGTGAACTGTGAACGGCGAATTGTGAACTGTGAACTGTGAACTGTGAACAGCGAACTGTGAACTCTGAACTGTGAACTGTGAACTGTGAACTGTGAACTGTGAGCTGTACACTGTGAACTGTGAGCTGTGGACTGTGAACTGTGAACTGTGAACTCCGAACTGTGAACTGTGAACTGTGAACTGTGAGCTGTGAGCTGTACACTGTGAACTGTGAACTGTGAACTGTGAACTGTGAACTGTGAACTGTGAACTGTGAACTGTGAACTGTGAACTGTGAACTGTGGACAGTGAACTCTGAACTGTGAACTGTGAACTGTGAACTGTGAAGTGTGAACTGGGCAGTGTGAACTGTGAACTGAGAACTGTGAACTGTGAGCTGTGAACTTTGAAGTGTGCACTGCAAATTGTGGACTGTGAACGGCGAATTGTGAACTGTAAACTGTGAACTCTGATCTGTGAACTGTGAACTGCGAACTGTGAACTGTGATTTGTGAACTTTGAACTGTGAACTGTGAACTGTGAACAGTGAGCTGTGAACTTTGAAGTGTGCTCTTTAAATTTTGAACTGTGAACGGCGAATTGTGAACTGTGAACTGTGGACAGTGAACTCTGAACTGTGAACTGTGAGCTATGAACTTTGAAGTGTGCACTGCAAATTGTGAACTGTGATCAGCGAATTGTGAACTGTGGACTGTGAACTGTGGACAGTGAACTCTGAACTGTGAACTGTGAGCTGTAAACTGTGAAGTGTGCACTGCAAATTGTGAACTGTGATCGGCGAATTGTGAACTGTGCACTGTGAACTGTGAACTGGACAGTGTGAATTGTGAGCTGTGAACTTTGAAGTGTGCACTGCAAATTGTGAACTGTGATCGGCGAATTGGGAACTGTGAACTGTAAAGTCTCATCTGTGAACTGTGAACTGCGAACTGTGAACTGTGAACTGTGAACTGTAAGCTGTGAACTGTGAAATTTGCACTGCAAATTGTGAACTGTGAACGGCGAATTGTGAACTGTGAACTGTGAACTGTGAACAGCGAACTGTGAACTGTGATTTGTGAACTGTGAACCGTGAACTGTGAACTGTGAACTGTGAGCTATGAACTTTGAAGTATGCACTGCAAATTGTGAACTGTGATCAGCGAATTGTGAACTGTGGACTGTGAACTGTGGACAGTGAACTCTGAACTGTGAACTGTGAGCTGTGAACTGTGAAGTGTGCACTGCAAATTGTGAACTGTGAACGGCGAATTGTGAACTGTGAACTGTGAACTGTGAACTGTGAACAGCGAACTGTGAACTGTGATTTGTGAACTGTGAACTGTGAACTGTGAACTGCGAACTGTGAACTGTGAGCTGTGGACTGTGAACTGTGAACTGTGAACTCCGAACTGTGAACTGTGAACTGTGAGCTGTGAGCTGTACACTGTGAACTGTGAACTGTGAACTGTGAACTGTGATTTGTGAACTTTGAACTGTGAACTGTGAACTGTGAACTGTGAACTGTGAACTGTGAACTGTGAACTGTGAAGTGTGCACTTCAAATTGTGAACTGTGAACGGCGAATTGTGAACTGTGAACTGTGAACTGTGGACTGTGAACTGTGAACTCCGAACTGTGAACTGTGAACTGTGAACTGTGAACTGTGAACTGTGAACTGTGAACTGTGAACTGTGGACAGTGAACTCTGAACTGTGAACTGTGAACTGTGAACTGTGAAGTGTGAACTGGGCAGTGTGAACTGTGAACTGAGAACTGTGAACTGTGAGCTGTGAACTTTGAAGTGTGCACTGCAAATTGTGAACTGTGAACGGCGAATTGTGAACTGTAAACTGTGAACTCTGATCTGTGAACTGTGAACTGCGAACTGTGAACTGTGATTTGTGAACTTTGAACTGTGAACTGTGAACTGTGAACTGTGAGCTGTGAACTTTGAAGTGTGCACTTTAAATTGTGAACTGTGAACGGCGAATTGTGAACTGTGAACTGTGAACTCTGATCTGTGAACTGTGCACTGCAAATTGTGAACTGTGAACGGCGAATTGGGAACTGTGAACTGTAAAGTCTCATCTGTGAACTGTGAACTGTGAACTGTGAACTCTGAACTGTGAACTGTGAACTGTGAACTGTGAGCTGTACACTGTGAACTGTGAGCTGTGGACTGTGAACTGTGAACTGTGTACTCCGAACTGTGAACTGTGAACTGTGAACTGTGAACTGTGAGCTGTAAACTGTGAAGTGTGCACTGCAAATTGTGAACTGTGATCGGCGAATTGTGAACTGTGCACTGTGAACTGTGAACTGGACAGTGTGAATTGTGAGCTGTGAACTTTGAAGTGTGCACTGCAAATTGTGAACTGTGATCGGCGAATTGGGAACTGTGAACTGTAAAGTCTCATCTGTGAACTGTGAACTGCGAACTGTGAACTGTGAACTGTGAACTGTAAGCTGTGAACTGTGAAATTTGCACTGCAAATTGTGAACTGTGAACGGCGAATTGTGAACTGTGAACTGTGAACTGTGAACTGTGAACAGCGAACTGTGAACTGTGATTTGTGAACTGTGAACAGTGAACTGTGAACTGTGAACTGTGAGCTATGAACTTTGAAGTGTGCACTGCAAATTGTGAACTTTGATCAGCGAATTGTGAACTGTGGACTGTGAACTGTGGACAGTGAACTCTGAACTGTGAACTGTGAGCTGTGAACTGTGAAGTGTGCACTGCAAATTGTGAACTGTGAACGGCGAATTGGGAACTGTGAACTGTAAAGTCTCATCTGTGAACTGTGAACTGCGAACTGTGAACTGTGAGCTGTGGACTGTGAACTGTGAACTCCGAACTGTGAACTGTGAACTGTGAACTGTGTGCTGTGAGCTGTACACTGTGAACTGTGAACTGTGAACTGTGAACTGTGAACTGTGAACTGTGAACGGCGAATTGTGAACTGTGAGCTGTAAACTGTGAAGTGTGCACTGCAAATTGTGAACTGGGATCGGCGAATTGTGAACTGTGCACTGTGAACTGTGAACTCTGAACTGTGAACTGTGAACTGTGAACTGTGAACTGTGAGCTGTGAACTTTGAAGTGTGCACTGCAAATTGTGAACTGTGAACGGCGAATTGTGAACTGTGAACTGTGAAATGAAGGCTGTGATCTGTAAACTCTGATCTGTGAACTGTGCACTGCAAATTGTGAACTGTGATCGGCGAATTGTGAACTGTGAACTGTGAACTGTGGACTGTGAACTTTGAACTGTGAACTGTGAACTGTGAACTGTGAGCTGTGAACTTTGAAGTGTGCACTGCAAATTGTGAACTGTGAACGGCGAATTGTGAACTGTGAACTGTGAAATGAAGGCTGTGATCTGTAAACTCTGATCTGTGAACTGTGCACTGCAAATTGTGAACTGTGATCGGCGAATTGTGAACTGTGAACTGTGAACTGTGGACAGTGAATTCTGAACTGTGAACTGTGAACTGTGAAGTGTGCACTTCAAATTGTGAACTGTGAACGGCGAATTGTGAACTGTGAACTGTGAAATGAAGACTGTGAACTGTAAACTCTGATCTGTGAACTGTAAACTGTGAACTATGAACTGTGAACTGGGCAGTGTGAACTGTGAACTGTGAACTGTGAACTGTGAACTGTGAGCTGTGAACTTTGAAGTGTGCACTGCAAATTGCGAACTGTGATCGGTGAATTGTGAACTGTGAACTGTAAAGTCTCATCTGTGAACTGTGAACTGCGAACTGCGAACTGTGAACTGTGAACTGTGAACTGTAAGCTGTGAACTGTGAAATGTGCACTGCAATTTGTGAAATGTGCACTGCAAATTGTGAACTGTGAACGGCGAATTGTGAACTGTGAACTGTGAACTGTGAACTGTGAACTGTGTACTCCGAACTGTGAACTGTGAACTGTGAACTGTGAACTGTGAGCTGTAAACTGTGAAGTGTGCACTGCAAATTGTGAACTGTGATCGGCGAATTGTGAACTGTGCACTGTGAACTGTGAACTCTGAACTCTGAACTGTGAACTGTGAGCTTTGAACTGTGAAGTGTGCACTGCAAATTGTGAACTGTGGACTGTGAACTGTGAACTGTGAGCTGTACACTGTGAACTGTGAGCTGTGGACTGTGAACTGTGAACTGTGAAATCCGAACTATGAACTGTGAACTGTGAACTGTGAGCTGTACACTGTGAACTGTGAGCTGTGGACTGTGAACTGTGAACTGTGAAATGTGCACTGCAATTTGTGAAATGTGCACTGCAAATTGTGAACTGTGAACGGCGAATTGTGAACTGTGAACTGTGAACTGTGAACTGTGAACTGTGTACTCATAACTGTGAACTGTGAACTGTGAACTGTGAACTGTGAGCTGTAAACTGTGAAGTGTGCACTGCAAATTGTGAACTGTGATCGGCGAATTGTGAACTGTGCACTGTGAACTGTGAACTCTGAACTCTGAACTGTGAACTGTGAGCTTTGAACTGTGAAGTGTGCACTGCAAATTGTGAACTGTGGACTGTGAACTGTGAACTGTGAGCTGTACACTGTGAACTGTGAGCTGTGGACTGTGAACTGTGAACTGTGAAATCCGAACTGTGAACTGTGAACTGTGAACTGTGAGCTGTACACTGTGAACTGTGAGCTGTGGACTGTGAACTGTGAACTGTGAACTCCGAACTGTGAACTGTGAACTGTGAAATGAAGACTGTGAACTGTAAACTCTGATCTGTGAACTGTGAACTGTGCACTGTGAACTGTGAACTGGGCAGTGTGAACCGTGAGCTGTGAACTTTGAAGTGTGCACTGCAAATTGTGAACTGTGATCGGCGAATTGGGAACTGTAAACTGTAAAGTCTCATCTGTGAACTGTGAACGGCGAATTGTGAACTGTGAACTGTGAACTGTGAACAGCGAACTGTGAACTGTGATTTGTGAACTGTGAACCGTGAACTGTGAACTGTGAACTGTGAGCTATGAACTTTGAAGTGTGCACTGCAAATTGTGAACTGTGATCAGCGAATTGTGAACTGTGGATTGTGAACTGTGGACAGTGAACTCTGAACTGTGAACTGTGAGCTGTGAACTGTGAAGTGTGCACTGCATTTTGTGAACTGTGAACGGCGAATTGTGAACTGTGGACTATGAACTCTGATCTGTGAACTGTGAACTGCGAAATGTGAACTGTGATTTGTGAACTGTGAACTGCGAAATGTGAACTGTGATTTGTGAACTGTGAACTGTGAACTGTGGGCTGTAAACTGTGAAGTGTGCACTGCAAAATTGTGAACTGTGAACGGCGAATTGTGAACTGTAAACTGTGAACTCTGATCTGTGAACTGTGAACTGCGAACTGTGAACTGTGATTTGTGAACTTTGAACTGTGAACTGTGAACTGTGAACTGTGAACTGTGAAGTGTGCACTGCAAATTGTGAACTGTGATCAGCGAATTGTGAACTGTGGACTGTGAACTGTGGACAGTGAACTCTGATCTGTGAACTGTGAGCTGTAAACTGTGAAGTGTGCACTGCAAATTGTGAACTGTGATCGGCGAATTGTGAACTGTGCACTGTGAACTGTGAACTGGACAGTGTGAATTGTGAGCTGTGAACTTTGAAGTGTGCACTGCAAATTGTGAACTGTGATCGGCGAATTGGGAACTGTGAACTGTAAAGTCTCATCTGTGAACTGTGAACTGCGAACTGTGAACTGTGAACTGTGAACTGTAAGCTGTGAACTGTGAAATTTGCACTGCAAATTGTGAACTGTGAACGGCGAATTGTGAACTGTGAACTGTGAACTGTGAACAGCGAACTGTGAACTGTGATTTGTGAACTGTGAACCGTGAACTGTGAACTGTGAACTGTGAGCTATGAACTTTGAAGTGTGCACTGCAAATTGTGAACTGTGATCAGCGAATTGTGAACTGTGGACTGTGAACTGTGGACAGTGAACTCTGAACTGTGAACTGTGAGCTGTGAACTGTGAAGTGTGCACTGCAAATTGTGAACTGTGAACGGCGAATTGTGAACTGTGAACTGTGAACTGTGAACAGCGAACTGTGAACTGTGATTTGTGAACTGTGAACTGTGAACTGCGAACTGTGAACTGTGAGCTGTGGACTGTGAACTGTGAACTGTGAACTCCGAACTGTGAATTGTGAACTGTGAACTGTGAGCTGTGAGCTGTGAGCTGTACACTGTGAACTGTGAACTGTGAACTGTGAACTGTGAACTGTGAACTGTGAACTGTGAACTGTGAACTGTGAACTGTGAACTGTGAACTGTGAACTGTGAACTGTGAACTGTGAACTGTGAACTGTGAACTGTGAACTGTGAACTGTGAACTGTGAACTGTGAACTGTGAACTGTGAACTGTGAACTGTGAACTGTGAACGGCGAATTGTGAACTGTGAGCTGTAAACTGTGAAGTGTGCACTGCAAATTGTGAACTGTGATCGGCGAATTGGGAACTGTGAACTGTAAAGTCTCATCTGTGAACTGTGAACTGCGAACTGTGAACTGTGAACTGTGAACTGTAAGCTGTGAACTGTGAAATTTGCACTGCAAATTGTGAACTGTGAACGGCGAATTGTGAACTGTGAACTGTGAACTGTGAACAGCGAACTGTGAACTGTGATTTGTGAACTGTGAACCGTGAACTGTGAACTGTGAACTGTGAGCTATGAACTTTGAAGTGTGCACTGCAAATTGTGAACTGTGAACGGCGAATTGTGAACTGTGAACTGTGAAATGAAGGCTGTGATCTGTAAACTCTGATCTGTGAACTGTGCACTGCAAATTGTGAACTGTGATCGGCGAATTGTGAACTGTGAACTGTGAACTGTGGACAGTGAACTCTGAACTGTGAACTGTGAACTGTGAAGTGTGCACTTCAAATTGTGAACTGTGAACGGCGAATTGTGAACTGTGAACTGTGAAATGAAGACTGTGAACTGTAAACTCTGATCTGTGAACTGTAAACTGTGAACTATGAACTGTGAACTGGGCAGTGTGAACTGTGAACTGTGAACTGTGAACTGTGAACTGTGAGCTGTGAACTTTGAAGTGTGCACTGCAAATTGCGAACTGTGATCGGTGAATTGTGAACTGTGAACTGTAAAGTCTCATCTGTGAACTGTGAACTGCGAACTGTGAACTGTGAACTGTGAACTGTAAGCTGTGAACTGTGAAATGTGCACTGCAATTTGTGAAATGTGCACTGCAAATTGTGAACTGTGAACGGCGAATTGTGAACTGTGAACTGTGAACTGTGAACTGTGAACTGTGTACTCCGAACTGTGAACTGTGTACTCCGAACTGTGAACTGTGAACTGTGATCTGTGAACTGTGAGCTGTAAACTGTGAAGTGTGCACTGCAAATTGTGAACTGTGATCGGCGAATTGTGAACTGTGCACTGTGAACTCTGAACTGTGAACTGTGAGCTTTGAACTGTGAAGTGTGCACTGCAAATTGTGAACTGTGGACTGTGAACTGTGAACTGTGAGCTGTACACTGTGAACTGTGAGCTGTGGACTGTGAACTGTGAACTGTGAAATCCGAACTATGAACTGTGAACTGTGAACTGTGAGCTGTACACTGTGAACTGTGAGCTGTGGACTGTGAACTGTGAACTGTGAACTCCGAACTGTGAACTGTGAACTGTGAAATGAAGACTGTGAACTGTAAACTCTGATCTGTGAACTGTGAACTGTGCACTGTGAACTGTGAACTGCGAACTGTGAACTGTGTACTCCGAACTGTGAACTGTGAACTGTGAACTGTGAACTGTGAGCTGTAAACTGTGAAGTGTGCACTGCAAATTGTGAACTGTGATCGGCGAATTGTGAACTGTGCACTGTGAACTGTGAACTCTGAACTCTGAACTGTGAACTGTGAGCTTTGAACTGTGAAGTGTGCACTGCAAATTGTGAACTGTGGACTGTGAACTGTGAACTGTGAGCTGTACACTGTGAACTGTGAGCTGTGGACTGTGAACTGTGAACTGTGAAATCCGAACTGTGAACTGTGAACTGTGAACTGTGAGCTGTACACTGTGAACTGTGAGCTGTGGACTGTGAACTGTGAACTGTGAACTGTGAACTCCGAACTGTGAACTGTGAACTGTGAAATGAAGACTGTGAACTGTAAACTCTGATCTGTGAACTGTGAACTGTGAACTGGGCAGTGTGAACTGTGAGCTGTGAACTTTGAAGTGTGCACTGCAAATTGTGAACTGTGATCGGCGAATTGGGAACTGTAAACTGTAAAGTCTCATCTGTGAACTGTGAACGGCGAATTGTGAACTGTGAACTGTGAACTGTGAACAGCGAACTGTGAACTGTGATTTGTGAACTGTGAACCGTGAACTGTGAACTGTGAACTGTGAGCTATGAACTTTGAAGTGTGCACTGCAAATTGTGAACTGTGATCAGCGAATTGTGAACTGTGGATTGTGAACTGTGGACAGTGAACTCTGAACTGTGAACTGTGAGCTGTGAACTGTGAAGTGTGCACTGCATTTTGTGAACTGTGAACGGCGAATTGTGAACTGTGGACTATGAACTCTGATCTGTGAACTGTGAACTGCGAAATGTGAACTGTGATTTGTGAACTGTGAACTGCGAAATGTGAACTGTGATTTGTGAACTGTGAACTGTGAACTGTGGGCTGTAAACTGTGAAGTGTGCACTGCAAATTGTGAACTGTGAACGGCGAATTGTGAACTGTGAACTGTGAAATGAAGGCTGTGATCTGTAAACTCTGATCTGTGAACTGTGCACTGCAAATTGTGAACTGTGATCGGCGAATTGTGAACTGTGAACTGTGAACTGTGGACTGTGAACTTTGAACTGTGAACTGTGAACTGTGAACTGTGAGCTGTGAACTTTGAAGTGTGCACTGCAAATTGTGAACTGTGATCAGCGAATTGTGAACTGTGGACTGTGAACTGTGGACAGTGAACTCTGAACTGTGAACTGTGAGCTGTGAACTGTGAAGTGTGCACTGCAAATTGTGAACTGTGAACGGCGAATTGTGAACTGTGAACTGTGAACTGTGAACAGCGAACTGTGAACTGTGATTTGTGAACTGTGAACTGTGAACAGCGAACTGTGAACTGTGAGCTGTGGACTGTGAACTGTGAACTGTGAACTGTGAACTCCGAACTGTGAATTGTGAACTGTGAACTGTGAGCTGTGAGCTGTACACTGTGAACTGTGAACTGTGAACTGTGAACTGTGAACTGTGAACTGTGAACTGTGAACTGTGAACTGTGAACTGTGAACTGTGAACTGGGATCGGCGAATTGTGAACTGTGAACGGCGAATTGTGAACTGTGAGCTGTAAACTGTGAAGTGTGCACTGTGAGCTGTGAACTTTGAAGTGTGCACTGCAAATTGTGAACTGTGAACTGTGAACTGTGAGCTATGAACTTTGAAGTGTGCACTGCAAATTGTGAACTGTGATCAGCGAATTGTGAACTGTGGATTGTGAACTGTGGACAGTGAACTCTGAACTGTGAACTGTGAACTGTGGACTGTGAACTTTGAACTGTGAACTGTGAACTGTGAACTGTGAGCTGTGAACTTTGAAGTGGGCACTGCAAATTGTGAACTGTGAACGGCGAATTGTGAACTGTGAACTGTGAAATGAAGGCTGTGATCTGTAAACTCTGATCTGTGAACTGTGCACTGCAAATTGTGAACTGTGATCAGCGAATTGTGAACTGTGGATTGTGAACTGTGGACAGTGAACTCTGAACTGTGAACTGTGAGCTGTGAACTGTGAAGTGTGCACTGCATTTTGTGAACTGTGAACGGCGAATTGTGAACTGTGGACTGTGAACTTTGATCTGTGAACTGTGAACTGCGAAATGTGAACTGTGATTTGTGAACTGTGAACTGCGAAATGTGAACTGTGATTTGTGAACTGTGAACTGTGAACTGTGGGCTGTAAACTGTGAAGTGTGCACTGCAAATTGTGAACTGTGAACGGCGAATTGTGAACTGTAAACTGTGAACTCTGATCTGTAAACTGTGAACTGCGAACTGTGAACTTTGATTTGTGAACTTTGAACTGTGAACTGTGAACTGTGAACGGCGAATTTTGAACTGTGAACTGTGAACTGTGAACAGCGAACTGTGAACTGGGATTTGTGAACTGTGAACCGTGAACTGTGAACTGTGAACTGTGAACTGTGAACTGTGAACTGTGAAGTGTGCACTTCAAATTGTGAACTGTGAACGGCGAATTGTGAACTGTGAACTGTGAACTGTGGACTGTGAACTGTGAACTCCGAACTGTGAACTGTGAACTGTGAACTGTGAGCTGTGAGCTGTACACTGTGAACTGTGAACTGTGAACTGTGAACTGTGAAGTGTGCACTTCAAATTGTGAACTGTGAACGGCGAATTGTGAACTGTGATCAGCGAATTGTGAACTGTGGACTGTGAACTGTGGACAGTGAACTCTGAACTGTGAACTGTGAGCTGTAAACTGTGAAGTGTGCACTGCAAATTGTGAACTGGGATCGGCGATTTGTGAACTGTGCACTGTGAACTGTGAACTCTGAACTGTGAACTGTGAACTGTGAACTGTGAGCTGTGAACTTTGAAGTGTGCACTGCAAATTGTGAACTGTGAACTGTGAACTGTGAGCTATGAACTTTGAAGTGTGCACTGCAAATTGTGAACTGTGATCAGCGAATTGTGAACTGTGGATTGTGAACTGTGGACAGTGAACTCTGAACTGTGCACTGTGAACTGTGGACTGTGAACTTTGAACTGTGAACTGTGAACTGTGAACTGTGAGCTGTGAACTTTGAAGTGTGCACTGCAAATTGTGAACTGTGAACGGCGAATTGTGAACTGTGAACTGTGAAATGAAGGCTGTGATCTGTAAACTCTGATCTGTGAACTGTGCACTGCAAATTGTGAACTGTGAACGGCGAATTGTGAACTGTGAACTGTGAAATGAAGACTGTGAACTGTAAACTCTGATCTGTGAACTGTAAACTGTGAACTATGAACTGTGAACTGGGCAGTGTGAACTGTGAACTGTGAACTGTAAGCTGTGAACTGTGAAATGTGCACTGCAATTTGTGAAATGTGCACTGCAAATTGTGAACTGTGAACGGCGAATTGTGAACTGTGAGCTGTGAACTGTGAAGTGTGCACTGCATTTTGTGAACTGTGAACGGCGAATTGTGAACTGTGGACTGTGAACTCTGATCTGTGAACTGTGAACTGCGAACTGTGAACTTTGATTTGTGAACTTTGAACTGTGAACTGTGAACTGTGAACGGCGAATTGTGAACTGTGAACTGTGAACTGTGAACAGCGAACTGTGAACTGGGATTTGTGAACTGTGAACCGTGAACTGTGAACTGTGAACTGTGAACTGTGAACTGTGAAGTGTGCACTTCAAATTGTGAACTGTGAACGGCGAATTGTGAACTGTGAACTGTGAACTGTGGACTGTGAACTGTGAACTCCGAACTGTGAACTGTGAACTGTGAACTGTGAGCTGTGAGCTGTACACTGTGAACTGTGAACTGTGAACTGTGAACTGTGAACTGTGAACTGTGAACTGTGAACTGTGAGCTGTAAACTGTGAAGTGTGCACTGCAAATTGTGAACTGGGATCGGCGAATTGTGAACTGTGCACTGTGAACTGTGAACTCTGAACTGTGAACTGTGAGCTGTGAACTGTGAAGTGTGCACTGCAAATTGTGAACTGTGGACTGTGAACTGTGAACTGTGCACTGTGAACTGTGTACTGTGAACTGTGAACTGTGAACTGTGAACTGTGAACTGTGAACTGTGAAGTGTGCACTGCAAATTGTGAACTGTGCACTGCAAATTGTGAACTGTGGACTGTGAACTGTGAACTGTGCACTGTGAACTGTGAACTGTGGACTGTGAACTGTGAACTCCGAACTGTGAACTGTGAACTGTGAACTGTGAGCTGTGAGCTGTGAGCTGTACACTGTGAACTGTGAACTGTGAACTGTGAACAGCGAACTGTGAACTGTGATTTGTGAACTGTGAACCGTGAACTGTGAACTGTGAACTGTGAGCTATGAACTTTGAAGTGTGCACTGCAAATTGTGAACTGTGATCAGCGAATTGTGAACTGTGGATTGTGAACTGTGGACAGTGAACTCTGAACTGTGAACTGTGAGCTGTGAACTGTGAAGTGTGCACTGCATTTTGTGAACTGTGAACGGCGAATTGTGAACTGTGAACTGTGAGCTGTGAGCTGTACACTGTGAACTGTGAACTGTGAACTGTGAACTGTGAACTGTGAACTGTGAACTGTGAGCTGTAAACTGTGAAGTGTGCACTGCAAATTGTGAACTGGGATCGGCGAATTGTGAACTGTGCACTGTGAACTGTGAACTCTGAACTGTGAACTGTGAGCTGTGAACTGTGAAGTGTGCACTGTGGACTGTGAACTGTGAACTGTGCACTGTGAACTGTGTACTGTGAACTGTGAACTGTGAACTGTGAACTGTGAGCTGTGAGCTGTACACTGTGAACTGTGAACTGTGAACTGTGAACTGTGAACTGTGAACAGCGAACTGTGAACTGTGATTGTGAACTGTGAACCGTGAACTGTGAACTGTGAACTGTGAGCTATGAACTTTGAAGTGTGCACTGCAAATTGTGAACTGTGATCAGCGAATTGTGAACTGTGGATTGTGAACTGTGGACAGTGAACTCTGAACTGTGAACTGTGAGCTGTGAACTGTGAAGTGTGCACTGCATTTTGTGAACTGTGAACGGCGAATTGTGAACTGTGGACTGTGAACTCTGATCTGTGAACTGTGAACTGCGAAATGTGAACTGTGATTTGTGAACTGTGAACTGCGAAATGTGAACTGTGATTTGTGAACTGTGAACTGTGAACTGTGGGCTGTAAACTGTGAAGTGTGCACTGCAAATTGTGAACTGTGAACGGCGAATTGTGAACTGTAAACTGTGAACTCTGATCTGTGAACTGTGAACTGGGAACTGTGAACTTTGAATTGTGAACTTTGAACTGTGAACTGTGAACTGTGAACGGCGAATTGTGAACTGTGAACTGTGAACTGTGAACAGCGAACTGTGAACTGGGATTTGTGAACTGTGAACCGTGAACTGTGAACTGTGAACTGTGAACTGTGAACTGTGAAGTGTGCACTTCAAATTGTGAACTGTGAACGGCGAATTGTGAACTGTGAACTGTGAACTGTGGACTGTGAACTGTGAACTCCGAACTGTGAACTGTGAACTGTGAACTGTGAGCTGTGAGCTGTACACTGTGAACTGTGAACTGTGAACTGTGAACTGTGCACTGTGAACTGTGAACTCTGAACTGTGAACTGTGAGCTGTGAACTGTGAAGTGTGCACTGCAAATTGTGAACTGTGATCGGTGAATTGTGAACTGTGAACTGTAAAGTCTCATCTGTGAACTGTGAACTGTGAACTGGGAACTGTGAACTGTGAACTGTGAACTGTAAGCTGTGAACTGTGAAATGTGCACTGCAATTTGTGAAATGTGCACTGCAAATTGTGAACTGTGAACGGCGAATTGTGAACTGTGAGCTGTGAACTGTGAAGTGTGCACTGCATTTTGTGAACTGTGAACGGCGAATTGTGAACTGTGGACTGTGAACTCTGATCTGTGAACTGTGAACTGCGAAATGTGAACTGTGATTTGTGAACTGTGAACTGCGAAATGTGAACTGTGATTTGTGAACTGTGAACTGTGAACTGTGGGCTGTAAACTGTGAAGTGTGCACTGCAAATTGTGAACTGTGAACGGCGAATTGTGAACTGTAAACTGTGAACTCTGATCTGTGAACTGTGAACTGCGAACTGTGAACTTTGATTTGTGAACTTTGAACTGTGAACTGTGAACTGTGAACAGCGAATTGTGAACTGTGAACTGTGAACTGTGAACAGCGAACTGTGAACTGGGATTTGTGAACTGTGAACCGTGAACTGTGAACTGTGAACTGTGAACTGTGAAGTGTGCACTTCAAATTGTGAACTGTGAACGGCGAATTGTGAACTGTGAACTGTGAACTGTGGACTGTGAACTGTGAACTCCGAACTGTGAACTGTGAACTGTGAACTGTGAGCTGTGAGCTGTACACTGTGAACTGTGAACTGCGAACTGTGAACTGTGAACTGTGAACTGTGAACTGTGAACTGTGAACTGTGAGCTGTAAACTGTGAAGTGTGCACTGCAAATTGTGAACTGGGATCGGCGAATTGTGAACTGTGCACTGTGAACTGTGAACTCTGAACTGTGAACTGTGAGCTGTGAACTGTGAAGTGTGCACTGCAAATTGTGAACTGTGGACTGTGAACTGTGAACTGTGCACTGTGAACTGTGTACTGTGAACTGTGAACTGTGAACTGTGAACTGTGAACTGTGAACTGTGAAGTGTGCACTGCAAATTGTGAACTGTGCACTGCAAATTGTGAACTGTGGACTGTGAACTGTGAACTGTGCACTGTGAACTGTGAACTGTGGACTGTGAACTGTGAACTCCGAACTGTGAACTGTGAACTGTGAACTGTGAGCTGTGAGCTGTACACTGTGAACTGTGAACTGTGAACTGTGAACAGCGAACTGTGAACTGTGATTTGTGAACTGTGAACCGTGAACTGTGAACTGTGAACTGTGAGCTATGAACTTTGAAGTGTGCACTGCAAATTGTGAACTGTGATCAGCGAATTGTGAACTGTGGATTGTGAACTGTGGACAGTGAACTCTGAACTGTGAACTGTGAGCTGTGAACTGTGAAGTGTGCACTGCATTTTGTGAACTGTGAACGGCGAATTGTGAACTGTGAACTGTGAGCTGTGAGCTGTACACTGTGAACTGTGAACTGTGAACTGTGAACTGTGAACTGTGAACTGTGAACTGTGAACTGTGAGCTGTAAACTGTGAAGTGTGCACTGCAAATTGTGAACTGGGATCGGCGAATTGTGAACTGTGCACTGTGAACTGTGAACTCTGAACTGTGAACTGTGAGCTGTGAACTGTGAAGTGTGCACTGCAAATTGTGAACTGTGGACTGTGAACTGTGAACTGTGCACTGTGAACTGTGTACTGTGAACTGTGAACTGTGAACTGTGAACTGTGAACTGTGAACTGTGAAGTGTGCACTGCAAATTGTGAACTGTGCACTGCAAATTGTGAACTGTGGACTGTGAACTGTGAACTGTGCACTGTGAACTGTGAACTGTGGACTGTGAACTGTGAACTCCGAACTGTGAACTGTGAACTGTGAACTGTGAGCTGTGAGCTGTACACTGTGAACTGTGAACTGTGAACTGTGAACAGCGAACTGTGAACTGTGATTTGTGAACTGTGAACCGTGAACTGTGAACTGTGAACTGTGAGCTATGAACTTTGAAGTGTGCACTACAAATTGTGAACTGTGATCAGCGAATTGTGAACTGTGGATTGTGAACTGTGGACAGTGAACTCTGAACTGTGAACTGTGAGCTGTGAACTGTGAAGTGTGCACTGCATTTTGTGAACTGTGAACGGCGAATTGTGAACTGTGGACTGTGAACTCTGATCTGTGAACTGTGAACTGCGAAATGTGAACTGTGATTTGTGATCTGTGAACTGCGAAATGTGAACTGTGATTTGTGAACTGTGAACTGTGAACTGTGGGCTGTAAACTGTGAAGTGTGCACTGCAAATTGTGAACTGTGAACGGCGAATTGTGAACTGTAAACTGTGAACTCTGATCTGTGAACTGTGAACTGCGAACTGTGAACTTTGATTTGTGAACTTTGAACTGTGAACTGTGAACTGTGAACGGCGAATTGTGAACTGTGAACTGTGAACTGTGAACAGCGAACTGTGAACTGGGATTTGTGAACTGTGAACCGTGAACTGTGAACTGTGAACTGTGAACTGTGAACTGTGAAGTGTGCACTTCAAATTGGGAACTGTGAACGGCGAATTGTGAACTGTGAACTGTGAACTGTGGACTGTGAACTGTGAACTCCGAACTGTGAACTGTGAACTGTGAACTGTGAGCTGTGAGCTGTACACTGTGAACTGTGAACTGTGAACTGTGAACTGTGAACTGTGAACTGTGAACTGTGAACTGTGAGCTGTAAACTGTGAAGTGTGCACTGCAAATTGTGAACTGGGATCGGCGAATTGTGAACTGTGCACTGTGAACTGTGAACTCTGAACTGTGAACTGTGAGCTGTGAACTGTGAAGTGTGCACTGCAAATTGTGAACTGAGGACTGTGAACTGTGAACTGTGCACTGTGAACTGTGTACTGTGAACTGTGAACTGTGAACTGTGAACTGTGAACTGTGAACTGTGAAGTGTGCACTGCAAATTGTGAACTGTGCACTGCAAATTGTGAACTGTGGACTGTGAACTGTGAACTTTGAACTGTGAACTTTGAACTGTGAACTGTGAGCTGTGAACTTTGAAGTGTGCACTGCAAATTGTGAACTGTGAACGGCGAATTGTGAACTGTGAACTGTGAAATGAAGGCTGTGATCTGTAAACTCTGATCTGTGAACTGTGCACTGCAAATTGTGAACTGTGATCGGCGAATTGTGAACAGCGAACTGTGAACTGTGAGCTGTGAACTGTGAAGTGTGCACTGCAAATTGTGAACTGTGGACTGTGAACTGTGAACTGTGCACTGCAAATTGTGAACTGTGGACTGTGAACTGTGAACTGTGAGCTGTACACTGTGAACTGTGAGCTGTGGACTGTGAACTGTGAACTGTGAAATCCGAACTGTGAACTGTGAACTGTGAACTGTGAACTGTGAACTGTGAGCTGTACACTGTGAACTGTGAGCTGTGGACTGTGAACTGTGAACTCCGAACTGTGAACTGTGAACTGTGAAATGAAGACTGTGAACTGTAAACTCTGATCTGTGAAC
This sequence comes from Lasioglossum villosulum, assembly GCA_963971365.1. Classification (NCBI taxonomy): domain Eukaryota; kingdom Metazoa; phylum Arthropoda; class Insecta; order Hymenoptera; family Halictidae; genus Lasioglossum; species Lasioglossum villosulum. The sequence continues at coordinate 30,695,105 of OZ020495.1, forward strand.
TGTGAACTGTGCACTGTGAACTGTGAACTGGGCAGTGTGAACTGTGAGCTGTGAACTTTGAAGTGTGCACTGCAAATTGTGAACTGTGATCGGCGAATTGGCAACTGTGAAATGTAAAGTCTCATCTGTGAACTGTGAACGGCGAATTGTGAACTGTGAACTGTGAACAGCGATCTGTGAACTGTGATTTGTGAACTGTGAACCGTGAACTGTGAACTGTGAACTGTGAGCTATGAACTTTGAAGTGTGCACTGCAAATTGTGAACTGTGATCAGCGAATTGTGAACTGTGGATTGTGAACTGTGGACAGTGAACTCTGAACTGTGAACTGTGAGCTGTGAACTGTGAAGTGTGCACTGCATTTTGTGAACTGTGAACGGCGAATTGTGGACTGTGGACTGTGAACTCTGATCTGTGAACTGTGAACTGCGAAATGTGAACTGTGATTTGTGAACTGTGAACTGCGGAATGTGAACTGTGATTTGTGAACTGTGAACTGTGAACTGTGGGCTGTAAACTGTGAAGTGTGCACTGCAAATTGTGAACTGTGAACGGCGAATTGTGAACTGTAAACTGTGAACTCTGATCTGTGAACTGTGAACTGCGAACTGTGAACTTTGATTTGTGAACTTTGAACTGTGAACTGTGAACTGTGAACGGCGAATTGTGAACTGCGAACTGTGAACTGTGAACAGCGAACTGTGAACTGGGATTTGTGAACTGTGAACCGTGAACTGTGAACTGTGAACTGTGAACTGTGAACTGTGAACTGTGAAGTGTGCACTTCAAATTGTGAACTGTGAACGGCGAATTGTGAACTGTGAACTGTGAACTGTGGACTGTGAACTGTGAACTCCGAACTGTGAACTGTGAACTGTGAACTGTGAGCTGTGAGCTGTACACTGTGAACTGTGAACTGTGAACTGTGAACTGTGAACTGTGAACTGTGAGCTGTAAACTGTGAAGTGTGCACTGCAAATTGTGAACTGGGATCGGCGAATTGTGAACTGTGCACTGTGAACTGTGAACTCTGAACTGTGAACTGTGAGCTGTGAACTGTGAAGTGTGCACTGCAAATTGTGAACTGTGGACTGTGAACTGTGAACTGTGCACTGTGAACTGTGTACTGTGAACTGTGAACTGTGAACTGTGAACTGTGAACTGTGAGCTGTGAACTTTGAAGTGTGCACTGCAAATTGTGAACTGTGAACGGCGAATTGTGAACTGTGAACTGTGAAATGAAGGCTGTGATCTGTAAACTCTGATCTGTGAACTGTGCACTGCAAATTGTGAACTGTGATCGGCGAATTGTGAACTGTGAACTGTGAACTGTGGACAGTGAACTCTGAACTGTGAACTGTGAACTGTGAACTGTGAACTCCGAACTGTGAACTGTGAACTGTGAACTGTGAGCTGTGAGCTGTACACTGTGAACTGTGAACTGTGAACTGTGAACAGCGAACTGTGAACTGTGATTTGTGAACTGTGAACCGTGAACTGTGAACTGTGAACTGTGAGCTATGAACTTTGAAGTGTGCACTGCAAATTGTGAACTGTGATCAGCGAATTGTGAACTGTGGATTGTGAACTGTGGACAGTGAACTCTGAACTGTGAACTGTGAGCTGTGAACTGTGAAGTGTGCACTGCATTTTGTGAACTGTGAACGGCGAATTGTGAACTGTGAACTGTGAGCTGTGAGCTGTACACTGTGAACTGTGAACTGTGAACTGTGAACTGTGAACTGTGAACTGTGAACTGTGAACTGTGAGCTGTAAACTGTGAAGTGTGCACTGCAAATTGTGAACTGGGATCGGCGAATTGTGAACTGTGCACTGTGAACTGTGAACTCTGAACTGTGAACTGTGAGCTGTGAACTGTGAAGTGTGCACTGCAAATTGTGAACTGTGGACTGTGAACTGTGAACTGTGCACTGTGAACTGTGTACTGTGAACTGTGAACTGTGAACTGTGAACTGTGAACTGTGAACTGTGAAGTGTGCACTGCAAATTGTGAACTGTGCACTGCAAATTGTGAACTGTGGACTGTGAACTGTGAACTGTGCACTGTGAACTGTGAACTGTGGACTGTGAACTGTGAACTCCGAACTGTGAACTGTGAACTGTGAACTGTGAGCTGTGAGCTGTACACTGTGAACTGTGAACTGTGAACTGTGAACAGCGAACTGTGAACTGTGATTTGTGAACTGTGAACCGTGAACTGTGAACTGTGAACTGTGAGCTATGAACTTTGAAGTGTGCACTACAAATTGTGAACTGTGATCAGCGAATTGTGAACTGTGGATTGTGAACTGTGGACAGTGAACTCTGAACTGTGAACTGTGAGCTGTGAACTGTGAAGTGTGCACTGCATTTTGTGAACTGTGAACGGCGAATTGTGAACTGTGGACTGTGAACTCTGATCTGTGAACTGTGAACTGCGAAATGTGAACTGTGATTTGTGATCTGTGAACTGCGAAATGTGAACTGTGATTTGTGAACTGTGAACTGTGAACTGTGGGCTGTAAACTGTGAAGTGTGCACTGCAAATTGTGAACTGTGAACGGCGAATTGTGAACTGTAAACTGTGAACTCTGATCTGTGAACTGTGAACTGCGAACTGTGAACTTTGATTTGTGAACTTTGAACTGTGAACTGTGAACTGTGAACGGCGAATTGTGAACTGTGAACTGTGAACTGTGAACAGCGAACTGTGAACTGGGATTTGTGAACTGTGAACCGTGAACTGTGAACTGTGAACTGTGAAGTGTGCACTTCAAATTGGGAACTGTGAACGGCGAATTGTGAACTGTGAACTGTGAACTGTGGACTGTGAACTGTGAACTGTGAACTGTGAACTGTGAACTGTGAGCTGTAAACTGTGAAGTGTGCACTGCAAATTGTGAACTGGGATCGGCGAATTGTGAACTGTGCACTGTGAACTGTGAACTCTGAACTGTGAACTGTGAGCTGTGAACTGTGAAGTGTGCACTGCAAATTGTGAACTGTGGACTGTGAACTGTGAACTGTGCACTGTGAACTGTGTACTGTGAACTGTGAACTGTGAACTGTGAACTGTGAACTGTGAGCTGTGAACTTTGAAGTGTGCACTGCAAATTGTGAACTGTGAACGGCGAATTGTGAACTGTGAACTGTGAAATGAAGGCTGTGATCTGTAAACTCTGATCTGTGAACTGTGCACTGCAAATTGTGAACTGTGATCGGCGAATTGTGAACTGTGAACTGTGAACTGTGGACAGTGAACTCTGAACTGTGAACTGTGAACTGTGAACTGTGAACTCCGAACTGTGAACTGTGAACTGTGAACTGTGAGCTGTGAGCTGTACACTGTGAACTGTGAACTGTGAACTGTGAACAGCGAACTGTGAACTGTGATTTGTGAACTGTGAACCGTGAACTGTGAACTGTGAACTGTGAGCTATGAACTTTGAAGTGTGCACTGCAAATTGTGAACTGTGATCAGCGAATTGTGAACTGTGGATTGTGAACTGTGGACAGTGAACTCTGAACTGTGAACTGTGAGCTGTGAACTGTGAAGTGTGCACTGCATTTTGTGAACTGTGAACGGCGAATTGTGAACTGTGAACTGTGAGCTGTGAGCTGTACACTGTGAACTGTGAACTGTGAACTGTGAACTGTGAACTGTGAACTGTGAACTGTGAGCTGTAAACTGTGAAGTGTGCACTGCAAATTGTGAACTGGGATCGGCGAATTGTGAACTGTGCACTGTGAACTGTGAACTCTGAACTGTGAACTGTGAGCTGTGAACTGTGAAGTGTGCACTGCAAATTGTGAACTGTGGACTGTGAACTGTGAACTGTGCACTGTGAACTGTGTACTGTGAACTGTGAACTGTGAACTGTGAACTGTGAACTGTGAAGTGTGCACTGCAAATTGTGAACTGTGCACTGCAAATTGTGAACTGTGGACTGTGAACTGTGAACTGTGCACTGTGAACTGTGAACTGTGGACTGTGAACTGTGAACTCCGAACTGTGAACTGTGAACTGTGAACTGTGAGCTGTGAGCTGTACACTGTGAACTGTGAACTGTGAACTGTGAACAGCGAACTGTGAACTGTGATTTGTGAACTGTGAACCGTGAACTGTGAACTGTGAACTGTGAGCTATGAACTTTGAAGTGTGCACTACAAATTGTGAACTGTGATCAGCGAATTGTGAACTGTGGATTGTGAACTGTGGACAGTGAACTCTGAACTGTGAACTGTGAGCTGTGAACTGTGAAGTGTTCACTGCATTTTGTGAACTGTGAACGGCGAATTGTGAACTGTGGACTGTGAACTCTGATCTGTGAACTGTGAACTGCGAAATGTGAACTGTGATTTGTGATCTGTGAACTGCGAAATGTGAACTGTGATTTGTGAACTGTGAACTGTGAACTGTGGGCTGTAAACTGTGAAGTGTGCACTGCAAATTGTGAACTGTGAACGGCGAATTGTGAACTGTAAACTGTGAACTCTGATCTGTGAACTGTGAACTGCGAACTGTGAACTTTGATTTGTGAACTTTGAACTGTGAACTGTGAACTGTGAACGGCGAATTGTGAACTGTGAACTGTGAACTGTGAACAGCGAACTGTGAACTGGGATTTGTGAACTGTGAACCGTGAACTGTGAACTGTGAACTGTGAAGTGTGCACTTCAAATTGGGAACTGTGAACGGCGAATTGTGAACTGTGAACTGTGAACTGTGGACTGTGAACTGTGAACTCCGAACTGTGAACTGTGAACTGTGAACTGTGAGCTGTGAGCTGTACACTGTGAACTGTGAACTGTGAACTGTGAACTGTGAACTGTGAACTGTGAACTGTGAACTGTGAACTGTGAGCTGTAAACTGTGAAGTGTGCACTGCAAATTGTGAACTGGGATCGGCGAATTGTGAACTGTGCACTGTGAACTGTGAACTCTGAACTGTGAACTGTGAGCTGTGAACTGTGAAGTGTGCACTGCAAATTGTGAACTGAGGACTGTGAACTGTGAACTGTGCACTGTGAACTGTGTACTGTGAACTGTGAACTGTGAACTGTGAACTGTGAACTGTGAACTGTGAAGTGTGCACTGCAAATTGTGAACTGTGCACTGCAAATTGTGAACTGTGGACTGTGAACTGTGAACTTTGAACTGTGAACTTTGAACTGTGAACTGTGAGCTGTGAACTTTGAAGTGTGCACTGCAAATTGTGAACTGTGAACGGCGAATTGTGAACTGTGAACTGTGAAATGAAGGCTGTGATCTGTAAACTCTGATCTGTGAACTGTGCACTGCAAATTGTGAACTGTGATCGGCGAATTGTGAACAGCGAACTGTGAACTGTGAGCTGTGAACTGTGAAGTGTGCACTGCAAATTGTGAACTGTGGACTGTGAACTGTGAACTGTGCACTGCAAATTGTGAACTGTGGACTGTGAACTGTGAACTGTGAGCTGTACACTGTGAACTGTGAGCTGTGGACTGTGAACTGTGAACTGTGAAATCCGAACTGTGAACTGTGAACTGTGAACTGTGAGCTGTACACTGTGAACTGTGAGCTGTGGACTGTGAACTGTGAACTCCGAACTGTGAACTGTGAACTGTGAAATGAAGACTGTGAACTGTAAACTCTGATCTGTGAACTGTGAACTGTGCACTGTGAACTGTGAACTGGGCAGTGTGAACTGTGAGCTGTGAACTTTGAAGTGTGCACTGCAAATTGTGAACTGTGATCGGCGAATTGGGAACTGTGAAATGTAAAGTCTCATCTGTGAACTGTGAACGGCGAATTGTGAACTGTGATCAGCGAATTGTGAACTGTGGATTGTGAACTGTGGACAGTGAACTCTGAACTGTGAACTGTGAGCTGTGAACTGTGAAGTGTGCACTGCATTTTGTGAACTGTGAACGGCGAATTGTGGACTGTGGACTGTGAACTCTGATCTGTGAACTGTGAACTGCGAAATGTGAACTGTGATTTGTGAACTGTGAACTGCGAAATGTGAACTGTGATTTGTGAACTGTGAACTGTGAACTGTGGGCTGTAAACTGTGAAGTGTGCACTGCAAATTGTGAACTGTGAACGGCGAATTGTGAACTGTAAACTGTGAACTCTGATCTGTGAACTGTGAACTGCGAACTGTGAACTTTGATTTGTGAACTTTGAACTGTGAACTGTGAACTGTGAACGGCGAATTGTGAACTGCGAACTGTGAACTGTGAACAGCGAACTGTGAACTGGGATTTGTGAACTGTGAACCGTGAACTGTGAACTGTGAACTGTGAACTGTGAACTGTGAACTGTGAACTGTGAACTGTGAACTGTGAAGTGTGCACTTCAAATTGTGAACTGTGAACGGCGAATTGTGAACTGTGAACTGTGAACTGTGGACTGTGAACTGTGAACTCCGAACTGTGAACTGTGAACTGTGAACTGTGAGCTGTGAGCTGTACACTGTGAACTGTGAACTGTGAACTGTGAACTGTGAACTGTGAACTGTGAGCTGTAAACTGTGAAGTGTGCACTGCAAATTGTGAACTGGGATCGGCGAATTGTGAACTGTGCACTGTGAACTGTGAACTCTGAACTGTGAACTGTGAGCTGTGAACTGTGAAGTGTGCACTGCAAATTGTGAACTGTGGACTGTGAACTGTGAACTGTGCACTGTGAACTGTGTACTGTGAACTGTGAACTGTGAACTGTGAACTGTGAACTGTGAGCTGTGAACTTTGAAGTGTGCACTGCAAATTGTGAACTGTGAACGGCGAATTGTGAACTGTGAACTGTGAAATGAAGGCTGTGATCTGTAAACTCTGATCTGTGAACTGTGCACTGCAAATTGTGAACTGTGATCGGCGAATTGTGAACTGTGAACTGTGAACTGTGGACAGTGAACTCTGAACTGTGAACTGTGAACTGTGAAGTGTGCACTTCAAAATGTGAACTGTGAACGGCGAATTGTGAACTGTGAACTGTGAAATGAAGACTGTGAACTGTAAACTCTGATCTGTGAACTGTAAACTGTGAACTATGAACTGTGAACTGGGCAGTGTGAACTGTGAACTGTGAACTGTGAACTGTGAACTGTGAGCTGTGAACTTTGAAGTGTGCACTGCAAATTGCGAACTGTGATCGGTGAATTGTGAACTGTGAACTGTAAAGACTCATCTGTGAACTGTGAACTGTGAACTGTGAACTCTTAACTGTGAACTGTGAACTGTGAACTGTGAGCTGTACACTGTGAACTGTGAGCTGTGGACTGTGAACTGTGAACTGTGTACTCCGAACTGTGAACTGTGAACTGTGAACTGTGAACTGTGAGCTGTAAACTGTGAAGTGTGCACTGCAAATTGTGAACTGTGATCGGCAAATTGTGAACTGTGCACTGTGAACTGTGAACTGGACAGTGTGAACTGTGAGCTCTGAACTTTGAAGTGTGCACTGCAAATTGTGAACTGTGATCGGCGAATTGGGAACTGTGAACTGTAAAGTCTCATCTGTGAACTGTGAACTGCGAACTGTGAACTGTGAACTGTGAACTGTAAGCTGTGAACTGTGAAATTTGCACTGCAAATTGTGAACTGTGAACGGCGAATTGTGAACTGTGAACTGTGAACTGTGAACAGCGAACTGTGAACTGTGATTTGTGAACTGTGAACCGTGAACTGTGAACTGTGAACTGTGAGCTATGAACTTTGAAGTGTGCACTGCAAATTGTGAACTGTGATCAGCGAATTGTGAACTGTGGACTGTGAACTGTGGACAGTGAACTCTGAACTGTGAACTGTGAGCTGTGAACTGTGAAGTGTGCACTGCAAATTGTGAACTGTGAACGGCGAATTGGGAACTGTGAACTGTAAAGTCTCATCTGTGAACTGTGAACTGCGAACTGTGAACTGTGAGCTGTGGACTGTGAACTGTGAACTGTGAACTCCGAACTGTGAACTGTGAACTGTGAACTGTGAGCTGTGAGCTGTACACTGTGAACTGTGAACTGTGAACTGTGAACTGTGAACTGTGAACTGTGAACTGTGAACTGTGAACTGTGAACTGTGAACTGTGAACTGTGAACTGTGAACTGTGAACTGTGAACTGTGAACTGTGAACTGTGAACTGTGAACTGTGAACTGTGAACTGTGAACTGTGAACGGCGAATTGTGAACTGTGAGCTGTAAACTGTGAAGTGTGCACTGCAAATTGTGAACTGGGATCGGCGAATTGTGAACTGTGCACTGTGAACTGTGAACTCTGAACTGTGAACTGTTAACTGTGAACTGTGAGCTGTGAACTTTGAAGTGTGCACTGCAAATTGTGAACTGTGAACGGCGAATTGTGAACTGTGAACTGTGAAATGAAGGCTGTGATCTGTAAACTCTGATCTGTGAACTGTGCACTGCAAATTGTGAACTGTGATCGGCGAATTGTGAACTGTGAACTGTGAACTGTGGACAGTGAACTCTGAACTGTGAACTGTGAACTGTGAAGTGTGCACTTCAAATTGTGAACTGTGAACGGCGAATTGTGAACTGTGAACTGTGAAATGAAGACTGTGAACTGTAAACTCTGATCTGTGAACTGTGAACTGTGCACTGTGAACTGTGAACTGGGCAGTGTGAACTGTGAGCTGTGAACTTTGAAGTGTGCACTGCAAATTGTGAACTGTGATCGGCGAATTGTGAACTGTGAACTGTGAACTGTGGACTGTGAACTTTGAACTGTGAACTGTGAACTGTGAACTGTGAGCTGTGAACTTTGAAGTGTGCACTGCAAATTGTGAACTGTGAACGGCGAATTGGGAACTGTGAACTGTAAAGTCTCATCTGTGAACTGTGAACTGCGAACTGTGAACTGTGAGCTGTGGACTGTGAACTGTGAACTGTGAACTCTGAACTGTGAACTGTGAGCTGTGAACTGTGAAGTGTGCACTGCATTTTGTGAACTGTGAACGGCGAATTGTGAACTGTGGACTGTGAACTCTGATCTGTGAACTGTGAACTGCGAAATGTGAACTGTGATTTGTGAACTGTGAACTGCGAAATGTGAACTGTGATTTGTGAACTGTGAACTGTGAACTGTGGGCTGTAAACTGTGAAGTGTGCACTGCAAATTGTGAACTGTGAACGGCGAATTGTGAACTGTAAACTGTGAACTCTGATCTGTGAACTGTGAACTGCGAACTGTGAACTTTGATTTGTGAACTTTGAACTGTGAACTGTGAACTGTGAACGGCGAATTGTGAACTGCGAACTGTGAACTGTGAACAGCGAACTGTGAACTGGGATTTGTGAACTGTGAACCGTGAACTGTGAACTGTGAACTGTGAACTGTGAACTGTGAAGTGTGCACTTCAAATTGTGAACTGTGAACGGCGAATTGTGAACTGTGAACTGTGAACTGTGGACTGTGAACTGTGAACTCCGAACTGTGAACTGTGAACTGTGAACTGTGAGCTGTGAGCTGTACACTGTGAACTGTGAACTGTGAACTGTGAACTGTGAACTGTGAACTGTGAGCTGTAAACTGTGAAGTGTGCACTGCAAATTGTGAACTGGGATCGGCGAATTGTGAACTGTGCACTGTGAACTGTGAACTCTGAACTGTGAACTGTGAGCTGTGAACTGTGAAGTGTGCACTGCAAATTGTGAACTGTGGACTGTGAACTGTGAACTGTGCACTGTGAACTGTGTACTGTGAACTGTGAACTGTGAACTGTGAACTGTGAACTGTGAGCTGTGAACTTTGAAGTGTGCACTGCAAATTGTGAACTGTGAACGGCGAATTGTGAACTGTGAACTGTGAAATGAAGGCTGTGATCTGTAAACTCTGATCTGTGAACTGTGCACTGCAAATTGTGAACTGTGATCGGCGAATTGTGAACTGTGAACTGTGAACTGTGGACAGTGAACTCTGAACTGTGAACTGTGAACTGTGAAGTGTGCACTTCAAATTGTGAACTGTGAACGGCGAATTGTGAACTGTGAACTGTGAAATGAAGACTGTGAACTGTAAACTCTGATCTGTGAACTGTAAACTGTGAACTATGAACTGTGAACTGGGCAGTGTGAACTGTGAACTGTGAACTGTGAACTGTGAACTGTGAGCTGTGAACTTTGAAGTGTGCACTGCAAATTGCGAACTGTGATCGGTGAATTGTGAACTGTGAACTGTAAAGACTCATCTGTGAACTGTGAACTGTGAACTGTGAACTGTAAGCTGTGAACTGTGAAATTTGCACTGCAAATTGTGAACTGTGAACGGCGAATTGTGAACTGTGAACTGTGAACTGTGAACAGCGAACTGTGAACTGTGATTTGTGAACTGTGAACCGTGAACTGTGAACTGTGAACTGTGAGCTATGAACTTTGAAGTGTGCACTGCAAATTGTGAACTGTGATCAGCGAATTGTGAACTGTGGACTGTGAACTGTGGACAGTGAACTCTGAACTGTGAACTGTGAGCTGTGAACTGTGAAGTGTGCACTGCAAATTGTGAACTGTGAACGGCGAATTGGGAACTGTGAACTGTAAAGTCTCATCTGTGAACTGTGAACTGCGAACTGTGAACTGTGAGCTGTGGACTGTGAACTGTGAACTGTGAACTCCGAACTGTGAAATGTGAACTGTGAACTGTGAGCTGTGAGCTGTACACTGTGAACTGTGAACTGTGAACTGTGAACTGTGAACTGTGAACTGTGAACTGTGAACTGTGAACTGTGAACTGTGAACTGTGAACTGTGAACTGTGAACTGTGAACTGTGAACTGTGATCTGTGAACTGTGAACTGTGAACTGTGAACTGTGAACTGTGAACTGTGAACTGTGAACTGTGAACGGCGAATTGTGAACTGTGAGCTGTAAACTGTGAAGTGTGCACTGCAAATTGTGAACTGGGATCGGCGAATTGTGAACTGTGCACTGTGAACTGTGAACTCTGAACTGTGAACTGTGAACTGTGAACTGTGAGCTGTGAACTTTGAAGTGTACACTGCAAATTGTGAACTGTGAACGGCGAATTGTGAACGGCGAATTGTGAACTGTGAACTGTGAAATGAAGGCTGTGATCTATAAACTCTGATCTGTGAACTGTGCACTGCAAATTGTGAACTGTGATCGGCGAATTGTGAACTGTGAACTGTGAACTGTGGACTGTGAACTTTGAACTGTGAACTGTGAACTGTGAACTGTGAGCTGTGAACTTTGAAGTGTGCACGGCAAATTGTGAACTGTGAACGGCGAATTGTGAACTGTGAACTGTGAAATGAAGGCTGTGATCTGTAAACTCTGATCTGTGAACTGTGCACTGCAAATTGTGAACTGTGATCGGCGAATTGTGAACTGTGAACTGTGAACTGTGGACTGTGAACTTTGAACTGTGAACTGTGAACTGTGAACTGTGAGCTGTTGAACTTTGAAGTGTGCACTGCAAATTGTGAACTGTGAACGGCGAATTGTGAACTGTGAACTGTGAAATGAAGGCTGTGATCTGTAAACTCTGATCTGTGAACTGTGCACTGCAAATTGTGAACTGTGATCGGCGAATTGTGAACTGTGAACTGTGAACTGTGGACAGTGAACTCTGAACTGTGAACTGTGAACTGTGAAGTGTGCACTTCAAATTGTGAACTGTGAACGGCGAATTGTGAACTGTGAACTGTGAAATGAAGACTGTGAACTGTAAACTCTGATCTGTGAACTGTGAACTGTGCACTGTGAACTGTGAACTGGGCAGTGTGAACTGTGAGCTGTGAACTTTGAAGTGTGCACTGCAAATTGTGAACTGTGATCGGCGAATTGGGAACTGTGAACTGTAAAGTCTCATCTGTGAACTGTGAACGGCGAATTGTGAACTGTGAACTGTGAACTGTGAACAGCGAACTGTGAACTGTGATTTGTGAACTGTGAACCGTGAACTGTGAACTGTGAACTGTGAGCTATGAACTTTGAAGTGTGCACTGCAAATTGTGAACTGTGATCAGCGAATTGTGAACTGTGGATTGTGAACTGTGGACAGTGAACACTGAACTGTGAACTGTGAGCTGTGAACTGTGAAGTGTGCACTGCATTTTGTGAACTGTGAACGGCGAATTGTGAACTGTGGACTGTGAACTCTGATCTGTGAACTGTAAACTGCGAAATGTGAACTGTGATTTGTGAACTGTGAACTGCGAAATGTGAACTGTGATTTGTGAACTGTGAACTGTGAACTGTGAAATGAAGGCTGTGAACTGTAAACTCTGATCTGTGAACTGTGAACTGCGAATTGTGAACTGTGAGTTGTGAACTGTGAACTGTGAACTGTGAACTGTGAACTGTGAACTGTGAACTGTGAACTGTGAACTGGGCAGTGTGAACTGTGAGCTGTGAACTTTGAAATGTGCACTGCAAATTGTGAACTGTGATCGGCGAATTGGGAACCGTGAACTGTAAAGTCTCATCTGTGAACTTTGAACTGCGAACTGTGAACTGTGAACTGTGAACTGTAAGCTGTGAACTGTGAAATTTGCACTGCAAATTGTGAACTGTGAACGGCGAATTGTGAACTGTGAACTGTGAACTGTGAACAGCGATCTGTGAACTGTGATTTGTGAACTGTGAACCGTGAACTGTGAACTGTGAACTGTGAACTGTGAGCTATGAACTTTGAAGTGTGCACTGCAAATTGTGAACTGTGATCAGCGAATTGTGAACTGTGGACTGTGAACTGTGAAGTGTGCACTTCAAATTGTGAACTGTGAACTGTGATTTTTGAACTTTGAACTCTGAACTGTGAACTGTGAACTGTGAGCTGTGAACTTTGAACTGTGCACTGCAAATTGTGAACTGTGATCGGCGAATTGTGAACTGTGGACTGTGAACTGTGGACAGTGAACTCTGAACTGTGAACTGTGAAGTGTGCACTTCAAATTGTGAACTGTGAACGGCGAATTGTGAACTGTGAACTGTGAAATGAAGGCTGTGAACTGTAAACTCTGATCTGTGAACTGTGAACTGCGAATTGTGAACTGTGATTTGTGAACTGTGAACTGTGAACTGTGAACTGTGAACTGTGAACTGTGAACTGTGAACTGTGAACTGTGAGCTGTGAACTTTGAAATGTGCACTGCAAATTGTGAACTGTGATCGGCGAATTGGGAACTGTGAACTGTAAAGTCTCATCTGTGAACTTTGAACTGCGAACTGTGAACTGTGAACTGTGAACTGTAAGCTGTGAACTGTGAAATTTGCACTGCAAATTGTGAACTGTGAACGGCGAATTGTGAACTGTGGACTGTGAACTCTGATCTGTGAACTGTGAACTGCGAAATGTGAACTGTGATTTGTGAACTGTGAACTGCGAAATGTGAACTGTGATTTGTGAACTGTGAACTGTGAACTGTGGGCTGTAAACTGTGAAGTGTGCACTGCAAATTGTGAACTGTGAACGGCGAATTGTGAACTGTAAACTGTGAACTCTGATCTGTGAACTGTGAACTGCGAACTGTGAACTTTGATTTGTGAACTTTGAACTGTGAACTGTGAACTGTGAACGGCGAATTGTGAACTGCGAACTGTGAACTGTGAACAGCGAACTGTGAACTGGGATTTGTGAACTGTGAACCGTGAACTGTGAACTGTGAACTGTGAACTGTGAACTGTGAAGTGTGCACTTCAAATTGTGAACTGTGAACGGCGAATTGTGAACTGTGAACTGTGAACTGTGGACTGTGAACTGTGAACTCCGAACTGTGAACTGTGAACTGTGAACTGTGAGCTGTGAGCTGTACACTGTGAACTGTGAACTGTGAACTGTGAACTGTGAACTGTGAACTGTGAGCTGTAAACTGTGAAGTGTGCACTGCAAATTGTGAACTGGGATCGGCGAATTGTGAACTGTGCACTGTGAACTGTGAACTCTGAACTGTGAACTGTGAGCTGTGAACTGTGAAGTGTGCACTGCAAATTGTGAACTGTGGACTGTGAACTGTGAACTGTGCACTGTGAACTGTGTACTGTGAACTGTGAACTGTGAACTGTGAACTGTGAACTGTGAACTGTGAACTGTGAGCTGTGAACTTTGAAGTGTGCACTGCAAATTGTGAACTGTGAACGGCGAATTGTGAACTGTGAACTGTGAAATGAAGGCTGTGATCTGTAAACTCTGATCTGTGAACTGTGCACTGCAAATTGTGAACTGTGATCGGCGAATTGTGAACTGTGAACTGTGAACTGTGGACAGTGAACTCTGAACTGTGAACTGTGAACTGTGAAGTGTGCACTTCAAATTGTGAACTGTGAACGGCGAATTGTGAACTGTGAACTGTGAAATGAAGACTGTGAACTGTAAACTCTGATCTGTGAACTGTAAACTGTGAACTATGAACTGTGAACTGGGCAGTGTGAACTGTGAACTGTGAACTGTGAACTGTGAACTGTGAGCTGTGAACTTTGAAGTGTGCACTGCAAATTGCGAACTGTGATCGGTGAATTGTGAACTGTGAACTGTAAAGACTCATCTGTGAACTGTGAACTGTGAACTGTGAACTCTTAACTGTGAACTGTGAACTGTGAACTGTGAGCTGTACACTGTGAACTGTGAACTGTGTACTCCGAACTGTGAACTGTGAACTGTGAACTGTGAACTGTGAGCTGTAAACTGTGAAGTGTGCACTGCAAATTGTGAACTGTGATCGGCAAATTGTGAACTGTGCACTGTGAACTGTGAACTGGACAGTGTGAACTGTGAGCTCTGAACTTTGAAGTGTGCACTGCAAATTGTGAACTGTGATCGGCGAATTGGGAACTGTGAACTGTAAAGTCTCATCTGTGAACTGTGAACTGCGAACTGTGAACTGTGAACTGTGAACTGTAAGCTGTGAACTGTGAAATTTGCACTGCAAATTGTGAACTGTGAACGGCGAATTGTGAACTGTGAACTGTGAACTGTGAACAGCGAACTGTGAACTGTGATTTGTGAACTGTGAACCGTGAACTGTGAACTGTGAACTGTGAGCTATGAACTTTGAAGTGTGCACTGCAAATTGTGAACTGTGATCAGCGAATTGTGAACTGTGGACTGTGAACTGTGGACAGTGAACTCTGAACTGTGAACTGTGAGCTGTGAACTGTGAAGTGTGCACTGCAAATTGTGAACTGTGAACGGCGAATTGGGAACTGTGAACTGTAAAGTCTCATCTGTGAACTGTGAACTGCGAACTGTGAACTGTGAGCTGTGGACTGTGAACTGTGAACTGTGAACTCCGAACTGTGAAATGTGAACTGTGAACTGTGAGCTGTGAGCTGTACACTGTGAACTGTGAACTGTGAACTGTGAACTGTGAACTGTGAACTGTGAACTGTGAACTGTGAACTGTGAACTGTGAACTGTGAACTGTGAACTGTGAACTGTGAACTGTGAACTGTGATCTGTGAACTGTGAACTGTGAACTGTGAACTGTGAACTGTGAACTGTGAACTGTGAACTGTGAACGGCGAATTGTGAACTGTGAGCTGTAAACTGTGAAGTGTGCACTGCAAATTGTGAACTGGGATCGGCGAATTGTGAACTGTGCACTGTGAACTGTGAACTCTGAACTGTGAACTGTTAACTGTGAACTGTGAGCTGTGAACTTTGAAGTGTGCACTGCAAATTGTGAACTGTGAACGGCGAATTGTGAACTGTGAACTGTGAAATGAAGGCTGTGATCTGTAAACTCTGATCTGTGAACTGTGCACTGCAAATTGTGAACTGTGATCGGCGAATTGTGAACTGTGAACTGTGAACTGTGGACAGTGAACTCTGAACTGTGAACTGTGAACTGTGAAGTGTGCACTTCAAATTGTGAACTGTGAACGGCGAATTGTGAACTGTGAACTGTGAAATGAAGACTGTGAACTGTAAACTCTGATCTGTGAACTGTGAACTGTGCACTGTGAACTGTGAACTGGGCAGTGTGAACTGTGAGCTGTGAACTTTGAAGTGTGCACTGCAAATTGTGAACTGTGATCGGCGAATTGTGAACTGTGAACTGTGAACTGTGGACTGTGAACTTTGAACTGTGAACTGTGAACTGTGAACTGTGAGCTGTGAACTTTGAAGTGTGCACTGCAAATTGTGAACTGTGAACGGCGAATTGGGAACTGTGAACTGTAAAGTCTCATCTGTGAACTGTGAACTGCGAACTGTGAACTGTGAGCTGTGGACTGTGAACTGTGAACTGTGAACTCTGAACTGTGAACTGTGAGCTGTGAACTGTGAAGTGTGCACTGCATTTTGTGAACTGTGAACGGCGAATTGTGAACTGTGGACTGTGAACTCTGATCTGTGAACTGTGAACTGCGAAATGTGAACTGTGATTTGTGAACTGTGAACTGCGAAATGTGAACTGTGATTTGTGAACTGTGAACTGTGAACTGTGGGCTGTAAACTGTGAAGTGTGCACTGCAAATTGTGAACTGTGAACGGCGAATTGTGAACTGTAAACTGTGAACTCTGATCTGTGAACTGTGAACTGCGAACTGTGAACTTTGATTTGTGAACTTTGAACTGTGAACTGTGAACTGTGAACGGCGAATTGTGAACTGCGAACTGTGAACTGTGAACAGCGAACTGTGAACTGGGATTTGTGAACTGTGAACCGTGAACTGTGAACTGTGAACTGTGAACTGTGAACTGTGAAGTGTGCACTTCAAATTGTGAACTGTGAACGGCGAATTGTGAACTGTGAACTGTGAACTGTGGACTGTGAACTGTGAACTCCGAACTGTGAACTGTGAACTGTGAACTGTGAGCTGTGAGCTGTACACTGTGAACTGTGAACTGTGAACTGTGAACTGTGAACTGTGAACTGTGAGCTGTAAACTGTGAAG
This sequence comes from Lasioglossum villosulum, assembly GCA_963971365.1. Lineage (NCBI taxonomy): Eukaryota > Metazoa > Arthropoda > Insecta > Hymenoptera > Halictidae > Lasioglossum > Lasioglossum villosulum. The sequence continues at coordinate 30,711,955 of OZ020495.1, forward strand.
TGTGCACTGCAAATTGTGAACTGGGATCGGCGAATTGTGAACTGTGCACTGTGAACTGTGAACTCTGAACTGTGAACTGTGAGCTGTGAACTGTGAAGTGTGCACTGCAAATTGTGAACTGTGGACTGTGAACTGTGAACTGTGCACTGTGAACTGTGTACTGTGAACTGTGAACTGTGAACTGTGAACTGTGAACTGTGAACTGTGAGCTGTGAACTTTGAAGTGTGCACTGCAAATTGTGAACTGTGAACGGCGAATTGTGAACTGTGAACTGTGAAATGAAGGCTGTGATCTGTAAACTCTGATCTGTGAACTGTGCACTGCAAATTGTGAACTGTGATCGGCGAATTGTGAACTGTGAACTGTGAACTGTGGACAGTGAACTCTGAACTGTGAACTGTGAACTGTGAAGTGTGCACTTCAAATTGTGAACTGTGAACGGCGAATTGTGAACTGTGAACTGTGAAATGAAGACTGTGAACTGTAAACTCTGATCTGTGAACTGTAAACTGTGAACTATGAACTGTGAACTGGGCAGTGTGAACTGTGAACTGTGAACTGTGAACTGTGAACTGTGAGCTGTGAACTTTGAAGTGTGCACTGCAAATTGCGAACTGTGATCGGTGAATTGTGAACTGTGAACTGTAAAGACTCATCTGTGAACTGTGAACTGTGAACTGTGAACTCTTAACTGTGAACTGTGAACTGTGAACTGTGAGCTGTACACTGTGAACTGTGAGCTATGGACTGTGAACTGTGAACTGTGTACTCCGAACTGTGAACTGTGAACTGTGAACTGTGAACTGTGAGCTGTAAACTGTGAAGTGTGCACTGCAAATTGTGAACTGTGATCGGCAAATTGTGAACTGTGCACTGTGAACTGTGAACTGGACAGTGTGAACTGTGAGCTCTGAACTTTGAAGTGTGCACTGCAAATTGTGAACTGTGATCGGCGAATTGGGAACTGTGAACTGTAAAGTCTCATCTGTGAACTGTGAACTGCGAACTGTGAACTGTGAACTGTGAACTGTAAGCTGTGAACTGTGAAATTTGCACTGCAAATTGTGAACTGTGAACGGCGAATTGTGAACTGTGAACTGTGAACTGTGAACAGCGAACTGTGAACTGTGATTTGTGAACTGTGAACCGTGAACTGTGAACTGTGAACTGTGAGCTATGAACTTTGAAGTGTGCACTGCAAATTGTGAACTGTGATCAGCGAATTGTGAACTGTGGACTGTGAACTGTGGACAGTGAACTCTGAACTGTGAACTGTGAGCTGTGAACTGTGAAGTGTGCACTGCAAATTGTGAACTGTGAACGGCGAATTGGGAACTGTGAACTGTAAAGTCTCATCTGTGAACTGTGAACTGCGAACTGTGAACTGTGAGCTGTGGACTGTGAACTGTGAACTGTGAACTCCGAACTGTGAAATGTGAACTGTGAACTGTGAGCTGTGAGCTGTACACTGTGAACTGTGAACTGTGAACTGTGAACTGTGAACTGTGAACTGTGAACTGTGAACTGTGAACTGTGAACTGTGAACTGTGAACTGTGAACTGTGAACTGTGAACTGTGAACTGTGATCTGTGAACTGTGAACTGTGAACTGTGAACTGTGAACTGTGAACTGTGAACTGTGAACTGTGAACTGTGAACGGCGAATTGTGAACTGTGAGCTGTAAACTGTGAAGTGTGCACTGCAAATTGTGAACTGGGATCGGCGAATTGTGAACTGTGCACTGTGAACTGTGAACTCTGAACTGTGAACTGTGAACTGTGAACTGTCAGCTGTGAACTTTGAAGTGTACACTGCAAATTGTGAACTGTGAACGGCGAATTGTGAACTGTGAACTGTGAAATGAAGGCTGTGATCTGTAAACTCTGATCTGTGAACTGTGCACTGCAAATTGTGAACTGTGATCGGCGAATTGTGAACTGTGAACTGTGAACTGTGGACTGTGAACTTTGAACTGTGAACTGTGAACTGTGAACTGTGAGCTGTGAACTTTGAAGTGTGCACTGCAAATTGTGAACTGTGAACGGCGAATTGTGAACTGTGAACTGTGAAATGAAGGCTGTGATCTGTAAACTCTGATCTGTGAACTGTGCACTGCAAATTGTGAACTGTGATCGGCGAATTGTGAACTGTGAACTGTGAACTGTGGACTGTGAACTTTGAACTGTGAACTGTGAACTGTGAACTGTGAGCTGTGAACTTTGAAGTGTGCACTGCAAATTGTGAACTGTGAACGGCGAATTGTGAACTGTGAACTGTGAAATGAAGGCTGTGATCTGTAAACTCTGATCTGTGAACTGTGCACTGCAAATTGTGAACTGTGATCGGCGAATTGTGAACTGTGAACTGTGAAATGAAGACTGTGAACTGTAAACTCTGATCTGTGAACTGTGAACTGTGCACTGTGAACTGTGAGCTGGGCAGTGTGAACTGTGAGCTGTGAACTTTGAAGTGTGCACTGCAAATTGTGAACTGTGATCGGCGAATTGGGAACTGTGAACTGTAAAGTCTCATCTGTGAACTGTGAACGGCGAATTGTGAACTGTGAACTGTGAACTGTGAACAGCGAACTGTGAACTGTGATTTGTGAACTGTGAACCGTGAACTGTGAACTGTGAACTGTGAGCTATGAACTTTGAAGTGTGCACTGCAAATTGTGAACTGTGATCAGCGAATTGTGAACTGTGGATTGTGAACTGTGGACAGTGAACACTGAACTGTGAACTGTGAGCTGTGAACTGTGAAGTGTGCACTGCATTTTGTGAACTGTGAACGGCGAATTGTGAACTGTGGACTGTGAACTCTGATCTGTGAACTGTAAACTGCGAAATGTGAACTGTGATTTGTGAACTGTGAACTGCGAAATGTGAACTGTGATTTGTGAACTGTGAACTGTGAACTGTGAAATGAAGGCTGTGAACTGTAAACTCTGATCTGTGAACTGTGAACTGCGAATTGTGAACTGTGAGTTGTGAACTGTGAACTGTGAACTGTGAACTGTGAACTGTGAACTGTGAACTGTGAACTGTGAACTGGGCAGTGTGAACTGTGAGCTGTGAACTTTGAAATGTGCACTGCAAATTGTGAACTGTGATCGGCGAATTGGGAACCGTGAACTGTAAAGTCTCATCTGTGAACTTTGAACTGCGAACTGTGAACTGTGAACTGTGAACTGTAAGCTGTGAACTGTGAAATTTGCACTGCAAATTGTGAACTGTGAACGGCGAATTGTGAACTGTGAACTGTGAACTGTGAACAGCGATCTGTGAACTGTGATTTGTGAACTGTGAACCGTGAACTGTGAACTGTGAACTGTGAACTGTGAGCTATGAACTTTGAAGTGTGCACTGCAAATTGTGAACTGTGATCAGCGAATTGTGAACTGTGGACTGTGAACTGTGAAGTGTGCACTTCAAATTGTGAACTGTGAACTGTGATTTTTGAACTTTGAACTCTGAACTGTGAACTGTGAACTGTGAGCTGTGAACTTTGAACTGTGCACTGCAAATTGTGAACTGTGATCGGCGAATTGTGAACTGTGGACTGTGAACTGTGGACAGTGAACTCTGAACTGTGAACTGTGAAGTGTGCACTTCAAATTGTGAACTGTGAACGGCGAATTGTGAACTGTGAACTGTGAAATGAAGGCTGTGAACTGTAAACTCTGATCTGTGAACTGTGAACTGCGAATTGTGAACTGTGATTTGTGAACTGTGAACTGTGAACTGTGAACTGTGAACTGTGAACTGTGAACTGTGAACTGTGAGCTGTGAACTTTGAAATGTGCACTGCAAATTGTGAACTGTGATCGGCGAATTGGGAACTGTGAACTGTAAAGTCTCATCTGTGAACTTTGAACTGCGAACTGTGAACTGTGAACTGTGAACTGTAAGCTGTGAACTGTGAAATTTGCACTGCAAATTGTGAACTGTGAACGGCGAATTGTGAACTGTGAACTGTGAACTGTGAACAGCGAACTGTGAACTGTGATTTGTGAACTGTGAACCGTGAACTGTGAACTGTGAACTGTGAACTGTGAGCTATGAACTTTGAAGTGTGCACTGCAAATTGTGAACTGTGATCAGCGAATTGTGAACTGTGGACTGTGAACTGTGAAGTGTGCACTTCAAATTGTGAACTGTGAACGGCGAATTGTGAACTGTGAACTGTGAAATGAAGGCTGTGAACTGTAAACTCTGATCTGTGAACTGTGAACTGCGAATTGTGAACTGTGATTTGTGAACTGTGAACTGTGCACTGTGAACTGTGAACTGGGCAGTGTGAACTGTGAGCTGTGAACTTTGAAGTGTGCACTGCAAATTGTGAACTGTGATCGGCGAATTGGGAACTGTGAACTGTAAAGTCTCATCTGTGAACTGTGAACGGCGAATTGTGAACTGTGAACTGTGAACTGTGAACAGCGAACTGTGAACTGTGATTTGTGAACTGTGAACTGTGAACCGTGAACTGTGAACTGTGAACTGTGAGCTATGAACTTTGAAGTGTGCACTGCAAATTGTGAACTGTGATCAGCGAATTGTGAACTGTGGACTGTGAACTGTGGACAGTGAACTCTAAACTGTGAACTGTGAGCTGTAAACTGTGAAGTGTGCACTGCAAATTGTGAACTGTGAACGGCGAATTGTGAACTGTGAACTGTGAACTGTGAACTGTGAACTGTGAACTGTGAACTGTGAACTGTGAACTGTGAACTGTGAACTGTGAACTGTGAACTGTGAACTGTGAACTGTGAACTGTGAACTGTGAAATGTGAACTGTGAACTGTGAACTGTGAGCTGTAACCTGTGAAGTGTGCACTCCAAATTGTGAACAGTGATCGGCGAATTGTGAACTGTGCACTGTGAACTGTGAACTCTGAACTGTGAACTGTGAACTGCGAAATGTGTACTGTGAGCTGTAAACTGTGAAGTGTGCACTGCAAATTGTGAACTGTGGTCGGCGAATGGTGAACTGTGCACTGTGAACTGTGAACTCTGAACTGTGAACTGTGAACTGTGAACTGTGAACTGTGAACTGTGAACTGTGAACTGTGAACTGTGAACTGTGAACTGTGAACTGTGAACTGTGAACTGTGAACTGTGAACTGCGAACTGTGAACTGTGAACTGTGAACTGTGAACTGTGAACGGCGAATTGTGAACTGTGAGCTGTAAACTGTGAAGTGTGCACTGCAAATTGTGAACAGTGATCGGCGAATTGTGAACTGTGCACTGTGAACTGTGAACTCTGAACTGTGAACTGTGAGCTGTGAACTTTGAAGTGTGCACTGCAAATTGTGAACTGAGATCGGCGAATTGTGAACTGTGGACTGTGAACTGTGGACAGTGAACTCTGAACTGTGAACTGTGAACTGTGAACTGTGAAGTGTGCACTTCAAATTGTGAACTGTGAACGGCGAATTGTGAACTGTGAACTGTGAAATGAAGGCTGTGAACTGTAAACTCTGATCTGTGAACTGTGAACTGCGAATTGTGAACTGTGATTTGTGAACTGTGAACTGTGTACCGTGATCTGGGCAGTGTGAACTGTGAGCTGTGAACTTTGAAGTGTGCACTGCAAATTGTGAACTGTGATCGGCGAATTGGGAACTGTGAACTGTAAAGTCTCATCTGTGAACTGTGAACTGCGAATTGTGAACTGTGGACTGGGAACTGTGGACAGTGAACTCTGAACTGTGAACTGTGAGCTGTGAACTGTGAAGTGTGCACTGCAAATTGTGAACTGTGAACGGCGAATTGTGAACTGTGGACTGTGAACTCTGATCTGTGAACTGTGAACTGCGAAATGTGAACTGTGATTTGTGAACTGTGATTTGTGAACTGTGAACTGTGAACTGTGAACTGTGAACTGGGCAGTGTGAACTGTGAACTGTGAACTTTGAAGTGTGCACTGCAAATTGTGAACTGTGATCGGCGAATTGTGAACTGTAAACTGTGAACTCTGATCTGTGAACTGTGAACTGCGAACTGTGAACTGTGATTTGTGAACTTTGAACTGTGAACTGTGAACTGTGAACGGCGAATTGTGAACTGTGAACTGTGAACTGTGAACAGCGAACTGTGAACTGGGATTTGTGAACTGTGAACCGTGAACTGTGAACTGTGAACTGTGAACTGTGAACTGTGAGCTATGAACTTTGAAGTGTGCACTGCAAATTGTGAACTGTGATCAGCGAATTGTGAACTGTGAACTGTGAACTGTGAACTGTGAACTGTGAACTGTGAACTGTGAACTGTGAACTGTGAACTGTGAACTGTGAACTGTGAACTGTGAGCTGTAAACTGTGAAGTGTGCACTGCAAATTGTGAACTGTGAACGGCGAATTGTGAACTGTGGACTGTGAACTCTGATCTGTGAACTGTGAACTGCGAAATGTGAACTGTGATTTGTGAACTGTGAACTGTGAACTGTGAGCTGTAAACCGTGAAGTGTGCACTGCAAATTGTGAACTGTGAACGGCGAATTGTGAACTGTAAACTGTGAACTCTGATCTGTGAACTGTGAACTGCGAACTGTGAACTGTGAACTGTGATTTTTGAACTTTGAACTGTGAACTGTGAACTGTGAACTGTGAGCTGTGAACTTTGAAGTGTGCACTGCAAATTGTGAACTGTGATCGGCGAATTGTGAACTGTGGACTGTGAACTGTGGACAGTGAACTCTGAGCTGTGAACTGTGAAGTGTGCACTTCAAATTGTGAACTGTGAACGGCGAATTGGGAACTGTGAACTGTAAAGTCTCATCTGTGAACTGTGAACTGCGAACTGTGAACTGTGAACTGTGAACTGTAAGCTGTGAACTGTGAAATTTGCACTGCAAATTGTGAACTGTGAACGGCGAATTGTGAACTGTGAACTGTGAACTGTGAACAGCGAACTGTGAACTGTGAAGTGTGCACTGCAAATTGTGAACTGTGAACGGCGAATTGTGAACTGTGGACTGTGAACTCTGATCTGTGAACTGTGAACTGCGAAATGTGAACTGTGATTTGTGAACTGTGATTTGTGAACTGTGAACTGTGAACTGTGAACTGTGAACTGGGCAGTGTGAACTGTGAACTGTGAACTTTGAAGTGTGCACTGCAAATTGTGAACTGTGATCGGCGAATTGTGAACTGTAAACTGTGAACTCTGATCTGTGAACTGTGAACTGCGAACTGTGAACTGTGATTTGTGAACTTTGAACTGTGAACTGTGAACTGTGAACGGCGAATTGTGAACTGTGAACTGTGAACTGTGAACAGCGAACTGTGAACTGGGATTTGTGAACTGTGAACCGTGAACTGTGAACTGTGAACTGTGAACTGTGAACTGTGAGCTATGAACTTTGAAGTGTGCACTGCAAATTGTGAACTGTGATCAGCGAATTGTGAACTGTGAACTGTGAACTGTGAACTGTGAACTGTGAACTGTGAACTGTGAACTGTGAACTGTGAACTGTGAACTGTGAGCTGTAAACTGTGAAGTGTGCACTGCAAATTGTGAACTGTGAACGGCGAATTGTGAACTGTGGACTGTGAACTCTGATCTGTGAACTGTGAACTGCGAAATGTGAACTGTGATTTGTGAACTGTGAACTGTGAACTGTGAGCTGTAAACCGTGAAGTGTGCACTGCAAATTGTGAACTGTGAACGGCGAATTGTGAACTGTAAACTGTGAACTCTGATCTGTGAACTGTGAACTGCGAACTGTGAACTGTGAACTGTGATTTTTGAACTTTGAACTGTGAACTGTGAACTGTGAACTGTGAGCTGTGAACTTTGAAGTGTGCACTGCAAATTGTGAACTGTGATCGGCGAATTGTGAACTGTGGACTGTGAACTGTGGACAGTGAACTCTGAGCTGTGAACTGTGAAGTGTGCACTTCAAATTGTGAACTGTGAACGGCGAATTGGGAACTGTGAACTGTAAAGTCTCATCTGTGAACTGTGAACTGCGAACTGTGAACTGTGAACTGTGAACTGTAAGCTGTGAACTTTGAAATGTGCACTGCAAATTGTGAACTGTGATCAGCGAATTGTGAACTGTGGACTGTGAACTGTGGACAGTGAACTCTGAACTGTGAACTGTGAGCTGTGAACTGTGAAGTGTGCACTGCAAATTGTGAACTGTGAACGGCGAATTGTGAACTGTGGACTGTGAACTCTGATCTGTGAACTGTGAACTGCGAAATGTGAACTGTGATTTGTGAACTGTGAACTGCGAAATGTGTACTGTGAGCTTTAAACTGTGAAGTGTGCACTGCAAATTGTGAACTGTGGTCGGCGAATGGTGAACTGTGAACGGCGAATTGTGAACTGTGAGCTGTAAACTGTGAAGTGTGCACTGCAAATTGTGAACAGTGATCGGCGAATTGTGAACTGTGCACTGTGAACTGTGAACTCTGAACTGTGAACTGTGAGCTGTGAACTTTGAAGTGTGCACTGCAAATTGTGAACTGAGATCGGCGAATTGTGAACTGTGGACTGTGAACTGTGGACAGTGAACTCTGAACTGTGAACTGTGAACTGTGAACTGTGAAGTGTGCACTTCAAATTGTGAACTGTGAACGGCGAATTGTGAACTGTGAACTGTGAAATGAAGGCTGTGAACTGTAAACTCTGATCTGTGAACTGTGAACTGCGAATTGTGAACTGTGATTTGTGAACTGTGAACTGTGTACCGTGATCTGGGCAGTGTGAACTGTGAGCTGTGAACTTTGAAGTGTGCACTGCAAATTGTGAACTGTGATCGGCGAATTGGGAACTGTGAACTGTAAAGTCTCATCTGTGAACTGTGAACTGCGAATTGTGAACTGTGGACTGGGAACTGTGGACAGTGAACTCTGAACTGTGAACTGTGAGCTGTGAACTGTGAAGTGTGCACTGCAAATTGTGAACTGTGAACGGCGAATTGTGAACTGTGGACTGTGAACTCTGATCTGTGAACTGTGAACTGCGAAATGTGAACTGTGATTTGTGAACTGTGATTTGTGAACTGTGAACTGTGAACTGTGAACTGTGAACTGGGCAGTGTGAACTGTGAACTGTGAACTTTGAAGTGTGCACTGCAAATTGTGAACTGTGATCGGCGAATTGTGAACTGTAAACTGTGAACTCTGATCTGTGAACTGTGAACTGCGAACTGTGAACTGTGATTTGTGAACTTTGAACTGTGAACTGTGAACTGTGAACGGCGAATTGTGAACTGTGAACTGTGAACTGTGAACAGCGAACTGTGAACTGGGATTTGTGAACTGTGAACCGTGAACTGTGAACTGTGAACTGTGAACTGTGAACTGTGAGCTATGAACTTTGAAGTGTGCACTGCAAATTGTGAACTGTGATCAGCGAATTGTGAACTGTGAACTGTGAACTGTGAACTGTGAACTGTGAACTGTGAACTGTGAACTGTGAACTGTGAACTGTGAACTGTGAACTGTGAGCTGTAAACTGTGAAGTGTGCACTGCAAATTGTGAACTGTGAACGGCGAATTGTGAACTGTGGACTGTGAACTCTGATCTGTGAACTGTGAACTGCGAACTGTGAACTGTGATTTGTGAACTTTGAACTGTGAACTGTGAACTGTGAACGGCGAATTGTGAACTGTGAACTGTGAACTGTGAACAGCGAACTGTGAACTGGGATTTGTGAACTGTGAACCGTGAACTGTGAACTGTGAACTGTGAACTGTGAACTGTGAGCTATGAACTTTGAAGTGTGCACTGCAAATTGTGAACTGTGATCAGCGAATTGTGAACTGTGAACTGTGAACTGTGAACTGTGAACTGTGAACTGTGAACTGTGAACTGTGAACTGTGAACTGTGAACTGTGAACTGTGAGCTGTAAACTGTGAAGTGTGCACTGCAAATTGTGAACTGTGAACGGCGAATTGTGAACTGTGGACTGTGAACTCTGATCTGTGAACTGTGAACTGCGAAATGTGAACTGTGATTTGTGAACTGTGAACTGTGAACTGTGAACTGTGAGCTGTAAACCGTGAAGTGTGCACTGCAAATTGTGAACTGTGAACGGCGAATTGTGAACTGTAAACTGTGAACTCTGATCTGTGAACTGTGAACTGCGAACTGTGAACTGTGAACTGTGATTTTTGAACTTTGAACTGTGAACTGTGAACTGTGAACTGTGAGCTGTGAACTTTGAAGTGTGCACTGCAAATTGTGAACTGTGATCGGCGAATTGTGAACTGTGGACTGTGAACTGTGGACAGTGAACTCTGAGCTGTGAACTGTGAAGTGTGCACTTCAAATTGTGAACTGTGAACGGCGAATTGGGAACTGTGAACTGTAAAGTCTCATCTGTGAACTGTGAACTGCGAACTGTGAACTGTGAACTGTGAACTGTAAGCTGTGAACTGTGAAATTTGCACTGCAAATTGTGAACTGTGAACGGCGAATTGTGAACTGTGAACTGTGAACTGTGAACAGCGAACTGTGATCTGTGATTTGTGAACTGTGAACCGTGAACTGTGAACTGTGAACTGTGAACTGTGAGCTATGAACTTTGAAGTGTGCACTGCAAATTGTGAACTGTGATCAGCGAATTGTGAACTGTGGACTGTGAACTGTGGACAGTGAACTATGAACTGTGAACTGTGAACTGTGAACTGTGAAGTGTGCACTGCAAATTTTGAACTGTGATCGGCGAATTGTGAACTGTGCACTGTGAACTCTGAACTCTGAACTGTGAACTGTGAGCTGTGAACTGTGGACTGTGAACTGTGGACAGTGAACTCTGAACTGTGAACTGTGAACTGTGAACTGTGAAGTGTGCACTTCAAATTGTGAACTGTGAACGGCGAATTGTGAACTGTGAACTGTGAAATGAAGACTGTGAACTGTAAACTCTGATCTGTGAACTGTGAACTGCGAATTGTGAACTGTGATTTGTGAACTGTGAACTGTGAACTGTGAACTGTGAACTGTGAGACGTGAGCTGTGAACGGCGAATTGTGAACTGTGAACTGTGAACTGTGAACAGCTAACTGTGAACTCTGAACTGTGAACTGTGAACTGTGAACTGTGAACTGTGAGCTGTACACTGTGAACTGTGAGCTGTGGACTGTGAACTGTGAACTGTGAACTCCGAACTGTGAACTGTGAACTGTGAACTGTGAGCTGTACACTGTGAACTGTGAGCTGTGAACTGTGAAGTGTGCACTGCAAATTGTGAACTGTGATCGGCGAATTGTGAACTGTGAACTGTGAAATGAAGACTGTGAACTGTAAACTCTGATCTGTGAACTGTGAACTGTGAACTGTGAACTCTGAACTGTGAACTGTGAACTGTGAACTGTGAGCTGTACACTGTGAACTGTGAGCTGTGGACTGTGAACTGTGAACTGTGTACTCCGAACTGTGAACTGTGAACTGTGAACTGTGAACTGTGAACTGTAAACTGTGAAGTGTGCACTGCAAATTGTGAACTGTGATCGGCGAATTGTGAACTGTGCACTGTGAACTGTGAACTGGGCAGTGTGAACTGTGAGCTGTGAACTTTGAAGTGTGCACTGCAAATTGTGAACTGTGATCGGCGAATTGGGAACTGTGAACTGTAAAGTCTCATCTGTGAACTGTGAACGGCGAATAGTGAACTCTGAACTGTGAGCTGTGAACTGTGAAGTGTGCACTGCAAATTGTGAACTGTGCACTGCAAATTGTGAACTGTGGACTGTGAACTGTGAACTTTGAACTGTGAACTGTGAACTGTGAACTGTGAGCTGTGAACTGTGGACAGTGAACTCAGAACTGTGAACTGTGAACTGTGAAGTGTGCACTTCAAATTGTGAACTGTGAACGGCGAATTGTGAACTGTGAACTGTGAAATGAAGACTGTGAACTGTAAACTCTGATCTGTGAACTGTAAACTGTGAACTATGAACTGTGAACTGGGCAGTGTGAACTGTGAACTGTGAACTGTGAACTGTGAGCTGTGAACTTTGAAGTGTGCACTGCAAATTGTGAACTGTGAACGGCGAATTGTGAACTGTGAACTGTGAAATGAAGGCTGTGATCTGTAAACTCTGATCTGTGAACTGTGCACTGCAAATTGTGAACTGTGATCGGCGAATTGTGAACTGTGAACTGTGAACTGTGGACAGTGAACTCTGAACTGTGAACTGTGAACTTTGAAGTATGCACTGCAAATTGCGAACTGTGAACTGTGAACTGTGAACTGTGAACTGTGAACTGTGAACTGTGAACTGTGAACTGTGAACTGTGAACTGTGAACTGTGAACTGTGAACTGTGAACTGTGAACTGTGAACTGTGAACTGTGAACTGTGAACTGTGAACTGTGAACTGTGAACTGTGAACTGTGAACTGTGAACTGTGAACTGTGAACTGTGAACTGTGAACTGTGAACTGTGAACTGTGAACTGTGAACTGTGAACTGTGAACTGTGGACTGTGAACTGTGAACTGTGAACTTTGAACTGTGAACTGTGAACTGTGAACTGTGAGATGTGAACTTTGAAGTGTGCACTGCATATTGTGAACTGTGAACGGCGAATTGTGAACTGTGAACTGTGAAATGAAGGCTGTGATCTCTAAACTCTGATCTGTGAACTGTGCACTGCAGTAGATAGTGTATGCCGGTTCTACGATCAGACTTATCATTGTAGGTAGATTCCTACCTTACCGGCACCATTACCTTATAGCGCGAGCTACTTTTGCGGGGGGTGGGGGAGGGGGGGGGGATTTTTCAAGGACAGTTTCCCACGTTATAGCGCGAGCTACTTTTGCGGGGGGTGGGGGAGGGGGGGATTTTTCAAGGACAGTTTCCCACCTTATAGCGCGAGCTACTTTTGCGGGGGGTGGGGGAGGGGGGGGACTTTTCAAGGACTGTTTCCCACGTTATAGTGCGAGCATACTTTTTGCCGGGGGGTGGGGGAGGGGGACCACATTATCTGTACACAGCTGTATATAGTTTCCTCTTATCTATGACAAGGGTTTTGCGAATATGATATTCCGAACGTGCTTCGCGAATATGATACATCGAGAAGATAATTTTCGTGGGGAGGGGGGATTTATTTTAAAAACATAGCGAGACCATACTATCTGTACACAGCTGTATATAGTTTCCTCTTATCTACTCGATGCATTCCTATTGTACCCCCCCCCTACGAATATGATATTTCGTACGTGCTTCGCGAATATGATACATCGAGAAGATAATTTTTGTAGGTGTTATCTATGACACAGGTTCTTTCATGGTATGTAGCCGTGGAGGAACATATGTTTTTTTCCAGGAAGACTTGACCTTGAACGTGTTTCAAACGTCGTTCCTATTTATCGTTTAAGCACACTGTTTATATCGTTCTAAGAGAGATAGTTTTAATTAACAGGGTGGTATAGAGTCCCCTTATCTTTTCAACGTGCCTATCGCGAGCGCGGAGATTTTTGTTGCATCTATTTCCGGAGAGGGTATATGTTTAAAAGAATGGATGTTGCCAGCGTCAAGCTCATTTGCATACAGAGTGTTCAGTTTGCGTAAGATTTTAAAGATCTACCATTGTTCCATACGTGACGGTTTTTCGCGTACGGACTTGTGCTGAAATGAACGTATCGGAGGAAAAAGATGACATGGCCGTTCCAACGTTGAAAAATATAGCTTGGCCTCACGTAATAAATTCACACTTGAACGATCATTTCTCCATCGAGCAGAAATCGATGGTGGAACGTTTAATGCGAAACGACGTAACGAGTCGCGTATGTTTTGCTTACACGAAAAGATTCAGTCAAGTTGTCGCGCAATGGCCTGCGATCGATTCCCCATCCATGATATTGGACATCATTGAAACGGGCGAACGTCGCATCGTTGTATGTGAAGTATAATTACATTTGGGAACATTTCTAATTTTACGAGTTGGAAGTAGTATCGTTTCGCGGACACAGTGTTTTACCGTGACAAAAGTATCGATGGAAAAGCGGCAAGATGATTGAAACATGTAAAAATATGTTGAAGTGTTTGACACGCATGTCAATGTTGGTGAAAACTATGGACGAGTATCGCGAATGGTTTCGCTCATTCATCGAGTCTCTGCAGTGTTGTGTAAATTATCTATCCCGTGCAAAGGATGAATTGTCAGTAGGCAAGAAATTGAGTTTAACATCGACGATGTGTCGTATGAAAACTTTGAACGTTTCGTTGAATCATCGTATTTCCTCATCGCGCGTCGGTAGAGGTTTATACGACCGCAGGGGTACGAGAGCTTCAACGCTTCGTTGGGAAAATGTTGAGTCGGCTTTTAAAAATCGCATATCGACCGGAATCGTTATCAACGTTGAACATATTGATCCAAAACAATTTTTACAACATGCGAAACGAATGATTACGGGACGCGTTACGGAATTTTTAAACACGTATTCATCGTTGAAAGCTAGCGTAACGTTGGAGGCGGAATTTATGCTACACGCCGGCGAGGTTTCCGTGAAAAGTTTTAGCACGCGGAACGTTGCGTTGTTTCGGACGAGCAATCTGCGACAGTGGTACCAGAAAGACGTTATGCCTACGATTTTGACATCGTTGGAAGAATTTCAAGAGCGGGACAGCGGGTGGGCGCTGTCGAAGATACTACATTTAATCGTCAACTTTAGCAAATACCAACCGTTGCAAGCCGGTTGCACCGCTACAATCGACGTGCCTCGAGCGATACTGCTGAAAAGAGCAATCGTGAACGTGAACAGCAATGACGATGCGTGCTTTTATTGGGCAATCGTGGCGGGTCTCTACCCAGCCGAGGCAAATCTGTCACGTTTATCATCGTATCCACACTACAAAGACGTGCTTCCGAAAACCAGAGGTTTTCAACTACCTATGTCGTTCAAAGACATCCGAAAATTTGAACGAAAAAACAACGTTTCCGTGAACGTGTTCGCATGGGCACGCAAGAAATGCGTAACGCTTCATTTGACTGGGAAGAAACGTGAGGGAAGACACGTCAACTTGCTGTTTCTACAGAATGCTGCAAAGACGCACTGTCATTTCGTGTGTATACGAAATTTGTCGCGATTGGTTTCATCACAGCTTAGCAAGCGGGATCATCAGAAGTATATTTGTGATCGGTAAGTTGCATTTTTGTTTTTTTAATTGTTTGAAGCAAAAAAGACATAATTTTTCCCTTCCCACAGGTGCTTGCAATTTTTTCCCACGCAGGAGAGATTAAACGTTCATACACTTGACTGCGAACGGATGAATGATTGCGCTCTGATGCTTCCAACAGAGGAAGAAGATAAGTGGTTGCAGTTTAAGAACTACACGAACAAAGAAGAGGCGCCGTTCGTTATCTATGCTGACTTGGAGTGCCTGCTGCTGCCGGGGGAGCAGGAAGGACAAGGCCGTGTGGCACGCGTACAGTATCAACATCACCACGCGTTTAGCATAGGATACTACATGCATTGCCGCTACGACGAATCGTTGTGCGAGTATCATGTTTATCGCGAGAAAGAGGGATGCGCCGCATGGTTCGCGAACAGGTTGTACGAATTAAGTCGTAAATTACAACCGATATTTGACAAAACAGTGCCGATGAATCCGCTAACCGAATCGGAAAAGTTAAATTTTCGTACGGCCACGCATTGTCACGTCTGCGAGAAACCGTTCGACACTACTGACGCGACGAGGGTCCACGATCATTGTCATTTCACGGGCGCGTATCGCGGTCCGGCTCATAACGGATGCAATTTAAGTTATCAATCTTCGTACGTGATACCGGTGGTTTTCCATAATCTATCAGGCTACGACGCACATTTCATCATCAAAGAATTAGCAAACTCTTTCGAGGGACAGATAGACGTGTTGCCATTAACGAAAGAGAAGTATATCTCTTTCACGAAGAACGTACATATCGAGAGACAGCCGGGTAAAGAGCAAAATTATGCAAAGTTTCTAAAATTCCGTTTTATCGATTCGTTTAAGTTCTTGAACTCGAGTCTGGACAAGCTGTCGTCATACTTGGACAAAAGTAAATTACGCATCGTACGAAGTGAATTTACACATCTTTCCGATGACGATTTCAACCTATTGACCAGAAAAGGTGTTTTTCCATACGACTATCTGACATCGTACGATAAATTAAACGATACATGTTTGCCATCGCGCGAAGCATTTTACAATCGGCTGTACGGTAGCGAGATATCCGACGTTGATTACCTTCACGCGAATACGGTTTGGTCGCGTTTTGCTATACAAACGCTAGGACAGTACAGCGACTTATATTTAAAATTGGATGTGCTGTTGTTGGCGGATGTTTTCGAAAATTTTCGCGATGACTGTCTCGAGAATTACAAGCTCGATCCGGCGCATTATTACACGCTCCCCGGTTTCGCGTGGGACGTGATGTTGAAAATGACAAAGATTGAATTGGAGTTGTTGACCGACGTTGACATGCTTTTGTTCGTGGAACGAGGAATACGCGGTGGATTGAGCCAGTGTTCGCACAGATATGCGCGCGCTAACAACAAATATTTGTCCACACACGACTCGAGTAAACCATCCACCTACTTAATGTATTTTGATGTGAATAATCTGTACGGTTGGGCAATGTCGCAACCTCTGCCGCACAGAGACTTTCGATGGGTGGACGTGGACAATTTCGATGTTGAATCCATTCCGATCGATAGCCCCGTAGGATACATTTTGGAGGTGGATTTAGAGTATCCGCGCGAAATTCACGATGCTCACGCGGATCTTCCGTTTTGTCCAAGTCACGACGCAGCAACCGACTCGAGTACGCAGAAAAAGTTGATGGCAACACTTCGCGATAAGGAGCGATACGTTGTACATTATCGGTATCTCCAACAAAGTTTGAAACATAATTTGAAATTGCGGAAAATACATCGAATTCTAGAATTTCAACAGTCGCGATGGTTGCATGGCTATATTGATTTAAACACGAAATTACGCGCCAACGCCACCAACGATTTTTCCAAGAACTTATTCAAGTTAATGAACAATGCTGTGTTTGGGAAAACGATGGAGAACGTTCGAAATCACGCGAGCGTGAAATTACTTTCTCGATGGAGCGGTAAACACGGCGTCGAACGATTGATATCTAGACCAAATTTTCATAGCTGTACGGTGTTTTCCGAGAACTTTGTCGCGATTCAGCTGAAAAAGCTGTTTGTTAAATTTTACAAGCCAATCTACGTAGGCATGTCCATATTGGATATATCAAAATTTCATTTGTACAGCTTTCATTATGAGTACATCCAACCAAACTTCCAACAAAATTGTAAGATTTTGTACACGGACACGGACAGTCTGATATATGAGATCGCTTGCGATAACGCGTACGAGGCGCTGCTGAAACGTGATATTCATCGATACGACACCAGTAATTATGCCGCGAACAACGTCTACGGCGTTCCGATCGCGAACAATAAACAGCTAGGATTGATGAAGGATGAGAACGGTGGTAAAATTATGACAGAGTTCGTAGGGCTTCGTTCGAAAATGTATGCGATTCGCGTGCACGGCGATCAGGACACTAAAAAGATCAAAGGAATCAGAACAAACGTTACCGCTCGAGATATAAGTTTCGAAGACTATGTTGAATGCCTTCGTAATCATACGGAAAAGAGCGTTAGCGGTAATCGCATAGTGTCCGTACGACATCAGGTGTATTCGATGTCGGAAAAGAAATTAGCATTGAGTCCGCATGACGATAAGCGATATATTTGCAATAATTTGATTGATACTCTTCCTTGGGGGCATTACAGCATCGATTGAGAAAAACTGCGTCGTTTTATTATCCGTAAAAGAAAAAAGGAAGTGGTAGAGAGAGAGATTATCATAGGTCTTTGAAGTCTGTAACTGTCGGGGAGGGGATGCTTCCCATCGCAGATCTTCACTGTAAAAAGGAGTGGTAGGGAGACATCCTATATAACATCATATTCCAAGCGGCACGCTTCAGATCGAGACAACCATCGCTAAAAACCGTAGACTGCTAAACCATAGACCGCACGATGTATTACAACCGTTATTCGCCTGCTGAATGTAATCGTTCAAACGTTGAGGAGCTGCACAAAAAGAGGAGACTAAATAATATGTAAGTAGAAAGATGAAAATAATTATGAAAAAGTAATTTAGAAAAACGTCTAATTTTTTAAAAAATCTGTTGTAGGGTTTCTCAACAACAGCCCATTTCACGATCATCGATGATACAGCCGTCAACGTCGTGCGAGGGTTTTTTCAACAACCGTCCCATTTCACGATCATCGATGATACAGCCGTCACCGTCATCGAGCGAGAGTTTTCCCAACAACTCCATTTCACAATCATCAATGATGCAACCGCCGAGGAGTTTGCACAGCGCACGGGTCTTGAGTCGAAGATACTCCATAGCCGGCAATTATTTTAAGTACTTCGAAATTGGTGTGCGCGTTGACAACGATATTTGCGTGGAACTAGCTATAGGGGATAACCGTGGTAATGAAATTACATTTTTCCTGGACGCGTGGACAGAGTTATTGCGCACGAAGGAGTGTATTTCCGATTTACTTTTGCCGTCTATGCAGAAACAGAAGCGAAAAATTAGTGATGATTTAACATTTCAAACAGTTAATATCGATGGTATGAATCTAGTGAAATTATCAAATCAGTTCACAGCTCTGTATATCACGGAAAAAACTATGCGTAACCTGTACAACCTCGATTTCTGCGTACACAACATGTATTCATGGTTGATAGATAATGTTCCCACAATTGTCGCTAAATTTACGAATTTCGTTGTTGCGGTGAAGGATAGTGACGCGAAGAATATCATGAAAACGATCGTCGAGAGCGAATCTTTCGATCAAAATTCGCTGATCGATTGCGAACTGTTGGCTTTGTGCGCTGATATCATTGCGACCGAGGCGTTTGCGCAAAAACAGATAGGTTAAAAACAAAGATAATGTGTGTAAAAATTATTGGAGGTCTTTTTGTAACGATATATTATTTTTAAAAAAATAAAAATTATTTAAGAAAATCTCTTTGTATTTTTATTTTATTTTATTGTAAAATTATTCTTTTATAATTCCTATAAAAATGAATTTCTACATATAAAGTATCGTCGTTTTAGAGAAAAATGAATTATCATATTACCATCCCTCAACCACATACTAATATGTCAACGTCTAAGGAGAGGGTTTAAGCTGTTCATTCAACGTTTAGGTTGTTCATCACATACAAAATCTTTCAGCAGGACTAAGGTTTCCACCCTGACTTATTAAGCAGAAAAGATAACTCCTCTACAGTAGATGATTTGGCTATGCATATAAGAACCCCGACCAACCAATTTAGAATTGCTACCAGTAAATGGTACAATGTCTACCAGTAAACGGTACAATGTAGACGGTCTGGGGACTTGCGGTCGTTGTCGTTAAGTTATTCTTTCGATTGGTTGGTCGGGGGGTTCTTATGTACATAGCTAAATCATCAACTGTAGAGGAGTTATCTTCTAGTAGACGGTTGAGGACGGTATATATGCAAATCGTCGACGGATCATGTTCTAGCGAGAAAGGATAGGGACAACGTCGCTATCTTGTGACGAGGGTAGAAAGTTAGCCGACACACATTACTCGACTGCAAGAAGTTTTTATTTAAATTTTATCGCAAATTACATTTTTCACAATTCATATAGAATAAAAGAATACAATTAAAAGAAGAGAAAAATTAATTATCTTACATATAAAATACGAGTAGAAAATACAATTAAAGTATATTCGTTTTAGATATCCATGAATTATGTGACGCATCCATTCCCAACCATTTTACGTATACTTTATTCCCCTTTCTGCGCAATATTTTTTCAACTAAGTATACGTCAGGATATTTTGCCGCGCGTATCTCGTGTTCGTAAAATCCTCCGGCGATAGGTTTGCCCCTCGAGTCGGCCAAGAGATACGTGACAGGATTCGTTCGTTTCACCGTGGTAATCTTGAATATTTCTGTTGACCAGTTTGGCGTGTATCCTTTGTCAAATAGAGTTTTGAACTTGCTGACGCGCACGTGATCATTAACCTTGAATTTGGCAGGACCAGCAATCTTCACGTTGTTGTACACGGTGGACAGAAGGTGTCCGGCATTTTTACGGTTCACGTCGGCGGGTCGCATACGGATGGTACGATGTTTTCGATTATTGTAGTCCTTGGTCAACGTGGGAAGCGCATCGATCCAGCGATATTTTCCGCTCAACGAGAAAAATTTCCACATACTGTTCTTCAACGTACGATTGAAACGCTCCACGACGGATGCTTTCATAGGGCTAAACGTTGAATAATGGTGGATGTTACGTTTCCTCAGATATTCTTGGAACGTTGTATTGTAGAATTCTTTCCCCATGTCGGTCTGCAAGTTGTTCGGAGCTCTGCCATCCTTCTCCAACGCTGACGCGAAAGCTTTACACACGTCGCTCGCATTTTTACTCTTCAAAGGAACCGTCCACGCGTATTTGCTAAATACATCGATTATCGTAAGAATATATCGATGTCCACGATTGTTTCGCGCATAGTTTTGAACTTCAACGATATCGGCTTGCCAAAGATCATCGAATCCTCGCACAATCACACGTCTACGCGGGTAAAAACGTCTCGCCGGAGCATGCAGCTCTTCCACCACGTTTTCTTTACTCATCTTGTCGCTGTTATCTCGCTCTCTCTCAGTCATTGAAGCTCCAGCGCTCTCGCTCCTCAATACGTCGTATCTGCGTGTATACTTTATCACGTTTCACATATACTATACAGTTCCTCTAAAAATCTTCAAACTTCTCAGTTATATTTCCCGAACGCCTTGTATCGTAGTCAGTATTTCAGACTTTATCGTTTCTTTAGCAGTTTTCAGGTCTTCATTCTGTTTAACTAATATTTCAGACTTTATCGTCTCTTTAGCGGTTTTCAGTTCTTTGACCAGTGTTTTCATGATCTCGAACTCGAGCTTCGCGTTAAGCGTGTCCACGTATAATTTGGTCGCAGTGTGATCGTTTGCTTCAGGATTCGCCACGTGTCCGATCTTCATACCTTTTGCATCGTACAATTTAGCGTCATCGTTCAAACATATAGCGTTATCACGCACATAACTTTTCAAAACGTCAGGATAGAAAATCGAAGAAACATTCGACTCGCTTTTGTCCGCTTCGCGAAGTACTCTACCAAATTTGTCGATAGACATTTTTTTCGATCGAGTTAATCTTCTTCTTCTTCGATTATCGCCAACTCGTATCGCTTGCACAAACGTTTTACCTGCTCTTCGACCCACAGTATTCGTTGAAATATCTCATCCAGTTTTATCCATAGACTTTGAAACCTCAAGTTCCAGCTTTCACCGTCGTCGTCTTCTCCCGAGGATATCGTTTGATTCGTTTCACAACAATTAAGACGAACGCGCATTTTATCGAGCCGTAACAATTTCATCGATCGACATTTCATTCGTCACTAACTCAACGAACCCACGCGCTTTAATTTATAATTATACCGGCTTCGCGAAGTTCTTCGATTATCGACATTATTTCGTTGTCATGGTTGGAATGACCGGCGTTCTTCGAAGCGGTTAACAATTTCAGACGATCGACGAGTTCGTTGGGATCATCCCAATGCACGTAATCGATCGGATTGTTGGTCACGCGCATAGAAGTTGGAAGTTCAATCCCCTTCCCACCTCGCGATGAAAACAACGGTCCTATAATTCTCCTATACTTGAATCCTTTGTTTCCCATTATCTGATTTCCACGTCGATGTGCATTCGTAAGAGTGAGAATTTTTTTGTACGCGATCTTATCATCCTCGGTGTACAACCAATCATCGGGTATTCTTTTGAATATCAATTCGTAAAGACCGCGAGTCCCCTTGTACCGTATCCCGTTAATGATGATATCGTCGTTGCCGTCCACCTCGAACGTTGAATTTCCCATCATCATCTTATCATCTTTCAAACATACTCCGTACACGTTGTCAGAATTTTTCGTCGACCCGGTAAAAAATTTTTCTAAATATTCGCGCGCCAAAGGTCCAAGATTCTCGGATAGATGTTGATTTTCCTCTGGATGAGTTTCCGGATTTTCAAAAATATTACGC
This sequence comes from Lasioglossum villosulum, assembly GCA_963971365.1. Taxonomy (NCBI): domain Eukaryota; kingdom Metazoa; phylum Arthropoda; class Insecta; order Hymenoptera; family Halictidae; genus Lasioglossum; species Lasioglossum villosulum. Next base: position 30,734,047 of record OZ020495.1, read on the forward strand.
ATTGAAGACTCCAAAGATACCGTGCGCGGTGATTCGAATGTATCTTGTTGTGGTACCGTAGTCGTTGATTCGATCTCGTCATCCTCATAGTCGTCATCATCATCGAGATATATTTTTTTCGAGGCGCGCGTTACATCAGCTTCGTCGTTCTTTTCCCCATTCTTCTTTATTCTTCTTCTTTTTTTCATAGAGGATGATGGCGTTCCCCTAATATCTGAGAATCTTTTTTTTTTCGTAGGGAGGACGACGATGGTGTTTCCTTAATATCTGAGAACGCGTTGTCGTTCGGTTCGACAGTAGTCGTATTTTGAACTATCTGTTTCAACGGTTCGACGATCGGTTGTAAAGTCGTTCGCAAATTCGCCTCGGCCGTCATTTTCCCAACTTTCAACGCTAAATACTTTTTACGTATGGTATCGCTGGTCTTTGCTATTTCGTTCACGATCGAAGCTCGGAGCTTCTCCTTCTTTTCCTTTTTGCCTGACATATTCGTTGCGCAAGAGAGATTACAGCCACGATACAGCACCGACGACTCTTATCGAGCAACTGTATTCGCTACAGTACGACAAACTCGTTAAATCCACGTCTGTAACGACCACGATTCGCAGGGCTGTCTTTATCGATTACGAGAAATCCGTACTTCTTTCGCCAACAATTCGCGCATAACGTGCTAAACGTCTCGAATGACATATCGGTATTTACATGATCCTGATGAATGTGACGTAAATTCATGGTATCCTGTTTGAACAAAATCAACAGATTGGCATTGTCACGAATTAAATGTTTAGGTATTCTCGCGTACGACTGACCCAGGTAGAAGCAATCGATGTGCGAATGTCTACCCATCGCGAAATACTCTCTCATGATATCCTGCTCATCGCACGCCACGTCGTCGAAGATAAATATCGAATCGGGCCGTGCCTCTGTGGGGAGGATTACATCGACGTTGTCCGCGAACGCGAAGTATCCCACATCCTTCCCCACGGATGAGAACAGTTTGCTCAAGTATCGATATTTTGGCTGACTCAACGATTTTGAGTACACGTAGACATTGGCGAATCGTAGCCCGTTCGCGCTCTCCAGCAGGCTAACCATAACGTTCGTTTTACCACATCCTGACGGACCGCTTATGACGCATCGTATATTGCCCGGTAACAATGATCCATGTTTCCGCAACGTCTCGTCGCAATCGTCGAACGCGCGACACGTTGGAACACGAATATCCAAAGATTGTCTCACAAAACGCATGTTCTGATTGATTCGATGAGGGGGTAGGTGGGTAGTATTTATACGGCAGCTCGAACACTATTAGTATCAGTCACCCTAAAGGGTTTGCTTCTTTTAAAGAGAGAGCAGAGAAATTTTTAAAAGAGAGAACAGAAAAATATAGCTCATGCGTGTGAATCATCGTTCAAAACGGTGTCCCGGTTCGCATACGGGTAAGGGGTTCTTAAACAGAGCTATAAACGCGTTACCGTTCGAATTACATATACCCGGTTATCAATTCTGCGGTCCTGGTACGAAACTGACCGCTCGATTAGCTCGTGGGGATCGAGGAATCAATCCGTTGGATGCAGCCTGTCGCGAACACGATATAACGTATTCACGATACAAGGATCTTGGAAATCGTCACGCAGCCGACAGCGTTTTGGCAGATCGAGCGCTGCATCGAGTAACGTCTGGGGACGCAACGTTGGGAGAGAAGGTGTCTGCGGCCGCAGTGTTGGCAGCCATGAAAGCTAAAACGAAATTGGGCATGGGTCTGACAAAGAAAAAAGGTGAAAAGAGAAAAAAACAACGAATTCTCCCAATCGCCAAACGCGGTGGTTTTCTGCCGCTGCTGCTGCCTGCTTTGTCGGCTATAGGAGCATTGACAGGTGGTGCCGCAGGAGTAGTCAAAGCCATAAACGCTGCGAAAGCTGCGAAGAAACAATTACAAGAAGCGGAACGACACAATCGAGCCATGGAAGGTCGTGGAGTATATCTCACACCGTATAAGCATGGCAAAGGTTTAAAGAGGGGGGGGGGAAAAAAAAACGAAGAAAGACAACACAACGACGGATATAGAATTGATGACCATCTGTAAAGGATTACCGTATTTTCGTGGAGTTTTTATGCGTGATGATTTACCACTGCGCGCGTGGGTAAACGAGCGGGGTATAGTCAATCTAGATAATAGTCATGGACCGGGAACGCACTGGGTCGCATACATAAAACACGGCTCGCGCGTCAAATACTTTGATAGTTTTGGAAATCTTCGACCACCGATCGAGTTGATTCGCTATTTCGGCGCGAACGCGACGATCTTATATAACCACAAACGTTTTCAAAAGTACGACGAAAGCGTGTGTGGGCAATTGTGTGTGACATTTCTTCGAGAAACTACATTTTAAATTCTCTGGAAAGAGTCTCTCTCTGCACGATGCATGCGAAAAAGTCATTTACGCTCACGTTGTCGGGGAGAAGCAGCATACTGTCGTCCAAGTACTTTCCACCCATAGATCTGACCAATGGTGAATACGAGTTGGGATTGCTCGATTTACAAACTTATTACACGATACCGAACATTAGCGCCAACATCGGAAACAATCGATTCTACTTCGGTGAAAAAGACGAGGAGATCGTCATCCCCGACGGTTCGTACGAATTGGAAGCGATCAACGCGTACTTGAGACGTGAAATACGCGCGCGATATCCCCCCAAAAATGTTGACAAGTCATCCGCCGCCTCCGATATCGAATATCCGCTGGTCCTACGAGCAAACAACAACACCATGAAAAGCGAAATTATAAGCAAATATCAAATAAACTTTACAAAGCCTCGCAACGTGGGATCTATTCTGGGATTTTCCTTGAATCGTGTTTTGCCACCGAACGCGTGGCACACGTCAAACGCACCTGTGAATATCATCAACGTGAATATCGTACGAGTGGAATGTAACATAACCACCGGATCGTACGACAATGGTAAACTCGTTCACACGATACATGAGTTCGCGCCTCAGGTACCACCAGGGTATAAATTATCGGAAACGCCCGCACGAGTCATTTACCTTCCGATCGTTGCACGAGTAATTGACGATTTAACGATTCGCATAGTTGACCAATCCGGACGTTTGATTGATTTTCGAGGTGAAGAAATCACGGTGCGACTACACGTTCGACGAAGCAATGCTAATTCATAACAATACGACATTCCATACGTTGAACAACAGCAGCACATTGATTCGCAAGAAACTAACTGTGAAAAAAAACGTAAAGTCGCCGATACGTAAGAAATTAACCGTGGAAAACGCAAAGTATCTACGATCTTTGGGATTTATTGTTAAAAAGTGAGAGGAAAAATCATGTTCAACGACATTTTGAACATCTCCGAAGCACCGGTTTTCGACAATCGCATAACGAAGATTGAGCTGCACACGTACAATCCATACGCCAACACGACGTTTGAAAACAGCGATGAAATACGGATACCCATTCAGCAACAAGATCTGTACACGCTCCCGTGTAAAAGCTTCCTATACGTTGAGGGAAAACTTAGTTTACCGGGGAAACTCGAATTACCGGTTGGAGCAGGAGAATCCTCCATCGATGCGGCGACTCTCGAGAACAATGCCGTTGCGTTTATGTTCGAGGAAATACGCTATGAATTGAACGGAGTGGAAATCGATCGGTCCAGAAATCCTGGTGCAACGACAACTCTGAAGAATTATGTGAGTCTGTCCAAAACGAGAAGCGACGCGTTATCCAACGCTGGTTGGCTGTATGACGATGATCGGCGGAAGCAAACGGCAACGACCACGGCTGCGATCAATTTCAACTTTTGCGTGCCTATGAGCGTTTTATTAGGTTTCTGCGAAGATTACAAACGTGTTGTGATAAATGCTCGACACGAATTGATTTTGATCCGCTCGCGTACCGACGCAAACGCGTTGTTCAGTCCTTCCGACAACGTGAAACCTATTCTGGATCTGTACAAAATTCAATGGCGAATGCCACACGTTGCATTGGATGAAATACATAAGCTGTCCATGTTACGTATTTTAGACAGTGACAGACCGATTGGTATGAGTTTTCGATCGTGGGATCTGTTCGAATATCCTCTACTACAGACGACTACGAAGCATACATGGGCGATAAAAACGGCTCAACAAATGGAAAAACCGCGATACGTGATATTCGCTTTGCAAACCAATCGAAAGAATAACTTAACGAAAACGGCCGCGCAATTCGATCATTGCGCATTATCAAATATTCGACTTTACTTGAACTCGGAAACCTATCCGTATGATGATTTAAATATGGATTTCGAGAAAGGTAAATACGCATTGCTCTACGACATGTATGCAAAATTCCAAGAATCGTACTATGGAAACGGCGAAGCGCTACTCAACGTCTCAGATTTCCTGCGATACGGTCCGCTCGTCGTTCTCGATTGTTCTCGACAAAACGAAGCGCTAAAAAATGGTACGGTTGACGTGCGAATAGAATTCGAATGCCGAACCGACGTCCCCCCATCGACAACAGCCTACTGTTTGATGATACATGACCGCATCGTGGAGTACAGTCCATTAACAAACATTGTTAGAAAAATTACTTAAACCGCTCTTATGTTATAAAATATATATGTTTTATCAAATAAAAAATTATGCGAATGATCTTTTTATTTAAAAACAATCCTCCTCCTCCTACAATTAAACTCGTATTTTATTAAAAGAAAAAATATAGTAATGATATCACTCTTGCACCATAGAACGAGATATGGTGGTAGGGGTACTCATTATAAATAGCTCGTCGCATCGTTGTGCGAAGCTGTGTCTGACTAAACGTCAAAGAAAACATTAAACTAGTGTTTCATTGCCGAGTGTATACGAAAGTTTGTAAAGTGATATATAGGATACTGTGCGTTCTAATCATTTCTTCAATTGTAAGTATAATATAAAAATTTTTTAAAGAAATATATAAAATAAATATAAAATAAATAAGAATATATATAAAATAAATAAAAAAACTTTTTTATTATTTAGATGGATAAAATCACGCAAATCATAGACATGGACGGATTCATGATTAACAAAAAATTCATGTATAAAGAAATGGCTATTGTAAATGCATGTTGTGACGGCTCCCTACTGGCCGAATTTTTATTAGATACGAGTTTCAATTGTTTGTCGAACGCTGACAAGAAATCGTCGTGGTACGTTACTAATTTTGTACACGGGATGCCATTCAACAATTTTGGCAATGAAAAATTTAGGCAAGAAGATATATTTGGAGTCATTGAAAATTTTGTTCGCGAATATAAAAATCCGCTGATTGCCTACAAAGGAGGATGTTTTGAAAGAGACATCCTTCGAAAAATGAATATAAACTCAATAAATTTAGAGGATTTTGGGTGTCCAAAATATGACGTACTAGTTCAGGATCCCGTTTATAACATTGGTGAGGTACCATGTCGACTTCATTGTTGGCGTTCGACAAAACAATTGAAACCGTATCATTGCAGTATGCGCGAAGTTAAAACATTTCGCGCATGGATGAATAATAATAAAAATTGTAAAGTATAAGAATTTTTTCCTGCGAATTAAAAACCACAAAAACATGACACCTCTTTTTTACATTTTTGATTTTTTCACAGCGTTCCACAATGATTGAAAAATCTGAGGCAGCCGTCACAACAACAGTTGATCACGCAACACCACCACCCGATTATCGTCTCGAACGTGACAGACTTCAAAGTTTTCACAACTGGCGTTACTCGCACATCGTCCAACCGGAGAAACTTGCTGCCGCAGGATTTTTCTATCTGGGTGATGAGGATTTCGTTGAATGTTTCGAATGTGGTATACAGCTGACTCGATGGGAAGAGGATGATGATCCCATGAAGGAACATCGCGTCTGGTCCAGATTCTGTGGATACGTGTGTGGGGTGAACTGTGGCAACGTACCGATCGGAGTCGATCCGGATACAATCCAGCCAAACCCACGCGGTATGGACGTTTGCGGAATTATTAAGGAGTCGTCGCTTGAAGGTAAATAAATTTCCAAAATATGTTAAAGTAAATGTTAAAAAAGAAAAGAATACTAAAATAATATAATATGTTTTGTTTGTTTGCAGGAAAACAACAACAACAACAACAACAATGAAAATGTTATTTTTTATTTTAGTTTTTATTTTTTGTTTTTTATATATTAACGTTTAATTTTTTATTTTCTTATTATATATTAATGTTTTAATTTTTAATTTTTTAATCAATAAAAAAATATAAAATATTCTTGTTGATGATTATCACCGCCATCACATACTCCTCATCCCATTCTTCCATCTTTAATTAATAATATATTCTTTTTAATTTTTAATTTTTAACTTCCCGATTCATAGGGAAGTTACTGTAATTTATTATGTATATGCTTAATTTTTTAATCAATAAAAAAATATAAAATATTCTTGTTGATGATTATCACCGCCATCACATACTCCTCATCCCATTCTTCCATCTTTAATTAATAATATATTCTTTTTAATTTTTAATTTTTAACTTCCCGATTCATAGGGAAGTTACTGTAATTTATTATGTATATGCTTAATTTTTTAATCAATAAAAAAATATAAAATATTCTTGTCGATGTTTATCACCGCCATCACATACTCCTCATCCCATTCTTCCATCTTAATTAATAATATATATTCTTTATTTCAGCCTTATAGCTAAGAAATTAGACTTGTAATTTTTAAAAAATATGTTTTTGAATTATTTTTAAAGTAAAATCTTAAAAATATATTAAATTATATATAATACATCTGTTTGGGAGCGAACAAAAAATAAAAGATACATTATTTGAAAATATGTACTTTTTTATTCAAATAAAAAGTTATAAAAACATTTTTTTAGGAATTGTTATTATATATTAACATTGTTTTCGGCAGCAGTAGCATTCTGAAAGAAATAAATGTATTAATGTTTAATTAATAAAAAAATATATACAATTATTAATATTTTTACTTACGAGATTTATGGTTGTCACGTTAACCGCCGTCGCATACTCCTCACTCCATTCTTCCATATTAATTCCATAACGTTTCATTGCATAGCGCCATCCGCCAATGAACGCTGCTTTCTCCTCTGCAGAGTTAAATGTCTATTGATAAAAATAACATTGTAACATGTAAATTCAATAACAATAAATAATATATCACATGCAATATTTTTTGTACTTACAATTAACTCCATAACATCACTAAGTGGTAAATTTTCGTCAATATAATAACTTGTCATGATAACGTCCGCACTAATTCTGTACATGAGTGTCGACAACACCCATTCTTTTAAACACATATCCCCTCCAGAAAAGATGCGACAAGATGTCCGCTCGCGAGATTAAGAAAACGTTCGTTGCAGTAATCTCAAACTCGTGAAAATGTATGTTTCAATTAACGCTACGCTAAATCGAGAGAACTGATAACACTGATGTGTCCAAATGTCTCGAGGCTTGGAAGTCTCGAGGTCTCGTTTGCAACTCGACACCGGCCGCTACTACAGATTATAAAACGCTCATCTTGAACGATATAAACAATGTGCTGAGTTCGGACGCGTTCAAGATTCTATGACTCTCTCTCTTACATCGTGAACGGTCTCTTTCTTTCTCACATCGCGTTCAGGTCAATCGTCTTAAACGATGGGTAGGAACGACGTTCGAACACGTTCAAGGTCAAGTCTAAAGCATGTGTTCCCCAGGGGTATCGTATTACATCTGTCGTAGGTACAATAGGAATGCATCGAGTAGATAAGAGGAAACTATATACAGCTGTGTACAGATAGTATGGTCTCGCTATGTTTTTAAAATAAATCCCCCCTCCCCACGAAAATTATCTTCTCGATGTATCATATTCGCGAAGCACGTTCGGAATATCATATTCGCAAAACCCTTGTCATAGATAAGAGGAAACTATATACAGCTGTGTACAGATAATGTGGTCCCCCTCCCCCACCCCCCGCAAAAAGTATGCTCGCACTATAACGTGGGAAACAGTCCTTGAAAAGTCCCCCCCTCCCCCACCCCCCCGCAAAAGTAGCTCGCGCTATAAGGTGGGAAACTGTCCTTGAAAAATCCCCCCCTCCCCCACCCCCCGCAAAAGTAGCTCGCGCTATAAGGTAATGGTGCCGGTAAGGTAGGAATTTACCTACAATGATAAGTCTGATCGTAGAACCGGCATACACTATCTACTCACTGCAAATTGTGAACTGTGATCGGCGAATTGTGAACTGTGAACTGTGAACTGTGGACAGTGAACTCTGAACTGTGAACTGTGAACTGTGAAGTGTGCACTTCAAATTGTGAACTGTGAACGGCGAATTGTGAACTGTGAACTGTGAAATGAAGACTGTGAACTGTAAACTCTGATCTGTGAACTGTAAACTGTGAACTATGAACTGTGAACTGGGCAGTGTGAACTGTGAACTGTGAACTGTGAACTGTGAACTGTGAGCTGTGAACTTTGAAGTGTGCACTGCAAATTGCGAACTGTGATCGGTGAATTGTGAACTGTGAACTGTAAAGACTCATCTGTGAACTGTGAACTGTGAACTGTGAACTCTTAACTGTGAACTGTGAACTGTGAACTGTGAGCTGTACACTGTGAACTGTGAGCTGTGGACTGTGAACTGTGAACTGTGTACTCCGAACTGTGAACTGTGAACTGTGAACTGTGAACTGTGAGCTGTAAACTGTGAAGTGTGCACTGCAAATTGTGAACTGTGATCGGCAAATTGTGAACTGTGCACTGTGAACTGTGAACTGGACAGTGTGAACTGTGAGCTCTGAACTTTGAAGTGTGCACTGCAAATTGTGAACTGTGATCGGCGAATTGGGAACTGTGAACTGTAAAGTCTCATCTGTGAACTGTGAACTGCGAACTGTGAACTGTGAACTGTGAACTGTAAGCTGTGAACTGTGAAATTTGCACTGCAAATTGTGAACTGTGAACGGCGAATTGTGAACTGTGAACTGTGAACTGTGAACAGCGAACTGTGAACTGTGATTTGTGAACTGTGAACCGTGAACTGTGAACTGTGAACTGTGAACTGTGAACTGTGAACTGTGAACTGTGAAGTGTGCACTTCAAATTGTGAACTGTGAACGGCGAATTGTGAACTGTGAACTGTGAAATGAAGACTGTGAACTGTAAACTCTGATCTGTGAACTGTAAAATGTGAACTATGAACTGTGAACTATGAACTGTGAACTGGGCAGTGTGAACTGTGAACTGTGAACTGTGAACTGTGAACTGTGAGCTGTGAACTTTGAAGTGTGCACTGCAAATTGCGAACTGTGATCGGTGAATTGTGAACTGTGAACTGTAAAGTCTCATCTGTGAACTGTGAACTGCGAACTGTGAACTGTGAACTGTGAACTGTAAGCTGTGAACTGTGAAATGTGCACTGCAATGTGTGAAATGTGCACTGCAAATTGTGAACTGTGAACGGCGAATTGTGAACTGTGAACTGTGAACTGTGAACTGTGAACTGTGTACTCCGAACTGTGAACTGTGAACTGTGAACTGTGAACTGTGAGCTGTAAACTGTGAAGTGTGCACTGCAAATTGTGAACTGTGATCGGCGAATTGTGAACTGTGCACTGTGAACTGTGAACTCTGAACTCTGAACTGTGAACTGTGAGCTTTGAACTGTGAAGTGTGCACTGCAAATTGTGAACTGTGGACTGTGAACTGTGAACTGTGAGCTGTACACTGTGAACTGTGAGCTGTGGACTGTGAACTGTGAACTGTGAACTCCGAACTGTGAAATGTGTACTGTGAACTGTGAGCTGTACACTGTGAACTGTGAGCTGTGAACTGTGAAGTGTGCACTGCAAATTGTGAACTGTGATCGGCGAATTGTGAACTGTGAACTGTGAAATGAAGACTGTGAACTGTAAACTCTGATCTGTGAACTGTGAACTGTGAACTGTGAACTCTGAACTGTGAACTGTGAACTGTGAACTGTGAGCTGTACACTGTGAACTGTGAGCTGTGGACTGTGAACTGTGAACTGTGTACTCCGAACTGTGAACTGTGAACTGTGAACTGTGAACTGTGAGCTGTAAACTGTGAAGTGTGCACTGCAAATTGTGAACTGTGATCGGCGAATTGTGAACTGTGCACTGTGAACTGTGAACTCTGAACTCTGAACTGTGAACTGTGAGCTTTGAACTGTGAAGTGTGCACTGCAAATTGTGAACTGTGGACTGTGAACTGTGAACTGTGAGCTGTACACTGTGAACTGTGAGCTGTGGACTGTGAACTGTGAACTGTGAACTCCGAACTGTGAAATGTGTACTGTGAACTGTGAGCTGTACACTGTGAACTGTGAGCTGTGAACTGTGAAGTGTGCACTGCAAATTGTGAACTGTGATCGGCGAATTGTGAACTGTGAACTGTGAAATGAAGACTGTGAACTGTAAACTCTGATCTGTGAACTGTGAACTGTGAACTGTGAACTCTGAACTGTGAACTGTGAACTGTGAACTGTGAGCTGTACACTGTGAACTGTGAGCTGTGGACTGTGAACTGTGAACTGTGTACTCCGAACTGTGAACTGTGAACTGTGAACTGTGAACTGTGAGCTGTAAACTGTGAAGTGTGCACTGCAAATTGTGAACTGTGATCGGCGAATTGTGAACTGTGCACTGTGAACTGTGAACTGGGCAGTGTGAACTGTGAGCTGTGAACTTTGAAGTGTGCACTGCAAATTGTGAACTGTGATCGGCGAATTGGGAACTGTGAACTGTAAAGTCTCATCTGTGAACTGTGAACGGCGAATAGTGAACTGTGAACTGTGAACTGTGAACAGCGAACTGTGAACTGTGATTTGTGAACTGTGAACCGTGAACTGTGAACTGTGAACTGTGAGCTATGAACTTTGAAGTGTGCACTGCAAATTGTGAACTGGGATCGGCGAATTGTGAACTGTGCACTGTGAACTGTGAACTCTGAACTGTGAACTGTGAGCTGTGAACTGTGAACTGTGAACTCTGAACTGTGAGCTGTGAACTGTGAAGTCTGCACTGCAAATTGTGAACTGTGCACTGCAAATTGTGAACTGTGGACTGTGAACTGTGAACTTTGAACTGTGAACTGTGAACTGTGAACTGTGAGCTGTGAACTGTGGACAGTGAACTCTGAACTGTGAACTGTGAACTGTGAAGTGTGCACTTCAAATTGTGAACTGTGAACGGCGAATTGTGAACTGTGAACTGTGAAATGAAGACTGTGAACTGTAAACTCTGATCTGTGAACTGTAAACTGTGAACTATGAACTGTGAACTGGGCAGTGTGAACTGTGAACTGTGAACTGTGAACTGTGAGCTGTGAACTTTGAAGTGTGCACTGCAAATTGTGAACTGTGAACGGCGAATTGTGAACTGTGAACTGTGAAATGAAGGCTGTGATCTGTAAACTCTGATCTGTGAACTGTGCACTGCAAATTGTGAACTGTGATCGGCGAATTATGAACTGTGAACTGTGAACTGTGGACAGTGAACTCTGAACTGTGAACTGTGAACTTTGAAGTATGCACTGCAAATTGCGAACTGTGATCGGCGAATTGTGAACTGTGAACTGTAAAGTCTGATCTGTGAACTATGAACTGCGAACTGTGAACTGTGAACTGTGAACTGTAAGCTGTGAACTGTGAAATGTGCACTGCAATTTGTGAAATGTGCACTGCAAATTGTGAACTGTGAACGGCGAATTGTGAACTGTGAACTGTGAACTGTGAACTGTGTACTCCGAACTGTGAACTGTGAACTGTGAACTGTGAACTGTGAACTGTGAACTGTGAGCTGTAAACTGTGAAGTGTGCACTGCAAATTGTGAACTGTGATCGGCGAATTGTGAACTGTGCACTGTGAACTGTGAACTCTGAACTCTGAACTGTGAACTGTGAGCTTTGAACTGTGAAGTGTGCACTGCAAATTGTGAACTGTGAACTGTGAACTGTGAACTGTGAGCTGTACACTGTGAACTGTGAGCTGTACACTGTGGACTGTGAGCTGTGAACTGTGAAGTGTGCACTGCAAATTGTGAACTGTGATCGGCGAATTGTGAACTGTGAACTGTGAAATGAAGACTGTGAACTGTAAACTCTGATCTGTGAACTGTGAACTGTGAACTGTGAACTCTGAACTGTGAACTGTGAACTGTGAACTGTGAGCTGTACACTGTGAATTGTGAACTGTGCACTGTGAACTGTGAACTCTGAACTCTGAACTGTGACCTGTGAGCTTTGAACTGTGAAGTGTGCACTGCAAATTGTGAACTGTGGACTGTGAACTGTGAACTGTGAGCTGTACACTGTGAACTGTGAACTGTGGACTGTGAACTGTGAACTCCGAACTGTGAACTGTGAACTGTGAACTGTGAGCTGTACACTGTGAGCTGTCCACTGTGAACTGTGAGCTGTAAACTGTGAAGTGTACACTGCAAATTGTGAACTGTGATCGGCGAATTGTGAACTGTGCACTGTGAACTGTGAACTGGGCAGTGTGAACTGTGAGCTGTGAACTTTGAAGTGGGCACTGCAAATTGTGAACTGTGATCGGCGAATTGGGAACTGTGAACTGTAAAGTCTCATCTGTGAAATGTGAACGGCGAATTGTGAACTGTGAACTGTGAACTGTGAACAGCGAACTGTGAACTGTGATTTGTGAACTGTGAACCGTGAACTGTGAACTGTGGACTGTGAGCTATGAACTTTGAAGTGTGCACTGAAAATTGTGAACTGTGATCAGCGAATTGTGAACTGTGGACTGTGAACTGTGGACAGTGAACTCTGAACTGTGAACTGTGAGCTGTGAACTGTGAAGTGTGCACTGCAAATTGTGAACTGTGAACGGCGAATTGGGAACTGTGAACTGTAAAGTCTCATCTGTGAACTGTGAACTGCGAACTGTGAACTGTGAACTGTGAACTGTAAGCTGTGAACTGTAAAATTTGCACTGCAAATTGTGAACTGTGAACGGCGAATTGTGAACTGTGAACTGTGAACTGTGAACTGTGAACTGTGAACTGTGAACTGTGAACTGTGAACTGTGAACTGTGAACTGTGAACTGTGAACTGTGAACTGTGAACTGTGAACTGTGAACTGTGAACTGTGAACTGTGAACTGTGAACTGTGAACTGTGAACTGTGAACTGTGAACTGTGAACTGTGAACTGTGAACTGTGAACTGTGAACTGTGAACTGTGAACTGTGAACTGTGAACTGTGAACTGTGAACTGTGAACTGTGAACTGTGATCTGTGAACTGTGAAACTGTGAACTGTCAACTGTGAGCTGTAAACTGTGAAGTGTGCACTGCAAATTGTGAACATTGATCGGCGAATTGTGAACTGTGCACTGTGAACTGTGAACTGTGAGCTGTGAACTTTGAAGTGTACACTGCAAATTGTGAACTGTGATCGGCGAATTGTGAACTGTGGACTGTGAACTGTGGACAGTGAACTCTGAACTGTGAACTGTGAACTGTGAACTGTGAACTGTGAAGTGTGCACTTCAAATTGTGAACTGTGAACGGCGAATTGTGAACTGTGAACTGTCAAATGAAGGCTGTGAACTGTAAACTCTGATCTGTGAACTGTGAACTGCGAATTGTGAACTGTGATTTGTGAACTGTGAACTGTGAACTGTGAACTGGGCAGTGTGAACTGTGAACTGTGAACTTTGAAGTGTGCACTGCAAATTGTGAACTGTGAACGGCGAATTGTGAACTGTGGACTGTGAACTCTGATCTGTGAACTGTGAACTGCGAAATGTGAACTGTGATTTGTGAACTGTGAACTGCGAAATGTGAACTGTGAACTGTGAACTGTGGGCTGTAAACTGTGAAGTGTGCACTGCAAATTGTGAACTGTGAACGGCGAATTGTGAACTGTAAACTGTGAACTCTGATCTGTGAACTGTGATCTGCGAACTGTGAGCTGTGAACTTTGAAGTGTGCACTGCAAATTGTGAACTGTGAACGGCGAATTGTGAACTGTGAACTGTGAAATGAAGGCTGTGATCTGTAAACTCTGATCTGTGAACTGTGCACTGCAAATTGTGAACTGTGATCGGCGAATTGTGAACTGTGAACTGTGAACTGTGGACAGTGAACTCTGAACTGTGAACTGTGAACTTTGAAGTATGCACTGCAAATTGCGAACTGTGATCGGCGAATTGTGAACTGTGAACTGTAAAGTCTGATCTGTGAACTATGAACTGCGAACTGTGAACTGTGAACTGTGAACTGTAAGCTGTGAACTGTGAAATGTGCACTGCAATTTGTGAAATGTGCACTGCAAATTGTGAACTGTGAACGGCGAATTGTGAACTGTGAACTGTGAACTGTGAACTGTGTACTCCGAACTGTGAACTGTGAACTGTGAACTGTGAACTGTGAACTGTGAACTGTGAAATGTAAACTGTGAAGTGTGCACTGCAAATTGTGAACTGTGATCGGCGAATTGTGAACTGTGCACTGTGAACTGTGAACTCTGAACTCTGAACTGTGAACTGTGAGCTTTGAACTGTGAAGTGTGCACTGCAAATTGTGAACTGTGGACTGTGAACTGTGAACTGTGAGCTGTACACTGTGAACTGTGAACTGTGGACTGTGAACTGTGAACTCCGAACTGTGAACTGTGAACTGTGAACTGTGAGCTGTACACTGTGAGCTGTCCACTGTGAACTGTGAGCTGTAAACTGTGAAGTGTACACTGCAAATTGTGAACTGTGATCGGCGAATTGTGAACTGTGAACAGCGAACTGTGAACTGTGATTTGTGAACTGTGAACCGTGAACTGTGAACTGTGGACTGTGAGCTATGAACTTTGAAGTGTGCACTGCAAATTGTGAACTGTGATCAGCGAATTGTGAACTGTGGACTGTGAACTGTGGACAGTGAACTCTGAACTGTGAACTGTGAGCTGTGAACTGTGAAGTGTGCACTGCAAATTGTGAACTGTGAACGGCGAATTGGGAACTGTGAACTGTAAAGTCTCATCTGTGAACTGTGAACTGCGAACTGTGAACTGTGAACTGTGAACTGTAAGCTGTGAACTGTAAAATTTGCACTGCAAATTGTGAACTGTGAACGGCGAATTGTGAACTGTGAACTGTGAACTGTGAACTGTGAACTGTGAACTGTGAACTGTGAACTGTGAACTGTGAACTGTGAACTGTGAACTGTGAACTGTGAACTGTGAACTGTGAACTGTGAACTGTGAACTGTGAACTGTGAACTGTGAACTGTGAACTGTGAACTGTGAACTGTGAACTGTGAACTGTGAACTGTGAACTGTGAACTGTGAACTGTGAACTGTGAACTGTGAACTGTGAACTGTGAACTGTGAACTGTGAACTGTGAACTGTGAACTGTGAACTGTGAACTGTGAACTGTGAACTGTGAACTGTGAACTGTGAACTGTGAACTGTGAACTGTGAACTGTGAACTGTGAACTGTGATCTGTGAACTGTGAAACTGTGAACTGTCAACTGTGAGCTGTAAACTGTGAAGTGTGCACTGCAAATTGTGAACATTGATCGGCGAATTGTGAACTGTGCACTGTGAACTGTGAACTGTGAGCTGTGAACTTTGAAGTGTACACTGCAAATTGTGAACTGTGATCGGCGAATTGTGAACTGTGGACTGTGAACTGTGGACAGTGAACTCTGAACTGTGAACTGTGAACTGTGAACTGTGAAGTGTGCACTTCAAATTGTGAACTGTGAACGGCGAATTGTGAACTGTGAACTGTGAAATGAAGGCTGTGAACTGTAAACTCTGATCTGTGAACTGTGAACTGCGAATTGTGAACTGTGATTTGTGAACTGTGAACTGTGAACTGTGAACTGGGCAGTGTGAACTGTGAACTGTGAACTTTGAAGTGTGCACTGCAAATTGTGAACTGTGAACGGCGAATTGTGAACTGTGGACTGTGAACTCTGATCTGTGAACTGTGAACTGCGAAATGTGAACTGTGATTTGTGAACTGTGAACTGCGAAATGTGAACTGTGAACTGTGAACTGTGAACTGTGGGCTGTAAACTGTGAAGTGTGCACTGCAAATTGTGAACTGTGAACGGCGAATTGTGAACTGTAAACTGTGAACTCTGATCTGTGAACTGTGATCTGCGAACTGTGAACTGTGATTTGTGAACTTTGAACTGTGAACTGTGAACTGTGAACGGCGAATTGTGAACTGTGAACTGTGAACTGTGAACAGCGAACTGTGAACTGGGATTTGTGAACTGTGAACTGTGAACTGTGATCTGTGAGCTATGAACTTTGAAGTGTGCACTGCAAATTATGAACTGTGATCAGCGAATTGTGAACTGTGGACAGTGAACTCTGAACTGTGAACTGTGAACTGTGAACTGTGAAGTGTGCTCTTCAAATTGTGAACTGTGAACGGCGAATTGTGAACTGTGAACTCTGAAATGAAGACTGTGAACTGTAAACTCTGATCTGTGAACTGTGAACTGTGAACTGTGAACTGGGCAGTGTGAACTGTGAAGTGTGAACTGTGAGCTGTGAACTTTGAAGTGAGCACTGCAAATTGTGAACTGTGATCGGCGAATTGTGAACTGTGAACTGTAAAGTCTCATCTGTGAACTGTGAACTGCGAACTGTGAACTGTGAACTGTGAACTGTAAGCTGTGAACTGTGAAATGTGCACTGCAAATTGTGAACTGTGAACGGCGAATTGTGAACTGTGAACTGTGAACTGTGAACAGCGAACTGTGAACTCTGAACTGTGAACTGTGAACTGTGAACTGTGAACTGTGAGCTGTACACTGTGAACTGTGAGCTGTGGACTGTGAACTGTGAACTGTGAACTCCGAACTGTGAACTGTGAACTGTGAACTGTGAGCTGTACACTGTGAACTGTAAGCTGTGAACTGTGAACTGTGGGCTGTAAACTGTGAAGTGTGCACTGCAAATTGTGAACTGTGAACGGCGAATTGTGAACTGTAAACTGTGAACTCTGATCTGTGAACTGTGATCTGCGAACTGTGAACTGTGATTTGTGAACTTTGAACTGTGAACTGTGAACTGTGAACGGCGTATTGTGAACTGTGAACTGTGAACTGTGAACAGCGAACTGTGAACTGGGATTTGTGAACTGTGAACCGTGAACTGTGAACTGTGAACTGTGAACTGTGAGCTATGAACTTTGAAGTGTGCACTGCAAATTATGAACTGTGATCAGCGAATTGTGAACTGTGGACTGTGAACTGTGGACAGTGAACTCTGAACTGTGAACTGTGAACTGTGAACTGTGAACTGTGAAGTGTGCTCTTCAAATTGTGAACTGTGAACGGCGAATTGTGAACTGTGAACTCTGAAATGAAGACTGTGAACTGTAAACTCTGATCTGTGAACTGTGAACTGTGAACTGTGAACTGGGCAGTGTGAACTGTGAAGTGTGAACTGTGAGCTGTGAACTTTGAAGTGTGCACTGCAAATTGTGAACTGTGATCGGCGAATTGTGAACTGTGAACTGTAAAGTCTCATCTGTGAACTGTGAACTGCGAACTGTGAACTGTGAACTGTGAACTGTAAGCTGTGAACTGTGAAATGTGCACTGCAAATTGTGAACTGTGAACGGCGAATTGTGAACTGTGAACTGTGAACTGTGAACAGCGAACTGTGAACTCTGAACTGTGAACTGTGAACTGTGAACTGTGAACTGTGAACTGTGAGCTGTAAACTGTGAACTGTGCACTGCAAATTGTGAACTGTGATCAGCGAATTGTGAACTGTGGACTGTGAACTGTGGACAGTGAACTCTGAACTGTGAACTGTGAACTGTGAACTGTGAACTGTGAACTGTGAACTGTGGACAGTGAACTCTGAACTGTGAACTGTGAACTGTGAACTGTGAACTGTGAACTGTGAACTGTGAACTGTGAACTGTGAAGTGTGCACTTCAAATTGTGAACTGTGAACGGCGAATTGTGAACTGTGAACTGTGAACAGCGAACTGTGAACTGTGATTTGTGAACTGTGAACAGTGAACTGTGAACTGTGAACTGTGAGCTATGAACTTTGAAGTGTGCACTGCAAATTGTGAACTGTGATCAGCGAATTGTGAACTGCGAAATGTGAACTGTGATTTGTGAACTGTGAACTGTGAACTGTGAGCTGTAAACTGTGAAGTGTGCACTGCAAATTGTGAACTGTGAACGGCGAATTGTGAACTGTAAACTGTGAACTCTGATCTGTGAACTGTGAACTGCGAACTGTGAACTGTGATTTGTGAACTTTGAACTGTGAACTGTGAACTGTGAACTGTGAGCTGTGAACTTTGAAGTGTGCACTTCAAATTGTGAACTGTGAACGGCGAATTGTGAACTGTGAACTGTGAAATGAAGGCTGCGAACTGTAAAATCTGATCTGTGAACTGTGAACTGCGAATTGTGAACTGTGATTTGTGAACTGTGAACTGTGAACTGTGAACTGTGAACTGGGCAGTGTGAACTGTGAGCTGTGAACTTTGAAGTGGGCACTGCAAATTGTGAACTGTGAACGGCGAATTGTGAACTGTGAACTGTGAACTGTGAACTGTGAACAGCGAACTGTGAACTGTGATTTGTGAACTGTGAACCGTGAACTGTGAACTGTGAACTGTGAGCTATGATCTTTGAATTGTGCACTGCAAATTGTGAACTGTGATCAGCGAATTGTGAACTGTGGACTGTGAACTGTGGACAGTGAACTCTGAACTGTGAACTGTGAACTGTGAACTGTGAAGTGTGGACTTTAAATTGTGAACTGTGATCGGCGAATTGTGAACTGTGAACTGTGAAATGAAGACTGTGAACTGTAAACTCTGATCTGTGACTGTAAACTGTAAACTGTGAACTGTGAACTGGGCAGTGTGAACTGTGAACTGTGAACTGTGAACTGTGAGCTGTGAACTTTGAAGTGTGCACTGCAAATTGTGAACTGTGATCGGCGAATTGTGAACTGTGAACTGTAAAGTCTCATCTGTGAACTGTGAACTGCGAACTGTGAACTGTGAACTGTGAACTGTAAGATGTGAACTGTGAAATGTGCACTGCAAATTGTGAACTGTGAACGGCGAATTGTGAACTGTGAACTGTGAACTGTGAACTGTGAACTCTGAACTGTGAACTGTGAACTGTGAACTGTGAGCTGTACACTGTGAACTGTGAGCTGCGGACTGTGAACTGTGAACTGTGAACTGTGTACTCCGAACTGTGAACTGTGAACTGTGAACTGTGAACTGTGAGCTGTAAACTGTGAAGTGTGCACTGCAAATTGTGAACTGTGATCGGCGAATTGTGAACTGTGCACTGTGAACTGTGAACTCTGAACTGTGAACTATGAGCTGTGAACTGTGAAGTGTGCACTGCAAATTGTGAACTGTGAACGGCGAATTGTGAACTGTGGACAGTGAACTCTGATCTGTGAACTGTGAACTGCGAAATGTGAACTGTGATTTGTGAACTGTGAACTGTGAACTGTGAGCTGTAAACTGTGAAGTGTGCACTGCAAATTGTGAACTGTGAACGGCGAATTGTGAACTGTAAACTGTGAACTCTGATCTGTGAACTGTGAACTGCGAACTGTGAACTGTGATTTGTGAACTTTGAACTGTGAACTGTGAACTGTGAGCTGTGAACTTTGAAGTGTGCACTTCAAATTGTGAACTGTGAACGGCGAATTGTGAACTGTGAACTGTGAAATGAAGGCTGCGAACTGTAAAATCTGATCTGTGAACTGTGAACTGCGAATTGTGAACTGTGATTTGTGAACTGTGAACTGTGAACTGTGAACTGTGAACTGGGCAGTGTGAACTGTGAGCTGTGAACTTTGAAGTGGGCACTGCAAATTGTGAACTGTGAACGGCGAATTGTGAACTGTGAACTGTGAACTGTGAACTGTGAACTGTGAACTGGGCAGTGTGAACTGTGAACTGTGAACTGTGAACTGTGAGCTGTGAACTTTGAAGTGTGCACTGCAAATTGTGAACTGTGATCGGCGAATTGTGAACTGTGAACTGTAAAGTCTCACCTGTGAACTGTGAACTGCGAACTGTGAACTGTGAACTGTGAACTGTAAGCTGTGAACTGTGAAATGTGCACTGCAAATTGTGAACTGTGAACGGCGAATTGTGAACTGTGAACTGTGAACTGTGAACTGTGAACTGTGAACAGCGAACTGTGAACTCTGAACTGTGAACTGTGGACAGTGAACTCTGAACTGTGCACTGTGAACTGTGAACTGTGAACTGTGAACTGGGCAGTGTGAACTGTGAACTGTGAACTGTGAACTGTGAGCTGTGAACTTTGAAGTGTGCACTGCAAATTGTGAACTGTGATCGGCGAATTGTGAACTGTGAACTGTAAAGTCTCACCTGTGAACTGTGAACTGCGAACTGTGAACTGTGAACTGTGAACTGTAAGCTGTGAACTGTGAAATGTGCACTGCAAATTGTGAACTGTGAACGGCGAATTGTGAACTGTGAACTGTGAACTGTGAACTGTGAACAGTGAACTGTGAACAGCGAACTGTGAACTCTGAACTGTGAACTGTGGACAGTGAACTCTGAACTGTGAACTGTGAACTGTAAAGTCTCATCTGTGAACTGTGAACTGCGAACTGTGAACTGTGAACTGTGAACTGTGAACTGTGAACTGTAAGCTGTGAACTGTGAAATTTGAACTGCAAATTGTGAACTGTGAACGGCGAATTGTGAACTGTGAACTGTGAACTGTGAACTGTGAACTGTGAACTGTGAACTGTGAACTGGGCAGTGTGAACTGTGAACTGTGAACTGTGAACTGTGAGCTGTGAACTTTGAAGTGTGCACTGCAAATTGTGAACTGTGATCGGCGAATTGTGAACTGTGAACTGTAAAGTCTCACCTGTGAACTGTGAACTGCGAACTGTGAACTGTGAACTGTGAACTGTAAGCTGTGAACTGTGAAATGTGCACTGCAAATTGTGAACTGTGAACGGCGAATTGTGAACTGTGAACTGTGAACTGTGAACTGTGTACTCCGAACTGTGAACTGTGAACTGTGAACTGTGAACTGTGAACTGTGAGCTGTAAACTGTGAAGTGTGCACTGCAAATTGTGAACTGTGATCGGCGAATTGTGAACTGTGCACTGTGAACTGTGAACTCTGAACTCTGAACTGTGAACTGTGAGCTTTGAACTGTGAAGTGTGCACTGCAAATTGTGAACTGTGAACTGTGAACTGTGAACTGTGAGCTGTACACTGTGAACTGTGAGCTGTACACTGTGGACTGTGAGCTGTGAACTGTGAAGTGTGCACTGCAAATTGTGAACTGTGATCGGCGAATTGTGAACTGTGAACTGTGAAATGAAGACTGTGAACTGTAAACTCTGATCTGTGAACTGTGAACTGTGAACTGTGAACTCTGAACTGTGAACTGTGAACTGTGAACTGTGAGCTGTACACTGTGAATTGTGAACTGTGCACTGTGAACTGTGAACTCTGAACTCTGAACTGTGAACTGTGAGCTTTGAACTGTGAAGTGTGCACTGCAAATTGTGAACTGTGGACTGTGAACTGTGAACTGTGAGCTGTACACTGTGAACTGTGAACTGTGGACTGTGAACTGTGAACTCCGAACTGTGAACTGTGAACTGTGAACTGTGAGCTGTACACTGTGAGCTGTCCACTGTGAACTGTGAGCTGTAAACTGTGAAGTGTACACTGCAAATTGTGAACTGTGATCGGCGAATTGTGAACTGTGCACTGTGAACTGTGAACTGGGCAGTGTGAACTGTGAGCTGTGAACTTTGAAGTGGGCACTGCAAATTGTGAACTGTGATCGGCGAATTGGGAACTGT
Organism: Lasioglossum villosulum; assembly: GCA_963971365.1. Lineage (NCBI taxonomy): Eukaryota > Metazoa > Arthropoda > Insecta > Hymenoptera > Halictidae > Lasioglossum > Lasioglossum villosulum. The sequence continues at coordinate 30,755,937 of OZ020495.1, forward strand.
GAACTGTAAAGTCTCATCTGTGAAATGTGAACGGCGAATTGTGAACTGTGAACTGTGAACTGTGAACAGCGAACTGTGAACTGTGATTTGTGAACTGTGAACCGTGAACTGTGAACTGTGGACTGTGAGCTATGAACTTTGAAGTGTGCACTGAAAATTGTGAACTGTGATCAGCGAATTGTGAACTGTGGACTGTGAACTGTGGACAGTGAACTCTGAACTGTGAACTGTGAGCTGTGAACTGTGAAGTGTGCACTGCAAATTGTGAACTGTGAACGGCGAATTGGGAACTGTGAACTGTAAAGTCTCATCTGTGAACTGTGAACTGCGAACTGTGAACTGTGAACTGTGAACTGTAAGCTGTGAACTGTAAAATTTGCACTGCAAATTGTGAACTGTGAACGGCGAATTGTGAACTGTGAACTGTGAACTGTGAACTGTGAACTGTGAACTGTGAACTGTGAACTGTGAACTGTGAACTGTGAACTGTGAACTGTGAACTGTGAACTGTGAACTGTGAACTGTGAACTGTGAACTGTGAACTGTGAACTGTGAACTGTGAACTGTGAACTGTGAACTGTGAACTGTGAACTGTGAACTGTGAACTGTGAACTGTGAACTGTGAACTGTGAACTGTGAACTGTGAACTGTGAACTGTGAACTGTGAACTGTGAACTGTGAACTGTGAACTGTGAACTGTGAACTGTGAACTGTGAACTGTGATCTGTGAACTGTGAAACTGTGAACTGTCAACTGTGAGCTGTAAACTGTGAAGTGTGCACTGCAAATTGTGAACATTGATCGGCGAATTGTGAACTGTGGACTGTGAACTGTGGACAGTGAACTCTGAACTGTGAACTGTGAACTGTGAACTGTGAAGTGTGCACTTCAAATTGTGAACTGTGAACGGCGAATTGTGAACTGTGAACGGCGAATTGTGAACTGTGAACTGTCAAATGAAGGCTGTGAACTGTAAACTCTGATCTGTGAACTGTGAACTGCGAATTGTGAACTGTGATTTGTGAACTGTGAACTGTGAACTGTGAACTGGGCAGTGTGAACTGTGAACTGTGAACTTTGAAGTGTGCACTGCAAATTGTGAACTGTGAACGGCGAATTGTGAACTGTGGACTGTGAACTCTGATCTGTGAACTGTGAACTGCGAAATGTGAACTGTGATTTGTGAACTGTGAACTGCGAAATGTGAACTGTGAACTGTGAACTGTGGGCTGTAAACTGTGAAGTGTGCACTGCAAATTGTGAACTGTGAACGGCGAATTGTGAACTGTAAACTGTGAACTCTGATCTGTGAACTGTGATCTGCGAACTGTGAACTGTGATTTGTGAACTTTGAACTGTGAACTGTGAACTGTGAACGGCGAATTGTGAACTGTGAACTGTGAACTGTGAACAGCGAACTGTGAACTGGGATTTGTGAACTGTGAACCGTGAACTGTGAACTGTGAACTGTGAACTGTGAACTGTGTACTCCGAACTGTGAACTGTGAACTGTGAACTGTGAACTGTGAGCTGTAAACTGTGAAGTGTGCACTGCAAATTGTGAACTGTGATCGGCGAATTGTGAATTGTGCACTGTGAACTGTGAACTCTGAACTCTGAACTGTGAACTGTGAGCTTTGAACTGTGAAGTGTGCACTGCAAATTGTGAACTGTGGACTGTGAACTGTGAACTGTGAGCTGTACACTGTGAACTGTGAGCTGTGGACTGTGAACTGTGAACTGTGAACTCCGAACTGTGAAATGTGAACTGTGAACTGTGAGCTGTACACTGTGAACTGTGAGCTGTGAACTGTGAAGTGTGCACTGCAAATTGTGAACTGTGATCGGCGAATTGTGAACTGTGAACTGTGAAATGAAGACTGTGAACTGTAAACTCTGATCTGTGAACTGTGAACTGTGAACTGTGAACTCTGAACTGTGAACTGTGAACTGTGAACTGTGAGCTGTACACTGTGAACTGTGAGCTGTGGACTGTGAACTGTGAACTGTGTACTCCGAACTGTGAACTGTGAACTGTGAACTGTGAACTGTGAGCTGTAAACTGTGAAGTGTGCACTGCAAATTGTGAACTGTGATCGGCGAATTGTGAACTGTGCACTGTGAACTGTGAACTGGGCAGTGTGAACTGTGAGCTGTGAACTTTGAAGTGTGCACTGCAAATTGTGAACTGTGATCGGCGAATTGGGAACTGTGAACTGTAAAGTCTCATCTGTGAACTGTGAACGGCGAATAGTGAACTGTGAACTGTGAACTGTGAACAGCGAACTGTGAACTGTGATTTGTGAACTGTGAACCGTGAACTGTGAACTGTGAACTGTGAGCTATGAACTTTGAAGTGTGCACTGCAAATTGTGAACTGTGATCAGCGAATTGTGAACTGTGGACTGTGAACTGTGGACAGTGAACTCTGAACTGTGAACTGTGAGCTGTGAACTGTGAAGTGTGCACTGCAAATTGTGAACTGGGATCGGCGAATTGTGAACTGTGCACTGTGAACTGTGAACTCTGAACTGTGAACTGTGAGCTGTGAACTGTGAACTGTGAACTCTGAACTGTGAGCTGTGAACTGTGAAGTGTGCACTGCAAATTGTGAACTGTGCACTGCAAATTGTGAACTGTGGACTGTGAACTGTGAACTTTGAACTGTGAACTGTGAACTGTGAACTGTGAGCTGTGAACTGTGGACAGTGAACTCTGAACTGTGAACTGTGAACTGTGAAGTGTGCACTTCAAATTGTGAACTGTGAACGGCGAATTGTGAACTGTGAACTGTGAAATGAAGACTGTGAACTGTGAACTGTGAACTGTGAACTGTGAACTGTGAGCTGTAAACTGTGAAGTGTGCACTGCAAATTGTGAACTGTGATCGGCGAATTGTGAACTGTGCACTGTGAACTGTGAACTCTGAACTCTGAACTGTGAACTGTGAGCTTTGAACTGTGAAGTGTGCACTGCAAATTGTGAACTGTGAACTGTGAACTGTGAACTGTGAGCTGTACACTGTGAACTGTGAGCTGTACACTGTGAACTGTGAGCTGTGTACTGTGAAGTGTGCACTGCAAATTGTGAACTGTGATCGGCGAATTGTGAACTGTGAACTGTGAAATGAAGACTGTGAACTGTAAACTCTGATCTGTGAACTGTGAACTGTGAACTGTGAACTCTGAACTGTGAACTGTGAACTGTGAACTGTGAGCTGTACACTGTGAATTGTGAACTGTGCACTGTGAACTGTGAACTCTGAACTCTGAACTGTGAACTGTGAGCTTTGAACTGTGAAGTGTGCACTGCAAATTGTGAACTGTGGACTGTGAACTGTGAACTGTGAGCTGTACACTGTGAACTGTGAACTGTGGACTGTGAACTGTGAACTCCGAACTGTGAACTGTGAACTGTGAACTGTGAGCTGTACACTGTGAGCTGTCCACTGTGAACTGTGAGCTGTAAACTGTGAAGTGTACACTGCAAATTGTGAACTGTGATCGGCGAATTGTGAACTGTGAACAGCGAACTGTGAACTGTGATTTGTGAACTGTGAACCGTGAACTGTGAACTGTGGACTGTGAGCTATGAACTTTGAAGTGTGCACTGCAAATTGTGAACTGTGATCAGCGAATTGTGAACTGTGGACTGTGAACTGTGGACAGTGAACTCTGAACTGTGAACTGTGAGCTGTGAACTGTGAAGTGTGCACTGCAAATTGTGAACTGTGAACGGCGAATTGGGAACTGTGAACTGTAAAGTCTCATCTGTGAACTGTGAACTGCGAACTGTGAACTGTGAACTGTAAGCTGTGAACTGTAAAATTTGCACTGCAAATTGTGAACTGTGAACGGCGAATTGTGAACTGTGAACTGTGAACTGTGAACTGTGAACTGTGAACTGTGAACTGTGAACTGTGAACTGTGAACTGTGAACTGTGAACTGTGAACTGTGAACTGTGAACTGTGAACTGTGAACTGTGAACTGTGAACTGTGAACTGTGAACTGTGAACTGTGAACTGTGAACTGTGAACTGTGAACTGTGAACTGTGAACTGTGAACTGTGAACTGTGATCTGTGAACTGTGAAACTGTGAACTGTCAACTGTGAGCTGTAAACTGTGAAGTGTGCACTGCAAATTGTGAACATTGATCGGCGAATTGTGAACTGTGCACTGTGAACTGTGAACTGTGAGCTGTGAACTTTGAAGTGTACACTGCAAATTGTGAACTGTGATCGGCGAATTGTGAACTGTGGACTGTGAACTGTGGACAGTGAACTCTGAACTGTGAACTGTGAACTGTGAACTGTGAAGTGTGCACTTCAAATTGTGAACTGTGAACGGCGAATTGTGAACTGTGAACTGTGAAATGAAGGCTGTGAACTGTAAACTCTGATCTGTGAACTGTGAACTGCGAATTGTGAACTGTGATTTGTGAACTGTGAACTGTGAACTGTGAACTGGGCAGTGTGAACTGTGAACTGTGAACTTTGAAGTGTGCACTGCAAATTGTGAACTGTGAACGGCGAATTGTGAACTGTGGACTGTGAACTCTGATCTGTGAACTGTGAACTGCGAAATGTGAACTGTGATTTGTGAACTGTGAACTGCGAAATGTGAACTGTGAACTGTGAACTGTGAACTGTGGGCTGTAAACTGTGAAGTGTGCACTGCAAATTGTGAACTGTGAACGGCGAATTGTGAACTGTAAACTGTGAACTCTGATCTGTGAACTGTGATCTGCGAACTGTGAACTGTGATTTGTGAACTTTGAACTGTGAACTGTGAACTGTGAACGGCGAATTGTGAACTGTGAACTGTGAACTGTGAACAGCGAACTGTGAACTGGGATTTGTGAACTGTGAACTGTGAACTGTGATCTGTGAGCTATGAACTTTGAAGTGTGCACTGCAAATTATGAACTGTGATCAGCGAATTGTGAACTGTGGACAGTGAACTCTGAACTGTGAACTGTGAACTGTGAACTGTGAAGTGTGCTCTTCAAATTGTGAACTGTGAACGGCGAATTGTGAACTGTGAACTCTGAAATGAAGACTGTGAACTGTAAACTCTGATCTGTGAACTGTGAACTGTGAACTGTGAACTGGGCAGTGTGAACTGTGAAGTGTGAACTGTGAGCTGTGAACTTTGAAGTGAGCACTGCAAATTGTGAACTGTGATCGGCGAATTGTGAACTGTGAACTGTAAAGTCTCATCTGTGAACTGTGAACTGCGAACTGTGAACTGTGAACTGTGAACTGTAAGCTGTGAACTGTGAAATGTGCACTGCAAATTGTGAACTGTGAACGGCGAATTGTGAACTGTGAACTGTGAACTGTGAACAGCGAACTGTGAACTCTGAACTGTGAACTGTGAACTGTGAACTGTGAACTGTGAGCTGTACACTGTGAACTGTGAGCTGTGGACTGTGAACTGTGAACTGTGAACTCCGAACTGTGAACTGTGAACTGTGAACTGTGAGCTGTACACTGTGAACTGTAAGCTGTGAACTGTGAACTGTGGGCTGTAAACTGTGAAGTGTGCACTGCAAATTGTGAACTGTGAACGGCGAATTGTGAACTGTAAACTGTGAACTCTGATCTGTGAACTGTGATCTGCGAACTGTGAACTGTGATTTGTGAACTTTGAACTGTGAACTGTGAACTGTGAACGGCGTATTGTGAACTGTGAACTGTGAACTGTGAACAGCGAACTGTGAACTGGGATTTGTGAACTGTGAACCGTGAACTGTGAACTGTGAACTGTGAACTGTGAGCTATGAACTTTGAAGTGTGCACTGCAAATTATGAACTGTGATCAGCGAATTGTGAACTGTGGACTGTGAACTGTGGACAGTGAACTCTGAACTGTGAACTGTGAACTGTGAACTGTGAAGTGTGCTCTTCAAATTGTGAACTGTGAACGGCGAATTGTGAACTGTGAACTCTGAAATGAAGACTGTGAACTGTAAACTCTGATCTGTGAACTGTGAACTGTGAACTGTGAACTGGGCAGTGTGAACTGTGAAGTGTGAACTGTGAGCTGTGAACTTTGATGTGTGCACTGCAAATTGTGAACTGTGATCGGCGAATTGTGAACTGTGAACTGTAAAGTCTCATCTGTGAACTGTGAACTGCGAACTGTGAACTGTGAACTGTGAACTGTAAGCTGTGAACTGTGAAATGTGCACTGCAAATTGTGAACTGTGAACGGCGAATTGTGAACTGTGAACTGTGAACTGTGAACAGCGAACTGTGAACTCTGAACTGTGAACTGTGAACTGTGAACTGTGAACTGTGAGCTGTAAACTGTGAAGTGTGCACTGCAAATTGTGAACTGTGATCGGCGAATTGTGAACTGTGCACTGTGAACTGTGAACTCTGAACTGTGAACTATGAGCTGTGAACTGTGAAGTGTGCACTGCAAATTGTGAACTGTGAACGGCGAATTGTGAACTGTGGACTGTGAACTCTGATCTGTGAACTGTGAACTGCGAAATGTGAACTGTGATTTGTGAACTGTGAACTGTGAACTGTAAGCTGTAAACTGTGAAGTGTGCACTGCAAATTGTGAACTGTGAACGGCGAATTGTGAACTGTAAACTGTGAACTCTGATCTGTGAACTGTGAACTGCGAACTGTGAACTGTGATTTGTGAACTTTGAACTGTGAACTGTGAACTCTGAACTGTGAACTGTGAACTGTGAACTGTGAGCTGTACACTGTGAACTGTGAGCTGTGGACTGTGAACTGTGAACTGTGTACTCCGAACTGTGAACTGTGAACTTTGAACTGTGAACTGTGAGCTGTAAACTGTGAAGTGTGCACTGCAAATTGTGAACTGTGATCGGCGAATTGTGAACTGTGCACTGTGAACTGTGAACTCTGAACTGTGAACTATGAGCTGTGAACTGTGAAGTGTGCACTGCAAATTGTGAACTGTGAACGGCGAATTGTGAACTGTAAACTGTGAACTCTGATCTGTGAACTGTGATCTGCGAACTGTGAACTGTGATTTGTGAACTTTGAACTGTGAACTGTGAACTGTGAACGGCGAATTGTGAACTGTGAACTGTGAACTGTGAACAGCGAACTGTAAACTGGGATTTGTGAACTGTGAACCGTGAACTGTGAACTGTGAACTGTGAACTGTGAGCTATGAACTTTGAAGTGTGCACTGCAAATTATGAACTGTGATCAGCGAATTGTGAACTGTGGACTGTGAACTGTGGACAGTGAACTCTGAACTGTGAACTGTGAACTGTGAACTGTGAACTGTGAAGTGTGCTCTTCATATTGTGAACTGTGAACGGCGAATTGTGAACTGTGAACTCTGAAATGAAGACTGTGAACTGTAAACTCTGATCTGTGAACTGTGAACTGTGAACTGTGAACTGGGCAGTGTGAACTGTGAAGTGTGAACTGTGAGCTGTGAACTTTGAAGTGTGCACTGCAAATTGTGAACTGTGAACTGTAAAGTCTCATCTGTGAACTGTGAACTGCGAACTGTGAACTGTGAACTGTGAACTGTAAGCTGTGAACTGTGAAATGTGCACTGCAAATTGTGAACTGTGAACGGCGAATTGTGAACTGTGAACTGTGAACTGTGAACAGCGAACTGTGAACTCTGAACTGTGAACTGTGAACTGTGAACTGTGAACTGTGAACTGTGAGCTGTACACTGTGAACTGTGAGCTGTGGACTGTGAACTGTGAACTGTGAACTCCGAACTGTGAACTGTGAACTGTGAACTGTGAGCTGTACACTGTGAACTGTAAGCTGTGAACTGTGAAATTTGCACTGCAAATTGTGAACTGTGTACGGCGAATTGTGAACTGTGAACTGTGAACTGTGAACAGCGAACTGTGAACTGTGATTTGTGAACTGTGAACTGTGAACTGTGATCTGCGAACTGTGAACTGTGATTTGTGAACTTTGAACTGTGAACTGTGAACTGTGAACGGCGTATTGTGAACTGTGAACTGTGAACTGTGAACAGCGAACTGTGAACTGGGATTTGTGAACTGTGAACCGTGAACTGTGAACTGTGAACTGTGAACTGTGAGCTATGAACTTTGAAGTGTGCACTGCAAATTATGAACTGTGATCAGCGAATTGTGAACTGTGGACTGTGAACTGTGGACAGTGAACTCTGAACTGTGAACTGTGAACTGTGAACTGTGAAGTGTGCTCTTCAAATTGTGAACTGTGAACGGCGAATTGTGAACTGTGAACTCTGAAATGAAGACTGTGAACTGTAAACTCTGATCTGTGAACTGTGAACTGTGAACTGTGAACTGGGCAGTGTGAACTGTGAAGTGTGAACTGTGAGCTGTGAACTTTGATGTGTGCACTGCAAATTGTGAACTGTGATCGGCGAATTGTGAACTGTGAACTGTAAAGTCTCATCTGTGAACTGTGAACTGCGAACTGTGAACTGTGAACTGTGAACTGTAAGCTGTGAACTGTGAAATGTGCACTGCAAATTGTGAACTGTGAACGGCGAATTGTGAACTGTGAACTGTGAACTGTGAACAGCGAACTGTGAACTCTGAACTGTGAACTGTGAACTGTGAACTGTGAACTGTGAGCTGTAAACTGTGAAGTGTGCACTGCAAATTGTGAACTGTGATCGGCGAATTGTGAACTGTGCACTGTGAACTGTGAACTCTGAACTGTGAACTATGAGCTGTGAACTGTGAAGTGTGCACTGCAAATTGTGAACTGTGAACGGCGAGTTGTGAACTGTGGACTGTGAACTCTGATCTGTGAACTGTGAACTGCGAAATGTGAACTGTGATTTGTGAACTGTGAACTGTGAACTGTAAGCTGTAAACTGTGAAGTGTGCACTGCAAATTGTGAACTGTGAACGGCGAATTGTGAACTGTAAACTGTGAACTCTGATCTGTGAACTGTGAACTGCGAACTGTGAACTGTGATTTGTGAACTTTGAACTGTGAACTGTGAACTCTGAACTGTGAACTGTGAACTGTGAACTGTGAGCTGTACACTGTGAACTGTGAGCTGTGGACTGTGAACTGTGAACTGTGTACTCCGAACTGTGAACTGTGAACTTTGAACTGTGAACTGTGAGCTGTAAACTGTGAAGTGTGCACTGCAAATTGTGAACTGTGATCGGCGAATTGTGAACTGTGCACTGTGAACTGTGAACTCTGAACTGTGAACTATGAGCTGTGAACTGTGAAGTGTGCACTGCAAATTGTGAACTGTGAACGGCGAATTGTGAACTGTAAACTGTGAACTCTGATCTGTGAACTGTGATCTGCGAACTGTGAACTGTGATTTGTGAACTTTGAACTGTGAACTGTGAACTGTGAACGGCGAATTGTGAACTGTGAACTGTGAACTGTGAACAGCGAACTGTAAACTGGGATTTGTGAACTGTGAACCGTGAACTGTGAACTGTGAACTGTGAACTGTGAGCTATGAACTTTGAAGTGTGCACTGCAAATTATGAACTGTGATCAGCGAATTGTGAACTGTGGACTGTGAACTGTGGACAGTGAACTCTGAACTGTGAACTGTGAACTGTGAACTGTGAAGTGTGCTCTTCATATTGTGAACTGTGAACGGCGAATTGTGAACTGTGAACTCTGAAATGAAGACTGTGAACTGTAAACTCTGATCTGTGAACTGTGAACTGTGAACTGTGAACTGGGCAGTGTGAACTGTGAAGTGTGAACTGTGAGCTGTGAACTTTGAAGTGTGCACTGCAAATTGTGAACTGTGAACTGTAAAGTCTCATCTGTGAACTGTGAACTGCGAACTGTGAACTGTGAACTGTGAACTGTAAGCTGTGAACTGTGAAATGTGCACTGCAAATTGTGAACTGTGAACGGCGAATTGTGAACTGTGAACTGTGAACTGTGAACAGCGAACTGTGAACTCTGAACTGTGAACTGTGAACTGTGAACTGTGAACTGTGAACTGTGAGCTGTACACTGTGAACTGTGAGCTGTGGACTGTGAACTGTGAACTGTGAACTCCGAACTGTGAACTGTGAACTGTGAACTGTGAGCTGTACACTGTGAACTGTAAGCTGTGAACTGTGAAATTTGCACTGCAAATTGTGAACTGTGTACGGCGAATTGTGAACTGTGAACTGTGAACTGTGAACAGCGAACTGTGAACTGTGATTTGTGAACTGTGAACTGTGAACTGTGATCTGCGAACTGTGAACTGTGATTTGTGAACTTTGAACTGTGAACTGTGAACTGTGAACGGCGTATTGTGAACTGTGAACTGTGAACTGTGAACAGCGAACTGTGAACTGGGATTTGTGAACTGTGAACCGTGAACTGTGAACTGTGAACTGTGAACTGTGAGCTATGAACTTTGAAGTGTGCACTGCAAATTATGAACTGTGATCAGCGAATTGTGAACTGTGGACTGTGAACTGTGGACAGTGAACTCTGAACTGTGAACTGTGAACTGTGAACTGTGAAGTGTGCTCTTCAAATTGTGAACTGTGAACGGCGAATTGTGAACTGTGAACTCTGAAATGAAGACTGTGAACTGTAAACTCTGATCTGTGAACTGTGAACTGTGAACTGTGAACTGGGCAGTGTGAACTGTGAAGTGTGAACTGTGAGCTGTGAACTTTGATGTGTGCACTGCAAATTGTGAACTGTGATCGGCGAATTGTGAACTGTGAACTGTAAAGTCTCATCTGTGAACTGTGAACTGCGAACTGTGAACTGTGAACTGTGAACTGTAAGCTGTGAACTGTGAAATGTGCACTGCAAATTGTGAACTGTGAACGGCGAATTGTGAACTGTGAACTGTGAACTGTGAACAGCGAACTGTGAACTCTGAACTGTGAACTGTGAACTGTGAACTGTGAACTGTGAGCTGTAAACTGTGAAGTGTGCACTGCAAATTGTGAACTGTGATCGGCGAATTGTGAACTGTGCACTGTGAACTGTGAACTCTGAACTGTGAACTATGAGCTGTGAACTGTGAAGTGTGCACTGCAAATTGTGAACTGTGAACGGCGAATTGTGAACTGTGGACTGTGAACTCTGATCTGTGAACTGTGAACTGCGAAATGTGAACTGTGATTTGTGAACTGTGAACTGTGAACTGTAAGCTGTAAACTGTGAAGTGTGCACTGCAAATTGTGAACTGTGAACGGCGAATTGTGAACTGTAAACTGTGAACTCTGATCTGTGAACTGTGAACTGCGAACTGTGAACTGTGATTTGTGAACTTTGAACTGTGAACTGTGAACTCTGAACTGTGAACTGTGAACTGTGAACTGTGAGCTGTACACTGTGAACTGTGAGCTGTGGACTGTGAACTGTGAACTGTGTACTCCGAACTGTGAACTGTGAACTTTGAACTGTGAACTGTGAGCTGTAAACTGTGAAGTGTGCACTGCAAATTGTGAACTGTGATCGGCGAATTGTGAACTGTGCACTGTGAACTGTGAACTCTGAACTGTGAACTATGAGCTGTGAACTGTGAAGTGTGCACTGCAAATTGTGAACTGTGAACGGCGAATTGTGAACTGTAAACTGTGAACTCTGATCTGTGAACTGTGATCTGCGAACTGTGAACTGTGATTTGTGAACTTTGAACTGTGAACTGTGAACTGTGAACGGCGAATTGTGAACTGTGAACTGTGAACTGTGAACAGCGAACTGTAAACTGGGATTTGTGAACTGTGAACCGTGAACTGTGAACTGTGAACTGTGAACTGTGAGCTATGAACTTTGAAGTGTGCACTGCAAATTATGAACTGTGATCAGCGAATTGTGAACTGTGGACTGTGAACTGTGGACAGTGAACTCTGAACTGTGAACTGTGAACTGTGAACTGTGAAGTGTGCTCTTCATATTGTGAACTGTGAACGGCGAATTGTGAACTGTGAACTCTGAAATGAAGACTGTGAACTGTAAACTCTGATCTGTGAACTGTGAACTGTGAACTGTGAACTGGGCAGTGTGAACTGTGAAGTGTGAACTGTGAGCTGTGAACTTTGAAGTGTGCACTGCAAATTGTGAACTGTGAACTGTAAAGTCTCATCTGTGAACTGTGAACTGCGAACTGTGAACTGTGAACTGTGAACTGTAAGCTGTGAACTGTGAAATGTGCACTGCAAATTGTGAACTGTGAACGGCGAATTGTGAACTGTGAACTGTGAACTGTGAACAGCGAACTGTGAACTCTGAACTGTGAACTGTGAACTGTGATCTGTGAACTGTGAACTGTGAGCTGTACACTGTGAACTGTGAGCTGTGGACTGTGAACTGTGAACTGTGAACTCCGAACTGTGAACTGTGAACTGTGAACTGTGAGCTGTACACTGTGAACTGTAAGCTGTGAACTGTGAAATTTGCACTGCAAATTGTTAACTGTGTACGGAGAATTGTGAACTGTGAACTGTGAACTGTGAACAGCGAACTGTGAACTGTGATTTGTGAACTGTGAACTGTGAACTGTGAACTGTGAACAGCGAACTGTGAACTGTGATTTGTGAACTGTGAACCGTGAACTGACAACTGTGAACTGTGAGCTATGAACTTTGAAGTGTGCACTGCAAATTGTGAACTGTGATCAGCGAATTGTGAACTGTGGACTGTGAACTGTGGACAGTGAACTCTGAACTGTGAACTGTGAACTGTGAACTGTGAACTGTGAACTGTGAGCTGTGAACTTTGAAGTGTGCACTGCAAATTGTGAACTGTGATCGGCGAATTGTGAACTGTGAACTGTAAAGTCTCATCTGTGAACTGTGAACTGCGAACTGTGAACTGTGAACTGTGAACTGTAAGATGTGAACTGTGAAATGTGCACTGCAAATTGTGAACTGTGAACGGCGAATTGTGAACTGTGAACTGTGAACTGTGAACTGTGAACTGTGAACTCTGAACTGTGAACTGTGAACTGTGAACTGTGAGCTGTACACTGTGAACTGTGAGCTGCGGACTGTGAACTGTGAACTGTGAACTGTGTACTCCGAACTGTGAACTGTGAACTGTGAACTGTGAACTGTGAACTGTGAGCTGTAAACTGTGAAGTGTGCACTGCAAATTGTGAACTGTGATCGGCGAATTGTGAACTGTGCACTGTGAACTGTGAACTCTGAACTGTGAACTATGAGCTGTGAACTGTGAAGTGTGCACTGCAAATTGTGAACTGTGAACGGCGAATTGTGAACTGTGGACAGAGAACTCTGATCCGTGAACTGTGAACTGCGAAATGTGAACTGTGATTTGTGAACTGTGAACTGTGAGCTGTAAACTGTGAAGTGTGCACTGCAAATTGTGAACTGTGAACGGCGAATTGTGAACTGTAAACTGTGAACTCTGATCTGTGAACTGTGAACTGCGAACTGTGAACTGTGATTTGTGAACTTTGAACTGTGAACTGTGAACTGTGAACTGTGAGCTGTGAACTTTGAAGTGTGCACTTCAAATTGTGAACTGTGAACGGCGAATTGTGAACTGTGAACTGTGAAATGAAGGCTGCGAACTGTAAAATCTGATCTGTGAACTGTGAACTGCGAATTGTGAACTGTGATTTGTGAACTGTGAACTGTGAACTGTGAACTGTGAACTGGGCAGTGTGAACTGTGAGCTGTGAACTTTGAAGTGGGCACTGCAAATTGTGAACTGTGAACGGCGAATTGTGAACTGTGAACTGTGAACTGTGAACTGTGAACAGCGAACTGTGAACTGTGATTTGTGAACTGTGAACCGTGAACTGTGAACTGTGAACTGTGAGCTATGATCTTTGAATTGTGCACTGCAAATTGTGAACTGTGATCAGCGAATTGTGAACTGTGGACTGTGAACTGTGGACAGTGAACTCTGAACTGTGAACTGTGAACTGTGAAGTGTGGACTTTAAATTGTGAACTGTGAACGGCGAATTGTGAACTGTGAACTGTGAAATGAAGACTGTGAACTGTAAACTCTGATCTGTGACTGTAAACTGTAAACTGTGAACTGTGAACTGGGCAGTGTGAACTGTGAACTGTGAACTGTGAACTGTGAGCTGTGAACTTTGAAGTGTGCACTGCAAATTGTGAACTGTGATCGGCGAATTGTGAACTGTGAACTGTAAAGTCTCATCTGTGAACTGTGAACTGCGAACTGTGAACTGTGAACTGTGAACTGTAAGATGTGAACTGTGAAATGTGCACTGCAAATTGTGAACTGTGAACGGCGAATTGTGAACTGTGAACTGTGAACTGTGAACTGTGAACTCTGAACTGTGAACTGTGAACTGTGAACTGTGAGCTGTACACTGTGAACTGTGAGCTGCGGACTGTGAACTGTGAACTGTGAACTGTGTACTCCGAACTGTGAACTGTGAACTGTGAACTGTGAACTGTGAGCTGTAAACTGTGAAGTGTGCACTGCAAATTGTGAACTGTGATCGGCGAATTGTGAACTGTGCACTGTGAACTGTGAACTCTGAACTGTGTACTATGAGCTGTGAACTGTGAAGTGTGCACTGCAAATTGTGAACTGTGAACGGCGAATTGTGAACTGTGGACAGTGAACTCTGATCTGTGAACTGTGAACTGCGAAATGTGAACTGTGATTTGTGAACTGTGAACTGTGAACTGTGAGCTGTAAACTGTGAAGTGTGCACTGCAAATTGTGAACTGTGAACGGCGAATTGTGAACTGTAAACTGTGAACTCTGATCTGTGAACTGTGAACTGCGAACTGTGAACTGTGATTTGTGAACTTTGAACTGTGAACTGTGAACTGTGAACTGTGAGCTGTGAACTTTGAAGTGTGCACTTCAAATTGTGAACTGTGAACGGCGAATTGTGAACTGTGAACTGTGAAATGAAGGCTGCGAACTGTAAAATCTGATCTGTGAACTGTGAACTGCGAATTGTGAACTGTGATTTGTGAACTGTGAACTGTGAACTGTGAACTGTGAACTGGGCAGTGTGAACTGTGAGCTGTGAACTTTGAAGTGGGCACTGCAAATTGTGAACTGTGAACGGCGAATTGTGAACTGTGAACTGTGAACTGTGAACTGTGAACTGTGAACTGGGCAGTGTGAACTGTGAACTGTGAACTGTGAACTGTGAGCTGTGAACTTTGAAGTGTGCACTGCAAATTGTGAACTGTGATCGGCGAATTGTGAACTGTGAACTGTAAAGTCTCACCTGTGAACTGTGAACTGCGAACTGTGAACTGTGAACTGTGAACTGTGAACTGTAAGCTGTGAACTGTGAAATGTGCACTGCAAATTGTGAACTGTGAACGGCGAATTGTGAACTGTGAACTGTGAACTGTGAACTGTGAACTGTGAACAGCGAACTGTGAACTCTGAACTGTGAACTGTGGACAGTGAACTCTGAACTGTGCACTGTGAACTGTGAACTGTGAACTGTGAACTGGGCAGTGTGAACTGTGAACTGTGAACTGTGAACTGTGAGCTGTGAACTTTGAAGTGTGCACTGCAAATTGTGAACTGTGATCGGCGAATTGTGAACTGTGAACTGTAAAGTCTCACCTGTGAACTGTGAACTGCGAACTGTGAACTGTGAACTGTGAACTGTAAGCTGTGAACTGTGAAATGTGCACTGCAAATTGTGAACTGTGAACGGCGAATTGTGAACTGTGAACTGTGAACTGTGAACTGTGAACTGTGAACAGCGAACTGTGAACTCTGAACTGTGAACTGTGGACAGTGAACTCTGAACTGTGAACTGTGAACTGTAAAGTCTCATCTGTGAACTGTGAACTGCGAACTGTGAACTGTGAACTGTGAACTGTGAACTGTGAACTGTAAGCTGTGAACTGTGAAATTTGAACTGCAAATTGTGAACTGTGAACGGCGAATTGTGAACTGTGAACTGTGAACTGTGAACTGTGAACTGAGAACTGTGAACTATGAACTGTGAACTGTGAACTGTGAACTGTGAACTGTGAACTGTGAACTGTGAACTGTGAACTGTGAACTGTGAACTCTGAACTGTGAACTGTGAGCTGTGAACTTTGAAGTGTGCACTGCAAATTGTGAACTGTGATCGGCGAATTGTGAACTGTGGACTGTGAACTGTGGACAGTGAACTCTGAACTGTGAACTGTAAACTGTGAACTGTGAAGTGTGCACTTCAAATTGTGAACTGTGAACGTCGAATTGTGAACTGTGAACTGTGAAATGAAGGCTGTGAACTGTAAACTCTGGTCTGTGAACTGTGAACTGCAAATTGTGAACTGTGATCGGCGAATTGGGAACTGTCAACTGTAAAGTCTCATCTGTGAACTGTGAACTGCGAACTGTGAACTGTGAACTGTGAACTGTAAGCTGTGAACTGTGAAATTTGCACTGCAAATTGTGAACTGTGAACGGCGAATTGTGAACTGTGAACTGTGAACTGTGAACTGTGAACAGCGAACTGTGAACTGTGATTTGTGAACTGTGAACCGTGAACTGTGAACTGTGAACTGTGAGCTATGAACTTTGAAGTGTGCACTGCAAATTGTGAACTGTGATCAGCGAATTGTGAACTGTGGACTGTGAACTGTGGACAGTGAACTCTGAACTGTGCACTGTGAACTGTGAACTGTGAAGTGTGCACTTCAAATTGTGAACTGTGAACGGCGAATTGTGAACTGTGAACTGTGAAATGAAGACTGTGAACTGTAAACTCTGATCTGTGAACTGTGAACTGTGAACTGTGAACTGGGCAGTGTGAACTGTGAACTGTGAACTGTGAAATGAAGACTGTGAACTGTAAACTCTGATCGGTGAACTGTAAACTGTGAACTGTGAACTGTGAACTGGGCAGTGTGAACTGTGAACTGTGAACTGTGAACTGTGAACTGGGCAGTGTGAACTGTGAACTGTGAACTGTGAACTGTGAACTGTGAGCTGTGAACTTTGAAGTGTGCACTGCAAATTGTGAACTGTGATCGGCGAATTGTGAACTGTGAACTGTAAAGTCTCACCTGTGGACTGTGAACTGCGAACTGTGAACTGTGAACTGTGAACTGTAAGCTGTGAACTGTGAAATGTGCACTGCAAATTGTGAACTGTGAACGGCGAATTGTGAACTGTGAACTGTGAACTGTGAACTGTGAACTGTGAACAGCGAACTGTGAACTCTGAACTGTGAACTGTGGACTGTGAACTGTGGACAGTGAACTCTGAACTGTGAACTGTGAACTGTGAAGTGTGCACTGCAAATTGTGAACTGTGAACTGTGAACTGTGAACTGTGAACTGTGAACTGTGAACTGTGAACTGTGAACTGTGAACTGTGAACTGTGAACTGTGATCTGTGAACTGTGAACTGTGAACTGTGAACTGTGAACTGTGAACTGTGAACTGTGAACTGTGAACTGTGAACTGTGAACTGTGAACTGTGAACTGTGAACTGTGAACTGTGAACTGTGAACTGTGAACTGTGAACTGTGAACTGTGAGCTGTAAACTGTGAAGTGTGCACTGCAAATTGTGAACTGTGAACGGCGAATTGTGAACTGTGAACTGTGAACTGTGAACAGCGAACTGTGAACTGTGATTTGTGAACTGTGAACCGTGAACTGTGAACTGTGAACTGTGAGCTATGAACTTTGAAGTGTGCACTGCAAATTGTGAACTGTGATCAGCGAATTGTGAACTGTGGACTGTGAACTGTGGACAGTGAACTCTGAACTGTGAACTGTGAACTGTGAGCTGTGAACTGTGAAGTGTGCACTGCAAATTGTGAACTGTGAACGGCGAATTGGGAACTGTGAACTGTAAAGTCTCATCTGTGAACTGTGAACTGTGAACTGTGAACTGTGAACTGTGAACTGTGAACTGTGATCAGCGAATTGTGAACTGTGGACTGTGAACTGTGGACAGTGAACTCTGAACTGTGAACTGTGAACTGTGAGCTGTGAACTGTGAAGTGTGCACTGCAAATTGTGAACTGTGAACAGCGAACTGTGAACTCTGAACTGTGAACTGTGGACAGTGAACTCTGAACTGTGCACTGTGAACTGTGAACTGTGAACTGTGAACTGGGCAGTGTGAACTGTGAACTGTGAACTGTGAACTGTGAGCTGTGAACTTTGAAGTGTGCACTGCAAATTGTGAACTGTGATCGGCGAATTGTGAACTGTGAACTGTAAAGTCTCACCTGTGAACTGTGAACTGCGAACTGTGAACTGTGAACTGTGAACTGTAAGCTGTGAACTGTGAAATGTGCACTGCAAATTGTGAACTGTGAACGGCGAATTGTGAACTGTGAACTGTGAACTGTGAACTGTGAACTGTGAACAGCGAACTGTGAACTCTGAACTGTGAACTGTGGACAGTGAACTCTGAACTGTGAACTGTGAACTGTAAAGTCTCATCTGTGAACTGTGAACTGCGAACTGTGAACTGTGAACTGTGAACTGTGAACTGTAAGCTGTGAACTGTGAAATTTGAACTGCAAATTGTGAACTGTGAACGGCGAATTGTGAACTGTGAACTGTGAACTGTGAACTGTGAACTGAGAACTGTGAACTATGAACTGTGAACTGTGAACTGTGAACTGTGAACTGTGAACTGTGAACTGTGAACTGTGAACTGTGAACTGTGAACTGTGAACTGTGAACTGTGAACTCTGAACTGTGAACTGTGAGCTGTGAACTTTGAAGTGTGCACTGCAAATTGTGAACTGTGATCGGCGAATTGTGAACTGTGGACTGTGAACTGTGGACAGTGAACTCTGAACTGTGAACTGTAAACTGTGAACTGTGAAGTGTGCACTTCAAATTGTGAACTGTGAACGTCGAATTGTGAACTGTGAACTGTGAAATGAAGGCTGTGAACTGTAAACTCTGGTCTGTGAACTGTGAACTGCAAATTGTGAACTGTGATCGGCGAATTGGGAACTGTCAACTGTAAAGTCTCATCTGTGAACTGTGAACTGCGAACTGTGAACTGTGAACTGTGAACTGTAAGCTGTGAACTGTGAAATTTGCACTGCAAATTGTGAACTGTGAACGGCGAATTGTGAACTGTGAACTGTGAACTGTGAACTGTGAACAGCGAACTGTGAACTGTGATTTGTGAACTGTGAACCGTGAACTGTGAACTGTGAACTGTGAGCTATGAACTTTGAAGTGTGCACTGCAAATTGTGAACTGTGATCAGCGAATTGTGAACTGTGGACTGTGAACTGTGGACAGTGAACTCTGAACTGTGCACTGTGAACTGTGAACTGTGAAGTGTGCACTTCAAATTGTGAACTGTGAACGGCGAATTGTGAACTGTGAACTGTGAAATGAAGACTGTGAACTGTAAACTCTGATCTGTGAACTGTGAACTGTGAACTGTGAACTGGGCAGTGTGAACTGTGAACTGTGAACTGTGAAATGAAGACTGTGAACTGTAAACTCTGATCGGTGAACTGTAAACTGTGAACTGTGAACTGTGAACTGGGCAGTGTGAACTGTGAACTGTGAACTGTGAACTGTGAACTGGGCAGTGTGAACTGTGAACTGTGAACTGTGAACTGTGAACTGTGAGCTGTGAACTTTGAAGTGTGCACTGCAAATTGTGAACTGTGATCGGCGAATTGTGAACTGTGAACTGTAAAGTCTCACCTGTGGACTGTGAACTGCGAACTGTGAACTGTGAACTGTGAACTGTAAGCTGTGAACTGTGAAATGTGCACTGCAAATTGTGAACTGTGAACGGCGAATTGTGAACTGTGAACTGTGAACTGTGAACTGTGAACTGTGAACAGCGAACTGTGAACTCTGAACTGTGAACTGTGGACTGTGAACTGTGGACAGTGAACTCTGAACTGTGAACTGTGAACTGTGAAGTGTGCACTGCAAATTGTGAACTGTGAACTGTGAACTGTGAACTGTGAACTGTGAACTGTGAACTGTGAACTGTGAACTGTGAACTGTGAACTGTGAACTGTGATCTGTGAACTGTGAACTGTGAACTGTGAACTGTGAACTGTGAACTGTGAACTGTGAACTGTGAACTGTGAACTGTGAACTGTGAACTGTGAACTGTGAACTGTGAACTGTGAACTGTGAACTGTGAGCTGTAAACTGTGAAGTGTGCACTGCAAATTGTGAACTGTGAACGGCGAATTGTGAACTGTGAACTGTGAACTGTGAACAGCGAACTGTGAACTGTGATTTGTGAACTGTGAACCGTGAACTGTGAACTGTGAACTGTGAGCTATGAACTTTGAAGTGTGCACTGCAAATTGTGAACTGTGATCAGCGAATTGTGAACTGTGGACTGTGAACTGTGGACAGTGAACTCTGAACTGTGAACTGTGAACTGTGAGCTGTGAACTGTGAAGTGTGCACTGCAAATTGTGAACTGTGAACGGCGAATTGGGAACTGTGAACTGTAAAGTCTCATCTGTGAACTGTGAACTGTGAACTGTGAACTGTGAACTGTGAACTGTGAACTGTGAACTGTGAACTGTGAACTGTGAACTGTGATCAGCGAATTGTGAACTGTGGACTGTGAACTGTGGACAGTGAACTCTGAACTGTGAACTGTGAACTGTGAGCTGTGAACTGTGAAGTGTGCACTGCAAATTGTGAACTGTGAACGGCGAATTGGGAACTGTGAACTGTAAAGTCTCATCTGTGAACTGTGAACTGGGCAGTGTGAACTGTGAACTGTGAACTGTGAAATGAAGACTGTGAACTGTAAACTCTGATCGGTGAACTGTAAACTGTGAACTGTGAACTGTGAACTGGGCAGTGTGAACTGTGAACTGTGAACTGTGAACTGTGAACTGGGCAGTGTGAACTGTGAACTGTGAACTGTGAACTGTGAACTGTGAGCTGTGAACTTTGAAGTGTGCACTGCAAATTGTGAACTGTGATCGGCGAATTGTGAACTGTGAACTGTAAAGTCTCACCTGTGGACTGTGAACTGCGAACTGTGAACTGTGAACTGTGAACTGTAAGCTGTGAACTGTGAAATGTGCACTGCAAATTGTGAACTGTGAACGGCGAATTGTGATCTGTGAACTGTGAACTGTGAACTGTGAACTGTGAACAGCGAACTGTGAACTCTGAACTGTGAACTGTGGACTGTGAACTGTGGACAGTGAACTCTGAACTGTGAACTGTGAACTGTGAAGTGTGCACTGCAAATTGTGAACTGTGAACTGTGAACTGTGAACTGTGAACTGTGAACTGTGAACTGTGAACTGTGAACTGTGAACTGTGAACTGTGAACTGTGAACTGTGATCTGTGAACTGTGAACTGTGAACTGTGAACTGTGAACTGTGAACTGTGAACTGTGAACTGTGAACTGTGAACTGTGAACTGTGAACTGTGAACTGTGAACTGTGAACTGTGAACTGTGAACTGTGAACTGTGAACTGTGAGCTGTAAACTGTGAAGTGTGCACTGCAAATTGTGAACTGTGAACGGCGAATTGTGAACTGTGAACTGTGAACTGTGAACAGCGAACTGTGAACTGTGATTTGTGAACTGTGAACCGTGAACTGTGAACTGTGAACTGTGAGCTATGAACTTTGAAGTGTGCACTGCAAATTGTGAACTGTGATCAGCGAATTGTGAACTGTGGACTGTGAACTGTGGACAGTGAACTCTGAACTGTGAACTGTGAACTGTGAGCTGTGAACTGTGAAGTGTGCACTGCAAATTGTGAACTGTGAACGGCGAATTGGGAACTGTGAACTGTAAAGTCTCATCTGTGAACTGTGAACTGTGAACTGTGAACTGTGAACTGTGAACTGTGAACTGTGAACTGTGAACTGTGAACTGTGATCAGCGAATTGTGAACTGTGGACTGTGAACTGTGGACAGTGAACTCTGAACTGTGAACTGTGAACTGTGAGCTGTGAACTGTGAAGTGTGCACTGCAAATTGTGAACTGTGAACGGCGAATTGGGAACTGTGAACTGTAAAGTCTCATCTGTGAACTGTGAACTGTGAACTGTGAACTGTGAACTGTGAACTGTGAACTGTGAACTGTGAACTGTGAACTGTGATCGGCGAATTGTGAACTGTGGACTGTGAACTGTGGACAGTGAACTCTGAACTGTGAACTGTGAACTGTGAACTGTGAAGTGTGCACTTCAAATTGTGAACTGTGGACTGTGAACTGTGGACAGTGAACTGTGAACTGTGAACTGTGAAGTGTGCACTTCTAATTGTGAACTGTGAACGTCGAATTGTGAACTGTGAACTGTGAAATGAAGGCTGTGAACTGTAAACTCTGATCTGTGAACTGTGAACTGCGAATTGTGAACTGTGATTTGTGAACTGTGAACTGTGAACTGTGAACTGGGCAGTGTGAACTGTGAGCTGTGAACTGTGAACTGTGAGCTGTGAACTTTGAAGTGTGCACTGCAAATTGTCAACTGTGATCGGCGAATTGTGAACTGTGAACTGTAAAGTCTCACCTGTGAACTGTGAACTGCGAACCGTGAACTGTGAACTGTGAACTGTGAGC
The DNA here is from genome assembly GCA_963971365.1 of Lasioglossum villosulum. Lineage (NCBI taxonomy): Eukaryota > Metazoa > Arthropoda > Insecta > Hymenoptera > Halictidae > Lasioglossum > Lasioglossum villosulum. Next base: position 30,778,384 of record OZ020495.1, read on the forward strand.
TATGAACTTTGAAGTGTGCACTGCAAATTGTGAACTGTGATCAGCGAATTGTGAACTGTGGACTGTGAACTGTGGACAGTGAACTCGGAACTGTGAACTGTGAGCTGTGAAGTGTGCACTGCAAATTGTGAACTGTGAACGGCGAATTGGGAACTGTGAACTGTAAAGTCTCATCTGTGAACTGTGAACTGCGAACTGTGAACTGTGAACTGTGAACTGTAAGCTGTGAACTGTGAAATTTGCACTGCAAATTGAGAACTGTGAACGGCGAATTGTGAACTGTGAACTGTGAACTGTGAACTGTGAACTGTGAACTGTGAACTGTGAACTGTGAACTGTGAACTGAGAACTGTGAACTGTGAACTGTGAACTGTGAACTGTGAACTGTGAACTGTGAACTGTGAACTGTGAACTGTGAACTGTGAACTGTGAACTGTGAACTGTGAACTGCGAACTGTGAACTGTGAACTGTGAACTGTAAGCTGTGAACTGTGAAATTTGCACTGCAAATTGTGAACTGTGAACGGCGAATTGTGAACTGTGAACTGTGAACTGTGAACTGTGAACTGTGAACTGTGAACTGTGAACTGTGAACTGTGAACTGAGAACTGTGAACTGTGAACCGTGAACTGTGAACTGTGAACTGTGAACTGTGAACTGTGAACTGTGAACTGTGAACTGTGTACCCTGAACTGTGAACTGTGAGCTGTGAACTTTGAAGTGTGCACTGCAAATTGTGAACTGTGATCGGCGAATTGTGAACTGTGGACTGTGAACTGTGGACAGTGAACTCTGAACTGTGAACAGTGAACTGTGAACTGTGAAGTGTGCACTTCAAATTGTGAACTGTGAACGTCGAATTGTGAACTGTGAACTGTGAAATGAAGGCTGTGAACTGTAAACTCTGATCTGTGAACTGTGAACTGCGAATTGTGAACTGTGATTTGTGAACTGTGAACTGTGAACTGTGAACTGGGCAGTGTGAACTGTGAGCTGTGAACTTTGAAGTGTGCACTGCAAATTGTGAACTGTGATCGGGGAATTGGGAACTGTCAACTGTAAAGTCTCATCTGTGAACTGTGAACTGTGAACTGTAAGCTGTGAACTGTGAAATTTGCACTGCAAATTGTGAACTGTGAACGGCGAATTGTGAACTGTGAACTGTGAACTGTGAACTGTGAACAGCGAACTGTGAACTGTGATTTGTGAACTGTGAACCGTGAACTGTGAACTGTGAACTGTGAGCTATGAACTTTGAAGTGTGCACTGCAAATTGTGAACTGTGATCAGCGAATTGTGAACTGTGGACTGTGAACTGTGGACAGTGAACTCTGAACTGTGCACTGTGAACTGTGAACTGTGAAGTGTGCACTTCAAATTGTGAACTGTGAACGGCGAATTGTGAACTGTGAACTGTGAAATGAAGACTGTGAACTGTAAACTCTGATCTGTGAACTGTGAACTGTGAACTGTGAACTGGGCAGTGTGAACTGTGAACTGTGAACTGTGAAATGAAGACTGTGAACTGTAAACTCTGATCGGTGAACTGTAAACTGTGAACTGTGAACTGTGAACTGGGCAGTGTGAACTGTGAACTGTGAACTGTGAACTGTGAGCTGTGAACTTTGAAGTGTGCACTGCAAATTGTCAACTGTGATCGGCGAATTGTGAACTGTGAACTGTAAAGTCTCATCTGTGAACTGTGAACTGCGAACTGTGAACTGTGAACTGTGAACTGTGAGCTATGAACTTTGAAGTGTGCACTGCAAATTGTGAACTGTGATCAGCGAATTGTGAACTGTGGACTGTGAACTGTGGACAGTGAACTCTGAACTGTGAACTGTGAGCTGTGAACTGTGAAGTGTGCACTGCAAATTGTGAACTGTGAACGGCGAATTGGGAACTGTGAACTGTAAAGTCTCATCTGTGAACTGTGAACTGCGAACTGTGAACTGTGAACTGTGAACTGTAAGCTGTGAACTGTAAGCTGTGAACTGTGAAATTTGCACTGCAAATTGAGAACTGTGAACGGCGAATTGTGAACTGTGAACTGTGAACTGTGAACTGTGAACTGTGAACTGTGAACTGTGAACTGTGAACTGTGAACTGTGAACTGAGAACTGTGAACTGTGAACTGTGAACTGTTAACTGTGAACTGTGAACTGTGAACTGTGAACTGTGAACTGTGAACTCTGAACTGTGAGCTGTGAACTTTGAAGTGTGCACTGCAAATTGTGAACTGTGATCGGCGAATTGTGAACTGTGGACTGTGAACTGTGGACAGTGAACTCTGAACTGTGAACTGTGAACTGTGAACTGTGAAGTGTGCACTTCAAATTGTGAACTGTGAACGTCGAATTGTGAACTGTGAACTGTGAAATGAAGGCTGTGAACTGTAAACTCTGATCTGTGAACTGTGAACTGCGAATTGTGAACTGTGATTTGTGAACTGTGAACTGTGAACTGTGAACTGTGAACTGTGAACTGGGCAGTGTGAACTGTGAGCTGTGAACTTTGAAGTGTGCACTGCAAATTGTGAACTGTGATCGGCGAATTGGGGACTGTCAACTGTAAAGTCTCATCTGTGCACTGTGAACTGTGAACTGTGAAGTGTGCACTTCAAATTGTGAACTGTGAACGGCGAATTGTGAACTGTGAACTGTGAAATGAAGACTGTGAACTGTAAACTCTGATCTGTGAACTGTGAACTGTGAACTGTGAACTGGGCAGTGTGAACTGTGAACTGTGAACTGTGAAATGAAGACTGTGAACTGTAAACTCTGATCGGTGAACTGTAAACTGTGAACTGTGAACTGTGAACTGGGCAGTGTGAACTGTGAACTGTGAACTGTGAACTGTGAGCTGTGAACTTTGAAGTGTGCACTGCAAATTGTCAACTGTGATCGGCGAATTGTGAACTGTGAACTGTAAAGTCTCATCTGTGAACTGTGAACTGCGAACTGTGAACTGTGAACTGTGAACTGTGAGCTATGAACTTTGAAGTGTGCACTGCAAATTGTGAACTGTGATCAGCGAATTGTGAACTGTGGACTGTGAACTGTGGACAGTGAACTCTGAACTGTGAACTGTGAGCTGTGAACTGTGAAGTGTGCACTGCAAATTGTGAACTGTGAACGGCGAATTGGGAACTGTGAACTGTAAAGTCTCATCTGTGAACTGTGAACTGCGAACTGTGAACTGTGAACTGTGAACTGTAAGCTGTGAACTGTGAAATTTGCACTGCAAATTGAGAACTGTGAACGGCGAATTGTGAACTGTGAACTGTGAACTGTGAACTGTGAACTGTGAACTGTGAACTGTGAACTGTGAACTGTGAACTGTGAACTGTGAACTGAGAACTGTGAACTGTGAACTGTGAACTGTGAACTGTGAACTGTGAACTGTGAACTGTGAACTGTGAACTGTGAACTCTGAACTGTGAGCTGTGAACTTTGAAGTGTGCACTGCAAATTGTGAACTGTGATCGGCGAATTGTGAACTGTGGACTGTGAACTGTGGACAGTGAACTCTGAACTGTGAACTGTGAACTGTGAACTGTGAAGTGTGCACTTCAAATTGTGAACTGTGAACGTCGAATTGTGAACTGTGAACTGTGAAATGAAGGCTGTGAACTGTAAACTCTGATCTGTGAACTGTGAACTGCGAATTGTGAACTGTGATTTGTGAACTGTGAACTGTGAACTGTGAACTGTGAACTGTGAACTGGGCAGTGTGAACTGTGAGCTGTGAACTTTGAAGTGTGCACTGCAAATTGTGAACTGTGATCGGCGAATTGGGAACTGTCAACTGTAAAGTCTCATCTGTGAACTGTGAACTGTGAACTGTAAGCTGTGAACTGTGAAATTTGCACTGCAAATTGTGAACTGTGAACGGCGAATTGTCAACTGTGAACTGTGAACTGTGAACTGTGAACAGCGAACTGTGAACTGTGATTTGTGAACTGTGAACCGTGAACTGTGAACTGTGAACTGTGATCTATGAACTTTGAAGTGTGCACTGCAAATTGTGAACTGTGATCAGCGAATTGTGAACTGTGGACTGTGAACTGTGGACAGTGAACTCTGAACTGTGCACTGTGAACTGTGAACTATGAAGTGTGAACTGTGAACTGTGAACTGTGAACTGTGAACTGTGAGCTATGAACTTTGAAGTGTGCACTGCAAATTGTGAACTGTGAACTGTGAAATGAAGACTGTGAACTGTAAACTCTGATCTGTGAACTGTGAACTGTGAACTGTGAACTGGGCAGTGTGAACTGTGAACTGTGAACTGTGAAATGAAGACTGTGAACTGTAAACTCTGATCGGTGAACTGTAAACTGTGAACTGTGAACTGTGAACTGGGCAGTGTGAACTGTGAACTGTGAACTGTGAACTGTGAGCTGTGAACTTTGAAGTGTGCACTGCAAATTGTCAACTGTGATCGGCGAATTGTGAACTGTGAACTGTAAAGTCTCACCTGTGAACTGTGAACTGCGAACTGTGAACTGTGAACTGTGAACTGTGAACTGTAAGCTGTGAACTGTGAAATGTGCACTGCAAATTGTGAACTGTGAACGGCGAATTGTGAACTGTGAACTGTGAACTGTGAACTGTGAACTGTGAACAGCGAACTGTGAACTCTGAACTGTAAATGTGGACTGTGAACTGTGAACTGTGAACTGTGAACTGTGAACTGTGAACTGTGAACTGTGAACTGTGAACTGTGAACTGTGAACTGTGAGCTATGAACTTTGAAGTGTGCACTGCAAATTGTGAACTGTGATCAGCGAATTGTGAACTGTGGACTGTGAACTGTGGACAGTGAACTCTGAACTGTGAACTGTGAGCTGTGAACTGTGAAGTGTGCACTGCAAATTGTGAACTGTGAACGGCGAATTGGGAACTGTGAACTGTGAGCTTTGAACTTTGAAGTGTGCACTGCAAATTGTGAACTGTGTTCGGCGAATTGGGAACTGTGAACTGTAAAGTCTCATCTGTGAACTGTGAACTGCGAACTGTGAACTGTGAACTGTAAGCTGTGAACTGTGAAATTTGCACTGCAAATTGTGAACTGTGAACGGCGAATTGTGAACTGTGAACTGTGAAATGAAGACTGTGAACTGTAAACTCTGATCTGTGAACTGTGAACTGTGAACTGGGCAGTGTGAACTGTGAACTGTGAACTGTGAAATGAAGACTGTGAACTGTAAACTCTGATCGGTGAACTGTAAACTGTGAACTGTGAACTGTGAACTGGGCAGTGTGAACTGTGAACTGTGAACTGTGAACTGTGAGCTGTGAACTTTGAAGTGTGCACTGCAAATTGTGAACTGTGATCGGCGAATTGTGAACTGTGAACTGTAAAGTCTCACCTGTGAACTGTGAACTGCGAACTGTGAACTCTGAACTGTGAACTGTAAGCTGTGAACTGTGAAATGTGCACTGCAAATTGTGAACTGTGAACGGCGAATTGTGAACTGTGAACTGTGAACTGTGAACTGTGAACAGCGAACTGTGAACTGTGAACTGTGAACTGTGAACTGTGAACTGTGAACTGTGAACTGTGAACTGTGAGCTGTAAACTGTGAAGTGTGCACTGCAAATTGTGAACTGTGAACGGCGAATTGTGAACTGTGAACTGTGAACTGTGAACAGCGAACTGTGAACTGTGATTTGTGAACTGTGAACCGTGAACTGTGAACTGTGAACTGTGAGCTATGAACTTTGAAGTGTGCACTGCAAATTGTGAACTGTGATCAGCGAATTGTGAACTGTGGACTGTGAACTGTGGACAGTGAACTCTGAACTGTGAACTGTGAGCTGTGAACTGTGAAGTGTGCACTGCAAATTGTGAACTGTGAACGGCGAATTGGGAACTGTGAACTGTAAAGTCTCATCTGTGAACTGTGAACTGCGAACTGTGAACTGTGAACTGTGAACTGTAAGCTGTGAACTGTGAAATTTGCACTGCAAATTGTGAACTGTGAACGGCGAATTGTGAACTGTGAACTGTGAACTGTGAACTGTGAACTGTGAACTGTGAACTGTGAACTGTGAACTGTGAACTGAGAACTGTGAACTATGAACTGTGAACTGTGAACTGTGAACTGTGAACTGTGAACTGTGAACTGTGAACTGTGAACTGTGAACTGTGAACTGTGAACTGTGAATTGTGAACTGTGCACTGTGAACTGTGAACTCTGAACTGTGAACTGTGAGCTGTGAACTGTGAAGTGTGCACTGCAAATTGTGAACTGTGATCGGCGAATTGTGAACTGTGCACTGTGAACTGTGAACTCTGAACTGTGAACTGTGAGCTGTGAACTGTGAATTGTGAACTGTGAACTGTGAACTGTGAACTGTGAACTGTGCACTGCAAATTGTGAACTGTGATCGGCGAATTGTGAACTGTGAACTGTGAACTGTGAACTGTGAACTGTGAACTGTGAACTGTGAACTGTGAACTGTGAACTGTGAACTGTGAACTGTGAACTGTGAACTGTGAACTGTGAACTGTGAACTGTGAACTGTGAACTGTGAACTGTGAGCTGTAAACTGTGAAGTGTGCACTGCATATTGTGAACTGTGAACGGCGAATTGTGAACTGTGAACTGTGAACTGTGAACAGCGAACTGTGAACTGTGATTTGTGAACTGTGAACCGTGAACTGTGAACTGTGAACTGTGAGCTATGAACTTTGAAGTGTGCACTGCAAATTGTGAACTGTGATCGGCGAATTGTGAACTGTGCACTGTGAACTGTGAACTCTGAACTGTGAACTGTGAGCTGTGAACTGTGAATTGTGAACTGTGAACTGTGAACTGTGAACGGCGAATTGTGAACTGTGAACTGTGAACTGTGAACTGTGAATTGTGAACTGTGAACTGTGAACTGTGAACTGTGAACAGCGAACTGTGAACTGTGAACTGTGAACTGTGAACTGTGAACTGTGAACTGTGAACTGTGAGCTGTAAACTGTGAAGTGTGCACTGCAAATTGTGAACTGTGAACGGCGAATTGTGAACTGTGAACTGTGAACTGTGAACAGCGAACTGTGAACTGTGATTTGTGAACTGTGAACCGTGAACTGTGAACTGGGCAGTGTGAACTGTGAACTGTGAACTGTGAACTGTGAGCTGTGAACTTTGAAGTGTGCACTGCAAATTGTGAACTGTGATCGGCGAATTGTGAACTGTGAACTGTAAAGTCTCACCTGTGAACTGTGAACTGCGAACTGTGAACTCTGAACTGTGAACTGTAAGCTGTGAACTGTGAAATGTGCACTGCAAATTGTGAACTGTGAACGGCGAATTGTGAACTGTGAACTGTGAACTGTGAACTGTGAACTGTGAACAGCGAACTGTGAACTGTGAACTGTGAACTGTGAACTGTGAACTGTGAACTGTGAACTGTGAGCTGTAAACTGTGAAGTGTGCACTGCAAATTGTGAACTGTGAACGGCGAATTGTGAACTGTGAACTGTGAACTGTGAACAGCGAACTGTGAACTGTGATTTGTGAACTGTGAACCGTGAACTGTGAACTGTGAACTGTGAGCTATGAACTTTGAAGTGTGCACTGCAAATTGTGAACTGTGATCAGCGAATTGTGAACTGTGGACTGTGAACTGTGGACAGTGAACTCTGAACTGTGAACTGTGAGCTGTGAACTGTGAAGTGTGCACTGCAAATTGTGAACTGTGAACGGCGAATTGGGAACTGTGAACTGTAAAGTCTCATCTGTGAACTGTGAACTGCGAACTGTGAACTGTGAACTGTGAACTGTAAGCTGTGAACTGTGAAATTTGCACTGCAAATTGTGAACTGTGAACGGCGAATTGTGAACTGTGAACTGTGAACTGTGAACTGTGAACTGTGAACTGTGAACTGTGAACTGTGAACTGAGAACTGTGAACTATGAACTGTGAACTGTGAACTGTGAACTGTGAACTGTGAACTGTGAACTGTGAACTGTGAACTGTGAACTGTGAACTGTGAATTGTGAACTGTGCACTGTGAACTGTGAACTCTGAACTGTGAACTGTGAGCTGTGAACTGTGAAGTGTGCACTGCAAATTGTGAACTGTGATCGGCGAATTGTGAACTGTGCACTGTGAACTGTGAACTCTGAACTGTGAACTGTGAGCTGTGAACTGTGAATTGTGAACTGTGAACTGTGAACTGTGAACTGTGAACTGTGCACTGCAAATTGTGAACTGTGATCGGCGAATTGTGAACTGTGAACTGTGAACTGTGAACTGTGAACTGTGAACTGTGAACTGTGAACTGTGAACTGTGAACTGTGAACTGTGAACTGTGAACTGTGAACTGTGAACTGTGAACTGTGAACTGTGAACTGTGAACTGTGAACTGTGAGCTGTAAACTGTGAAGTGTGCACTGCATATTGTGAACTGTGAACGGCGAATTGTGAACTGTGAACTGTGAACTGTGAACAGCGAACTGTGAACTGTGATTTGTGAACTGTGAACCGTGAACTGTGAACTGTGAACTGTGAGCTATGAACTTTGAAGTGTGCACTGCAAATTGTGAACTGTGATCGGCGAATTGTGAACTGTGCACTGTGAACTGTGAACTGTGAGCTGTGAACTGTGAATTGTGAACTGTGAACTGTGAACTGTGAACGGCGAATTGTGAACTGTGAACTGTGAACTGTGAACTGTGAATTGTGAACTGTGCACTGTGAACTGTGAACTCTGAACTGTGAACTGTGAGCTGTGAACTGTGAATTGTGAACTGTGAACTGTGAACTGTGAACGGCGAATTGTGAACTGTGAACTGTGAACTGTGAACTGTGAACAGCGAACTGTGAACTGTGATTTGTGAACTGTGAACCGTGAACTGTGAACTGTGAACTGTGAGCTATGAACTTTGAAGTGTGCACTGCAAATTGTGAACTGTGATCAGCGAATTGTGAACTGTGGACTGTGAACTGTGGACAGTGAACTCTGAACTGTGAACTGTGAGCTGTGAACTGTGAAGTGTGCACTGCAAATTGTGAACTGTGAACGGCGAATTGGGAACTGTGAACTGTAAAGTCTCATCTGTGAACTGTGAACTGCGAACTGTGAACTGTGAACTGTGAACTGTAAGCTGTGAACTGTGAAATTTGCACTGCAAATTGAGAACTGTGAACGGCGAATTGTGAACTGTGAACTGTGAACTGTGAACTGTGAACTGTGAACTGTGAACTGTGAACTGTGAACTGTGAACTGTGAACTGTGAACTGAGAACTGTGAACTGTGAACTGTGAACTGTGAACTGTGAACTGTGAACTGTGAACTGTGAACTGTGAACTGTGAACTGTGAACTGTGAACTGTGAACTGTGAACTGTGAACTGTGAACTGTGAACTCTGAACTGTGAACTGTGAGCTGTGAACTTTGAAGTGTGCACTGCAAATTGTGAACTGTGATCGGCGAATTGTGAACTGTGGACTGTGAACTGTGGACAGTGAACTCTGAACTGTGAACTGTGAACTGTGAACTGTGAAGTGTGTACTTCAAATTGTGAACTGTGAACGTCGAATTGTGAACTGTGAACTGTGAAATGAAGGCTGTGAACTGTAAACTCTGATCTGTGAACTGTGAACTGCGAATTGTGAACTGTGATTTGTGAACTGTGAACTGTGAACTGTGAACTGTGAACTGGGCAGTGTGAACTGTGAGCTTTGAACTTTGAAGTGTGTACTGCAAATTGTGAACTGTGTTCGGCGAATTGGGAACTGGGAACTGTAAAGTCTCATCTGTGAACTGTGAACTGCGAACTGTGAACTGTGAACTGTGAACTGTAAGCTGTGAACTGTGAAATTTGCACTGCAAATTGTGAACTGTGAACGGCGAATTGTGAACTGTGAACTGTGAAATGAAGACTGTGAACTGTAAACTCTGATCTGTGAACTGTGAACTGTGAACTGGGCAGTGTGAACTGTGAACTGTGAACTGTGAAATGAAGACTGTGAACTGTAAACTCTGATCGGTGAACTGTAAACTGTGAACTGTGAACTGTGAACTGTGAACTGTGAACTGCGAACTGTGAACTGTGAACTGTGAACTGTAAGCTGTGAACTGTGAAATGTGCACTGCAAATTGTGAACTGTGAACGGCGAATTGTGAACTGTGATCAGCGAATTGTGAAGTGTGGACTGTGAACTGTGGACAGTGAACTCTGAACTGTGAACTGTGAGCTGTGAACTGTGAAATGTGCACTGCAAATTGTGAACTGTGAACGGCGAATTGGGAACTGTGAACTGTAAAGTCTCATCTGTGAACTGTGAACTGCGAACTGTGAACTGTGAACTGTGAACTGTAAGCTGTGAACTGTGAAATTTGCACTGCAAATTGTGAACTGTGAACGGCGAATTGTGAACTGTGAACTGTGAACTGTGAACTGTGAACTGTGAACTGTGAACTGTGAACTGTGAACTGTGAACTGTGAACTGAGAACTGTGAACTATGAACTGTGAACTGTGAACTGTGAACTGTGAACTGTGAACTGTGAACTGTGAACTGTGAACTGTGAACTGTGAACTGTGAACTGTGAACTGTGAATTGTGAACTGTGCACTGTGAACTGTGAACTCTGAACTGTGAACTGTGAGCTGTGAACTGTGAAGTGTGCACTGCAAATTGTGAACTGTGATCGGCGAATTGTGAACTGTGCACTGTGAACTGTGAACTCTGAACTGTGAACTGTGAGCTGTGAACTGTGAATTGTGAACTGTGAACTGTGAACTGTGAACTGTGAAGTGTGCACTGCAAATTGTGAACTGTGATCGGCGAATTGTGAACTGTGAACTGTGAACTGTGAACTGTGAACTGTGAGCTGTGAACTGTGAAATGTGCACTGCAAATTGTGAACTGTGAACGGCGAATTGGGAACTGTGAACTGTAAAGTCTCATCTGTGAACTGTGAACTGCGAACTGTGAACTGTGAACTGTGAACTGTAAGCTGTGAACTGTGAAATTTGCACTGCAAATTGTGAACTGTGAACGGCGAATTGTGAACTGTGAACTGTGAACTGTGAACTGTGAACTGTGAACTGTGAACTGTGAACTGTGAACTGTGAACTGAGAATTGTGAACTATGAACTGTGAACTGTGAACTGTGAACTGTGAACTGTGAACTGTGAACTGTGAACTGTGAACTGTGAATTGTGAACTGTGCACTGTGAACTGTGAACTCTGAACTGTGAACTGTGAGCTGTGAACTGTGAAGTGTGCACTGCAAATTGTGAACTGTGATCGGCGAATTGTGAACTGTGCACTGTGAACTGTGAACTCTGAACTGTGAACTGTGAGCTGTGAACTGTGAATTGTGAACTGTGAACTGTGAACTGTGAACTGTGAAGTGTGTACTGCAAATTGTGAACTGTGATCGGCGAATTGTGAACTGTGAACTGTGAACTGTGAACTGTGAACTGTGAACTGTGAACTGTGAACTGTGAACTGTGAACTGTGAACTGTGAACAGTGAACTGTGAACTGTGAACTGTGAACTGTGAACTGTGAACTGTGAACTGTGAACTGTGAACTGTGAACTGTGAGCTGTAAACTGTTTAGTGTGCACTGCATATTGTGAACTGTGAACGGCGAATTGTGAACTGTGAACTGTGAACTGTGAACAGCGAACTGTGAACTGTGATTTGTGAACTGTGAACCGTGAACTGTGAACTGTGAACTGTGAGCTATGAACTTTGAAGTGTGCACTGCAAATTGTGAACTGTGATCAGCGGATTGTGAACTGTGGACTGTGAACTGTGGACAGTGAACTCTGAACTGTGAACTGTGAGCTGTGAACTGTGAAGTGTGCACTGCAAATTGTGAACTGTGAACGGCGAATTGGGAACTCTGAACTGTAAAGTCTCATCTGTGAACTGTGAACTGCGAACTGTGAACTGTGAACTGTGAACTGTAAGCTGTGAACTGTGAAATTTGCACTGCAAATTGTGAACTGTGAACGGCGAATTGTGAACTGTGAACTGTGAACTGTGAACTGTGAACTGTGAACTGTGAACTGAGAACTGTGAACTGTGAACTGTGAACTGTGAACTGTGAACTGTGAACTGTGAACTGTGAACTCTGAACTGTGAACTGTGAGCTGTGAACTTTGAAGTGTGCACTGCAAATTGTGAACTGTGATCGGCGAATTGTGAACTGTGGACTGTGAACTGTGGACAGTGAACTTTAAACTGTGAACTGTGAACTGTGAACTGTGAAGTGTGTACTTCAAATTGTGAACTGTGAACGTCGAATTGTGAACTGTGAACTGTGAAATGAAGGCTGTGAACTGTAAACTCTGATCTGTGAACTGTGAACTGCGAATTGTGAACTGTGATTTGTGAACTGTGAACTGTGAACTGTGAACTGTGAACTGTGAACTGGGCAGTGTGAACTGTGAGCTGTGAACTTTGAAGTGTGCACTGCAAATTGTCAACTGTGATCGGCGAATTGTGAACTGTGAACTGTAAAGTCTCACCTGTGAACTGTGAACTGCGAACTGTGAACTGTGAACTGTGAACTGTAAGCTGTGAACTGTGAAATGTGCACTGCAAATTGTGAACTGTGAACGGCGAATTGTGAACTGTGAACTGTGAACTGTGAACTGTGAACTGTGAACTGTGAACAGCGAACTGTGAACTCTGAACTGTGAACTGTGGACTGTGAACTGTGGACAGTGAACTCTGAACTGTGAACTGTGAACTGTGAACTGTGATGTGTGCACTGCAAATTGTGAACTGTGATCGGCGAATTGTGAACTGTGAACTGTGAACTGTGAACTGTGAACTGTGAACTGTGAACTGTTATCTGTGAACTGTGAACTGTGAACTGTGAACTGTGAACTGTGAACTGTGAACTGTGAACTGTGAACTGTGAACTGTGAACTGTGAACTGTGAACTGTGAACTGTGATCTGTAAACTGTGAAGTGTGCACTGCAAATTGTGAACTGTGAACGGCGAATTGTGAACTGTGAACTGTGAACTGTGAACAGCGAACTGTGAACTGTGAACTGTGAACTGTGAACTGTGAACTGTGAACTGTGAACTGTGAACTGTGAAGTGTGAACTGTGAACTGTGAACTGTGAACTCTGAACTGTGAACTGTGAGCTGTGAACTTTGAAGTGTGCACTGCAAATTGTGAACTGTGAACGTCGAATTGTGAACTGTGAACTGTGAAATGAAGGCTGTGAACTGTAAACTCTGATCTGTGAACTGTGAACTGCGAATTGTGAACTGTGATTTGTGAACTGTGAACTGTGAACTGTGAACTGGGCAGTGTGAACTGTGAGCTTTGAACTTTGAAGTGTGCACTGCAAATTGTGAACTGTGTTCGGCGAATTGGAAACTGTGAACTGTAAAGTCTCATCTGTGAACTGTGAACTGCGAACTGTGAACTGTGAACTGTGAACTGTAAGCTGTGAACTGTGAAATTTGCACTGCAAATTGTGAACTGTGAACGGCGAATTGTGAAGTGTGAACTGTGAACTGTGAACAGCGAACTGTGAACTGTGATTTGTGAACTGTGAACCGTGAACTGTGAACTGTGAGCTGTGAGCTATGAACTTTGAAGTGTGCACTGAAAATTGTGAACTGTGATCAGCGAATTGTGAACTGTGGACTGTGAACTGTGTACAGTGAACTCTGAACTGTGCACTGTGAACTGTGAACTGTGAAGTGTGCACTTCAAATTGTGAACTGTGAACGGCGAATTGTGAACTGTGAACTGTGAAATGAAGACTGTGAACTGTAAACTCTGACCTGTGAACTGTGAACTGTGAACTGTGAACTGGGCAGTGTGAACTGTGAACTGTGAACTGTGAAACGAAGACTGTGAACTGTAAACTCTGATCGGTGAACTGTAAACTGTGAACTGTGAATTGTGAACTGGGCAGTGTGAACTGTGAACTGTGAACTGTGAACTGTGAACTGTGAACTGTGAGCTGTGAACTTTGAAGTGTGCACTGCAAATTGTGAACTGTGATCGGCGAATTGTGAACTGTGAACTGTAAAGTCTCACCTGTGAACTGCGAACTGTGAACTGTGAACTGTGAACTGTAAGCTGTGAACTGTGAAATGTGCACTGCAAATTGTGAACTGTGAACGGCGAATTGTGAACTGTGAACTGTGAACTGTGAACTGTGAACTGTGAACAGCGAACTGTGAACTCTGAACTGTGAACTGTGGACTGTGAACTGTGGACAGTGAACTCTGAACTGTGAACTGTGAACTGTGAACTGTGATGTGTGCACTGCAAATTGTGAACTGTGATCGGCGAATTGTGAACTGTGAACTGTGAACTGTGAACTGTGAACTGTGAACTGTGAACTGTGAACTGTGAACTGTGAACTGTGAACTGTGAACTGTGAACTGTGAACTGTGAACTGTGAACTGTGAACTGTGAACTGTGAGCTGTAAACTGTGAAGTGTGCACTGCAAATTGTGAACTGTGAACGGCGAATTGTGAACTGTGAACTGTGAACTGTGAACAGCGAACTGTGAACTGTGATTTGTGAACTGTGAACCGTGAACTGTGAACTGTGAACTGTGAGCTATGAACTTTGAAGTGTGCACTGCAAATTGTGAACTGTGATCAGCGAATTGTGAACTGTGGACTGTGAACTGTGGACAGTGAACTCTGAACTGTGAACTGTGAGCTGTGAACTGTGAAGTGTGCACTGCAAATTGTGAACTGTGAACGGCGAATTGGGAACTGTGAACTGTAAAGTCTCATCTGTGAACTGTGAACTGCGAACTGTGAACTGTGAACTGTGAACTGTAAGCTGTGAACTGTGAAATTTGCACTGCAAATTGTGAACTGTGAACGGCGAATTGTGAACTGTGAACTGTGAACTGTGAACTGTGAACTGTGAACTGTGAACTGTGAACTGTGAACTGTGAACTGTGAACTGTGAACTGTGAACTCTGAACTGTGAACTGTGAGCTGTGAACTTTGAAGTGTGCACTGCAAATTGTGAACTGTGATCGGCGAATTGTGAACTGTGGACTGTGAACTGTGGACAGTGAACTCTGAACTGTGAACTGTGAACTGTGAACTGTGAAGTGTGTACTTCAAATTGTGAACTGTGAACGTCGAATTGTGAACTGTGAACTGTGAAATGAAGGCTGTGAACTGTAAACTCTGATCTGTGAACTGTGAACTGCGAATTGTGAACTGTGATTTGTGAACTGTGAACTGTGAACTGTGAACTGGGCAGTGTGAACTGTGAGCTTTGAACTTTGAAGTGTGCACTGCAAATTGTGAACTGTGTTCGGCGAATTGGGAACTGTGAACTGTAAAGTCTCATCTGTGAACTGTGAACTGCGAACTGTGAACTGTGAACTGTGAACTGTAAGCTGTGAACTGTGAAATTTGCACTGCAAATTGTGAACTGTGAACGGCGAATTGTGAACTGTGAACTGTGAACTGTGAACGGCGAACTGTGAACTGTGATTTGTGAACTGTGAACCGTGAACTGTGAACTGTGAGCTGTGAGCTATGAACTTTGAAGTGTGCACTGCAAATTGTGAACTGTGATCAGCGAATTGTGAACTGTGGACTGTGAACTGTGGACAGTGAACTCTGAACTGTGCACTGTGAACTGTGAACTGTGAAGTGTGCACTTCAAATTGTGAACTGTGAACGGCGAATTGTGAACTGTGAACTGTGAAATGAAGACTGTGAACTGTAAACTCTGATCTGTGAACTGTGAACTGTGAACTGTGAACTGGGCAGTGTGAACTGTGAACTGTGAACTGTGAAATGAAGACTGTGAACTGTAAACTCTGATCGGTGAACTGTAAACTGTGAACTGTGAACTGTGAACTGGGCAGTGTGAACTGTGAACTGTGAACTGTGAACAGTGAGCTGTGAACTTTGAAGTGTGCACTGCAAATTGTGAACTGTGATCGGCGAATTGTGAACTGTGAACTGTAAAGTCTCACCTGTGAACTGTGAACTGCGAACTGTGAACTGTGAACTGTGAACTGTAAGCTGTGAACTGTGAAATGTGCGCTGCAAATTTTGAACTGTGAACGGCGAATTGTGAACTGTGAACTGTGAACTGTGAACTGTGAACTGTGAACAGCGAACTGTGAACTCTGAACTGTGAACTGTGGACTGTGAACTGTGGACAGTGAACTCTGAACTGTGAACTGTGAACTGTGAACTGTGATGTGTGCACTGCAAATTGTGAACTGTGATCGGCGAATTGTGAACTGTGAACTGTGAACTGTGAACTGTGAACTTTGAACTGTGAACTGTGAACTGTGAACTGTGAACTGTGAACTGTGAACTGTGAGCTGTAAACTGTGAAGTGTGCACTGCAAATTGTGAACTGTGAACGGCGAATTGTGAACTGTGAACTGTGAACTGTGAACAGCGAACTGTGAGCTATGAACTTTGAAGTGTGCACTGCAAATTGTGAACTGTGATCAGCGAATTGTGAACTGTGGACTGTGAACTGTGAACTCTGAACTGTGAACTGTGAGCTGTGAACTGTGAATTGTGAACTGTGAACTGTGAACTGTGAACTGTGAAGTGTGCACTGCAAATTGTGAACTGTGATCGGCGAATTGTGAACTGTGAACTGTGAACTGTGAACTGTGAACTGTGAACTGTGAACTGTGAACTGTGAACTGTGAACTGTGAACTGTGAACTGTGAACAGTGAACTGTGAACTGTGAACTGTGAACTGTGAACTGTGAACTGTGAACTGTGAACTGTGAACTGTGAACTGTGAACTGTGAACTGTGAACTGTGAACTGTGAACTGTGAACTGTGAGCTGTAAACTGTTTAGTGTGCACTGCATATTGTGAACTGTGAACGGCGAATTGTGAACTGTGAACTGTGAACTGTGAACAGCGAACTGTGAACTGTGATTTGCGAACTGTGAACCGTGAACTGTGAACTGTGAACTGTGAGCTATGAACTTTGAAGTGTGCACTGCAAATTGTGAACTGTGATCAGCGGATTGTGAACTGTGGACTGTGAACTGTGGACAGTGAACTCTGAACTGTGAACTGTGAGCTGTGAACTGTGAAGTGTGCACTGCAAATTGTGAACTGTGAACGGCGAATTGGGAACTGTGAACTGTAAAGTCTCGTCTGTGAACTGTGAACTGCGAACTGTGAACTGTGAACTGTAAGCTATGAACTGTGAACTGTGAACTGTGAACTGTGAACTGTGAACTGAGAACTGTGAACTGTGAACTGTGAACTGTGAACTGTGAACTGTGAACTGTGAACTGTGAACTGTGAACTGTGAACTGTGAACTGTGAACTGTGAACTGTGAACTGTGAACTGTGAGCTGTAAACTGTTTAGTGTGCACTGCATATTGTGAACTGTGAACGGCGAATTGTGAACTGTGAACTGTGAACTGTGAACAGCGAACTGTGAACTGTGATTTGTGAACTGTGAACCGTGAACTGTGAACTGTGAACTGTGAGCTATGAACTTTGAAGTGTGCACTGCAAATTGTGAACTGTGATCAGCGGATTGTGAACTGTGGACTGTGAACTGTGGACTGTGAACTCTGAACTGTGAACTGTGAGCTGTGAACTGTGAAGTGTGCACTGCAAATTGTGAACTGTGAACGGCGAATTGGGAACTGTGAACTGTAAAGTCTCATCTGTGAACTGTGAACTGCGAACTGTGAACTGTGAACTGTGAACTGTAAGCTGTGAACTGTGAAATTTGCACTGCAAATTGTGAACTGTGAACGGCGAATTGTGAACTGTGAACTGTGAACTGTGAACTGTGAACTGTGAACTGTGAACTGTGAACTGAGAACTGTGAACTGTGAACTGTGAACTGTGAACTGTGAACTGTGAACTGTGAACTCTGAACTGTGAACTGTGAGCTGTGAACTTTGAAGTGTGCACTGCAAATTGTGAACTGTAATCGGCGAATTGTGAACTGTGGACTGTGAACTGTGGACAGTGAACTCTGAACTGTGAACTGTGAACTGTGAACTGTGAACTGTGAAGTGTGCACTTCAAATTGTGAACTGTGAACGTCGAATTGTGAACTGTGAACTGTGAAATGAAGGCTGTGAACTGTAAACTCTGATCTGTGAACTGTGAACTGCGAATTGTGAACTGTGATTTGTGAACTGTGAACTGTGAACTGTGAACTGTGAACTGTGAACTGGGCAGTGTGAACTGTGAGCTGTGAACTCTGAAGTGTGCACTGCAAATTGTGAACTGTGATCGGCGAATTGGGAACTGTCAACTGTAAAGTCTCATCTGTGAACTGTGAACTGCGAACTGTGAACTGTGAACTGTGAGCTATGAACTTTGAAGTGTGCACTGCAAATTGTGAACTGTGATCGGCGAATTGTGAACTGTGAACTGTAAAGTCTCACCTGTGAACTGTGAACTGCGAACTGTGAACTGTGAACTGTGAACTGTAAGCTGTGAACTGTGAAATGTGCACTGCAAATTGTGAACTGTGAACGGCGAATTGTGAACTGTGAACTGTGAACTGTGAACTGTGAACTGTGAACTGTGAACAGCGAACTGTGAACTCTGAACTGTGAACTGTGGACTGTGAACTGTGGACAGTGAACTCTGAACTGTGAACTGTGAACTGTGAACTGTGATGTGTGCACTGCAAATTGTGAACTGTGATCGGCGAATTGTGAACTGTGAACTGTGAACTGTGAACTGTGAACTGTGAACTGTGAACTGTGAACTGTGAACTGTGAACTGTGAACTGTGAACTGTGAACTGTGAACTGTGAACTGTGAACTGTGAACTGTGAACTGTGAACTGTGAACTGTGAACTGGGCAGTGTGAACTGTGAACTGTGAAATTTGCACTGCAAATTGAGAACTGTGAACGGCGAATTGTGAACTGTGAACTGTGAACTGTGAACTGTGAACTGTGAACTGTGAACTGTGAACTGTGAACTGTGAACTGAGAACTGTGAACTGTGAACTGTGAACTGTGAACTGTGAACTGTGAACTGTGAACTGTGAACTGTGAACTGTGAACTGTGAACTGTGAACTGTGAACTGTGAACTGTGAACTCTGAACTGTGAACTGTGAGCTGTGAACTTTGAAGTGTGCACTGCAAATTGTGAACTGTGATCGGCGAATTGTGAACTGTGGACTGTGAACTGTGGACAGTGAACTCTGAACTGTGAACTGTGAACTGTGAACTGTGAAGTGTGTACTTCAAATTGTGAACTGTGAACGTCGAATTGTGAACTGTGAACTGTGAAATGAAGGCTGTGAACTGTAAACTCTGATCTGTGAACTGTGAACTGCGAATTGTGAACTGTGATTTGTGAACTGTGAACTGTGAACTGTGAACTGGGCAGTGTGAACTGTGAGCTTTGAACTTTGAAGTGTGCACTGCAAATTGTGAACTGTGTTCGGCGAATTGGGAACTGTGAACTGTAAAGTCTCATCTGTGAACTGTGAACTGCGAACTGTGAACTGTGAACTGTGAACTGTAAGCTGTGAACTGTGAAATGTGCACTGCAAATTGTGAACTGTGAACGGCGAATTGTGAACTGTGAACTGTGAACTGTGAACTGGGCAGTGTGAACTGTGAACTGTGAACTGTGAAACGAAGACTGTGAACTGTAAACTCTGATCGGTGAACTGTAAACTGTGAACTGTGAACTGTGAACTGGGCAGTGTGAACTGTGAACTGTGAACTGTGAACTGTGAGCTGTGAACTTTGAAGTGTGCACTGCAAATTGTGAACTGTGATCGGCGAATTGTGAACTGTGAACTGTAAAGTCTCACGTGTGAACTGTGAACTGCGAACTGTGAACTGTGAACTGTGAACTGTAAGCTGTGAACTGTGAAATGTGCACTGCAAATTGTGAACTGTGAACGGCGAATTGTGAACTGTGAACTGTGAACTGTGAACTGTGAACTGTGAACAGCGAACTGTGAACTCTGAACTGTGAACTGTGGACTGTGAACTGTGGACAGTGAACTCTGAACTGTGAACTGTGAACTGTGAACTGTGATGTGTGCACTGCAAATTGTGAACTGTGATCGGCGAATTGTGAACTGTGAACTGTGAACTGTGAACTGTGAACTGTGAACTGTGAACTGTGAACTGTGAACTGTGAACTGTGAACTGTGAACTGTGAACTGTGAACTGTGAACTGTGAACTGTGAACTGTGAACTGTGAGCTGTAAACTGTGAAGTGTGCACTGCAAATTGTGAACTGTGAACGGCGAATTGTGAACTGTGAACTGTGAACTGTGAACAGCGAACTGTGAACTGTGATTTGTGAACTGTGAACCGTGAACTGTGAACTGTGAACTGTGAGCTATGAACTTTGAAGTGTGCACTGCAAATTGTGAACTGTGATCAGCGAATTGTGAACTGTGGACTGTGAACTGTGGACAGTGAACTCTGAACTGTGAACTGTGAGCTGTGAACTGTAAAGTGTGCACTGCAAATTGTGAACTGTGAACGGCGAATTGGGAACTGTGAACTGTAAAGTCTCATCTGTGAACTGTGAACTGCGAACTGTGAACTGTGAACTGTGAACTGTAAGCTGTGAACTGTGAAATTTGCACTGCAAATTGTGAACTGTGAACGGCGAATTGTGAACTGTGAACTGTGAACTGTGAACTGTGAACTGTGAACTGTGAACTGTGAACTGTGAACTGTGAACTGTGAACTGTGAACTCTGAACTGTGAACTGTGAGCTGTGAACTGTGAACTGTGAACTGTGAACTGTGAACTGTGAATTGTGAACTGTGCACTGTGAACTGTGAACTCTGAACTGTGAACTGTGAGCTGTGAACTGTGAAGTGTGCACTGCAAATTGTGAACTGTGATCGGCGAATTGTGAACTGTGCACTGTGAACTGTGAACTGTGAACTCTGAACTGTGAACTGTGAGCTGTGAACTGTGAATTGTGAACTGTGAACTGTGAACTGTGAACTGTGAAGCGTGCACTGCAAATTGTGAACTGTGATCGGCGAATTGTGAACTGTGAACTGTGAACTGTGAACTGTGAACTGTGAACTGTGAACTGTGAACTGTGAACAGTGAACTGTGAACTGTGAACTGTGAACTGTGAACTGTGAACTGTGAACTGTGAACTGTGAACTGTGAACTGTGAACTGTGAACTGTGAACTGTGAACTGTGAGCTGTAAACTGTTTAGTGTGCACTGCATATTGTGAACTGTGAACGGCGAATTGTGAACTGTGAACTGTGAACTGTGAACAGCGAACTGTGAACTGTGATTTGTGAACTGTGAACCGTGAACTGTGAACTGTGAACTGTGAGCTATGAACTTTGAAGTGTGCACTGCAAATTGTGAACTGTGATCAGCGGATTGTGAACTGTGGACTGTGAACTGTGGACAGTGAACTCTGAACTGTGAACTGTGAGCTGTGAACTGTGAAGTGTGCACTGCAAATTGTGAACTGTGAACGGCGAATTGGGAACTGTGAACTGTAAAGTCTCATCTGTGAACTGTGAACTGCGAACTGTGCACTGTGAACTGTGAACTGTAAGCTGTGAACTGTGAAATTTGCACTGCAAATTGTGAACTGTGAACGGCGAATTGTGAACTGTGAACTGTGAACTGTGAACTGTGAACTGAGAACTGTGAACTGTGAACTGTGAACTGTGAACTGTGAACTGTGAACTGTGAACTGTGAACTCTGAACTGTGAACTGTGAGCTGTGAACTTTGAAGTGTGCACTGCAAATTGTGAACTGTGATCGGCGAATTGTGAACTGTGGACTGTGAACTGTGGACAGTGAACTCTGAACTGTGAACTGTGAACTGTGAACTGTGAAGTGTGCACTTCAAATTGTGAACTGTGAACGTCGAATTGTGAACTGTGAACTGTGAAATGAAGGCTGTGAACTGTAAACTCTGATCTGTGAACTGTGAACTGCGAATTGTGAACTGTGATTTGTGAACTGTGAACTGTGAACTGTGAACTGTGAACTGTGAACTGTGAACTGTGAACTGTGAACTGTGAACTGTGAACTGTGAACTGTGAACTGTGAGCTGTAAACTGTTTAGTGTGCACTGCATATTGTGAACTGTGAACGGCGAATTGTGAACTGTGAACTGTGAACTGTGAACAGCGAACTGTGAACTGTGATTTGTGAACTGTGAACCGTGAACTGTGAACTGTGAGCTATGAACTTTGAAGTGTGCACTGCAAATTGTGAACTGTGAACGGCGAATTGTGAACTGTGAACTGTGAACTGTGAACAGCGAACTGTGAACTGTGATTTGTGAACTGTGAACCGTGAACTGTGAACTGTGAACTGTGAGCTATGAACTTTGAAGTGTGCACTGCAAATTGTGAACTGTGATCAGCGAATTGTGAACTGTGGACTGTGAACTGTGGACAGTGAACTCTGAACTGTGAACTGTGAGCTGTGAACTGTGAAGTGTGCACTGCAAATTGTGAACTGTGAACGGCGAATTGGGAACTGTGAACTGTAAAGTCTCATCTGTGAACTGTGAACTGCGAACTGTGAACTGTGAACTGTGAACTGTAAGCTGTGAACTGTGAAATTTGCACTGCAAATTGTGAACTGTGACCGGCGAATTGTGAACTGTGAACTGTGAACTGTGAACTGTGAACTGTGAACTGTGAACTGTGAACTGTGAACTGAGAACTGTGAACTATGAACTGTGAACTGTGAACTGTGAACTGTGAACTGTGAACTGTGAACTGTGAACTGTGAACTGTGAATTGTGAACTGTGCACTGTGAACTGTGAACTCTGAACTGTGAACTGTGAGCTGTGAACTGTGAAGTGTGCACTGCAAATTGTGAACTGTGATCGGCGAATTGTGAACTGTGCACTGTGAACTGTGAACTCTGAACTGTGAACTGTGAGCTGTGAACTGTGAATTGTGAACTGTGAACTGTGAACTGTGAACTGTGAAGTGTGCACTGCAAATTGTGAACTGTGATCGGCGAATTGTGAACTGTGAACTGTGAACTGTGAACTGTGAACTGTGAACTGTGAACTGTGAACTGTGAACTGTGAACTGTGAACAGTGAACTGTGAACTGTGAACTGTGAACTGTGAACTGTGAACTGTGAACTGTGAACTGTGAACTGTGAACTGTGAACTGTGAACTGTGAACTGTGAACTGTGAACTGTGAACTGTGAACTGTGAACTGTGAGCTGTAAACTGTTTAGTGTGCACTGCATATTGTGAACTGTGATCGGCGAATTGTGAACTGTGAACTGTGAACTGTGAACTGTGAACTGTGAACTGTGAACAGCGAACTGTGAACTGTGAACAGTGAACTGTGAACTGTGAACTGTGAACTGTGAACTGTGAACTGTGAACTGTGAACTGTGAACTGTGAACTGTGAACTGTGAACTGTGAACTGTGAACTGTGAGCTGTAAACTGTTTAGTGTGCACTGCATATTGTGAACTGTGAACGGCGAATTGTGAACTGTGAACTGTGAACTGTGAACAGCGAACTGTGAACTGTGATTTGTGAACTGTGAACCGTGAACTGTGAACTGTGAACTGTGAGCTATGAACTTTGAAGTGTGCACTGCAAATTGTGAACTGTGATCAGCGGATTGTGAACTGTGGACTGTGAACTGTGGACAGTGAACTCTGAACTGTGAACTGTGAGCTGTGAACTGTGAAGTGTGCACTGCAAATTGTGAACTGTGAACGGCGAATTGGGAACTGTGAACTGTAAAGTCTCATCTGTGAACTGTGAACTGCGAACTGTGAACTGTGAACTGTGAACTGTAAGCTGTGAACTGTGAAATTTGCACTGCAAATTGTGAACTGTGAACGGCGAATTGTGAACTGTGAACTGTGAACTGTGAACTGTGAACTGAGAACTGTGAACTGTGAACTGTGAACTGTGAACTGTGAACTGTGAACTGTGAACTGTGAACTCTGAACTGTGAACTGTGAGCTGTGAACTTTGAAGTGTGCACTGCAAATTGTGAACTGTGATCGGCGAATTGTGAACTGTGGACTGTGAACTGTGGACAGTGAACTCTGAACTGTGAACTGTGAACTGTGAACTGTGAAGTGTGCACTTCAAATTGTGAACTGTGAACGTCGAATTGTGAACTGTGAACTGTGAAATGAAGGCTGTGAACTGTAAACTCTGATCTGTGAACTGTGAACTGCGAATTGTGAACTGTGATTTGTGAACTGTGAACTGTGAACTGTGAACTGTGAACTGTGAACTGTGAACTGTGAACTGTGAACTGTGAACTGTGAACTGTGAACTGTGAACTGTGAGCTGTAAACTGTTTAGTGTGCACTGCATATTGTGAACTGTGAACGGCGAATTGTGAACTGTGAACTGTGAACTGTGAACAGCGAACTGTGAACTGTGATTTGTGAACTGTGAACCGTGAACTGTGAACTGTGAGCTATGAACTTTGAAGTGTGCACTGCAAATTGTGAACTGTGAACGGCGAATTGTGAACTGTGAACTGTGAACTGTGAACAGCGAACTGTGAACTGTGATTTGTGAACTGTGAACCGTGAACTGTGAACTGTGAACTGTGAGCTATGAACTTTGAAGTGTGCACTGCAAATTGTGAACTGTGATCAGCGAATTGTGAACTGTGGACTGTGAACTGTGGACAGTGAACTCTGAACTGTGAACTGTGAGCTGTGAACTGTGAAGTGTGCACTGCAAATTGTGAACTGTGAACGGCGAATTGGGAACTGTGAACTGTAAAGTCTCATCTGTGAACTGTGAACTGCGAACTGTGAACTGTGAACTGTGAACTGTAAGCTGTGAACTGTGAAATTTGCACTGCAAATTGTGAACTGTGACCGGCGAATTGTGAACTGTGAACTGTGAACTGTGAACTGTGAACTGTGAACTGTGAACTGTGAACTGTGAACTGTGAACTGTGAACTGAGAACTGTGAACTATGAACTGTGAACTGTGAACTGTGAACTGTGAACTGTGAACTGTGAACTGTGAACTGTGAACTGTGAATTGTGAACTGTGCACTGTGAACTGTGAACTCTGAACTGTGAACTGTGAGCTGTGAACTGTGAAGTGTGCACTGCAAATTGTGAACTGTGATCGGCGAATTGTGAACTGTGCACTGTGAACTGTGAACTCTGAACTGTGAACTGTGAGCTGTGAACTGTGAATTGTGAACTGTGAACTGTGAACTGTGAACTGTGAAGTGTGCACTGCAAATTGTGAACTGTGATCGGCGAATTGTGAACTGTGAACTGTGAACTGTGAACTGTGAACTGTGAACTGTGAACTGTGAACTGTGAACTGTGAACTGTGAACAGTGAACTGTGAACTGTGAACTGTGAACTGTGAACTGTGAACTGTGAACTGTGAACTGTGAACTGTGAACTGTGAACTGTGAACTGTGAACTGTGAACTGTGAACTGTGAACTGTGAACTGTGAACTGTGAGCTGTAAACTGTTTAGTGTGCACTGCATATTGTGAACTGTGAACGGCGAATTGTGAACTGTGAACTGTGAACTGTGAACTGTGAACTGTGAACAGCGAACTGTGAACTCTGAACTGTGAACTGTGGACTGTGAGCTATGAACTTTGAAGTGTGCACTGCAAATTGTGAACTGTGATCAGCGGATTGTGAACTGTGGACTGTGAACTGTGGACAGTGAACTCTGAACTGTGAACTGTGAGCTGTGAACTGTGAAGTGTGCACTGCAAATTGTGAACTGTGAACGGCGAATTGGGAACTGTGAACTGTAAAGTCTCATCTGTGAACTGTGAACTGCGAACTGTGAACTGTGAACTGTGAACTGTAAGCTGTGAACTGTGAAATTTGCACTGCAAATTGTGAACTGTGAACGGCGAATTGTGAACTGTGAACTGTGAACTGTGAACTGTGAACTGAGAACTGTGAACTGTGAACTGTGAACTGTGAACTGTGAACTGTGAACTGTGAACTGTGAACTCTGAACTGTGAACTGTGAGCTGTGAACTTTGAAGTGTGCACTGCAAATTGTGAACTGTGATCGGCGAATTGTGAACTGTGGACTGTGAACTGTGGACAGTGAACTCTGAACTGTGAACTGTGAACTGTGAACTGTGAAGTGTGCACTTCAAATTGTGAACTGTGAACGTCGAATTGTGAACTGTGAACTGTGAAATGAAGGCTGTGAACTGTAAACTCTGATCTGTGAACTGTGAACTGCGAATTGTGAACTGTGATTTGTGAACTGTGAACTGTGAACTGTGAACTGTGAACTGTGAACTGTGAACTGTGAACTGTGAACTGTGAACTGTGAACTGTGAACTGTGAACTGTGAACTGTGAACTGTGAGCTGTAAACTGTTTAGTGTGCACTGCATATTGTGAACTGTGAACGGCGAATTGTGAACTGTGAACTGTGAACTGTGAACAGCGAACTGTGAACTGTGATTTGTGAACTGTGAACCGTGAACTGTGAACTGTGAACTGTGAGCTATGAACTTTGAAGTGTGCACTGCAAATTGTGAACTGTGATCAGCGGATTGCGAACTGTGGACTGTGAACTGTGGACAGTGAACTCTGAACTGTGAACTGTGAGCTGTGAACTGTGAAGTGTGCACTGTGAACTGTGAGCTGTAAACTGTGAAGTGTGCACTGCAAATTGTGAACTGTGAACGGCGAATTGTGAACTGTGAACTGTGAACTGTGAACAGCGAACTGTGAACTGTGATTTGTGAACTGTGAACCGTGAACTGTGAACTGTGAACTGTGAGCTATGAACTTTGAAGTGTGCACTGCAAATTGTGAACTGTGATCAGCGAATTGTGAACTGTGGACTGTGAACTGTGGACAGTGAACTCTGAACTGTGAACTGTGAGCTGTGAACTGTGAAGTGTGCACTGCAAATTGTGAACTGTGAACGGCGAATTGGGAACTGTGAACTGTAAAGTCTCATCTGTGAACTGTGAACTGCGAACTGTGAACTGTGAACTGTGAACTGTAAGCTGTGAACTGTGAAATTTGCACTGCAAATTGTGAACTGTGACCGGCGAATTGTGAACTGTGAACTGTGAACTGTGAACTGTGAACTGTGAACTGTGAACTGTGAACTGTGAACTGTGAACTGTGAACTGAGAACTGTGAACTATGAACTGTGAACTGTGAACTGTGAACTGTGAACTGTGAACTGTGAACTGTGAACTGTGAACTGTGAATTGTGAACTGTGCACTGTGAACTGTGAACTCTGAACTGTGAACTGTGAGCTGTGAACTGTGAAGTGTGCACTGCAAATTGTGAACTGTGATCGGCGAATTGTGAACTGTGCACTGTGAACTGTGAACTCTGAACTGTGAACTGTGAGCTGTGAACTGTGAATTGTGAACTGTGAACTGTGAACTGTGAACTGTGAAGTGTGCACTGCAAATTGTGAACTGTGATCGGCGAATTGTGAACTGTGAACTGTGAACTGTGAACTGTGAACTGTGAACTGTGAACTGTGAACTGTGAACTGTGAACAGTGAACTGTGAACTGTGAACTGTGAGCTGTGAACTGTGAAGTGTGCACTGTGAACTGTGAGCTGTAAACTGTGAAGTGTGCACTGCAAATTGTGAACTGTGAACGGCGAATTGTGAACTGTGAACTGTGAACTGTGAACAGCGAACTGTGAACTGTGATTTGTGAACTGTGAACCGTGAACTGTGAACTGTGAACTGTGAGCTATGAACTTTGAAGTGTGCACTGCAAATTGTGAACTGTGATCAGCGAATTGTGAACTGTGGACTGTGAACTGTGGACAGTGAACTCTGAACTGTGAACTGTGAGCTGTGAACTGTGAAGTGTGCACTGCAAATTGTGAACTGTGAACGGCGAATTGGGAACTGTGAACTGTAAAGTCTCATCTGTGAACTGTGAACTGCGAACTGTGAACTGTGAACTGTGAACTGTAAGATGTGAACTGTGAAATTTGCACTGCAAATTGTGAACTGTGACCGGCGAATTGTGAACTGTGAACTGTGAACTGTGAACTGTGAACTGTGAACTGTGAACTGTGAACTGTGAACTGTGAACTGTGAACTGAGAACTGTGAACTATGAACTGTGAACTGTGAACTGTGAACTGTGAACTGTGAACTGTGAACTGTGAACTGTGAACTGTGAATTGTGAACTGTGCACTGTGAACTGTGAACTCTGAACTGTGAACTGTGAGCTGTGAACTGTGAAGTGTGCACTGCAAATTGTGAACTGTGATCGGCGAATTGTGAACTGTGCACTGTGAACTGTGAACTCTGAACTGTGAACTGTGAGCTGTGAACTGTGAATTGTGAACTGTGAACTGTGAACTGTGAACTGTGAAGTGTGCACTGCAAATTGTGAACTGTGATCGGCGAATTGTGAACTGTGAACTGTGAACTGTGAACTGTGAACTGTGAACTGTGAACTGTGAACTGTGAACTGTGAACTGTGAACAGTGAACTGTGAACTGTGAACTGTGAACTGTGAACTGTGAACTGTGAACTGTGAACTGTGAACTGTGAACTGTGAACTGTGAACTGTGAACTGTGAACTGTGAACTGTGAACTGTGAACTGTGAACTGTGAGCTGTAAACTGTTTAGTGTGCACTGCATATTGTGAGCTGTGAACGGCGAATTGTGAACTGTGAACTGTGAACTGTGAACTGTGAACTGTGAACAGCGAACTGTGAACTCTGAACTGTGAACTGTGGACTGTGAGCTGTAAACTGTTTAGTGTGCACTGCATATTGTGAACTGTGAACGGCGAATTGTGAACTGTGAACTGTGAACTGTGAACAGCGAACTGTGAACTGTGATTTGCGAACTGTGAACCGTGAACTGTGAACTGTGAACTGTGAGCTATGAACTTTGAAGTGTGCACTGCAAATTGTGAACTGTGATCAGCGGATTGTGAACTGTGGACTGTGAACTGTGGACAGTGAACTCTGAACTGTGAACTGTGAGCTGTGAACTGTGAAGTGTGCACTGCAAATTGTGAACTGTGAACGGCGAATTGGGAACTGTGAACTGTAAAGTCTCATCTGTGAACTGTGAACTGCGAACTGTGAACTGTGAACTGTAAGCTATGAACTGTGAACTGTGAACTGTGAACTGTGAACTGTGAACTGAGAACTGTGAACTGTGAACTGTGAACTGTGAACTGTGAACTGTGAACTGTGAACTGTGAACTGTGAACTGTGAACTGTGAACTGTGAACTGTGAACTGTGAACTGTGAACTGTGAACTCTGAACTGTGAACTGTGAGCTGTGAACTTTGAAGTGTGCACTGCAAATTGTGAACTGTGAACTCTGAACTGTGAACTGTGAGCTGTGAACTTTGAAGTGTGCACTGCAAATTGTGAACTGTGATCGGCGAATTGTGAACTGTGGACTGTGAACTGTGGACAGTGAACTCTGAACTGTGAACTGTGAACTGTGAACTGGGCAGTGTGAACTGTGAGCTTTGAACTTTGAAGTGTGTACTGAAAATTGTGAACTGTGTTCGGCGAATTGGGAACTGTGAACTGTAAAGTCTCATCTGTGAACTGTGAACTGCGAACTGTGAACTGTGAACTGTGAACTGTAAGCTGTGAACTGTGAAATTTGCACTGCAAATTGTGAACTGTGAACGGCAAATTGTGAACTGTGAACTGTGAAATGAAGACTGTGAACTGTAAACTCTGATCTGTGAACTGTGAACTGTGAACTGTGAACTGAGCAGTGTGAACTGTGAAATGAAGACTGTGAACTGTAAACTCTGATCGGTGAACTGTAAACTGTGAACTGTGAACTGTGAACTGGGCAGTGTGAACTGTGAACTGTGAACTGTGAACTGTGAGCTGTGAACTTTGAAGTGTGCACTGCAAATTGTGAACTGTGATCGGCGAATTGTGAACTGTGAACTGTAAAGTCTCACCTGTGAACTGTGAACTGCGAACTGTGAACTGTGAACTGTGAACTGTGAACTGCGAACTGTGAACTGTGAACTGTGAACTGTAAGCTGTGAACTGTGAAGTGTGCACTGCAAATTGTGAACTGTGAACGGCGAATTGTGAACTGTGAACTGTGAACTGTGAACAGCGAACTGTGAACTGTGATTTGTGAACTGTGAACCGTGAACTGTGAACTGTGAACTGTGAGCTATGAACTTTGAAGTGTGCACTGCAAATTGTGAACTGTGATCAGCGAATTGTGAACTGTGGACTGTGAACTGTGGACAGTGAACTCTGAACTGTGAACTGTGAGCTGTGAACTGTGAAGTGTGCACTGCAAATTGTGAACTGTGAACGGCGAATTGGGAACTGTGAACTGTAAAGTCTCATCTGTGAACTGTGAACTGCGAACTGTGAACTGTGAACTGTGAACTGTAAGCTGTGAACTGTGAAATTTGCACTGCAAATTGTGAACTGTGAACGGCGAATTGTGAACTGTGAACTGTGAACTGTGAACTGTGAACTGTGAACTGTGAACTGTGAACTGTGAACTGTGAACTGTGAACTGTGAACTGTGAACTGAGAACTGTGAACTATGAACTGTGAACTGTGAACTGTGAACTGTGAACTGTGAACTGTGAACTGTGAACTGTAAGCTGTGAACTGTGAAATTTGCACTGCAAATTGTGAACTGTGAACGGCGAATTGTGAACTGTGAACTGTGAACTCTGAACTGTGAACTGTGAGCTGTGAACTGTGAATTGTGAACTGTGAACTGTGAACTGTGAACTGTGAAGTGTGCACTGCAAATTGTGAACTGTGATCGGCGAATTGTGAACTGTGAACTGTGAACTGTGAACTGTGAACTGTGAACTGTGAACTGTGAACTGTGAACTGTGAACTGTGAACAGTGAACTGTGAACTGTGAACTGTGAACTGTGAACTGTGAACTGTGAACTGTGAACTGTGAACTGTGAACTGTGAACTGTGAACTGTGAACTGTGAACTGTGAACTGTGAACTGTGAACTGTGAACTGTGAACTGTGAACTGTGAACTGTGAACTGTGAGCTGTAAACTGTTTAGTGTGCACTGCATATTGTGAACTGTGAACGGCGAATTGTGAACTGTGAACTGTGAACTGTGAACAGCGAACTGTGAACTGTGATTTGTGAACTGTGAACCGTGAACTGTGAACTGTGAACTGTGAGCTATGAACTTTGAAGTGTGCACTGCAAATTGTGAACTGTGATCAGCGGATTGTGAACTGTGGACTGTGAACTGTGGACTGTGAACTGTGAACTGTGAACTGTGAACTGTGAACTGTGAACTGTGAACTGTGAACAGTGAACTGTGAACTGTGAACTGTGAACTGTGAACTGTGAACTGTGAACTGTGAACTGTGAACTGTGAACTGTGAACTGTGAACTGTGAACTGTGAACTGTGAACTGTGAACTGTGAACTGTGAACTGTGAACTGTGAGCTGTAAACTGTTTAGTGTGCACTGCATATTGTGAACTGTGAACGGCGAATTGTGAACTGTGAACTGTGAACTGTGAACAGCGAACTGTGAACTGTGATTTGTGAACTGTGAACCGTGAACTGTGAACTGTGAACTGTGAGCTATGAACTTTGAAGTGTGCACTGCAAATTGTGAACTGTGATCAGCGGATTGTGAACTGTGGACTGTGAACTGTGGACTGTGAACTCTGAACTGTGAACTGTGAGCTGTGAACTGTGAAGTGTGCACTGCAAATTGTGAACTGTGAACGGCGAATTGGGAACTGTGAACTGTAAAGTCTCATCTGTGAACTGTGAACTGCGAACTGTGAACTGTGAACTGTGAACTGTAAGCTGTGAACTGTGAAATTTGCACTGCAAATTGTGAACTGTGAACGGCGAATTGTGAACTGTGAACTGTGAACTGTGAACTGTGAACTGTGAACTGTGAACTGTGAACTGAGAACTGTGAACTGTGAACTGTGAACTGTGAACTGTGAACTGTGAACTGTGAACTGTGAACTGTGAACTGTGAACTGTGAACTGTGAACTGTGATCTGTAAACTGTTTAGTGTGCACTGCATATTGTGAACTGTGAACGGCGAATTGTGAACTGTGAACTGTGAACTGTGAACAGCGAACTGTGAACTGTGATTTGTGAACTGTGAACCGTGAACTGTGAACTGTGAACTGTGAGCTATGAACTGTGAAGTGTGCACTGCAAATTGTGAACTGTGATCGGCGAATTGTGAACTGTGCACTGTGAACTGTGAACTCTGAACTGTGAACTGTGAGCTGTGAACTGTGAATTGTGAACTGTGAACTGTGAACTGTGAACTGTGAAGTGTGCACTGCAAATTGTGAACTGTGATCGGCGAATTGTGAACTGTGAACTGTGAACTGTGAACTGTGAACTGTGAACTGTGAACTGTGAACAGTGAACTGTGAACTGTGAACTGTGAACTGTGAACTGTGAACTGTGAACTGTGAACTGTGAACTGTGAACTGTGAACTGTGAACTGTGAACTGTGAACTGTGAACTGTGAACTGTGAACTGTGAACTGTGAGCTGTAAACTGTTTAGTGTGCACTGCATATTGTGAGCTGTGAACGGCGAATTGTGAACTGTGAACTGTGAACTGTGAACTGTGAACTGTGAACAGCGAACTGTGAACTCTGAACTGTGAACTGTGGACTGTGAGCTGTAAACTGTTTAGTGTGCACTGCATATTGTGAACTGTGAACGGCGAATTGTGAACTGTGAACTGTGAACTGTGAACAGCGAACTGTGAACTGTGATTTGCGAACTGTGAACCGTGAACTGTGAACTGTGAACTGTGAGCTATGAACTTTGAAGTGTGCACTGCAAATTGTGAACTGTGATCAGCGGATTGTGAACTGTGGACTGTGAACTGTGGACAGTGAACTCTGAACTGTGAACTGTGAGCTGTGAACTGTGAAGTGTGCACTGCAAATTGTGAACTGTGAACGGCGAATTGGGAACTGTGAACTGTAAAGTCTCATCTGTGAACTGTGAACTGCGAACTGTGAACTGTGAACTGTAAGCTATGAACTGTGAACTGTGAACTGTGAACTGTGAACTGTGAACTGAGAACTGTGAACTGTGAACTGTGAACTGTGAACTGTGAACTGTGAACTGTGAACTGTGAACTGTGAACTGTGAACTGTGAACTGTGAACTGTGAACTGTGAACTGTGAACTGTGAACTCTGAACTGTGAACTGTGAGCTGTGAACTTTGAAGTGTGCACTGCAAATTGTGAACTGTGAACTCTGAACTGTGAACTGTGAGCTGTGAACTTTGAAGTGTGCACTGCAAATTGTGAACTGTGATCGGCGAATTGTGAACTGTGGACTGTGAACTGTGGACAGTGAACTCTGAACTGTGAACTGTGAACTGTGAACTGGGCAGTGTGAA
This sequence comes from Lasioglossum villosulum, assembly GCA_963971365.1. Classification (NCBI taxonomy): domain Eukaryota; kingdom Metazoa; phylum Arthropoda; class Insecta; order Hymenoptera; family Halictidae; genus Lasioglossum; species Lasioglossum villosulum. The sequence continues at coordinate 30,811,709 of OZ020495.1, forward strand.
CTGTGAGCTTTGAACTTTGAAGTGTGTACTGAAAATTGTGAACTGTGTTCGGCGAATTGGGAACTGTGAACTGTAAAGTCTCATCTGTGAACTGTGAACTGCGAACTGTGAACTGTGAACTGTGAACTGTAAGCTGTGAACTGTGAAATTTGCACTGCAAATTGTGAACTGTGAACGGCAAATTGTGAACTGTGAACTGTGAAATGAAGACTGTGAACTGTAAACTCTGATCTGTGAACTGTGAACTGTGAACTGTGAACTGAGCAGTGTGAACTGTGAAATGAAGACTGTGAACTGTAAACTCTGATCGGTGAACTGTAAACTGTGAACTGTGAACTGTGAACTGGGCAGTGTGAACTGTGAACTGTGAACTGTGAACTGTGAGCTGTGAACTTTGAAGTGTGCACTGCAAATTGTGAACTGTGATCGGCGAATTGTGAACTGTGAACTGTAAAGTCTCACCTGTGAACTGTGAACTGCGAACTGTGAACTGTGAACTGTGAACTGTGAACTGCGAACTGTGAACTGTGAACTGTGAACTGTAAGCTGTGAACTGTGAAGTGTGCACTGCAAATTGTGAACTGTGAACGGCGAATTGTGAACTGTGAACTGTGAACTGTGAACAGCGAACTGTGAACTGTGATTTGTGAACTGTGAACCGTGAACTGTGAACTGTGAACTGTGAGCTATGAACTTTGAAGTGTGCACTGCAAATTGTGAACTGTGATCAGCGAATTGTGAACTGTGGACTGTGAACTGTGGACAGTGAACTCTGAACTGTGAACTGTGAGCTGTGAACTGTGAAGTGTGCACTGCAAATTGTGAACTGTGAACGGCGAATTGGGAACTGTGAACTGTAAAGTCTCATCTGTGAACTGTGAACTGCGAACTGTGAACTGTGAACTGTGAACTGTAAGCTGTGAACTGTGAAATTTGCACTGCAAATTGTGAACTGTGAACGGCGAATTGTGAACTGTGAACTGTGAACTGTGAACTGTGAACTGTGAACTGTGAACTGTGAACTGTGAACTGTGAACTGTGAACTGTGAACTGAGAACTGTGAACTATGAACTGTGAACTGTGAACTGTGAACTGTGAACTGTGAACTGTGAACTGTGAACTGTGAACTGTAAGCTGTGAACTGTGAAATTTGCACTGCAAATTGTGAACTGTGAACGGCGAATTGTGAACTGTGAACTGTGAACTCTGAACTGTGAACTGTGAGCTGTGAACTGTGAATTGTGAACTGTGAACTGTGAACTGTGAACTGTGAAGTGTGCACTGCAAATTGTGAACTGTGATCGGCGAATTGTGAACTGTGAACTGTGAACTGTGAACTGTGAACTGTGAACTGTGAACTGTGAACTGTGAACTGTGAACTGTGAACTGTGAACAGTGAACTGTGAACTGTGAACTGTGAACTGTGAACTGTGAACTGTGAACTGTGAACTGTGAACTGTGAACTGTGAACTGTGAACTGTGAACTGTGAACTGTGAACTGTGAACTGTGAACTGTGAACTGTGAACTGTGAACTGTGAACTGTGAACTGTGAACTGTGAGCTGTAAACTGTTTAGTGTGCACTGCATATTGTGAACTGTGAACGGCGAATTGTGAACTGTGAACTGTGAACTGTGAACAGCGAACTGTGAACTGTGATTTGTGAACTGTGAACCGTGAACTGTGAACTGTGAACTGTGAGCTATGAACTTTGAAGTGTGCACTGCAAATTGTGAACTGTGATCAGCGGATTGTGAACTGTGGACTGTGAACTGTGGACTGTGAACTGTGAACTGTGAACTGTGAACTGTGAACTGTGAACTGTGAACTGTGAACAGTGAACTGTGAACTGTGAACTGTGAACTGTGAACTGTGAACTGTGAACTGTGAACTGTGAACTGTGAACTGTGAACTGTGAACTGTGAACTGTGAACTGTGAACTGTGAACTGTGAACTGTGAACTGTGAACTGTGAACTGTGAACTGTGAGCTGTAAACTGTTTAGTGTGCACTGCATATTGTGAACTGTGAACGGCGAATTGTGAACTGTGAACTGTGAACTGTGAACAGCGAACTGTGAACTGTGATTTGTGAACTGTGAACCGTGAACTGTGAACTGTGAACTGTGAGCTATGAACTTTGAAGTGTGCACTGCAAATTGTGAACTGTGATCAGCGGATTGTGAACTGTGGACTGTGAACTGTGGACTGTGAACTCTGAACTGTGAACTGTGAGCTGTGAACTGTGAAGTGTGCACTGCAAATTGTGAACTGTGAACGGCGAATTGGGAACTGTGAACTGTAAAGTCTCATCTGTGAACTGTGAACTGCGAACTGTGAACTGTGAACTGTGAACTGTAAGCTGTGAACTGTGAAATTTGCACTGCAAATTGTGAACTGTGAACGGCGAATTGTGAACTGTGAACTGTGAACTGTGAACTGTGAACTGTGAACTGTGAACTGAGAACTGTGAACTGTGAACTGTGAACTGTGAACTGTGAACTGTGAACTGTGAACTCTGAACTGTGAACTGTGAGCTGTGAACTTTGAAGTGTGCACTGCAAATTGTGAACTGTAATCGGCGAATTGTGAACTGTGGACTGTGAACTGTGGACAGTGAACTCTGAACTGTGAACTGTGAACTGTGAACTGTGAACTGTGAAGTGTGCACTTCAAATTGTGAACTGTGAACGTCGAATTGTGAACTGTGAACTGTGAAATGAAGGCTGTGAACTGTAAACTCTGATCTGTGAACTGTGAACTGCGAATTGTGAACTGTGATTTGTGAACTGTGAACTGTGAACTGTGAACTGTGAACTGTGAACTGGGCAGTGTGAACTGTGAGCTGTGAACTCTGAAGTGTGCACTGCAAATTGTGAACTGTGATCGGCGAATTGGGAACTGTCAACTGTAAAGTCTCATCTGTGAACTGTGAACTGCGAACTGTGAACTGTGAACTGTGAGCTATGAACTTTGAAGTGTGCACTGCAAATTGTGAACTGTGATCAGCGAATTGTGAACTGTGGACTGTGAACTGTGGACAGTGAACTCTGAACTGTGCACTGTGAACTGTGAACTGCGAAGTGTGCACTTCAAATTGTGAACTGTGAACGGCGAATTGTGAACTGTGAACTGTGAAATGAAGACTGTGAACTGTAAACTCTGATCTGTGAACTGTGAACTGTGAACTGTGAACTGGGCAGTGTGAACTGTGAACTGTGAACTGTGAACTGGGCAGTGTGAACTGTGAACTGTGAACTGTGAAATGAAGACTGTGAACTGTAAACTCTGATCGGTGAACTGTAAACTGTGAACTGTGAACTGGGCAGTGTGAACTGTGAACTGTGAACTGTGAACTGTGAGCTGTGAACTTTGAAGTGTGCACTGCAAATTGTCAACTGTGATCGGCGAATTGTGAACTGTGAACTGTAAAGTCTCACCTGTGAACTGTGAACTGCGAACTGTGAACTGTGAACTGTGAACTGTAAGCTGTGAACTGTGAAATGTGCACTGCAAATTGTGAACTGTGAACGGCGAATTGTGAACTGTGAACTGTGAACTGTGAACTGTGAACTGTGAACTGTGAACTGTGAACAGCGAACTGTGAACTCTGAACTGTGAACTGTGGACTGTGAACTGTGGACAGTGAACTCTGAACTGTGAACTGTGAACTGTGAACTGTGATGTGTGCACTGCAAATTGTGAACTGTGATCGGCGAATTGTGAACTGTGAACTGTGAACTGTGAACTGTGAACTGTGAACTGTGAACTGTGAACTGTGAACTGTGAACTGTGAACTGTGAACTGTGAACTGTGAACTGTGAACTGTGAACTGTGAACTGTGAACTGTGAACTGGGCAGTGTGAACTGTGAACTGTGAAATTTGCACTGCAAATTGAGAACTGTGAACGGCGAATTGTGAACTGTGAACTGTGAACTGTGAACTGTGAACTGTGAACTGTGAACTGTGAACTGTGAACTGTGAACTGAGAACTGTGAACTGTGAACTGTGAACTGTGAACTGTGAACTGTGAACTGTGAACTGTGAACTGTGAACTGTGAACTGTGAACTGTGAACTGTGAACTGTGAACTGTGAACTGTGAACTGTGAACTCTGAACTGTGAACTGTGAGCTGTGAACTTTGAAGTGTGCACTGCAAATTGTGAACTGTGATCGGCGAATTGTGAACTGTGGACTGTGAACTGTGGACAGTGAACTCTGAACTGTGAACTGTGAACTGTGAACTGTGAAGTGTGTACTTCAAATTGTGAACTGTGAACGTCGAATTGTGAACTGTGAACTGTGAAATGAAGGCTGTGAACTGTAAACTCTGATCTGTGAACTGTGAACTGCGAATTGTGAACTGTGATTTGTGAACTGTGAACTGTGAACTGTGAACTGGGCAGTGTGAACTGTGAGCTTTGAACTTTGAAGTGTGCACTGCAAATTGTGAACTGTGTTCGGCGAATTGGGAACTGTGAACTGTAAAGTCTCATCTGTGAACTGTGAACTGCGAACTGTGAACTGTGAACTGTGAACTGTAAGCTGTGAACTGTGAAATGTGCACTGCAAATTGTGAACTGTGAACGGCGAATTGTGAACTGTGAACTGTGAACTGTGAACTGGGCAGTGTGAACTGTGAACTGTGAACTGTGAAACGAAGACTGTGAACTGTAAACTCTGATCGGTGAACTGTAAACTGTGAACTGTGAACTGTGAACTGGGCAGTGTGAACTGTGAACTGTGAACTGTGAACTGTGAGCTGTGAACTTTGAAGTGTGCACTGCAAATTGTGAACTGTGATCGGCGAATTGTGAACTGTGAACTGTAAAGTCTCACGTGTGAACTGTGAACTGCGAACTGTGAACTGTGAACTGTGAACTGTAAGCTGTGAACTGTGAAATGTGCACTGCAAATTGTGAACTGTGAACGGCGAATTGTGAACTGTGAACTGTGAACTGTGAACTGTGAACTGTGAACAGCGAACTGTGAACTCTGAACTGTGAACTGTGGACTGTGAACTGTGGACAGTGAACTCTGAACTGTGAACTGTGAACTGTGAACTGTGATGTGTGCACTGCAAATTGTGAACTGTGATCGGCGAATTGTGAACTGTGAACTGTGAACTGTGAACTGTGAACTGTGAACTGTGAACTGTGAACTGTGAACTGTGAACTGTGAACTGTGAACTGTGAACTGTGAACTGTGAACTGTGAACTGTGAACTGTGAACTGTGAACTGTGAGCTGTAAACTGTGAATTGTGCACTGCAAATTGTGAACTGTGAACGGCGAATTGTGAACTGTGAACTGTGAACTGTGAACAGCGAACTGTGAACTGTGATTTGTGAACTGTGAACCGTGAACTGTGAACTGTGAACTGTGAGCTATGAACTTTGAAGTGTGCACTGCAAATTGTGAACTGTGATCAGCGAATTGTGAACTGTGGACTGTGAACTGTGGACAGTGAACTCTGAACTGTGAACTGTGAGCTGTGAACTGTAAAGTGTGCACTGCAAATTGTGAACTGTGAACGGCGAATTGGGAACTGTGAACTGTAAAGTCTCATCTGTGAACTGTGAACTGCGAACTGTGAACTGTGAACTGTGAACTGTAAGCTGTGAACTGTGAAATTTGCACTGCAAATTGTGAACTGTGAACGGCGAATTGTGAACTGTGAACTGTGAACTGTGAACTGTGAACTGTGAACTGTGAACTGTGAACTGTGAACTGTGAACTGTGAACTCGGAACTGTGAACTGTGAGCTGTGAACTGTGAACTGTGAACTGTGAACTGTGAACTGTGAATTGTGAACTGTGCACTGTGAACTGTGAACTCTGAACTGTGAACTGTGAGCTGTGAACTGTGAAGTGTGCACTGCAAATTGTGAACTGTGATCGGCGAATTGTGAACTGTGCACTGTGAACTGTGAACTGTGAACTCTGAACTGTGAACTGTGAGCTGTGAACTGTGAATTGTGAACTGTGAACTGTGAACTGTGAACTGTGAAGCGTGCACTGCAAATTGTGAACTGTGATCGGCGAATTGTGAACTGTGAACTGTGAACTGTGAACTGTGAACTGTGAACTGTGAACTGTGAACTGTGAACTGTGAACAGTGAACTGTGAACTGTGAACTGTGAACTGTGAACTGTGAACTGTGAACTGTGAACTGTGAACTGTGAACTGTGAACTGTGAACTGTGAACTGTGAACTGTGAGCTGTAAACTGTTTAGTGTGCACTGCATATTGTGAACTGTGAACGGCGAATTGTGAACTGTGAACTGTGAACTGTGAACAGCGAACTGTGAACTGTGATTTGTGAACTGTGAACCGTGAACTGTGAACTGTGAACTGTGAGCTATGAACTTTGAAGTGTGCACTGCAAATTGTGAACTGTGATCAGCGGATTGTGAACTGTGGACTGTGAACTGTGGACAGTGAACTCTGAACTGTGAACTGTGAGCTGTGAACTGTGAAGTGTGCACTGCAAATTGTGAACTGTGAACGGCGAATTGGGAACTGTGAACTGTAAAGTCTCATCTGTGAACTGTGAACTGCGAACTGTGAACTGTGAACTGTGAACTGTAAGCTGTGAACTGTGAAATTTGCACTGCAAATTGTGAACTGTGAACGGCGAATTGTGAACTGTGAACTGTGAACTGTGAACTGTGAACTGAGAACTGTGAACTGTGAACTGTGAACTGTGAACTGTGAACTGTGAACTGTGAACTGTGAACTCTGAACTGTGAACTGTGAGCTGTGAACTTTGAAGTGTGCACTGCAAATTGTGAACTGTGATCGGCGAATTGTGAACTGTGGACTGTGAACTGTGGACAGTGAACTCTGAACTGTGAACTGTGAACTGTGAACTGTGAAGTGTGCACTTCAAATTGTGAACTGTGAACGTCGAATTGTGAACTGTGAACTGTGAAATGAAGGCTGTGAACTGTAAACTCTGATCTGTGAACTGTGAACTGCGAATTGTGAACTGTGATTTGTGAACTGTGAACTGTGAACTGTGAACTGTGAACTGTGAACTGTGAACTGTGAACTGTGAACTGTGAACTGTGAACTGTGAACTGTGAACTGTGAACTGTGAACTGTGAGCTGTAAACTGTTTAGTGTGCACTGCATATTGTGAACTGTGAACGGCGAATTGTGAACTGTGAACTGTGAACTGTGAACAGCGAACTGTGAACTGTGATTTGTGAACTGTGAACCGTGAACTGTGAACTGTGAACTGTGAGCTATGAACTTTGAAGTGTGCACTGCAAATTGTGAACTGTGAACGGCGAATTGTGAACTGTGAACTGTGAACTGTGAACAGCGAACTGTGAACTGTGATTTGTGAACTGTGAACCGTGAACTGTGAACTGTGAACTGTGAGCTATGAACTTTGAAGTGTGCACTGCAAATTGTGAACTGTGATCAGCGAATTGTGAACTGTGGACTGTGAACTGTGGACAGTGAACTCTGAACTGTGAACTGTGAGCTGTGAACTGTGAAGTGTGCACTGCAAATTGTGAACTGTGAACGGCGAATTGGGAACTGTGAACTGTAAAGTCTCATCTGTGAACTGTGAACTGCGAACTGTGAACTGTGAACTGTGAACTGTAAGCTGTGAACTGTGAAATTTGCACTGCAAATTGTGAACTGTGACCGGCGAATTGTGAACTGTGAACTGTGAACTGTGAACTGTGAACTGTGAACTGTGAACTGTGAACTGTGAACTGTGAACTGTGAACTGTGAACTGAGAACTGTGAACTATGAACTGTGAACTGTGAACTGTGAACTGTGAACTGTGAACTGTGAACTGTGAACTGTGAACTGTGAATTGTGAACTGTGCACTGTGAACTGTGAACTCTGAACTGTGAACTGTGAGCTGTGAACTGTGAAGTGTGCACTGCAAATTGTGAACTGTGAGCTGTGAACTGTGAAGTGTGCACTGCAAATTGTGAACTGTGATCGGCGAATTGTGAACTGTGCACTGTGAACTGTGAACTCTGAACTGTGAACTGTGAGCTGTGAACTGTGAATTGTGAACTGTGAACTGTGAACTGTGAACTGTGAAGTGTGCACTGCAAATTGTGAACTGTGATCGGCGAATTGTGAACTGTGAACTGTGAACTGTGAACTGTGAACTGTGAACTGTGAACTGTGAACTGTGAACTGTGAACTGTGAACAGTGAACTGTGAACTGTGAACTGTGAACTGTGAACTGTGAACTGTGAACTGTGAACTGTGAACTGTGAACTGTGAACTGTGAACTGTGAACTGTGAACTGTGAACTGTGAACTGTGAACTGTGAACTGTGAACTGTGAACTGTGAACTGTGAACTGTGAACTGTGAACTGTGAACTGTGAGCTGTAAACTGTTTAGTGTGCACTGCATATTGTGAGCTGTGAACGGCGAATTGTGAACTGTGAACTGTGAACTGTGAACTGTGAACAGCGAACTGTGAACTCTGAACTGTGAACTGTGGACTGTGAGCTATGAACTTTGAAGTGTGCACTGCAAATTGTGAACTGTGATCAGCGGATTGTGAACTGTGGACTGTGAACTGTGGACAGTGAACTCTGAACTGTGAACTGTGAGCTGTGAACTGTGAAGTGTGCACTGCAAATTGTGAACTGTGAACGGCGAATTGGGAACTGTGAACTGTAAAGTCTCATCTGTGAACTGTGAACTGCGAACTGTGAACTGTGAACTGTGAACTGTAAGCTGTGAACTGTGAAATTTGCACTGCAAATTGTGAACTGTGAACGGCGAATTGTGAACTGTGAACTGTGAACTGTGAACTGTGAACTGAGAACTGTGAACTGTGAACTGTGAACTGTGAACTGTGAACTGTGAACTGTGAACTGTGAACTCTGAACTGTGAACTGTGAGCTGTGAACTTTGAAGTGTGCACTGCAAATTGTGAACTGTGATCGGCGAATTGTGAACTGTGGACTGTGAACTGTGGACAGTGAACTCTGAACTGTGAACTGTGAACTGTGAACTGTGAAGTGTGCACTTCAAATTGTGAACTGTGAACGTCGAATTGTGAACTGTGAACTGTGAAATGAAGGCTGTGAACTGTAAACTCTGATCTGTGAACTGTGAACTGCGAATTGTGAACTGTGATTTGTGAACTGTGAACTGTGAACTGTGAACTGTGAACTGTGAACTGTGAACTGTGAACTGTGAACTGTGAACTGTGAACTGTGAACTGTGAACTGTGAACTGTGAACTGTGAACTGTGAGCTGTAAACTGTTTAGTGTGCACTGCATATTGTGAACTGTGAACGGCGAATTGTGAACTGTGAACTGTGAACTGTGAACAGCGAACTGTGAAGTGTGATTTGTGAACTGTGAACCGTGAACTGTGAACTGTGAACTGTGAGCTATGAACTTTGAAGTGTGCACTGCAAATTGTGAACTGTGATCAGCGGATTGCGAACTGTGGACTGTGAACTGTGGACAGTGAACTCTGAACTGTGAACTGTGAGCTGTGAACTGTGAAGTGTGCACTGTGAACTGTGAGCTGTAAACTGTGAAGTGTGCACTGCAAATTGTGAACTGTGAACGGCGAATTGTGAACTGTGAACTGTGAACTGTGAACAGCGAACTGTGAACTGTGATTTGTGAACTGTGAACCGTGAACTGTGAACTGTGAACTGTGAGCTATGAACTTTGAAGTGTGCACTGCAAATTGTGAACTGTGATCAGCGAATTGTGAACTGTGGACTGTGAACTGTGGACAGTGAACTCTGAACTGTGAACTGTGAGCTGTGAACTGTGAAGTGTGCACTGCAAATTGTGAACTGTGAACGGCGAATTGGGAACTGTGAACTGTAAAGTCTCATCTGTGAACTGTGAACTGCGAACTGTGAACTGTGAACTGTGAACTGTAAGCTGTGAACTGTGAAATTTGCACTGCAAATTGTGAACTGTGACCGGCGAATTGTGAACTGTGAACTGTGAACTGTGAACTGTGAACTGTGAACTGTGAACTGTGAACTGTGAACTGAGAACTGTGAACTATGAACTGTGAACTGTGAACTGTGAACTGTGAACTGTGAACTGTGAACTGTGAACTGTGAACTGTGAATTGTGAACTGTGCACTGTGAACTGTGAACTCTGAACTGTGAACTGTGAGCTGTGAACTGTGAAGTGTGCACTGCAAATTGTGAACTGTGATCGGCGAATTGTGAACTGTGCACTGTGAACTGTGAACTCTGAACTGTGAACTGTGAGCTGTGAACTGTGAATTGTGAACTGTGAACTGTGAACTGTGAACTGTGAAGTGTGCACTGCAAATTGTGAACTGTGATCGGCGAATTGTGAACTGTGAACTGTGAACTGTGAACTGTGAACTGTGAACTGTGAACTGTGAACTGTGAACAGTGAACTGTGAACTGTGAACTGTGAGCTGTGAACTGTGAAGTGTGCACTGTGAACTGTGAGCTGTAAACTGTGAAGTGTGCACTGCAAATTGTGAACTGTGAACGGCGAATTGTGAACTGTGAACTGTGAACTGTGAACAGCGAACTGTGAACTGTGATTTGTGAACTGTGAACCGTGAACTGTGAACTGTGAACTGTGAGCTATGAACTTTGAAGTGTGCACTGCAAATTGTGAACTGTGATCAGCGAATTGTGAACTGTGGACTGTGAACTGTGGACAGTGAACTCTGAACTGTGAACTGTGAGCTGTGAACTGTGAAGTGTGCACTGCAAATTGTGAACTGTGAACGGCGAATTGGGAACTGTGAACTGTAAAGTCTCATCTGTGAACTGTGAACTGCGAACTGTGAACTGTGAACTGTGAACTGTAAGATGTGAACTGTGAAATTTGCACTGCAAATTGTGAACTGTGACCGGCGAATTGTGAACTGTGAACTGTGAACTGTGAACTGTGAACTGTGAACTGTGAACTGTGAACTGTGAACTGTGAACTGTGAACTGTGAACTGAGAACTGTGAACTATGAACTGTGAACTGTGAACTGTGAACTGTGAACTGTGAACTGTGAACTGTGAACTGTGAACTGTGAATTGTGAACTGTGCACTGTGAACTGTGAACTCTGAACTGTGAACTGTGAGCTGTGAACTGTGAAGTGTGCACTGCAAATTGTGAACTGTGATCGGCGAATTGTGAACTGTGCACTGTGAACTGTGAACTCTGAACTGTGAACTGTGAGCTGTGAACTGTGAATTGTGAACTGTGAACTGTGAACTGTGAACTGTGAAGTGTGCACTGCAAATTGTGAACTGTGATCGGCGAATTGTGAACTGTGAACTGTGAACTGTGAACTGTGAACTGTGAACTGTGAACTGTGAACTGTGAACTGTGAACTGTGAACAGTGAACTGTGAACTGTGAACTGTGAACTGTGAACTGTGAACTGTGAACTGTGAACTGTGAACTGTGAACTGTGAACTGTGAACTGTGAACTGTGAACTGTGAACTGTGAACTGTGAACTGTGAACTGTGAGCTGTAAACTGTTTAGTGTGCACTGCATATTGTGAGCTGTGAACGGCGAATTGTGAACTGTGAACTGTGAACTGTGAACTGTGAACAGCGAACTGTGAACTCTGAACTGTGAACTGTGGACTGTGAGCTGTAAACTGTTTAGTGTGCACTGCATATTGTGAACTGTGAACGGCGAATTGTGAACTGTGAACTGTGAACTGTGAACAGCGAACTGTGAACTGTGATTTGTGAACTGTGAACCGTGAACTGTGAACTGTGAACTGTGAGCTATGAACTTTGAAGTGTGCACTGCAAATTGTGAACTGTGATCAGCGGATTGTGAACTGTGGACTGTGAACTGTGGACAGTGAACTCTGAACTGTGAACTGTGAGCTGTGAACTGTGAAGTGTGCACTGCAAATTGTGAACTGTGATCGGCGAATTGTGAACTGTGGACTGTGAACTGTGGACAGTGAACTCTGAACTGTGAACTGTGAACTGTGAACTGTGAAGTGTGCACTTCAAATTGTGAACTGTGAACGTCGAATTGTGAACTGTGAACTGTGAAATGAAGGCTGTGAACTGTAAACTCTGATCTGTGAACTGTGAACTGCGAATTGTGAACTGTGATTTGTGAACTGTGAACTGTGAACTGTGAACTGTGAACTGTGAACTGTGAACTGTGAACTGTGAACTGTGAACTGTGAACTGTGAACTGTGAACTGTGAACTGTGAACTGAGAACTGTGAGCTGTAAACTGTTTAGTGTGCACTGCATATTGTGAACTGTGAACGGCGAATTGTGAACTGTGAACTGTGAACTGTGAACAGCGAACTGTGAACTGTGATTTGTGAACTGTGAACCGTGAACTGTGAACTGTGAACTGTGAGCTATGAACTTTGAAGTGTGCACTGCAAATTGTGAACTGTGATCAGCGGATTGCGAACTGTGGACTGTGAACTGTGGACAGTGAACTCTGAACTGTGAACTGTGAGCTGTGAACTGTGAAGTGTGCACTGTGAACTGTGAGCTGTAAACTGTGAAGTGTGCACTGCAAATTGTGAACTGTGAACGGCGAATTGTGAACTGTGAACTGTGAACTGTGAACAGCGAACTGTGAACTGTGATTTGTGAACTGTGAACCGTGAACTGTGAACTGTGAACTGTGAGCTATGAACTTTGAAGTGTGCACTGCAAATTGTGAACTGTGATCAGCGAATTGTGAACTGTGGACTGTGAACTGTGGACAGTGAACTCTGAACTGTGAACTGTGAGCTGTGAACTGTGAAGTGTGCACTGCAAATTGTGAACTGTGAACGGCGAATTGGGAACTGTGAACTGTAAAGTCTCATCTGTGAACTGTGAACTGCGAACTGTGAACTGTGAACTGTGAACTGTAAGCTGTGAACTGTGAAATTTGCACTGCAAATTGTGAACTGTGACCGGCGAATTGTGAACTGTGAACTGTGAACTGTGAACTGTGAACTGTGAACTGTGAACTGTGAACTGTGAACTGTGAACTGTGAACTGTGAACTGTGAACTGAGAACTGTGAACTATGAACTGTGAACTGTGAACTGTGAACTGTGAACTGTGAACTGTGAACTGTGAACTGTGAACTGTGAATTGTGAACTGTGCACTGTGAACTGTGAACTCTGAACTGTGAACTGTGAGCTGTGAACTGTGAAGTGTGCACTGCAAATTGTGAACTGTGATCGGCGAATTGTGAACTGTGCACTGTGAACTGTGAACTCTGAACTGTGAACTGTGAGCTGTGAACTGTGAATTGTGAACTGTGAACTGTGAACTGTGAACTGTGAAGTGTGCACTGCAAATTGTGAACTGTGATCGGCGAATTGTGAACTGTGAACTGTGAACTGTGAACTGTGAACTGTGAACTGTGAACTGTGAACTGTGAACAGTGAACTGTGAACTGTGAACTGTGAACTGTGAACTGTGAACTGTGAACTGTGAACTGTGAACTGTGAACTGTGAACTGTGAACTGTGAACTGTGAACTGTGAACTGTGAACTGTGAGCTGTAAACTGTTTAGTGTGCACTGCATATTGTGAGCTGTGAACGGCGAATTGTGAACTGTGAACTGTGAACTGTGAACAGCGAACTGTGAACTGTGATTTGTGAACTGTGAACCGTGAACTGTGAACTGTGAACTGTGAGCTATGAACTTTGAAGTGTGCACTGCAAATTGTGAACTGTGATCAGCGGATTGTGAACTGTGGACTGTGAACTGTGGACAGTGAACTCTGAACTGTGAACTGTGAGCTGTGAACTGTGAAGTGTGCACTGCAAATTGTGAACTGTGAACGGCGAATTGGGAACTGTGAACTGTAAAGTCTCATCTGTGAACTGTGAACTGCGAACTGTGAACTGTGAACTGTGAACTGTAAGCTGTGAACTGTGAAATTTGCACTGCAAATTGAGAACTGTGAACGGCGAATTGTGAACTGTGAACTGTGAACTGTGAACTGTGAACTGTGAACTGTGAACTGTGAACTGTGAACTGTGAACTGTGAACTGTGAACTGTGAACTGTGAACTGTGAACTGTGAACTGTGAACTGTGAACTGTGAACTGTGAACTCTGAACTGTGAACTGTGAGCTGTGAACTTTGAAGTGTGCACTGCAAATTGTGAACTGTGATCGGCGAATTGTGAACTGTGGACTGTGAACTGTGGACAGTGAACTCTGAACTGTGAACTGTGAACTGTGAACTGTGAAGTGTGTACTTCAAATTGTGAACTGTGAACGTCGAATTGTGAACTGTGAACTGTGAAATGAAGGCTGTGAACTGTAAACTCTGATCTGTGAACTGTGAACTGCGAATTGTGAACTGTGATTTGTGAACTGTGAACTGTGAACTGTGAACTGGGCAGTGTGAACTGTGAGCTTTGAACTTTGAAGTGTGCACTGCAAATTGTGAACTGTGTTCGGCGAATTGGGAACTGTGAACTGTAAAGTCTCATCTGTGAACTGTGAACTGCGAACTGTGAACTGTGAACTGTGAACTGTAAGCTGTGAACTGTGAAATTTGCACTGCAAATTGTGAACTGTGAACGGCGAATTGTGAACTGTGAACTGTGAACTGTGAACAGCGAACTGTGAACTGTGATTTGTGAACTGTGAACCGTGAACTGTGAACTGTGAGCTGTGAGCTATGAACTTTGAAGTGTGCACTGCAAATTGTGAACTGTGATCAGCGAATTGTGAACTGTTGACTGTGAACTGTGGACAGTGAACTCTGAACTGTGCACTGTGAACTGTGAACTGTGAAGTGTGCACTTCAAATTGTGAACTGTGAACGGCGAATTGTGAACTGTGAACTGTGAAATGAAGACTGTGAACTGTAAATTCTGATCTGTGAACTGTGAACTGTGAACTGTGAACTGTGAAATGAAGACTGTGAACTGTAAACTCTGATCTGTGAACTGTGAACTGCGAATTGTGAACTGTGATTTGTGAACTGTGAACTGTGAACTGTGAACTGTGAACTGTGAACTGTGAACTGTGAACTGTGAACTGTGAACTGTGAACTGTGAACTGTGAACTGTGAACTGTGAACTGAGAACTGTGAGCTGTAAACTGTTTAGTGTGCACTGCATATTGTGAACTGTGAACGGCGAATTGTGAACTGTGAACTGTGAACTGTGAACAGCGAACTGTGAACTGTGATTTGTGAACTGTGAACCGTGAACTGTGAACTGTGAACTGTGAGCTATGAACTTTGAAGTGTGCACTGCAAATTGTGAACTGTGATCAGCGGATTGCGAACTGTGGACTGTGAACTGTGGACAGTGAACTCTGAACTGTGAACTGTGAGCTGTGAACTGTGAAGTGTGCACTGTGAACTGTGAGCTGTAAACTGTGAAGTGTGCACTGCAAATTGTGAACTGTGAACGGCGAATTGTGAACTGTGAACTGTGAACTGTGAACAGCGAACTGTGAACTGTGATTTGTGAACTGTGAACCGTGAACTGTGAACTGTGAACTGTGAGCTATGAACTTTGAAGTGTGCACTGCAAATTGTGAACTGTGATCAGCGAATTGTGAACTGTGGACTGTGAACTGTGGACAGTGAACTCTGAACTGTGAACTGTGAGCTGTGAACTGTGAAGTGTGCACTGCAAATTGTGAACTGTGAACGGCGAATTGGGAACTGTGAACTGTAAAGTCTCATCTGTGAACTGTGAACTGCGAACTGTGAACTGTGAACTGTGAACTGTAAGCTGTGAACTGTGAAATTTGCACTGCAAATTGTGAACTGTGACCGGCGAATTGTGAACTGTGAACTGTGAACTGTGAACTGTGAACTGTGAACTGTGAACTGTGAACTGTGAACTGTGAACTGTGAACTGTGAACTGTGAACTGAGAACTGTGAACTATGAACTGTGAACTGTGAACTGTGAACTGTGAACTGTGAACTGTGAACTGTGAACTGTGAACTGTGAATTGTGAACTGTGCACTGTGAACTGTGAACTCTGAACTGTGAACTGTGAGCTGTGAACTGTGAAGTGTGCACTGCAAATTGTGAACTGTGATCGGCGAATTGTGAACTGTGCACTGTGAACTGTGAACTCTGAACTGTGAACTGTGAGCTGTGAACTGTGAATTGTGAACTGTGAACTGTGAACTGTGAACTGTGAAGTGTGCACTGCAAATTGTGAACTGTGATCGGCGAATTGTGAACTGTGAACTGTGAACTGTGAACTGTGAACTGTGAACTGTGAACTGTGAACTGTGAACAGTGAACTGTGAACTGTGAACTGTGAACTGTGAACTGTGAACTGTGAACTGTGAACTGTGAACTGTGAACTGTGAACTGTGAACTGTGAACTGTGAACTGTGAACTGTGAACTGTGAACTGTGAACTGTGAACTGTGAGCTGTAAACTGTTTAGTGTGCACTGCATATTGTGAGCTGTGAACGGCGAATTGTGAACTGTGAACTGTGAACTGTGAACAGCGAACTGTGAACTGTGATTTGTGAACTGTGAACCGTGAACTGTGAACTGTGAACTGTGAGCTATGAACTTTGAAGTGTGCACTGCAAATTGTGAACTGTGATCAGCGGATTGTGAACTGTGGACTGTGAACTGTGGACAGTGAACTCTGAACTGTGAACTGTGAGCTGTGAACTGTGAAGTGTGCACTGCAAATTGTGAACTGTGAACGGCGAATTGGGAACTGTGAACTGTAAAGTCTCATCTGTGAACTGTGAACTGCGAACTGTGAACTGTGAACTGTGAACTGTAAGCTGTGAACTGTGAAATTTGCACTGCAAATTGAGAACTGTGAACGGCGAATTGTGAACTGTGAACTGTGAACTGTGAACTGTGAACTGTGAACTGTGAACTGTGAACTGTGAACTGTGAACTGTGAACTGTGAACTGTGAACTGTGAACTGTGAACTGTGAACTGTGAACTGTGAACTCTGAACTGTGAACTGTGAGCTGTGAACTTTGAAGTGTGCACTGCAAATTGTGAACTGTGATCGGCGAATTGTGAACTGTGGACTGTGAACTGTGGACAGTGAACTCTGAACTGTGAACTGTGAACTGTGAACTGTGAAGTGTGTACTTCAAATTGTGAACTGTGAACGTCGAATTGTGAACTGTGAACTGTGAAATGAAGGCTGTGAACTGTAAACTCTGATCTGTGAACTGTGAACTGCGAATTGTGAACTGTGATTTGTGAACTGTGAACTGTGAACTGTGAACTGGGCAGTGTGAACTGTGAGCTTTGAACTTTGAAGTGTGCACTGCAAATTGTGAACTGTGTTCGGCGAATTGGGAACTGTGAACTGTAAAGTCTCATCTGTGAACTGTGAACTGCGAACTGTGAACTGTGAACTGTGAACTGTAAGCTGTGAACTGTGAAATTTGCACTGCAAATTGTGAACTGTGAACGGCGAATTGTGAACTGTGAACTGTGAACTGTGAACAGCGAACTGTGAACTGTGATTTGTGAACTGTGAACCGTGAACTGTGAACTGTGAGCTGTGAGCTATGAACTTTGAAGTGTGCACTGCAAATTGTGAACTGTGATCAGCGAATTGTGAACTGTTGACTGTGAACTGTGGACAGTGAACTCTGAACTGTGCACTGTGAACTGTGAACTGTGAAGTGTGCACTTCAAATTGTGAACTGTGAACGGCGAATTGTGAACTGTGAACTGTGAAATGAAGACTGTGAACTGTAAACTCTGATCTGTGAACTGTGAACTGTGAACTGTGAACTGTGAAATGAAGACTGTGAACTGTAAACTCTGATCGGTGAACTGTAAACTGTGAACTGTGAACTGTGAACTGGGCAGTGTGAACTGCGAACTGTGAACTGTGAACTGTGAACTGTAAGCTGTGAACTGTGAAATGTGCACTGCAAATTGTGAACTGTGAACGGCGAATTGTGAACTGTGAACTGTGAACTGTGAACTGTGAACAGCGAACTGTGAACTCTGAACTGTGAACTGTGGACTGTGAACTGTGGACAGTGAACTCTGAACTGTGAACTGTGAACTGTGAACTGTGATGTGTGCACTGCAAATTGTGAACTGTGATCGGCGAATTGTGAACTGTGAACTGTGAACTGTGAACTGTGAACTGTGAACTGTGAACTGTGAACTGTGAACTGTGAACTGTGAACTGTGAACTGTGAACTGTGAACTGTGAAGTGTGCACTGCAAATTGTGAACTGTGAACGGCGAATTGTGAACTGTGAACTGTGAACTGTGAACAGCGAACTGTGAACTGTGATTTGTGAACTGTGAACCGTGAACTGTGAACTGTGAACTGTGAGCTATGAACTTTGAAGTGTGCACTGCAAATTGTGAACTGTGATCAGCGAATTGTGAACTGTGGACTGTGAACTGTGGACAGTGAACTCTGAACTGTGAACTGTGAGCTGTGAACTGTGAAGTTGCACTGCAAATTGTGAACTGTGAACGGCGAATTGGGAACTGTGAACTGTAAAGTCTCATCTGTGAACTGTGAACTGCGAACTGTGAACTGTGAACTGTGAACTGTAAGCTGTGAACTGTGAAATTTGCACTGCAAATTGTGAACTGTGAACGGCGAATTGTGAACTGTGAACTGTGAACTGTGAACTGTGAACTGTGAACTGTGAACTGTGAACTGTGAACTGAGAACTGTGAACTATGAACTGTGAACTGTGAACTGTGAACTGTGAACTGTGAACTGTGAACTGTGAACTGTGAACTGTGAACTGTGAATGGTGAACTGTGAACTGTGAACTGTGAACTCTGAACTGTGAACTGTGAGCTGTGAACTTTGAAGTGTGCACTGCAAATTGTGAACTGTGATCGGCGAATTGTGAACTGTGGACTGTGAACTGTGGACAGTGAACTCTGAACTGTGAACTGTGAACTGTGAAGTGTGTACTTCAAATTGTGAACTGTGAACGTCGAATTGTGAACTGTGAACTGCGAAATGAAGGCTGTGAACTGTAAACTCTGATCTGTGAACTGTGAACTGTGAACTGTGAACTGTGAACTGTGAAATGAAGACTGTGAACTGTAAACTCTGATCGGTGAACTGTAAACTGTGAACTGTGAACTGTGAACTGGGCAGTGTGAACTGCGAACTGTGAACTGTGAACTGTGAACTGTAAGCTGTGAACTGTGAAATGTGCACTGCAAATTGTGAACTGTGAACGGCGAATTGTGAACTGTGAACTGTGAACTGTGAACTGTGAACAGCGAACTGTGAACTCTGAACTGTGAACTGTGGACTGTGAACTGTGGACAGTGAACTCTGAACTGTGAACTGTGAACTGTGAACTGTGATGTGTGCACTGCAAATTGTGAACTGTGATCGGCGAATTGTGAACTGTGAACTGTGAACTGTGAACTGTGAACTGTGAACTGTGAACTGTGAACTGTGAACTGTGAACTGTGAACTGTGAACTGTGAACTGTGAGCTGTAAACTGTGAAGTGTGCACTGCAAATTGTGAACTGTGAACGGCGAATTGTGAACTGTGAACTGTGAACTGTGGACAGTGAACTCTGAACTGTGAACTGTGAGCTGTGAACTGTGAAGTTGCACTGCAAATTGTGAACTGTGAACGGCGAATTGGGAACTGTGAACTGTAAAGTCTCATCTGTGAACTGTGAACTGCGAACTGTGAACTGTGAACTGTGAACTGTAAGCTGTGAACTGTGAAATTTGCACTGCAAATTGTGAACTGTGAACGGCGAATTGTGAACTGTGAACTGTGAACTGTGAACTGTGAACTGTGAACTGTGAACTGTGAACTGTGAACTGTGAACTGAGAACTGTGAACTATGAACTGTGAACTGTGAACTGTGAACTGTGAACTGTGAACTGTGAACTGTGAACTGTGAATGGTGAACTGTGAACTGTGAACTGTGAACTCTGAACTGTGAACTGTGAGCTGTGAACTTTGAAGTGTGCACTGCAAATTGTGAACTGTGATCGGCGAATTGTGAACTGTGGACTGTGAACTGTGGACAGTGAACTCTGAACTGTGAACTGTGAACTGTGAACTGTGAAGTGTGTACTTCAAATTGTGAACTGTGAACGTCGAATTGTGAACTGTGAACTGCGAAATGAAGGCTGTGAACTGTAAACTCTGATCTGTGAACTGTGAACTGCGAATTGTGAACTGTGATTTGTGAACTGTGAACTGTGAACTGTGAACTGGGCAGTGTGAACTGTGAGCTTTGAACTTTGAAGTGTGCACTGCAAATTGTGAACTGTGTTCGGCGAATTGGGAACTGTGAACTGTAAAGTCTCATCTGTGAACTGTGAACTGCGAACTGTGAACTGTGAACTGTGAACTGTAAGCTGTGAACTGTGAAATTTGCACTGCAAATTGTGAACTGTGAACGGCGAATTGTGAACTGTGAACTGTGAACTGTGAACAGCGAACTGTGAACTGTGATTTGTGAACTGTGAACCGTGAACTGTGAACTGTGAGCTGTGAGCTATGAACTTTGAAGTGTGCACTGCAAATTGTGAACTGTGATCAGCGAATTGTGAACTGTGGACTGTGAACTGTGGACAGTGAACTCTGAACTGTGAACTGTGAGCTGTGAACTGTGAAGTGTGCACTGCAAATTGTGAACTGTGAACGGCGAATTGTGAACTGTGGACTGTGAACTCTGATCTGTGAACTGTGAACTGCGAAATGTGAACTGTGATTTGTGAACTGTGAACTGTGAACTGTGAGCTGTAAACTGTGAAGTGTGCACTGCAAATTGTGAACTGTGAACGGCGAATTGTGAACTGTAAACTGTGAACGTTGATCTGTGAACTGTGTACTGCGAACTGTGAACTGTGATTTGTGAACTTTGAACTGTGAACTGTGAACTGTGAACTGTGATCGGCGAATTGTGAACTGTGCACTGTGAACTGTGAACTCTGAACTGTGAACTTTGAGCTGTGAACTGTGAAGTGTGCACTGCAAATTGTGAACTGTGATCGGCGAATTGTGAACTGTGCACTGTGAACTGTGAACTCTGAACTGTGAACTGTGAGCTGTGAACTGTGAAGTGTGCACTGCAAATAGTGAACTGTGGACTGTGAACTGTGAACTGTGAACTCTGAACTGTGAACTGTGAACTGTGATTTGTGAACTTTGAACTGTGAACTGTGAACTGTGAACTGTGAGCTGTGAACTGTGAAGTGTGCACTGCAAATTGTGAACTGTGATCGGCGAATTGTGAACTGTGCACTGTGAACTGTGAACTCTGAACTGTGAACTGTGAGCTGTGAACTGTGAAGTGTGCACTGCAAATAGTGAACTGTGGACTGTGAACTTTGAACTGTGAACTGTGAACTGTGAACTGTGAACTGTGAACTGTGAACTGTGAACTGTGAACTGTGAACTGTGAACTGTGAACTGTGAACTGTGAACTGTGAACTGTGAACTGTGAACTGTGAACTGTGAACTTTGAAGTGTGCACTGCAAATTGTGAACTGTGATCGGCGAATTGTGAACTGTGCACTGTGAACTGTGAACTCTGAACTGTGAACTGTGAGCTGTGAACTGTGAAGTGTGCACTGCAAATAGTGAACTGTGAACTGTGAACGGCGAATTGTGAACTGTGAACTGTGAACTGTGAACTGTGAACTGTGAACTGTGAACTGTGAACTGTGAAGTGTGCACTGCAAATTGTGAACTGTGATCGGCGAATTGTGAACTGTGAACTGTGAACTGTGAACGGCGAATTGTGAACTGTGAACTGTGAACTGTGAACTGTGAACTGTGAACTGTGAGCTGTAAACTGTGAAGTGTGCACTGCAAATTGTGAACTGTGAACGGCGAATTGTGAACTGTGAACTGTGAACTGTGAACAGCGAACTGTGAACTGTGATTTGTGAACTGTGAACCGTGAACTGTGAACTGTGCACTGTGAGCTATGAACTTTGAAGTGTGCACTGCAAATTGTGAATTGTGATCGGCGAATTGTGAACTGTGAACTGTGAACTGTGAACGGCGAATTGTGAACTGTGAACTGTGAACTGTGAACTGTGAACTGTGAACTGTGAACGGCGAATTGTGAACTGTGAACTGTGAAATGAAGACTGTGAACTGTAAACTCTGATCTGTGAACTGTGAACTGTGAACTGTGAACTGGGCAGTGTGAACTGTGAACTGTGAACTGTGAAATGAAGACTGTGAACTGTAAACTCTGATCGGTGAACTGTAAACTGTGAACTGTGAACTGTGAACTGGGCAGTGTGAACTGTGAACTGTGAACTGTGAACTGTGAGCTGTGAACTTTGAAGTGTGCACTGCAAATTGTGAACTGTGATCGGCGAATTGTGAACTGTGAACTGTAAAGTCTCACCTGTGAACTGTGAACTGCGAACTGTGAACTGTGAACTGTGAACTGTAAGCTGTGAACTGTGAACTGTGAAATGTGCACTGCAAATTGTGAACTGTGAACGGCGAATTGTGAACTGTGAACTGTGAACTGTGAACTGTGAACAGCGAACTGTGAACTCTGAACTGTGAACTGTGGACTGTGAACTGTGGACAGTGAACTCTGAACTGTGAACTGTGAACTGTGAACTGTGAACTGTGATGTGTGCACTGCAAATTGTGAACTGTGATCGGCGAATTGTGAACTGTGAACTGTGAACTGTGAACTGTGAACTGTGAACTGTGAACTGTGAACTGTGAACTGTGAACTGTGAACTGTGAACTGTGAGCTGTAAACTGTGAAGTGTGCACTGCAAATTGTGAACTGTGATCGGCGAATTGTGAACTGTGGACTGTGAACTGTGGACAGTGAACTCTGAACTGTGAACTGTGAACTGTGAAGTGTGTACTTCAAATTGTGAACTGTGAACGTCGAATTGTGAACTGTGAACTGTGAAATGAAGGCTGTGAACTGTAAACTCTGATCTGTGAATTGTGAACTGCGAATTGTGAACTGTAATTTGTGAACTGTGAACTGTGAACTGTGAACTGGGCAGTGTGAACTGTGAGCTTTGAACTTTGAAGTGTGCACTGCAAATTGTGAACTGTGATCGGCGAATTGTGAACTGTGCACTGTGAACTGTGAACTCTGAACTGTGAGCTGTGAACTGTGAAGTGTGCACTGCAAATTGTGAACTGTGATCGGCGAATTGTGAACTGTGCACTGTGAACTGTGAACTCTGAACTGTGAACTGTGAGCTGTGAACTGTGAAGTGTGCACTGCAAATTGTGAACTGTGATCGGCGAATTGTGAACTGTGAACTGTGAACTGTGAACGGCGAATTGTGAACTGTGAACTGTGAACTGTGAACTGTGAGCTGTAAACTGTGAAGTGTGCACTGCAAATTGTGAACTGTGAACGGCGAATTGTGAACTGTGAACTGTGAACTGTGAACAGCGAACTGTGAACTGTGATTTGTGAACTGTGAACCGTGAACTGTGAACTGTGCACTGTGAGCTATGAACTTTGAAGTGTGCACTGCAAATTGTGAACTGTGATCGGCGAATTGTGAACTGTGAACTGTGAACGGCGAATTGTGAACTGTGAACTGTGAACTGTGAACTGTGAAGTGTGCACTGCAAATTGTGAAATGTGATCGGCGAATTGTGAACTGTGAACTGTGAACTGTGAACGGCGAATTGTGAACTGTGAACTGTGAACAGTGAACTGTGAACTGTGAACTGTGAGCTGTAAACTGTGAAGTGTGCACTGCAAATTGTGAACTGTGAACGGCGAATTGTGAACTGTGAACTGTGAACTGTGAACAGCGAACTGTGAACTGTGATTTGTGAACTGTGAACCGTGAACTGTGAACTGTGCACTGTGAGCTATGAACTTTGAAGTGTGCACTGCAAATTGTGAACTGTGATCGGCGAATTGTGAACTGTGAACTGTAAAGTCTCACCTGTGAACTGTGAACTGCGAACTGTGAACTGTGAACTGTGAACTGCGAACTGTGAACTGTGAACTGTGAACTGTAAGCTGTGAACTGTGAAATTTGCACTGCAAATTGTGAACTGTGAACGGCGAATTGTGAACTGTGAACTGTGAACTGTGAACTGTGAACTGTGAACTGTGAACTGTGAACTGAGAACTGTGAACTATGAACTGTGAACTGTGAACTGTGAACTGTGAACTGTGAACTGTGAATGGTGAACTGTGAACTGTGAACTGTGAACTGTGAACTGTGAACTGTGAGCTGTAAACTGTGAAGTGTGCACTGCAAATTGTGAACTGTGAACGGCGAATTGTGAACTGTGAACTGTGAACAGCGAACTGTGAACTGTGATTTGTGAACTGTGAACCGTGAACTGTGAACTGTGAACTGTGAGCTATGAACTTTGAAGTGTGCACCGCAAATTGTGAACTGTGATCAGCGAATTGTGAACTGTGGACTGTGAACTGTGAACAGCGAACTGTGAACTGTGATTTGTGAACTGTGAACCGTGAACTGTGAACTGTGAACTGTGGACAGTGAACTCTGAACTGTGAACTGTGAGCTGTGAACTGTGAAGTGTGCACTGCAAATTGTGAACTGTGAACGGCGAATTGGGAACTGTGAACTGTAAAGTCTCATCTGTGAACTGTGAACTGCGAACTGTGAACTGTGAACTGTGAACTGTAAGCTGTGAACTGTGAAATTTGCACTGCAAATTGTGAACTGTGAACGGCGAATTGTGAACTGTGAACTGTGAACTGTGAACTGTGAACTGTGAACTGTGAACTGTGAACTGAGAACTGTGAACTATGAACTGTGAACTGTGAACTGTGAACTGTGAACTGTGAACTGTGAACTGTGAATGGTGAACTGTGAACTGTGAACTGTGAACTGTGAACTGTGAACTGTGAGCTGTAAACTGTGAAGTGTGCACTGCAAATTGTGAACTGTGAACGGCGAATTGTGAACTGTGAACTGTGAACTGTGAACAGCGAACTGTGAACTGTGATTTGAGAACTGTGAACCGTGAACTGTGAACTGTGAACTGTGAGCTATGAACTTTGAAGTGTGCACTGCAAATTGTGAACTGTGATCAGCGAATTGTGAACTGTGGACTGTGAACTGTGGACAGTGAACTCTGAACTGTGAACTGTGAGCTGTGAACTGTGAAGTGTGCACTGCAAATTGTGAACTGTGAACGGCGAATTGGGAACTGTGAACTGTGAACTGTGAACTGTGAACTGTGAACTGTGAACTGTGAACTGAGAACTGTGAACTATGAACTGTGAACTGTGAACTGTGAACTGTGAACTGTGAACTGTGAACTGTGAACAGCGAACTGTGAACTGTGATTTGTGAACTGTGAACCGTGAACTGTGAACTGTGAACTGTGAGCTGTGAACTTTGAAGTGTGCACTGCAAATTTTGAACTGTGATCAGCGAATTGTGAACTGTGGACTGTGAACTGTGGACAGTGAACTCTGAACTGTGAACTGTGAGCTGTGAACTGTGAAGTGTGCACTGCAAATTGTGAACTGTGAACGGCGAATTGGGAACTGTGAACTGTGAACTGTGAACTGTGAACTGTGAACTGTGAACTGTGAACTGAGAACTGTGAACTATGAACTGTGAACTGTGAACTGTGAACTGTGAACTGTGAACTGTGAACTGTGAATGGTGAACTGTGAACTGTGAACTGTGAACTCTGAACTGTGAACTGTGAGCTGTGAACTTTGAAGTGTGCACTGCAAATTGTGAACTGTGATCGGCGAATTGTGAACTGTGGACTGTGAACTGTGGACAGTGAACTCTGAACTGTGAACTGTGAACTGTGAACTGTGAAGTGTGTACTTCAAATTGTGAACTGTGAACGTCGAATTGTGAACTGTGAACTGTGAAATGAAGGCTGTGAACTGTAAACTCTGATCTGTGAATTGTGAACTGCGAATTGTGAACTGTAATTTGTGAACTGTGAACTGTGAACTGTGAACTGGGCAGTGTGAACTGTGAGCTTTGAACTTTGAAGTGTGCACTGCAAATTGTGAACTGTGATCGGCGAATTGTGAACTGTGAACTGTGAACTGTGAACTCTGAACTGTGAACTGTGAGCTGTGAACTGTGAAGTGTGCACTGCAAATTGTGAACTGTGATCGGCGAATTGTGAACTGTGCACTGTGAACTGTGAACTCTGAACTGTGAACTGTGAGCTGTGAACTGTGAAGTGTGCACTGCGAATAGTGAACTGTGGACTGTGAACTGTGAACTGTGAACTCTGAACTGTGAACTGTGAGCTGTGAACTGTGAAGTGTGCACGGCAAATTGTGAACTGTGAACGGCGAATTGTGAACTGTGGACTGTGAACTCTGATCTGTGAACTGTGATCTGCGAAATGTGAACTGTGATTTGTGAACTGTGAACCGTGAACTGTGAACTGTGAACTGTGAACTGTGAACTGTGAACTGTGAACTGTGAACTGTGAGCTGTAAACTGTGAAGTGTGCACTGCAAATTGTGAACTGTGATCGGCGAATTGTGAACTGTGAACTGTGAACTGTGAACTGTGAACTGTGAACTGTGAACTGTGAACTGTCAACTGTGAACTGTGAACTGTGAACTGTGAACTGTGAACTGTGAACTGTGAACTGTGAACTGTGAACTGTGAACTGTGAACTGTGAACTGTGAACTGTGAACTGTGGACAGTGAACTCTGAACTGTGAACTGTGATTTGTGAACTGTGAACCGTGAACTGTGAACTGTGAGCTGTGAGCTATGAACTTTGAAGTGTGCACTGCAAATTGTGAACTGTGATCAGCGAATTGTGAACTGTGGACTGTGAACTGTGGACAGTGAACTCTGAACTGTGAACTGTGAGCTGTGAACTGTGAAGTGTGCACTGCAAATTGTGAACTGTGAACGGCGAATTGTGAACTGTGGACTGTGAACTCTGATCTGTGAACTGTGAACTACGAAATGTGAACTGTGATTTGTAAACTGTGAACTGTGAACTGTAAGCTGTAAACTGTGAAGTGTGCACTGCAAATTGTGAACTGTGAACGGCGAATTGTGAACTGTAAACTGTGAACTCTGATCTGTGAACTGTGAACTGCGAACTGTGAACTGTGAACTGTGATTTGTGAACTTTGAACTGTGAACTGTGAACTGTGAACTGTGAGCTGTGAACTTTGAAGTGTGAACTGTGAACTCTGAACTGTGAACTGTGATCTATGAACTCTGAACAGCGAACTGTGAACTGTGATTTGTGAACTTTGAACTGTGAACTGTGAACTGTGAACTGTGAGCTGTGAACTTTGAAGTGTGCACTGCAAATTGTGAACTGTGATCGGCGAATTGTGAACTGTGCACTGTGAACTGTGAACTCTGAACGGTGAACTGTGAGCTGTGAACTGTGAAGTGTGCACTGCAAATTGTGAACTGTGATCGGCGAATTGTGAACTGTGCACTGTGAACTGTGAACTCTGAACTGTGAACTGTGAGCTGTGAACTGTGAAGTGAGCACTGCTAATTGTGAACTGTGGACTGTGAACTGTGAACTGTGAACAGTGAACTCTGAACTGTGAACTGTGAGCTGTGAACTGTGAAGTGTGCACTGCAAATTGTGAACTGTGAACGGCGAATTGAGAACTGTGGACTGTGAACTCTGATCTGTGAACTGTGAACTGCGAAATGTGAACTGTGATTTGTGAACTGTGAACTGTGAACTGTGAGCTGTAAACTGTGAAGTGTCCACTGCAAATTGTGAACTGTGAACGGCGAATTGTGAACTGTAAACTGTGAACTCTGATCTGTGAACTGTGAACTGCGAACTGTGAACTGTGATTTGTGAACTTTGAACTGTGAACTGTGAACTGTGAACTGTGAGCTGTGAACTTTGAAGTGTGCACTGCAAATTGTGAACTGTGAACGGCGAATTGTGAACTGTAAACTGTGAACTCTGATCTGTGAACTGTGAACTGCGAACTGTGAACTGTGAACTGTGATTTGAGAACTTTGAACTGTGAACTGTGAACTGTGAACTGTGAACTGTGAGCTGTGAACTTTGAAGTGTGAACTGTGAACTCTGAACTGTGAACTGTGATCTGTGAACTCTGAACAGCGAACTGTGAACTGTGATTTGTGAACTTTGAACTGTGAACTGTGAACTGTGAACTGTGAGCTGTGAACTTTGAAGTGTGCACTGCAAATTGTGAACTGTGATCGGCGAATTGTGAACTGTGCACTGTGAACTGTGAACTCTGAACTGTGAACTGTGAGCTGTGAACTGTGAAGTGTGCACTGCAAATTGTGAACTGTGATCGGCGAATTGTGAACTGTGCACTGTGAACTGTGAACTCTGAACTGTGAACTGTGAGCTGTGAACTGTGAAGTGAGCACTGCTAATTGTGAACTGTGGACTGTGAACTGTGAACTGTGAACAGTGAACTCTGAACTGTGAACTGTGAGCTGTGAACTGTGAAGTGTGCACTGCAAATTGTGAACTGTGAACGGCGAATTGAGAACTGTGGACTGTGAACTCTGATCTGTGAACTGTGAACTGCGAAATGTGAACTGTGATTTGTGAACTGTGAACTGTGAACTGTGAGCTGTAAACTGTGAAGTGTCCACTGCAAATTGTGAACTGTGAACGGCGAATTGTGAACTGTGGACTGTGAACTGTGGACAGTGAACTCTGAACTGTGAACTGTGAGCTGTGAACTGTGAAGTGTGCACTGCAAATTGTGAACTGTGAACGGCGAATTGTGAACTGTGGACTGTGAACTCTGATCTGTGAACTGTGAACTACGAAATGTGAACTGTGATTTGTGAACTGTGAACTGTGAACTGTAAGCTGTAAACTGTGAAGTGTGCACTGCAAATTGTGAACTGTGAACGGCGAATTGTGAACTGTAAACTGTGAACTCTGATCTGTGAACTGTGAACTGCGAACTGTGAACTGTGAACTGTGATTTGTGAACTTTGAACTGTGAACTGTGAACTGTGAACTGTGAACTGTGAGCTGTGAACTTTGAAGTGTGAACTGTGAACTCTGAACTGTGAACTGTGATCTGTGAACTCTGAACAGCGAACTGTGAACTGTGATTTGTGAACTTTGAACTGTGAACTGTGAACTGTGAACTGTGAGCTGTGAACTTTGAAGTGTGCACTGCAAATTGTGAACTGTGATCGGCGAATTGTGAACTGTGCACTGTGAACTGTGAACTCTGAACTGTGAACTGTGAGCTGTGAACTGTGAAGTGTGCACTGCAAATTGTGAACTGTGATCGGCGAATTGTGAACTGTGCACTGTGAACTGTGAACTCTGAACTGTGAACTGTGAGCTGTGAACTGTGAAGTGAGCACTGCTAATTGTGAACTGTGGACTGTGAACTGTGAACTGTGAACAGTGAACTCTGAACTGTGAACTGTGAGCTGTGAACTGTGAAGTGTGCACTGCAAATTGTGAACTGTGAACGGCGAATTGAGAACTGTGGACTGTGAACTCTGATCTGTGAACTGTGAACTGCGAAATGTGAACTGTGATTTGTGAACTGTGAACTGTGAACTGTGAGCTGTAAACTGTGAAGTGTCCACTGCAAATTGTGAACTGTGAACGGCGAATTGTGAACTGTAAACTGTGAACTCTGATCTGTGAACTGTGAACTGCGAACTGTGAACTGTGATTTGTGAACTTTGAACTGTGAACTGTGAACTGTGAACTGTGAGCTGTGAACTTTGAAGTGTGCACTGCAAATTGTGAACTGTGATCGGCGAATTGTGAACTGTGGACTGTGAACTGTGGACAGTGAACTCTGAACTGTGAACTGTGAACTGTGAAGTGTGCACCCCAAATTGTGAACTGTGAAATGCGAATTGTGAACTGTGAACTGTGAAATGAAGGCTGTGGACTGTGAACTCTGATCTGTGAACTGTGAGCTGTAAACTGTGAAGTGTGCACTGCAAATTGTGAACTGTGAACGGCGAATTGTGAACTGTGAACTGTGAACTGTGAACAGCGAACTGTGAACTGTGATTTGTGAACTGTGAACCGTGAACTGTGAACTGTGAACTGTGAGCTATGAACTTTGAAGTGTGCACTGCAAATTGTGAACTGTGATCGGCGAATTGTGAGCTGTGAACTGTGAACTGTGAACTGTGAACTGTGAACTGTGAACTGTGAACTGTGAACTGTGAACTGTGATTTGTGAACTGTGAACCGTGAACTGTGAACTGTGAGCTGTGAGCTATGAACTTTGAAGTGTGCACTGCAAATTGTGAACTGTGATCAGCGAATTGTGAACTGTGGACTGTGAACTGTGGACAGTGAACTCTGAACTGTGAACTGTGAGCTGTGAACTGTGAAGTGTGCACTGCAAATTGTGAACTGTGAACGGCGAATTGTGAACTGTGGACTGTGAACTCTGATCTGTGAACTGTGAACTACGAAATGTGAACTGTGATTTGTGAACTGTGAACTGTGAACTGTGAGCTGTAAACTGTGAAGTGTGCACTGCAAATTGTGAACTGTGAACGGCGAATTGTGAACTGTAAACTGTGAACTCTGATCTGTGAACTGTGAACTGCGAACTGTGAACTGTGAACTCTGATTTGTGAACTTTGAACTGTGAACTGTGAACTGTGAACTGTGAGCTGTGAACTTTGAAGTGTGAACTGTGAACTGTGAACTGTGAACTGTGAGCTATGAACTTTGAAGTGTGCACTGCAAATTGTGAACTGTGATCAGCGAATTGTGAACTGTGGACTGTGAACTGTGGACAGTGAACTCTGAACTGTGAACTGTGAACTGTGAACTGTGAACTGTGAAGTGTGCACTTCAAATTGTGAACTGTGAACGGCGAATTGTGAACTGTGAACTGTGAAATGAAGGCTGTGAACTGTAAACTCTGATCTGTGAACTGTGAACTGCGAATTGTGAACTGTGATTTGTGAACTGTGAACTGTGAACTGTGAACTGGGCAGTGTGAACTGTGAGCTGTGAACTTTGAAGTGTGCATTGCAAATTGTGAACTGTGATCGGCGAATTGGGAACTGTGAACTGTAAAGTCTCATCTGTGAACTGTGAACTGCGAACTGTGAACTGTGAACTGTGAACTGTAAGGTGTGAACTGTGAAATTTGCACTGCAAATTGTGAACTGTGAACGGCGAATTGTGAACTGTGAACTGTGAACTGTGAACAGCGAACTGTGAACTGTGATTTGTGATTTGTGAACTGTGAACCGTGAACTGTGAACTGTGAGCTGTGAGCTATGAACTGTGAAGTGTGCACTGCAAATTGTGAACTGTGAACGGCGAATTGTGAACTGTGGACTGTGAACTCTGATCTGTGAACTGTGAACTACGAAATGTGAACTGTGATTTGTGAACTGTGAACTGTGAACTGTGAACTGTGAGCTGTAAACTGTGAAGTGTGCACTGCAAATTGTGAACTGTGAAATGCGAATTGTGAACTGTAAACTGTGAACTCTGATCTGTGAACTGTGAACTGCGAACTGTGAACTGTGAACTGTGATTTGTGAACTTTGAACTGTGAACTCTGAACTGTGAACTGTGAGCTGTGAACTTTGAAGTGTGAACTGTGAACTCTGAACTGTGAACTGTGATCTGTGAACTGTGAACAGCGAACTGTGAACTGTGATTTGTGAACTTTGAACTGTGAACTGTGAACTGTGAACTGTGAGCTGTGAACTTTGAAGTGTGCACTGCAAATTGTGAACTGTGATCGGCGAATTGTGAACTGTGCACTGTGAACTGTGAACTCTGAACTGTGAACTGTGAGCTGTGAACTGTGAAGTGTGCACTGCAAATTGTGAACTGTGATCGGCGAATTGTGAACTGTGCACTGTGAACTGTGAACTCTGAACTGTGAACTGTGAACTGTGAACTGTGAGCTGTGAACTGTGAAGTGTGCACTGCTAATTGTGAACTGTGGACTGTGAACTGTGAACTGTGAACAGTGAACTCTGAACTGTGAACTGTGAGCTGTGAACTGTGAAGTGTGCACTGCAACTTGTGAACTGTGAACGGCGAATTGAGAACTGTGGACTGTGAACTCTGATCTGTGAACTGTGAACTGCGAAATGTGAACTGTGATTTGTGAACTGTGAACTGTGAACTGTGAACTGTGAGCTGTAAACTGTGAAGTGTCCACTGCAAATTGTGAACTGTGAACGGCGAATTGTGAACTGTAAACTGTGAACTCTGATCTGTGAACTGTGAACTGCGAACTGTGAACTGTGATTTGTGAACTTTGAACTGTGAACTGTGAACTGTGAACTGTGAACTGTGAGCTGTGAACTTTGAAGTGTGCACTGCAAATTGTGAACTGTGATCGGCGAATTGTGGACTGTGGACTGTGAACTGTGGACAGTGAACTCTGAACTGTGAACTGTGAACTGTGAAGTGTGCACCCCAAATTGTGAACTGTGAAATGCGAATTGTGAACTGTGAACTGTGAAATGAAGGCTGTGGACTGTGAATTCTGATCTGTGAACTGTGAACTGCGAACTGTGAACTGTGTTTTGTGAACTTTGAACTGTGAACTGTGAACTGTGAACGGCGAATTGTGAACTGTGAACTGTGAACTGTGAACAGCGAACTGTGAACTGTGATTTGTGAACTGTGATTTGTGAACTGTGAACTGTGAACTGTGAACTGTGAGCTATGAACTTTGAAGTGTGCACTGCAAATTGTGAACTGTGATCAGCGAATTGTGAACTGTGGACTGTGAACTGTGGACAGTGAACTCTCAACTGTGAACTGTGAACTGTGAACTGTGAGCTGTGAACTGTGAAGTGTGCACTGCTAATTGTGAACTGTGGACTGTGAACTGTGAACTGTGAACAGTGAACTCTGAACTGTGAACTTTGAGCTGTGAACTGTGAAGTGTGCACTGCAAATTGTGAACTGTGAACGGCGAATTGAGAACTGTGGACTGTGAACTCTGATCTGTGAACTGTGAACTGTGAACTGTGAACTGTGAACTGTGAACTGTGAACTGTGAACTGCAAATTGTGAACTGTGAACGGCGAATTGTGAACTGTGAACTGTGAACTGTGAACAGCGAACTGTGAACTGTGATTTGTGATTTGTGAACTGTG
Organism: Lasioglossum villosulum; assembly: GCA_963971365.1. Lineage (NCBI taxonomy): Eukaryota > Metazoa > Arthropoda > Insecta > Hymenoptera > Halictidae > Lasioglossum > Lasioglossum villosulum. The sequence goes on from OZ020495.1 coordinate 30,844,703, forward strand.
AACCGTGAACTGTGAACTGTGAGCTGTGAGCTATGAACTGTGAAGTGTGCACTGCAAATTGTGAACTGTGAACGGCGAATTGTGAACTGTGGACTGTGAACTCTGATCTGTGAACTGTGAACTACGAAATGTGAACTGTGATTTGTGAACTGTGAACTGTGAACTGTGAGCTGTAAACTGTGAAGTGTGCACTGCAAATTGTGAACTGTGAAATGCGAATTGTGAACTGTAAACTGTGAACTCTGATCTGTGAACTGTGAACTGCGAACTGTGAACTGTGAACTGTGATTTGTGAACTTTGAACTGTGAACTCTGAACTGTGAACTGTGAGCTGTGAACTTTGAAGTGTGAACTGTGAACTCTGAACTGTGAACTGTGATCTGTGAACTGTGAACAGCGAACTGTGAACTGTGATTTGTGAACTTTGAACTGTGAACTGTGAACTGTGAACTGTGAGCTGTGAACTTTGAAGTGTGCACTGCAAATTGTGAACTGTGATCGGCGAATTGTGAACTGTGCACTGTGAACTGTGAACTCTGAACTGTGAACTGTGAGCTGTGAACTGTGAAGTGTGCACTGCAAATTGTGAACTGTGATCGGCGAATTGTGAACTGTGCACTGTGAACTGTGAACTCTGAACTGTGAACTGTGAACTGTGAACTGTGAGCTGTGAACTGTGAAGTGTGCACTGCTAATTGTGAACTGTGGACTGTGAACTGTGAACTGTGAACAGTGAACTCTGAACTGTGAACTGTGAGCTGTGAACTGTGAAGTGTGCACTGCAACTTGTGAACTGTGAACGGCGAATTGAGAACTGTGGACTGTGAACTCTGATCTGTGAACTGTGAACTGCGAAATGTGAACTGTGATTTGTGAACTGTGAACTGTGAACTGTGAACTGTGAGCTGTAAACTGTGAAGTGTCCACTGCAAATTGTGAACTGTGAACGGCGAATTGTGAACTGTAAACTGTGAACTCTGATCTGTGAACTGTGAACTGCGAACTGTGAACTGTGAACTGTGATTTGTGAACTTTGAACTGTGAACTGTGAACTGTGAACTGTGAACTGTGAGCTGTGAACTTTGAAGTGTGCACTGCAAATTGTGAACTGTGATCGGCGAATTGTGGACTGTGGACTGTGAACTGTGGACAGTGAACTCTGAACTGTGAACTGTGAACTGTGAAGTGTGCACCCCAAATTGTGAACTGTGAAATGCGAATTGTGAACTGTGAACTGTGAAATGAAGGCTGTGGACTGTGAATTCTGATCTGTGAACTGTGAACTGCGAACTGTGAACTGTGTTTTGTGAACTTTGAACTGTGAACTGTGAACTGTGAACGGCGAATTGTGAACTGTGAACTGTGAACTGTGAACAGCGAACTGTGAACTGTGATTTGTGAACTGTGAACCGTGAACTGTGAACTGTGAACTGTGAACTGTGAGCTATGAACTTTGAAGTGTGCACTGCAAATTGTGAACTGTGATCAGCGAATTGTGAACTGTGGACTGTGAACTGTGGACAGTGAACTCTCAACTGTGAACTGTGAACTGTGAACTGTGAGCTGTGAACTGTGAAGTGTGCACTGCTAATTGTGAACTGTGGACTGTGAACTGTGAACTGTGAACAGTGAACTCTGAACTGTGAACTTTGAGCTGTGAACTGTGAAGTGTGCACTGCAAATTGTGAACTGTGAACGGCGAATTGAGAACTGTGGACTGTGAACTCTGATCTGTGAACTGTGAACTGTGAACTGTGAACTGTGAACTGTGAACTGTGAACTGTGAACTGTGAACTGTGAACTGTGAACTGTGAACTGTGAACTGTGAACTGTGAACTGTGAACTGTGAACTGTGAACTGTGAACTGTGAACTGTGAACTGTGAACCGTGAACTGTGAACTGTGAACTGTGAGCTATGAACTTTGAAGTGTGCACTGCAAATTGTGAACTGTGATCAGCGAATTGTGAACTGTGGACTGTGAACTGTGGACAGTGAACTCTGAACTGTGAACTGTGAACTGTGAACTGTGAAGTGTGCACTTCAAATTGTGAACTGTGAACGGCGAATTGTGAACTGTGAACTGTGAAATGAAGGCTGTGAACTGTAAACTCTGATCTGTGAACTGTGAACTGCGAATTGTGAACTGTGATTTGTGAACTGTGAACTGTGAACTGTGAACTGGGCAGTGTGAACTGTGAGCTGTGAACTTTGAAGTGTGCACTGCAAATTGTGAACTGTGATCGGCGAATTGGGAACTGTGAACTGTAAAGTCTCATCTGTGAACTGTGAACTGTGAACTGTGAACTGTAAGGTGTGAACTGTGAAATTTGCACTGCAAATTGTGAACTGTGAACGGCGAATTGTGAACTGTGAACTGTGAACTGTGAACAGCGAACTGTGAACTGTGATTTGTGAACTGTGAACCGTGAACTGTGAACTGTGAGCTGTGAGCTATGAACTTTGAAGTGTGCACTGCAAATTGTGAACTGTGATCAGCGAATTGTGAACTGTGGACTGTGAACTGTGGACAGTGAACTCTGAACTGTGAACTGTGAACTGTGAACTGTGAAGTGTGCACTTCAAATTGTGAACTGTGAACGGCGAATTGTGAACTGTGAACTGTGAAATGAAGGCTGTGAACTGTAAACTCTGATCTGTGAACTGTGAACTGCGAATTGTGAACTGTGATTTGTGAACTGTGAACTGTGAACTGTGAACTGGGCAGTGTGAACTGTGAGCTGTGAACTTTGAAGTGTGCACTGCAAATTGTGAACTGTGATCGGCGAATTGGGAACTGTGAACTGTAAAGTCTCATCTGTGAACTGTGAACTTTGAACTGTGAACTGTAAGGTGTGAACTGTGAAATTTGCACTGCAAATTGTGAACTGTGAACGGCGAATTGTGAACTGTGAACTGTGAACTGTGAACAGCGAACTGTGAACTGTGATTTGTGAACTGTGAACCGTGAACTGTGAACTGTGAGCTGTGAGCTATGAACTTTGAAGTGTGCACTGCAAATTGTGAACTGTGATCAGCGAATTGTGAACTGTGGACTGTGAACTGTGGACAGTGAACTCTGAACTGTGAACTGTGAGCTGAGAACTGTGAAGTGTGCACTGCAAATTGTGAACTGTGAACGGCGAATTGTGAACTGTGGACTGTGAACTCTGATCTGTGAACTACGAAATGTGAACTGTGATTTGTGAACTGTGAACTGTGAACTGTGAACTGTGAGCTGTAAACTGTGAAGTGTGCACTGCAAATTGTGAACTGTGAACGGCGAATTGTGAACTGTAAACTGTGAACTCTGATCTGTGAACTGTGAACTGCGAACTGTGAACTGTGAACTGTGATTTGTGAACTTTGAACTGTGAACTGTGAACTGTGAACTGTGAACTGTGAGCTGTGAACTTTGAAGTGTGCACTGCAAATTGTGAACTGTGATCGGCGAATTGTGAACTGTGGACTGTGAACTGTGGACAGTGAACTCTGAACTGTGAACTGTGAACTGTGAAGTGTGCACCCCAAATTGTGAACTGTGAAATGCGAATTGTGAACTGTGAACTGTGAAATGAAGGCTGTGGACTGTGAATTCTGATCTGTGAACTGTGAACTGCGAACTGTGAACTGTGTTTTGTGAACTTTGAACTGTGAACTGTGAACTGTGAACGGCGAATTGTGAACTGTGAACTGTGAACTGTGAACAGCGAACTGTAAACTGTGATTTGTGAACTGTGAACCGTGAACTGTGAACTGTGAACTGTGAACTGTGAGCTATGAACTTTGAAGTGTGCACTGCAAATTGTGAACTGTGATCAGCGAATTGTGAACTGTGGACTGTGAACTGTGGACAGTGAACTCTCAACTGTGAACTGTGAACTGTGAACTGTGAACTTTGAGCTGTGAACTGTGAAGTGTGCACTGCAAATTGTGAACTGTGAACGGCGAATTGAGAACTGTGGACTGTGAACTCTGATCTGTGAACTGTGAACTGTGAACTGTGAACTGTGAACTGTGAACTGTGAACTGTGAACTGTGAACTGTGAACTGTGAACTGTGAACTGTGAACTGTGAACTGTGAACTGTGAACTGTGAACTGTGAACCGTGAACTGTGAACTGTGAACTGTGAGCTATGAACTTTGAAGTGTGCACTGCAAATTGTGAACTGTGATCAGCGAATTGTGAACTGTGGACTGTGAACTGTGGACAGTGAACTCTGAACTGTGAACTGTGAACTGTGAACTGTGAAGTGTGCACTTCAAATTGTGAACTGTGAACGGCGAATTGTGAACTGTGAACTGTGAAATGAAGGCTGTGAACTGTAAACTCTGATCTGTGAACTGTGAACTGCGAATTGTGAACTGTGATTTGTGAACTGTGAACTGTGAACTGTGAACTGGGCAGTGTGAACTGTGAGCTGTGAACTTTGAAGTGTGCACTGCAAATTGTGAACTGTGATCGGCGAATTGGGAACTGTGAACTGTAAAGTCTCATCTGTGAACTGTGAACTGTGAACTGTGAACTGTGAACTGTAAGGTGTGAACTGTGAAATTTGCACTGCAAATTGTGAACTGTGAACGGCGAATTGTGAACTGTGAACTGTGAACTGTGAACAGCGAACTGTGAACTGTGATTTGTGAACTGTGAACCGTGAACTGTGAACTGTGAGCTGTGAGCTATGAACTTTGAAGTGTGCACTGCAAATTGTGAACTGTGATCAGCGAATTGTGAACTGTGGACTGTGAACTGTGGACAGTGAACTCTGAACTGTGAACTGTGAACTGTGAACTGTGAAGTGTGCACTTCAAATTGTGAACTGTGAACGGCGAATTGTGAACTGTGAACTGTGAAATGAAGGCTGTGAACTGTAAACTCTGATCTGTGAACTGTGAACTGCGAATTGTGAACTGTGATTTGTGAACTGTGAACTGTGAACTGTGAACTGGGCAGTGTGAACTGTGAGCTGTGAACTTTGAAGTGTGCACTGCAAATTGTGAACTGTGATCGGCGAATTGGGAACTGTGAACTGTAAAGTCTCATCTGTGAACTGTGAACTTTGAACTGTGAACTGTAAGGTGTGAACTGTGAAATTTGCACTGCAAATTGTGAACTGTGAACGGCGAATTGTGAACTGTGAACTGTGAACTGTGAACAGCGAACTGTGAACTGTGATTTGTGAACTGTGAACCGTGAACTGTGAACTGTGAGCTGTGAGCTATGAACTTTGAAGTGTGCACTGCAAATTGTGAACTGTGATCAGCGAATTGTGAACTGTGGACTGTGAACTGTGGACAGTGAACTCTGAACTGTGAACTGTGAGCTGAGAACTGTGAAGTGTGCACTGCAAATTGTGAACTGTGAACGGCGAATTGTGAACTGTGGACTGTGAACTCTGATCTGTGAACTACGAAATGTGAACTGTGATTTGTGAACTGTGAACTGTGAACTGTGAACTGTGAGCTGTAAACTGTGAAGTGTGCACTGCAAATTGTGAACTGTGAACGGCGAATTGTGAACTGTAAACTGTGAACTCTGATCTGTGAACTGTGAACTGCGAACTGTGAACTGTGAACTGTGATTTGTGAACTTTGAACTGTGAACTCTGAACTGTGAACTGTGAGCTGTGAACTTTGAAGTGTGAACTGTGAACTCTGAACTGTGAACTGTGATCTGTGAACTGTGAACAGCGAACTGTGAACTGTGATTTGTGAACTTTGAACTGTGAACTGTGAACTGTGAACTGTGAGCTGTGAACTTTGAAGTGTGCACTGCAAATTGTGAACTGTGATCGGCGAATTGTGAACTGTGCACTGTGAACTGTGAACTCTGAACTGTGAACTGTGAGCTGTGAACTGTGAAGTGTGCACTGCAAATTGTGAACTGTGATCGGCGAATTGTGAACTGTGAACTGTGAAGTGTGCACCCCAAATTGTGAACTGTGAAATGCGAATTGTGAACTGTGAACTGCGAAATGAAGGCTGTGGACTGTGAACTCTGATCTGTGAACTGTGAGCTGTAAACTGTGAAGTGTGCACTGCAAATTGTGAACTGTGAACGGCGAATTGTGAACTGTGAACTGTGAACTGTGAACAGCGAACTGTGAACTGTGATTTGTGAACTGTGAACCGTGAACTGTGAACTGTGAACTGTGAGCTATGAACTTTGAAGTGTGCACTGCAAATTGTGAACTGTGATCGGCGAATTGTGAACTGTGAACTGTGAACTGTGAACTGTGAACTGTGAACTGTGAACTGTGAACTGTGAACTGTGAACTGTGATTTGTGAACTGTGAACCGTGAACTGTGAACTGTGAGCTGTGAGCTATGAACTTTGAAGTGTGCACTGCAAATTGTGAACTGTGATCAGCGAATTGTGAACTGTGGACTGTGAACTGTGGACAGTGAACTCTGAACTGTGAACTGTGAGCTGTGAACTGTGAAGTGTGCACTGCAAATTGTGAACTGTGAACGGCGAATTGTGAACTGTGGACTGTGAACTCTGATCTGTGAACTGTGAACTACGAAATGTGAACTGTGATTTGTGAACTGTGAACTGTGAACTGTGAACTGTGAGCTGTAAACTGTGAAGTGTGCACTGCAAATTGTGAACTGTGAACGGCGATTTGTGAACTGTGAACTGTGAACTGTGAACAGCGAACTGTGAACTGTGATTTGTGAACTGTGAACCGTGAACTGTGAACTGTGAACTGTGAACTGTGAACTGTGAACTGTGAGCTATGAACTTTGAAGTGTGCACTGCAAATTGTGAACTGTGATCAGCGAATTGTGAACTGTGGACTGTGAACTGTGGACAGTGAACTCTCAACTGTGAACTGTGAACTGTGAACTGTGAGCTGTGAACTGTGAAGTGTGCACTGCTAATTGTGAACTGTGGACTGTGAACTGTGAACTGTGAACAGTGAACTCTGAACTGTGAACTGTGAGCTGTGAACTGTGAAGTGTGCACTGCAAATTGTGAACTGTGAACGGCGAATTGAGAACTGTGGACTGTGAACTCTGATCTGTGAACTGTGAACTGTGAACTGTGAACTGTGAACTGTGAACTGTGAACTGTGAACTGTGAACTGTGAACTGTGAACTGTGAACTGTGAACTGTGAACTGTGAACTGTGAACTGTGAACCGTGAACTGTGAACTGTGAACTGTGAGCTATGAACTTTGAAGTGTGCACTGCAAATTGTGAACTGTGATCAGCGAATTGTGAACTGTGGACTGTGAACTGTGGACAGTGAACTCTGAACTGTGAACTGTGAACTGTGAACTGTGAAGTGTGCACTTCAAATTGTGAACTGTGAACGGCGAATTGTGAACTGTGAACTGTGAAATGAAGGCTGTGAACTGTAAACTCTGATCTGTGAACTGTGAACTGCGAATTGTGAACTGTGATTTGTGAACTGTGAACTGTGAACTGTGAACTGGGCAGTGTGAACTGTGAGCTGTGAACTTTGAAGTGTGCACTGCAAATTGTGAACTGTGATCGGCGAATTGGGAACTGTGAACTGTAAAGTCTCATCTGTGAACTGTGAACTGTGAACTGTGAACTGTAAGGTGTGAACTGTGAAATTTGCACTGCAAATTGTGAACTGTGAACGGCGAATTGTGAACTGTGAACTGTGAACTGTGAACAGCGAACTGTGAACTGTGATTTGTGAACTGTGAACCGTGAACTGTGAACTGTGTGCTGTGAGCTATGAACTTTGAAGTGTGCACTGCAAATTGTGAACTGTGATCAGCGAATTGTGAACTGTGGACTGTGAACTGTGGACAGTGAACTCTGAACTGTGAACTGTGAACTGTGAACTGTGAAGTGTGCACTTCAAATTGTGAACTGTGAACGGCGAATTGTGAACTGTGAACTGTGAAATGAAGGCTGTGAACTGTAAACTCTGATCTGTGAACTGTGAACTGCGAATTGTGAACTGTGATTTGTGAACTGTGAACTGTGAACTGTGAACTGGGCAGTGTGAACTGTGAGCTGTGAACTTTGAAGTGTGCACTGCAAATTGTGAACTGTGATCTGTGAACTGTGAACTGTAAGGTGTGAACTGTGAAATTTGCACTGCAAATTGTGAACTGTGAACGGCGAATTGTGAACTGTGAACTGTGAACTGTGAACAGCGAACTGTGAACTGTGATTTGTGAACTGTGAACCGTGAACTGTGAACTGTGTGCTGTGAGCTATGAACTTTGAAGTGTGCACTGCAAATTGTGAACTGTGATCAGCGAATTGTGAACTGTGGACTGTGAACTGTGGACAGTGAACTCTGAACTGTGAACTGTGAGCTGAGAACTGTGAAGTGTGCACTGCAAATTGTGAACTGTGAACGGCGAATTGTGAACTGTGGACTGTGAACTCTGATCTGTGAACTGTGAACTACGAAATGTGAACTGTGATTTGTGAACTGTGAACTGTGAACTGTGAACTGTGAGCTGTAAACTGTGAAGTGTGCACTGCAAATTGTGAACTGTGAACGGCGAATTGTGAACTGTAAACTGTGAACTCTGATCTGTGAACTGTGAACTGCGAACTGTGAACTGTGAACTGTGATTTGTGAACTTTGAACTGTGAACTCTGAACTGTGAACTGTGAGCTGTGAACTTTGAAGTGTGAACTGTGAACTCTGAACTGTGAACTGTGATCTGTGAACTGTGAACAGCGAACTGTGAACTGTGATTTGTGAACTTTGAACTGTGAACTGTGAACTGTGAACTGTGAGCTGTGAACTTTGAAGTGTGCACTGCAAATTGTGAACTGTGATCGGCGAATTGTGAACTGTGCACTGTGAACTGTGAACTCTGAACTGTGAACTGTGAGCTGTGAACTGTGAAGTGTGCACTGCAAATTGTGAACTGTGATCGGCGAATTGTGAACTGTGAACTGTGAAGTGTGCACCCCAAATTGTGAACTGTGAAATGCGAATTGTGAACTGTGAACTGCGAAATGAAGGCTGTGGACTGTGAACTCTGATCTGTGAACTGTGAGCTGTAAACTGTGAAGTGTGCACTGCAAATTGTGAACTGTGAACGGCGAATTGTGAACTGTGAACTGTGAACTGTGAACAGCGAACTGTGAACTGTGATTTGTGAACTGTGAACCGTGAACTGTGAACTGTGAACTGTGAGCTATGAACTTTGAAGTGTGCACTGCAAATTGTGAACTGTGATCGGCGAATTGTGAACTGTGAACTGTGAACTGTGAACTGTGAACTGTGAACTGTAAACTGTGAACTGTGAACTGTGAACTGTGAACTGTGATTTGTGAACTGTGAACCGTGAACTGTGAACTGTGAGCTGTGAGCTATGAACTTTGAAGTGTGCACTGCAAATTGTGAACTATGATCAGCGAATTGTGAACTGTGGACTGTGAACTGTGGACAGTGAACTCTGAACTGTGAACTGTGAGCTGTGAACTGTGAAGTGTGCACTGCAAATTGTGAACTGTGAACGGCGAATTGTGAACTGTGGACTGTGAACTCTGATCTGTGAACTGTGAACTACGAAATGTGAACTGTGATTTGTGAACTGTGAACTGTGAACTGTGAGCTGTAAACTGTGAAGTGTGCACTGCAAATTGTGAACTGTGAACGGCGAATTGTGAACTGTAAACTGTGAACTCTGATCTGTGAACTGTGAACTGCGAACTGTGAACTGTGAACTGTGATTTGTGAACTTTGAACTGTGAACTGTGAACTGTGAACTGTGAGCTGTGAACTTTGAAGTGTGAACTGTGAACTCTGAACTGTGAACTGTGATCTGTGAACTCTGAACAGCGAACTGTGAACTGTGATTTGTGAACTTTGAACTGTGAACTGTGAACTGTGAACTGTGAGCTGTGAACTTTGAAGTGTGCACTGCAAATTGTGAACTGTGATCGGCGAATTGTGAACTGTGCACTGTGAACTGTGAACTCTGAACTGTGAACTGTGAGCTGTGAACTGTGAAGTGTGCACTGCAAATTGTGAACTGTGATCGGCGAATTGTGAACTGTGCACTGTGAACTGTGAACTCTGACCTGTGAACTGTGAGCTGTGAACTGTGAAGTGAGCACTGCTAATTGTGAACTGTGGACTGTGAACTGTGAACTGTGAACAGTGAACTCTGAACTGTGAACTGTGAGCTATGAACTGTGAAGTGTGCACTGCAAATTGTGAACTGTGAACGGCGAATTGAGAACTGTGGACTGTGAACTCTGATCTGTGAACTGCGAAATGTGAACTGTGATTTGTGAACTGTGAACTGTGAACTGTGAGCTGTAAACTGTGAAGTGTCCACTGCAAATTGTGAACTGTGAACGGCGAATTGTGAACTGTAAACTGTGAACTCTGATCTGTGAACTGTGAACTGCGAACTGTGAACTGTGATTTGTGAACTTTGAACTGTGAACTGTGAACTGTGAACTGTGAGCTGTGAACTTTGAAGTGTGCACTGCAAATTGTGAACTGTGATCGGCGAATTGTGAACTGTGGACTGTGAACTGTGGACAGTGAACTCTGAACTGTGAACTGTGAACTGTGAAGTGTGCACCCCAAATTGTGAACTGTGAAATGCGAATTGTGAACTGTGAACTGTGAAATGAAGGCTGTGGACTGTGAACTCTGATCTGTGAACTGTGAGCTGTAAACTGTGAAGTGTGCACTGCAAATTGTGAACTGTGAACGGCGAATTGTGAACTGTGAACTGTGAACTGTGAACAGCGAACTGTGAACTGTGATTTGTGAACTGTGAACCGTGAACTGTGAACTGTGAACTGTGAGCTATGAACTTTGAAGTGTGCACTGCAAATTGTGAACTGTGATCGGCGAATTGTGAACTGTGAACTGTGAACTGTGAACTGTGAACTGTGAACTGTGAACTGTGAACTGTGAACTGTGAACTGTGAACTGTGAACTGTGAACTGTGAACTCTGAACTGTGCACTGTGAACTGTGAACTCTGAACTGTGAACTGTGAGCTGTGAACTTTGAAGTGTGCACTGCAAATTGTGAACTGTGATCGGCGAATTGTGAACTGTGGACTGTGAACTGTGGACAGTGAACTCTGAACTGTGAACTGTGAACTGTGAACTGTGAACTGTGAACTGTGAACTGTGAACTGTGAACTGTGAACTGTGAACTGTGAACTGTGAACTGTGAACTGTGAACTGTGAACTGTGAACTGTGAACTGTGAACTGTGAACTGTGAACTGTGAACTGTGAACTGTGAGCTGTAATCTGTGAAGTGTGCACTGCAAATTGTGAACAGTGGTCGGAGAATTGTGAACTGTGCACTGTGAACTGTGAACTCTGAACTGTGAACTGTGAACTGTGAGCTGTGAACTTTGAAGTGTGCACTGCAAATTGTGAACTGTGATCGGCGAATTGTGAACTGTGGACTGTGAACTGTGGACAGTGAACTCTGAACTGTGAACTGTGAACTGTGAACTGTGAAGTGTGCACTTCAAATTGTGAACTGTGAACGGCGAATTGTGAACTGTGAACTGTGAAATGAAGGCTGTGAACTGTAAACTCTGATCTGTGAACTGTGAACTGTGAACTGTGAACTGTGAACTGTGAACTGTGAACTGTGAACTGTGAACTGTGAACTGTGAACTGTGAACTGTGAACTGTGAACTGTGAACTGTGAACTGTGAACTGTGAACTGTGAACCGTGAACTGTGAACTGTGAACTGTGAGCTATGAACTTTGAAGTGTGCACTGCAAATTGTGAACTGTGATCAGCGAATTGTGAACTGTGGACTGTGAACTGTGGACAGTGAACTCTGAACTGTGAACTGTGAACTGTGAACTGTGAAGTGTGCACTTCAAATTGTGAACTGTGAACGGCGAATTGTGAACTGTGAACTGTGAAATGAAGGCTGTGAACTGTAAACTCTGATCTGTGAACTGTGAACTGCGAATTGTGAACTGTGATTTGTGAACTGTGAACTGTGAACTGTGAACTGGGCAGTGTGAACTGTGAGCTGTGAACTTTGAAGTGTGCATTGCAAATTGTGAACTGTGATCGGCGAATTGGGAACTGTGAACTGTAAAGTCTCATCTGTGAACTGTGAACTGCGAACTGTGAACTGTGAACTGTGAACTGTAAGGTGTGAACTGTGAAATTTGCACTGCAAATTGTGAACTGTGAACGGCGAATTGTGAACTGTGAACTGTGAACTGTGAACAGCGAACTGTGAACTGTGATTTGTGAACTGTGAACCGTGAACTGTGAACTGTGAGCTGTGAGCTATGAACTTTGAAGTGTGCACTGCAAATTGTGAACTGTGATCAGCGAATTGTGAACTGTGGACTGTGAACTGTGGACAGTGAACTCTGAACTGTGAACTGTGAGCTGAGAACTGTGAAGTGTGCACTGCAAATTGTGAACTGTGAACGGCGAATTGTGAACTGTGGACTGTGAACTCTGATCTGTGAACTGTGAACTACGAAATGTGAACTGTGAACTGTGAACTGTGAGCTGTAAACTGTGAAGTGTGCACTGCAAATTGTGAACTGTGAAATGCGAATTGTGAACTGTAAACTGTGAACTCTGATCTGTGAACTGTGAACTGCGAACTGTGAACTGTGAACTGTGATTTGTGAACTTTGAACTGTGAACTCTGAACTGTGAACTGTGAGCTGTGAACTTTGAAGTGTGAACTGTGAACTCTGAACTGTGGACTGTGATCTGTGAACTGTGAACAGCGAACTGTGAACTGTGATTTGTGAACTTTGAACTGTGAACTGTGAACTGTGAACTGTGAGCTGTGAACTTTGAAGTGTGCACTGCAAATTGTGAACTGTGATCGGCGAATTGTGAACTGTGCACTGTGAACTGTGAACTCTGAACTGTGAACTGTGAGCTGTGAACTGTGAAGTGTGCACTGCAAATTGTGAACTGTGATCGGCGAATTGTGAACTGTGCACTGTGAACTGTGAACTCTGAACTGTGAACTGTGAGCTGTGAACTGTGAAGTGTGCACTGCTAATTGTGAACTGTGGACTGTGAACTGTGAACTGTGAACTCTGATCTGTGAACTGTGAACTGCGAAATGTGAACTGTGATTTGTGAACTGTGAACTGTGAGCTGTAAACTGTGAAGTGTCCACTGCAAATTGTGAACTGTGAACGGCGAATTGTGAACTGTAAACTGTGAACTCTGATCTGTGAACTGTGAACTGCGAACTGTGAACTGTGATTTGTGAACTTTGAACTGTGAACTGTGAACTGTGAACTGTGAACTGTGAGCTGTGAACTTTGAAGTGTGCACTGCAAATTGTGAACTGTGATCGGCGAATTGTGAACTGTGGACTGTGAACTGTGGACAGTGAACTCTGAACTGTGAACTGTGAAGTGTGCACCCCAAATTGTGAACTGTGAAATGCGAATTGTGAACTGTGAACTGTGAAATGAAGGCTGTGGACTGTGAATTCTGATCTGTGAACTGTGAACTGCGAACTGTGAACTGTGTTTTGTGAACTTTGAACTGTGAACTGTGAACTGTGAACGGCGAATTGTGAACTGTGAACTGTGAACTGTGAACAGCGCACTGTGAACTGTGATTTGTGAACTGTGAACCGTGAACTGTGAACTGTGAGCTATGAACTTTGAAGTGTGCACTGCAAATTGTGAACTGTGATCAGCGAATTGTGAACTGTGGACTGTGAACTGTGGACAGTGAACTCTCAACTGTGAACTGTGAACTGTGAACTGTGAGCTGTGAACTGTGAAGTGTGCACTGCTAATTGTGAACTGTGGACTGTGAACTGTGAACTGTGAACAGTGAACTCTGAACTGTGAACTGTGAGCTGTGAACTGTGAAATGTGCACTGCAAATTGTGAACTGTGAACGGCGAATTGAGAACTGTGGACTGTGAACTCTGATCTGTGAACTGTGAACTGTGAACTGTGAACTGTGAACTGTGAACTGTGAACTGTGAACTGTGAACTGTGAACTGTGAACTGTGAACTGTGAACTGTGAACTGTGAACTGTGAACTGTGAACTGTGAACTGTGAACCGTGAACTGTGAACTGTGAACTGTGAACCGTGAACTGTGAACTGTGAACTGTGAGCTATGAACTTTGAAGTGTGCACTGCAAATTGTGAACTGTGATCAGCGAATTGTGAACTGTGGACTGTGAACTGTGGACAGTGAACTCTGAACTGTGAACTGTGAACTGTGAACTGTGAAGTGTGCACTTCAAATTGTGAACTGTGAACGGCGAATTGTGAACTGTGAACTGTGAAATGAAGGCTGTGAACTGTAAACTCTGATCTGTGAACTGTGAACTGCGAATTGTGAACTGTGATTTGTGAACTGTGAACTGTGAACTGTGAACTGGGCAGTGTGAACTGTGAGCTGTGAACTTTGAAGTGTGCACTGCAAATTGTGAACTGTGATCGGCGAATTGGGAACTGTGAACTGTAAAGTCTCATCTGTGAACTGTGAACTGTGAACTGTGAACTGTAAGGTGTGAACTGTGAAATTTGCACTGCAAATTGTGAACTGTGAACGGCGAATTGTGAACTGTGAACTGTGAACTGTGAACAGCGAACTGTGAACTGTGATTTGTGAACTGTGAACCGTGAACTGTGAACTGTGAGCTGTGAGCTATGAACTTTGAAGTGTGCACTGCAAATTGTGAACTGTGATCAGCGAATTGTGAACTGTGGACTGTGAACTGTGGACAGTGAACTCTGAACTGTGAACTGTGAACTGTGAACTGTGAAGTGTGCACTTCAAATTGTGAACTGTGAACGGCGAATTGTGAACTGTGAACTGTGAAATGATGGCTGTGAACTGTGAACTGTGAACTGGGCAGTGTGAACTGTGAGCTGTGAACTTTGAAGTGTGCACTGCAAATTGTGAACTGTGATCGGCGAATTTGGAACTGTGAACTGTAAAGTCTCATCTGTGAACTGTGAACTGTGAACTGTGAACTGTAAGGTGTGAACTGTGAAATTTGCACTGCAAATTGTGAACTGTGAACGGCGAATTGTGAACTGTGAACTGTGAACTGTGAACAGCGAACTGTGAACTGTGATTTGTGAACTGTGAACCGTGAACTGTGAACTGTGAGCTGTGAGCTATGAACTTTGAAGTGTGCACTGCAAATTGTGAACTGTGATCAGCGAATTGTGAACTGTGGACTGTGAACTGTGGACAGTGAACTCTGAACTGTGAACTGTGAGCTGAGAACTTTGAAGTGTGCACTGCAAATTGTGAACTGTGAACGGCGAATTGTGAACTGTGGACTGTGAACTCTGATCTGTGAACTGTGAACTACGAAATGTGAACTGTGATTTGTGAACTGTGAACTGTGAACTGTGAGCTGTAAACTGTGAAGTGTGCACTGCAAATTGTTAACTGTGAACGGCGAATTGTGAACTGTAAACTGTGAACTCTGATCTGTGAACTGTGAACTGCGAACTGTGAACTGTGAACTGTGATTTGTGAACTTTGAACTGTGAACTCTGAACTGTGAACTGTGAGCTGTGAACTTTGAAGTGTGAACTGTGAACTCTGAACTGTGAACTGTGATCTGTGAACTGTGAACAGCGAACTGTGAACTGTGATTTGTGAACTTTGAACTGTGAACTGTGAACTCTGAACTGTGAACTGTGAGCTGTGAACTGTGAAGTGTGCACTGCTAATTGTGAACTGTGGACTGTGAACTGTGAACTGTGAACAGTGAACTCTGAACTGTGAACTGTGAGCTGTGAACTGTGAAGTGTGCACTGCAAATTGTGAACTGTGAACGGCGAATTGAGAACTGTGGACTGTGAACTCTGATCTGTGAACTGTGAACTGCGAAATGTGAACTGTGATTTGTGAACTGTGAACTGTGAACTGTGAGCTGTAAACTGTGAAGTGTCCACTGCAAATTGTGAACTGTGAACGGCGAATTGTGAACTGTAAACTGTGAACTCTGATCTGTGAACTGTGAACTGCGAACTGTGAACTGTGATTTGTGAACTTTGAACTGTGAACTGTGAACTGTGAACTGTGAACTGTGAGCTGTGAACTTTGAAGTGAGTAGATATATAATGGGGGTTCTAACTCAATGGGCGAGGGGGTTTTTCTCTTGCGGGGCAAGAGGGGGATCTCGCGCTTTGCGGTTTTCGGCATATCCGTTATCGCGCGATAACTTCGACTGCGGTTTCTACATATCCGTTCTCTCGTCGTTTATCCGTTATCACGCGTTTTTTTTTCCTTTAACATTCACGTTTTAGATAATCATATCCTTTAGAAAGACTATATAAAGTCGTATTAGCAGTGCTATACCATGCTATACGTTTTTGGTAATAGTTGAGTTGTGCTGTGAAAAGAATGTTTGTAAGAATATCAAACCGTCGATGTGTAATTGTGAAGAACGATCAGTCCTTGGAAGAGGCGGCGGCTGGAATGGTGAGTGTGTTTTACGTGTTGTTTGTGAAATAATTTTTACTGTGATAGAAAATGATATTCGCAAATGGTGAAATAATTTTTTCATAGACGGGGATAGAAAGACTGATTTTTGTTAGAGCGTGGAGACGGGCACTTAAAAAATATTTTAAAGAAATTGAGGATTGGGACGAGGAGTTCATAGTATCAATAAGAAGATTATTCCAGTGGTATGTTTGATGAATTAAATTTATTCGAATACAGTTTTACATGATTTTAATAAAAAAAATTTTTTTCAGATTGGTTTTTAACTTCCCGATTCATAGGGAAGTTACTGTAATTTTATATATAAACGATGTTTTTTAAATAAACCAATATATTTTTTTATTATTTTATGTTGTACTTATTTTATGTTGTACAATAAACCGATCATGATCGGTATATAATGTATAAACGAGGGCTAATTATTTCCACACACGTCTACACCGCCGCATGGTTTTGTGATCGTAGCAGGATCGACTCCTATCGGAACGTTGCCACAATCTAGTCCGCAAATGTATCGACAAAATCTGGACCATTTACGATGTTCTGCCATGGGATCGTCACCTTGTTCCCACCGATGTATTTCCACACCGCACTCGAAGCATTCTACGTAGTCCGTTTCGTCCAAGTAGTAAAATCCTGCGGCCGCTAGATCTTCAGGTTTGACTATGTGGGAAAACTGCCAGTTTTCAAAACTTTTTAGTCTATCGCTTTCGCAACAGTAGTCGGGAGAATAGTAAATTCCCATATTGCTAGAAACAGAAAAATTGTTTAAGAGTATTACAAATTCTAAAAAGTTTATTTACCGTTGAAAGAGAAATTTTCCATATTGTTAGAAACAGAAAAAATTGTTTAAGAGTATTACAAATTGTAAAAGTTTATTTACCGTAGAAAGAAAAATCGATGAAACTTTGTAGGAAAAAGACTCGCGCGTGTTTGCGATGCAATTTGTCGTGCGAAACTATTTATCAACGATAATTTTATAAGAATGTTAGAGATGATACCACGCCCTCTGCAATTATAGAATATTGTGTATTTCAGATCATATGACAACAATAGTATTATTATCTGTTTTCGCATTTTGGTATTACCTGTTTTCGCATTGATCAACCATGCACGAAATGCTCGTACTTCGTTTAGACAGCAATGATACGTTCTTTTTTCAACAGCATTTTTCCAACAATGAAGCCGACAGGATGTGTCATCATATTCCATTTGGTACACAGGATCGTGAATCAGAGTATCATACTTTGGGCAACCGAAAGTTTCCAAATTTACTGAAGATATATTTAAATTTTGAAGAATGATTTTTTCGTATTGCCCACCTTTGTACGCTACCACTGGATCTGCATAGCCGCGGACAAAATTTGTAATAATGCTAGGTATATCTTTTTGCCGGTAAGCTTCAAAACCGAAATCTTTGAATGGGATTCCATGTACCGAATTGCTAACGAACCATGCTGATTTTTTGTCTACGTTCGATAAATCAGAAAATCGTCTCTCTAAACGAAGTTCGGCAAACTTGAACGCCCCGTCACGAATGTCGATGATGGCTAATTCTTTACATGCGAATATCTTGTCTATGATAAATCCGTCCATGTCGATAATGTGCGTCACGCGATTCATCTTAAATGCAAGTTCACTCATGTGAAGGATCTGAATACAAATTGTAAAGTTTTACAGCACTTACCGTTGAAATAGCTGTTGGCAGGAAAAGACTCGTGCGCGTTGGCGATGCAGTTTGTCGCGTGAAACTATGAGACGGTAGCTTTTATAAGAATGCGATAGGTGAAAACTACGCACGCGAGATAAGTATATAGTCCGGATAAAGGATAAGAAATAACATTGAGTGTGGTTCAGGATGTGTGGTTCAGGATGTGTGATAAGTATTTTTTTATAGTCTGCATAAAGGACAAGAAATAACATCGAGTTTTAATACGAAGAAGAAGAGAAAATTTATTTTTTCTTACATTAAAATAATATGAAATAAGAGTAGAAAAAATACGATTAAAGTACAGCAGTTTTAGATATCCATGAGTTATGCGACGCGTCCAGCCCTAACCACTTAACGTATATTTTATTTCCTTTTTTACGTAATACTTTTTCTACTAAATACACGTCAGGATGTTTAGTTGCATGTATCTCATGCTCGTAAAATCCGCCAGCGATCGGATTGCCCTTCGAGTCAGCCAAGAGATACGTGACAGGATTCGTTCGTTTCACCACAACAATCTTGAATATTTCTGTTGACCAGTTTGGCGTGTATCCTTTGTCGAATATAGTTTTGAATTTGCTTACGCGTACGTGATCGCCAACCTTGAACTTGGCAGGACCGACGATCTTCACGTTGCTGTACACGGTGGATAAAAGATGTTTAGCATTTTTGCGGTTCACGTCTGCAGGTTTCATACGGATGGTGCGATGTTTTCGATTGTTGTAGTCCTCGATCAGCGTGGGGAGCATATCGATCCATCGATATTTTCCACTCAAAGAGAAAAATTTCCATATGCGGTTCTTCAGCGTGCGATTGAAACGTTCCACGATGGAAGCCTTCATGGTGCTGAACGTCGAATAATGATAGATATTGCGTTTCTTCAGATAATCTTGAAACGTTGCGTTGTAAAACTCTTTTCCCATGTCGGTCTGCAAGTTGTTCGGTGTTCTACCATTCTTTTTCAACGCTGATGCGAAAGCTTCGCACACATCTTTCGCGTTTTTACTCTTCAAAGGAACCGCCCACGCGTATTTACTGAATGCGTCTATTATCGTGAGAATGTATCGATGTCCTCGGTTGTCTCGCGCGTATTGTTGAACTTCAACGATATCAGCTTGCCAAAGATCGTCGAGTCCTCGCACGATCACCCGTCTACGAGGGAAGCTGCGTCTCGCCGGAGCATGCAGTTCCTCCACCACGCTTTGTTTGCTCATCGATTAAATCAAATATTTTTTCGCGTATATCTTGCACGGTTTCTTCGAGAAGCGACAACCTTCCTCGATCCAACTTGTCTGCGGTCACCGTCTCTTTCATGTCATTGATTTTGCCGAGCAGTTGATTCTTCGTGTTCATGAGTTTTCTTTCGACGATTTCACGAATTTCATATTCCACGGTTGAAAGTCTTTCGTCGAGTTTATTGACAAGAGCCGCTATGCCGCGTATTTGATCGCGATTCGATCTCCGATCGTTTTTCAACATTTCTATCAAGTTGTCCTCGATTTCAATGAATTTATCGCGACAGTACGTATGGTAATTGAAAGATATCTCCATTTCGTCATCTTCCTCTTCGGTCTTGTTCAACTGCTTGTCGTGTTGTTTCACACGGTTCTCAATATCGTTCAGCTTCGCTTCGTACGATGCATCGACGACCACGTTTTTGCGAATTTGCTCGATCTCGCTCTTGACGTTCTGACGGAATTCGTTCACGAGCTCGGTTTTCGCCAAATCGATGCACGCGTCGACGTACAGTTTCGTCGCCGAGTCGTTGACGGTGATCGGTGTCCCAATATTTCTGATACGCAGATGTTTCGCGTCGAAAAATGCATCGATGCCGCCGATACGCGTTATCGTTTTCTTGTCGACAAGATCGTTCACGTAACCCTTCGTCGCGACATCGTTTCTCTCGATAGGAGCCTCACTGTTATCGTTGTTGCTCATCGTCGTCGCGACGGTAGAATGTTCTCTCTCGCGATTGAAAATTTGATTACCATTTCCAGCCTTTAGATTCACCATGATGTTCGAGCGTAGATGGTTAACGACTCGCGATATGAGTTGACTTAATGAGGTGATTCTCGCCAAGCGAGATTTTTATATTCGAAAAATCGCAATGTGGTGGGGGGAGAGTTTTAAAAATAGATTTTCAAGGTTTGACAAACCGCAATTCGGTGGTGGGGAGAGAGTTTTAAAATAGATTTTTTCAAGGTTGCTATGATTCATAACATTTAATGTCAGCTGCAAATTAGTACACGCTCCCATGCAGAAGCTTCCTATACGTCGAGGGAAAACTCGGTTTATCGACGGGATCGGAGACCACCGATTCGGTGACTCTCGATAACAATGCCGTTGCGTTTCAATTCGGTCGACAGCAGCTTTATCTCCTGCGATATCTCGAACTTTATCGTTTCTTAGCGGTTTTCAACATTTCAGATTTTAATGCCTGTATAGCGTTCTTCAGTTTTCCATCGATCTCGGACTTTAAAGCAGTTTTCAATTCGACCGACAACAGTTTTATCTCCTGCGATATCTCGGACTTTATCGTTTCTTTAGCGGTTTTCGCCAGTTGCGCATTGTACCTATCCACGAGCGTATCCACGTATGCTTTGCTAGTCGCGTCCGTGGCGTTTATGGGTTCGCTCAAGTTGCATACGCGACAACGCTTGACGTCGTAGCAGTACTCGAAATTCTTGTTATTTTTGTTCCAAGTTTTTATTCGATATAGGGTATCGTCGCGGATCTTTGACGAGATTTCACGAACGCTGGTGTCGATGTAGAGTTTGGTGGCAGCGTCGCGCGGATCCAGCGGCTCGCCAACGTTGTGAATGCATCTCCTTTTAGCCTGAAACCCTTCTATAGGTTTATCAGCGTAAATTGTATGATGCATCACATGTTTCAGGATTTCTTCATTAACTCGTTTCGAAACGGTGTCGACGTACGATTTGGTAGTTGCATGGTCGCTCGCCAAGGGGTCTGCCACGCGTTCAATCCACACACCTTTCGCATCGTACAGTTTAACACCGTCGTCGTCGTCGTTGTTTAAACATATAGCGTTGTCGCGCACGAAACTTTTAAACGCCAATGAAATCGACTCGCGTTTGCCAGCTTCGCGAAACGTCATGCCAAATTTGTCGATAGGTAGCATTTTCTTCGAACCGATGGTATCGTACTAACCGCACTGTTTCTCTACCGGGTTCGAATCGACGGTATAGCGATAGTACAGGTGACGGTACAGCGGTAGTACAGTTACAGTACTTTTCCTGTGGTTTTCGAGGGTCGGCGGTACAGTTTTACCTGTTTCAACCGTTGCGCGAAATCTTGATGCTTTTGTTCAGTTTCTGTTCGATCTCCGATTGCACGTGAACCACCGCAGCATCCAGGTCTTTGCCGAGCTTCTCCTCGATCTCATACTTCGCGTCGGTCACTACCGTTTCCATGTCGTTGCCTAGTTTCTCCTCGATCTCCGATTTCGCGGCGTTCACCGCCGCCTTCAAATCCCTGTTCAGTTTCTCCAACAGATCTAACTTTCGTTCGTTAACTTTAAATGACGTACCGAATTTATTGATAAACATTTTTAGACCAATCCTTTTGCCGTTGTTATCGTCAGCCGCAGCAGTTCGATTTGCTCTTTGATCCGTACTATTTGTCGATGTATCACGTCTAGTTTCATCTCCAGATTTTACAGACTTTTACCGTCGTCGTCGTCGTCGTCGTCGTCGTCGTCGTCGTCGTCGTCGTCGTCGTCGTCGTCGTCGTCGTCGTCGTCGTCGTCGTCGTCGTCGTCGTCGTCGTCGTCGTCGTCGTCGTCGTCGTCGTCGTCGTCGTCGTCGTCGTCGTCGTCGTCGTCGTCGTCGTCTCCTCTCAAGGATATCGTTTGATTCGTTTACAACAATTAAGGCGAACGCACATTTTTTTCTTTAATTTATAATTATACCAGCTTCGCGAAGTTCCTCGACGATCGACATTATTTCGTTGTCGTGTCCAGAATGACCAGCGTTCTTCGAAGACGTTAGCAATCTTAGACGATTGACGAGTTCGTTCGGATCGTCCCAATGCACGTAATCGATTGGATGATTGGTCACACGCATAAAAGTTGGAAGTTGAATCCCCCTCCCATCTCTCGATGAAAACATCGGTCCTATAATTTTCCTGTATTTGTAACCTTTATTTCCCATTATCTGATTCCCGCGACGATGCGCTTGCGTGACAATGAGAATTCTTTTGTACGCCTTCTTATCATCCTCGGTGTACAACTGCTCGCCGGGTATTTTATTGAATATCAATTCGTAAAGACCGCGAGTCCCCGCGTACCGTATCCCCCTAATGATGATATCGTCGTTGCTGTCCACCTCGAATTCAGCATTCCCCAACATCAACTTATCGTCTCTGAGATATACTCCGTACACGTTGTCAGAATTTTTCGATGGTCCGGTGAAAAATTTTTCTAAATACTCCCGCGCCAAAGGTCCGAAATTCTCAGATAGATGTTGATTTTCCTCTGGGTGAGTTTCAGGATTTTCAAAAATATTACGCATCGAAGATTCCAAAGATGTTGTACCCGGTGATTCGAGGATTTCCTGTCGCGGTACCGTCATCGTCGTTGCCGGCTCGATGCCGGCGTCGTCGTCGTCGTCGTCGTCGTCGTCGTCGTCGGAGTATATTTTTTTCGAGGCAAACATTACAGACGCGTCGTTCTTTTTCTTATTCTTGCGTCTTCTTTTTTTCATAGAGGATGACGGTGTTCCCTTAATATCCGAGAATCTTCTTTTTTTTCGTAGGGTGGGTGACGGCGGTGGCGTTTCCTTGATATCCACGTTTGGCTCGACAGTAGTCGTATTTTGAACTAGCTGTTTCAACGGTTCGACGATCGGTCGTAAATTCGCTTGCAAATTCTCCTCGGTCGTCATTTTCCCAACTTTCAGCGACAAATACTTTTTCCGTATGGTATCGCTGGTCTTCGATATTTCGTTTGCGATCGAAGCTCGCAGTTTCTTCTTCTTCTTCTCATTCGACATGGATGAATGATGTGACATCGACGGCTCCTACCGAGCAAATGGGGGATCGTCACAGTACGACGACAAACTCGTTAAACCCGCGTCTGTAACGACCATGATTCACAGGACTGTCCTTATCGATTACGAGAAATCCATACTTTTTCCGCCAACAATTTGCGCATAACTCGCTAAACGTTTCGAACGACATATCGGTATTTACATGATCCTGATGAACGTGTCGCAGGTTCGTAACATCTTGCCTGAACAGAATCAACAGATTGACATTGTCGCGAATCAAATGTTTTGGTATTCTCGCGTACGATTGCCCTAGGTAGAAGCAATCGACGTGCGAATGTCTACCCATCGCGAAATACTCTCTCATGATATCTTGATCGTCGCATGCCACGTCATCGAAGATAAATATCGAATCGGGTCGTGCCTCTGCGGGAGGGATTACGTCGACATTGTTCGCGAACGCGAAGTAGCCTACATCCTTCCCCACCGATGAGAACAGTTTACTTAAGTATCGATATTTCGGCTGACGCAACGATTTCGAGTACACGTAGACGTTGGCGAATCGTAGTCCGTTCGCACTCTCCAACAGGCTAACCATAACGTTCGTTTTACCACATCCTGACGGACCGCTTATTACACATCGCACATTGTGAGGTAACAATAATCCATGTTTTCGCATCGTCTCGTCGCAATCGTCGAACGCGCGACACGCCGGAACATGAATATCCAATGATTGTCTCACGAAACGCATGCTTTGATCGATTCGATCGATGGGGAGATAGTATTTATATGAGAGCTCGAACACCACCGGTATCAGTTGCTCTTCTGGCGGTGAAAAGGAAAGCTTATGCATGCGAAATCGCGTGTCGGTAAAGGGATTTTGAACAGAGCTATAAACGCCTTGCCGTTCGAATTGCATATACCCGGTTATCAATTTTGCGGTCCCGGTACGAAACTGAGCTCGCGATTAGCTCGTGGGGATCGAGGAATCAATCCGTTGGACGCGGCCTGTCGCGAGCACGACATAGCGTATTCGCGACACAAGGATCTCAAAGATCGTCACGTTGCCGACAATATTTTGGCGGATCGAGCGCTGCAGCGCGTAACGTCCGGAGACGCTACATTCGGAGAGAAGGTGTCCGCGGTTGCTGTGTTGGCAGGCATGAAAGCTAAAACGAAATTAGGCATGGGTCTAAAGAAACAAGAGAGGAAAAGACGACGAAACGTTAGAAAGAAAAAACGAATTCTTCCAATCGCCAAACGTGGCGGTTTCTTACCGCTGCTGTTGCCTGCTTTGTCGGCTATAGGAGCATTGACGGGTGGCGCCGCAGGTGTAATCAAAACGGTAAACGCTGCGAAAGCGGCGAAGAAACAGTTGGAAGAAGCGGAGCGACACAATCGCGCCATGGAGGGTCGTGGGCTATATCTCTCACCGTATATGCGTGGAAAAGGTTTGAGAGGAAGGAGAAAAAAAAAATGACGACACAACAACGGACGTCGAATTGATGGCCGTCTGTAAACGATTACCACATTTTCGCGGGGTTTTTATGCGCGACGATTTGCCAGGGCGCGTATGGACAAACGAGCGAGGTATTGTCAATCTGGATAATAGTCGTGGGCCGGGAACGCACTGGGTCGCCTACATAAAACGCGGATCGCGCGTCAGATACTTCGACAGTTTTGGAAATCTTCGTCCGCCGATCGAGTTGATTCGCTATTTCGGCGCGAACGCGATAATCTTGTATAATCACAGACGTTTTCAAAACTACGACGAAAGCGTGTGCGGACAACTGTGCGCAAAATTTCTCCGAGAAACTTCGTTGTAAACTCGAGCATGCGAGCGAAAAAATCGTTCACGTTTACGTTGTCGGGAAAGAGCAGTGTACTGTCGTCCCAGTACTTTCCACCTATAGATCTGGGCGACGGCGAATACGAGCTGGGATTGCTCGATTTGCAAACTTATTACACGATACCGAACATCAGCGACAAAATCGGTAACAATCGGTTCTACTTCGGTGAGAAAGATGAGGTGATCGTCATCCCTGACGGTTCGTACGAATTGGAAGCGATCAACGCGTACTTGAGACATGAAATACGCGAGCGATATCCCCCGAAAGATGACAAAGAGCTGTCCGATAACGAATATCCGCTGATCCTACGGGCGAACAACAACACCATGAAAAGCGAAATAAAAAGCAAGTATCGGATAAACTTCACAATGCCTCGCAACGTAGGATCGATCCTAGGATTTTCCACGAATCGCGTTTTATCGTTGAACACGTGGCACACGTCGAACGCGCCTGTGAACATCATTAACGTGAATATCATTCGTGTAGAATGTAACGTAACCACCGGATCGTACGACAACGGTAAACTCATTCACGCGATACACGAGTTCGCGCCCCAGGTACCGCCAGGGTATAAATTATCTGAAACACCTACGCGAGTCATTTACCTTCCGATCGTTGCCCGAGTAATTGACGATTTAACGATCCGCATCGTGGATCAAGCCGGTCGTTTGGTCGACTTTCGCGGCGAAGAAATCACGGTACGACTACACGCGCGACGAAGCGATGCTAATTCATAACAATACAACATTCAGCAGATTAAACGAGACGCCAATTCGCAAAAACGACTTGATTCGCAAGAGACTAACGGCGGAAAACGTGAAGTATCTGAGATCTTTGGGATTTATTGTTAAAAAGTGAAAGAAGTGTTACCATGTTCGACGACATTTTAAACATCTCCGAAGCACCGATCTTCGACAATCGAATAACGAAGATCGAGCTGCACACGTACAATCCGTACGCCAACACGACGTTCGGAAACAACGATGAGATAAGGATACCTATTCAGCAACAAGATTTGTACACGCTCCCGTGCAGAACGCAAGCTGGACGTACGAGAACGAGGAGCATAGGAAAACCGCAACAGTAACGACGTCGATAAGCTTCAACTTTTGCGTACCTATGAGCGTGTTATTGGGCTTCTGCGAAGACTACAAACGCATTGTAATAAACGCTCGACACGAATTAGTTTTGATTCGCTCGCGTACCGACACGAATGCATTGTACAGCGTTTCCGACAATGCTAAACCCGTTCTGGATCTGCACAAAATTCAATGGCGAATGCCGCACGTCACGCTGGATGAAGTACACAAATTGTCGATGTTACGTATTTTGGACGGCGACAAACCGATCGATATGAGCTTTCGATCGTGGGAACTGTACGAGTATCCTCTACTCCAAGCGACTACGAAGCATACATGGGCGATAAAAACTGCTCCACAAATGGAGAAACCGCGATACGTGATATTCGCCTTACAAACCGCGCGAAAAAATAATTTAAAGAAAACGGTTACGCGATTCGATCATTGCGCGTTAGCCAATATTCGACTCTACTTGAATTCGGAAACCTACCCGTACGATGATCTAAATATCGATTTCGAAAAAGGCAAATACGCGTTGCTCTACGACATGTACGCAAAATTCCAAGAATCATACTATGGAAACGGTGAAACGTTACTCGACGTTACAAACTTCCTAAAATACGGTCCGTTCGTTGTTCTCGACTGTTCCCGGCAAAACGAAGCGCTGAAAAATGCTACGATCGATGTGCGAATCGAATTCGAATGTCGAATCGACGTCCCCTCCTCGACAACCGCATACTGCTTGATGATACACGACTGCATCGTGGAGTACAACCCGTTGACGAATATCGTTCGAAAAATTATCTGAAAACGCTTATAAAAAAAAAAAAAATGTATTCTTATCGAATAAAATAACGCATGAAAAGATGATATTTTATTAATGAAAAAAAATTATCTGAAAACGCAAAAATGTATTCTTATCGAATAAAAAATAACACATGAAAAGATGATATTTTTATTAATGAAAAAAATAATATTACATTCAACGCTCACTTTTTTAACTTCTTTCGTTACACACACACACACACACACAATCGTTTTCGACAAAAAGAGAGAACATCATTTATTTTAAATTTTAACAAATTTCGTTTTTTCAGCTTCGATCACGTTCATGCATAATGCCATTAATTCACATTCTATCAACGAATTTCGATCAAACAATTGCTGATTCGCGAGATCAGTTCTCCCTGACAAAAATTTTTGAATTTTTTCTATGATTATTGGAAGGTTATCAGTCAATTTCGAACTCATATTTCGTATACAGAATTCAAGATTATATAAATTAAGCATAGTTTTTCTCGTAACAAATATAGACGTGAACTGATTCGATAATTTTACGAGTTTCATACCATTGAGCTCGACTACTCGCAATGTTAAATTATCACAAATCCTTTGCTCTTCTTCTTCTTTCCTCGTGGATGAAAGCGAGTCTAGCAAACACTTCTTCATGCGCAACAACTCGGTCCACGCGTTCGGGGAGATACCAACCTCGTTGCCTCGGTTATCTCCTATAGCCATTTCAATGAAAATATCCTCGCCGACTCGTACACCCATTTCCAGATACTTGAAATAGTTGCCGGCAATGGAATATCTTCGGCTTAGGATTCGTACGGGGCGCGAAGTGTTCGACACCGGCGACGGTTGCAGCGATGCTCGCGATAGTTGAAAATTCCTGCAATCAATTGATATATTGAATTATATATGATGAATGTTTTTTTAAAATTGATTTTATCTTATACATACATCATTCGATTACATTCGCTGAGTGGACGATGGTTAGCAAACATCTTCGTTACTGTTCGACGTCTGACTTCTGAAGCACAATGCTCGAAACACGTCCTTTTGTACAATGCGCTATCATCTTATCACTTCCTTTTGTCGATATAATATTTCTACAACCACTTCTTTTCCCCCCTCCCCAGTCAATCGTCGTTGATACTATAAAGTTGCAACGATCTCTCTACCACTTCCTTTTTCCGAAGGATGTTTCATTTTTCTACACGATCTCTCTAATGTTCTACAGTTGCAACGGTCTCTCTCTCTACCACTTCCTTTTTCCGAAGGATGTCTCAATGTTCTACACGGTCTCTCTCTCTATCACTTCCCTTTTCCGCTTTCCAGTCAATCGTCGTCGTCGTCGTCGTCGTTGTCGTTGATACTATAATGTCCCCAAGGAAGAGTATTGATCAAATTATCACAAATGCGACGTTTATCATCGTACGGACTCAACGCCAATTTCATTTCGGATACCGAATACACCTGGTGCCGCTCAGACATTATACGATTACTGTTGACGCTCTTCTCCGTATAATTACGAAGGCATTCGATATAGTCTTCGAAACTTATATCCCTAACCGTGACATTCGTTCTGATACCTTTTATCTTTTTGGTTTCGCGACAGGTATCATCGTCATCGTGCACGCGAGTGGCATACATTTTCGAGCGGAGCCCTACAAATTCGGTCATAATTTTACCGCCGTTCTCGTCCTTCATCAATCCCAACATCTTTTTGTTCGCGATCGGAACACCGTACGCATTATTCTCTGGATAATTGCTAGTGTCATAGCGATAAATATCGCGTTTCAACATCTCGTACGCGTCATCGCATGCTATTTCGTATATCAAACTGTCTGTGTCCGTATACAGAATCTTACAGTTTTCTTTAAAATTCGGGTACATATAACCATAATGAAAATCATACATATGACACTTCGATATATCTAATACAGACATACCTACGTAAACGGGTTTATAAAATTTAATATTAACTTTTTTCAACTGAACCGCGACGAAATCCTCCGAGAATATCGTACAACTGTGAAAATTTGGCCTAGCTATCAGTCGCTCGATACCGTATCGACCGTTCCAACGAGAGAGTAATTTGACGCACGCGTGATTTCGAACGTTCTCCATTGTTTTTCCGAACACCGCGTTATTCATTAGTTTAAACAAATTCCTTGAAAAGTCGTTGCTCGCATTGGCACGCAATTGTGTGTTCAAATCAATGTAGCTGTTCAACCATCGAGATTGTTGAAACTCTAAAATTCTATGAATTTTTTTCAATTTCAAACCGTGTCTCAAACTTTGTTGCAGATATCGGTAATGTAAAACGTATCGTTCCTTATCGCGAAGCGTAGCCAACAACTTCCTTTGACTCGTCGCGATTGCCGTGTCGTGACTCGGACAAAACGGAAGATCCGCGTGAGCGTCATGAATTTCGCGCGGATACTCTAAATCCACCTCTAAAATGTATCCTACGGGACTATCGATTGGAATGGATTCGATACTAAAATTATCTATACTCGTCTGATCATCCATCCAGCGAAAATTGCTGTACGGTAGAGGTTGCGACATGGCCCAACCATACAAATTATTAATATCGAAATACATCAGATAGATGGACGGCTCGCTCGAGTCGTACGTCGACAAATACTTGTTGTTCGCGCGCGCATACCTGTGAGAACATTGACTCAGTCCACCGCGTATTCCACGCTCCACGAACAAAAGCATGGTCACGTCGGTGAGCAGCTCTAGCTCGATCTTCGTCATTTTTAACATCACGTCCCACGCGAAACCGGGGAGCGTGTAATAATGGGCTGGATCGAGTTTATAATTCTCAAGACAGTCGTCGCGAAAATTTTCAAAAATATCTGCCAACAACAGTACGTCCAATTTTAAGTACAAATCGCTGTACTGTCCTAACGTCTTTATAGCGAAACGTGACCAAACCATATTCGCGTGAAGGTAATCGGCGTCGGATATCTCGCTGGCGCATAACTGATTGTAAAATGCTTCGCGCGGTGGCAATTGCTTGTCGTTTAATTTATCGTATGACGTTAAATAGTCGTATGGGAAAACACCTTTTCTCGTTAAAAGATCGAAATCGCTGTCGGAAAGATGTGTAAATTCGCTTCGTACGACGCGCAGCTTGCTCTTGTTCAAATACGATGATAACTTGTCCAGACTGGAATTTAGGAATTTGAATGAATCGATAAACCGAAACTTTATCAACTTCTTGTAATCTCTCGCCTCCTGGTCAACGTGTTTCGTGAAAGAAATGTACCGCTCTTTTGTAAGCGGCAACACTTCTATATTCCCCTTGAACGCATTCGCCAATTCTTTGATGATAAAATGCGCATCGTAACCGGATAAATTATGAAAAACCACCGGTATCACGTACGTACATTGATAACACAAATTACAATCGCTATGCGCCGGACCGCGATACATACCCGTAATATGACAATGATCGCGCGCTTTTACATCACAATCGTTGAACGGTTTTTCACATATGTGGCAATGCGTGGCCTTAAGAAAATCTAATTCTTGCGCTTTGTTTAACGCCGTCATCGGCACCGTTTTATCGAGTATCGGCTGTAATTTTTCACTCAATTCGTACAACTTTTTCGCGAACCATGCCGAGCATCCCTCTTCTCTGGAACAAGCTTGATACTCGCACAAAGAAGCATTGTATCGACAATGTACGTAATAACCTATACTGAATACGCTGTGATGCTGATACCGCATACGCGCTCCACAACTCTGCCCTTCCTGTTTCTTCAGCAGACATTCCAAATCGGCGTAAATGATGAATGGCGTCGGTTCTTTGTACGCGTAGTTGCTAAACCGCAACCACATATCTTCCGAGGTTGGAAGCGTCAAAGCGCATTCGTTCATTCGATCGCAATCGTTTGCATGGGCGTCTAATTTCTCTTGCGATTGAAAATATTGCAGACATCTGAAGAGGAAAAAAAAATATAACATCAACACCGAAAAGAAAAAAATGTGTTCGACTTACCGATTGCAAATATGTTTGGCACACTTGTGCTTGCTAAGCTGCGATGAAACCAATCGCGATAAATTTCTTATACATGCGTAATGATTGTGCGAACCCCTCTGTAGAAAAAGCAAATTAACATGTTTGCTCCGTGTCTTCTCTGCCAGATGAAGCGTTCCGACCTTCTCACGCTCCCATTCAAACACGTTCACGGAAACGTCGTTTACTCGTTCGAATTTTTGAATATCTTTGACGGACATGGGTAGTTGAAAACCTTCGGTTCGAAGCACCGTACGATAATGCGGATAAGAGGTTGAACGCTCTGGATTTCTCACAACCGGGTAGAGACTGGCCACAACCGACCAAAAAAAACAGGCTTCATCGTCACTGTTGACGCTAATTACTGCTCTCTTCAGCTGTATCGTTCGAGGTATGCACGCATTGGTGACAACGCAACCAGCTTGCAGCGGTTGATACATGTTGCAATTCACTATTAGATATAGTATCTTCGATAGCGCCCATCCGCTGTCTCGTTCTTGAAACTCTTCCATCGATGTTAAAATCGTTGGTATAACGTCTTTCATGTACCATCGACGTAAATCACTCGTTCGAACAAGCGCAAAATTTCGCGTGTTGAAACTTTTCACCGAAACCATGTCGCGCAACACAAATTCTGCTTCCAACGTAATGTTCACTTTCATCGATGAATGCTCGTTCAGAAATTCCGTAATGCGTCTCGTAACCATCCGCTTCGCATGTTGCAAAAATTGACGGGGATCAATATGCTCAACGTTGATAACAACACCACTCGATATACGATTTCGAAACGTCGACTCGATATCTTCCCAACGAAGAGTCGATGCTCTCGCACCACCGCGATCGCGTAAACCTCGACCAACGCGCGACGAAAAACGATGATCCAGCGAAACGTTTAAACTTTTCAAACGACATATTAGCGATATTAAACTGAATTTCGCGCCTACCGATAATTCATCCTTCATACGAGACAAATAATTGGTACAGCATTGTAAAGTTTCGATATACGAACGAGACCATTCGCGATACTCGTCGATGGTTTTGATCAACATCGACATACGCGTTAGACACTTTAGCGTTTTTTTCAAAACCTCAATCATCTTGCACAAAATAATTTTTTCAACTTCAATTTCACATCATCCGTTAAATTACCAGTTCGTAAAAACACATTTATACTTCGCATCCAGTTAACACAATTCGACGTTCGCCCGTCTCTATTATATCCAATATCGTGGATGGTGATTCGACCGCGGGCCATGGCGACACAACTTGACTAAATCTCTTTGTATAAAAAAAACATATACGACTCGTAACGTCGTTTCGCATTAAACGTTCAATCATTGCATTCTGCTCGATGGAAAAACGATCGTTCAAATATAAATTTATAACGTGACTCCAAGCCAAATTTTTTAACGTTAAAACTGGCATCAATATTCCTCGCTCTAGAAACGTAAACGACGCTTTTTCATCGGTAAAAACGGAGGAGTCAAAACCAAACGAGACACGCAATGACGCTCCGATGCCAGCACTCCCGTGTAAACATAATCGGTTCTACGATATCGAAGCACCGATTTCCTTAAATACGACGACAATTTCCGTTTCGGTTTTAGGAAAACGAACACTCTTAAAAGATCAATGTTCTCGTTCCATACGTCGCGCAACAGGTCCAACAGTTTATACGCGAAAACCGCCACGTACGGGACTATGGCGGGCGGAGATCTCTTGCGAAAAACGCAATAAATCTCGCACGAAAAAACGCGAAAATATCGTTCCAAAATCTCTTTCGAATAATTATGAATGCCAAACTCGAATAACTTGGCTGCAGCAAATGATTGTAGCGAAGGCACCTCCACGTACTGCATAGCGACACAATTCGTATTTCGAATCTACGTCTAGTATTCATTGTTACATCCACATACATAATATTACAAACAAATACATTTGCACAAAAGGAAAAAACGGAGGATGTGGTACTACGAGAGAAACCGAAAAATGCGCGAGAGAGAAATCGGAGCGGAATAACGAAAGCGAAGGATGTGGTACTACGAGAGAGAAATCAGAGCGGAGTAACGAAAAGGACGTGAGATGGAGAGAACAGAAAGAGCGAGAGAAACAGCATGAACCACTCCACAGGAAGAATCTTAAAATGCAGGATGACGAAAAGGATGCGGCTGAAAAAAAAAATGCATCGGTGATAACGAGACGCGCGATAACGGATGTGTCCAAACCGCAGTCACAGACGCGCGATAACGGATATGCAGAAAAACCGCAAAGCGCGAAATCCCCCCACTCTTGCACGCGCGATAACGGATATGCATGCGCGATAACGCCGAAACCGCAAAGCGCGAGATCCCCCCCTCTTGCCCCGCAAGAGAAAAACCCCCCTCGCCCATTGAGTTAGAACCCCCATTATATATCTACTGAAGTGTGCACTGCAAATTGTGAACTGTGATCGGCGAATTGTGAACTGTGGACTGTGAACTGTGGACAGTGAACTCTGAACTGTGAACTGTGAACTGTGAAGTGTGCACCCCAAATTGTGAACTGTGAAATGCGAATTGTGAACTGTGAACTGTGAAATGAAGGCTGTGGACTGTGAATTCTGATCTGAGAACTGTGAACTGCGAACTGTGAACTGTGTTTTGTGAACTTTGAACTGTGAACTGTGAACTGTGAACGGCGAATTGTGAACTGTGAACTGTGAACTGTGAACAGCGAACTGTGAACTGTGATTTGTGAACTGTGAACCGTGAACTGTGAACTGTGAACTGTGAACTGTGAGCTATGAACTTTGAAGTGTGCACTGCAAATTGTGAACTGTGATCAGCGAATTGTGAACTGTGGACTGTGAACTGTGGACAGTGAACTCTCAACTGTGAACTGTGAACTGTGAACTGTGAAGTGTGAACTGTGAACTGTGAACTGTGAACTGTGAACTGTGAACTGTGAAGTGTGCACTGCAAATTGTGAACTGTGAACGGCGAATTGTGAACTGTGAACTGTGAACTGTGAACGGTGAACTGTGAGCTATGAACTTTGAAGTGTGCGCTGCAAATTGTGAACTGTGATCAGCGAATTGTGAACTGTGGACAGTGAACACTGAACTGTGAACTGTGAGCTGTGAACTGTGAAGTGTGCACTGCAAATTGTGAACTGTGAACGGCGAATTGGGAACTGTGAACTGTAAAGTCTCATCTGTGAACTGTGAACTGCGAACTGTGAACTGTGAACTGTGAACTGTAAGCTGTGAACTGTGAAATTTGCACTGCAAATTGTGAACTGTGATCAGCGAATTGTGAACTGTGGACTGTGAACTGTGGACAGTGAACTCTCAACTGTGAACTGTGAACTGTGAACTGTGAAGTGTGAACTGTGAACTGTGAACTGTGAACTGTGAACTGTGAACTGTGAAGTGTGCACTGCAAATTGTGAACTGTGAACGGCGAATTGTGAACTGTGAACTGTGAACTGTGAACGGTGAACTGTGAGCTATGAACTTTGAAGTGTGCGCTGCAAATTGTGAACTGTGATCAGCGAATTGTGAACTGTGGACAGTGAACACTGAACTGTGAACTGTGAGCTGTGAACTGTGAAGTGTGCACTGCAAATTGTGAACTGTGAACGGCGAATTGGGAACTGTGAACTGTAAAGTCTCATCTGTGAACTGTGAACTGCGAACTGTGAACTGTGAACTGTGAACTGTAAGCTGTGAACTGTGAAATTTGCACTGCAAATTGTGAACTGTGAACGGCGAATTGTGAACTGTGAACTGTGAACTGTGAACTGTGAACTGTGAACTGTGAACTGTGAACTGTGAACTGTGAACTGTGAACTGTGAACTGTGAACTGTGAACTGTGAACTGTGAACTGTGAACTGTGAACTGTGAACTGTGAACTGTGAACTGTGAACTGTGAACTGTGAACTGTGAACTGTGAACTGTGAACTGTGAACTGTGAACTGTGAACTGTGAACTGTGAACTGTGAACTGTGAACTGTGAACTGTGAACTGTGAACTGTGAACTGTGAACTGTGAACTGTGAACTGTGAACTGTGAACTGTGAACTGTGAACTGTGAACTGTGAACTGTGAACTGTGAGCTGTAAACTGTGAAGTGTGCACTGCAAATTGTGAACAGTGATCGGCGAATTGTGAACTGTGCACTGTGAACTGTGAACTCTGAACTGTGAACTGTGAGCTGTGAACTGTGAAGTGTGCACTGCAAATTGTGAACTGTGATCGGCGAATTGTGAACTGTGCACTGTGCACTGTGGACAGTGAACACTGAACTGTGAACTGTGAGCTGTGAACTGTGAAGTGTGCACTGCAAATTGTGAACTGTGAACGGCGAATTGGGAACTGTGAACTGTAAAGTCTCATCTGTGAACTGTGAACTGCGAACTGTGAACTGTGAACTGTGAACTGTAAGCTGTGAACTGTGAAATTTGCACTGCAAATTGTGAACTGTGATCAGCGAATTGTGAACTGTGGACTGTGAACTGTGGACAGTGAACTCTCAACTGTGAACTGTGAACTGTGAACTGTGAAGTGTGAACTGTGAACTGTGAACTGTGAACTGTGAACTGTGAACTGTGAAGTGTGCACTGCAAATTGTGAACTGTGAACGGCGAATTGTGAACTGTGAACTGTGAACTGTGAACGGTGAACTGTGAGCTATGAACTTTGAAGTGTGCGCTGCAAATTGTGAACTGTGATCAGCGAATTGTGAACTGTGGACAGTGAACACTGAACTGTGAACTGTGAGCTGTGAACTGTGAAGTGTGCACTGCATATTGTGAACTGTGAACGGCGAATTGGGAACTGTGAACTGTAAAGTCTCATCTGTGAACTGTGAACTGCGAACTGTGAACTGTGAACTGTGAACTGTAAGCTGTGAACTGTGAAATTTGCACTGCAAATTGTGAACTGTGAACGGCGAATTGTGAACTGTGAACTGTGAACTGTGAACTGTGAACTGTGAACTGTGAACTGTGAACTGTGAACTGTGAACTGTGAACTGTGAACTGTGAACTGTGAACTGTGAACTGTGAACTGTGAACTGTGAACTGTGAACTGTGAACTGTGAACTGTGAACTGTGAACTGTGAACTGTGAACTGTGAACTGTGAACTGTGAACTGTGAACTGTGAACTGTGAACTGTGAACTGTGAACTGTGAACTGTGAACTGTGAACTGTGAACTGTGAACTGTGAACTGTGAACTGTGAACTGTGAACTGTGAACTGTGAACTGTGAGCTGTAAACTGTGAAGTGTGCACTGCAAATTGTGAACAGTGATCGGCGAATTGTGAACTGTGCACTGTGAACTGTGAACTCTGAACTGTGAACTGTGAGCTGTGAACTGTGAAGTGTGCACTGCAAATTGTGAACTGTGATCGGCGAATTGTGAACTGTGCACTGTGCACTGTGAACTGTGAACTCTGAACTGTGACCTGTGAGCTGTGAACTGTGAAGTGTGCACTGCAAATTGTGAACTGTGGACTGTGAACTGTGAACTGTGAACTCTGAACTGTGAACTGTGAGCTGTGAACTGTGAAGTGTGCACTCCAAATTGTGAACTGTGAAATGCGAATTGTGAACTGTGAACTGTGAACTGTGAACTGTGAACTGTGAACTGTGAACTGTGAACTGTGAACTGTGAACTGTGAACTGTGAACTGTGAACTGTGAACTGTGAACTGTGAAGTGTGCACTTCAAATTGTGAACTGTGAACGGCGAATTGTGAACTGTGAACTGTGAAATGAAGACTGTGAACTGTAAACTCTGATCTGTGAACTGTGAACTGTGAACTGTGAACTGGGCAGTGTGAACTGTGAACTGTGAACTGTGAACTGTGAGCTGTGAACTTTGTAGTGTGCACTGCAAATTGTGAACTGTGATCGGCGAATTGGGAACTGTGAACTGTAAAGTCTCATCTGTGAACTGTGAACTGCGAACTGTGTACTGTGAACTGTGAACTGTAAGCTGGGAACTGTGAGCTGTACACTGTGAACTGTGAGCTGTGGACTGTGAACTGTGAACTGTGAACTCCGAACTGTGAACTGTGAACTGTGAGCTGTACACTGTGAACTGTGAGCTGTGAACTGTGAAGTGTGCACTGCAAATTGTGAACTGTGATCGGAGAATTGTGAACTGTGAACTGTGACCTGTGAACTCTGAACTGTGAACTGTGAACTGTGAACTGTGAACTGTGAACTGTGAACTGTGAACTGTGAGGTGTGAACTGCGAATTGTGAACTGTGATTTGTGAACTGTGAACTGTGAACTGTGAACTGTGAACTCCGAACTGTACACTGTGAACTGTGGGCTGTGAACTGTGAACTGTGAGCTGTAAACTGTGAAGTGTGCACTGCAAATTGTGAACTGTGAACTCTGAACTGTGAATTGTGAGCTGTGAACTGTGAAGTGTGCACTGCAAATTGTGAACTGTGAACGGCGAATTGTGAACTGTAAACTGTCAACTCTGATCTGTGAACTGTGAACTGCGAACTGTGAACTGTGATTTGTGAACTTTGAACTGTGAACTGTGAACTGTGAGCTGTGAACTTTGAAGTGTGCACTGCAAATTGTGAACTGTGATCGGCGAATTGTGAACTGTGAACTGTAAAGTCTCATCTGTGAACTGTGAACTGCGAACTGTGAACTGTGAACTGTAAGCTGTGAACTGTGAACTGTGAACTGTGAACTGTGAACTGTGAACTGTGAACTGTGAACTGTGAACTGTGAGGTGTGAACTTTGAAGTGTGCATTGCAAATTGTGAAGTGTGATCGGCGAATAGTGAACTGTGAACGGCGAATTGTGAACTGTGAACTGTGAAATGAAGACTGTGAACTGTAAACTCTGATGTGTGAACTGTGAACTGCGAACTGTGAACTGTGAACTGTGAACTGTGAACTGTGAACTGTGAACTGTGAACTGTGAACTGTGAACTGTGAACTGTGAACTGTGAACTGTGAACTGTAAACTGTGAAGTGTGCACTGCAAATTGTGAACTGTGAACTCTGAACTGTGAACTGTGAGCTGTGAACTGTGAAGTGTGCACTGCAAATTGTGAACTGTGAACGGCGAATTGTGAACTGTGAACTGTGAACTCTGATCTGTGAACTGTGAACTGCGAACTGTGAACTGTGAGGTGTGAACTTTGAAGTGTGCACTGCAAATTGTGAACTGTGATCGGCGAATTGTGAACTGTGAACGGCGAATTGTGAACTGTGAACTGTGAAATGAAGACTGTGAACTGTAAACTCTGATGTGTGAACTGTGAACTGCGAACTGTGAACTGTGATTTGTGAACTGTGAACTGTGAACTGTGATCTGTGAACTGTGAGCTGTGAACTTTGAAGTGTGCACTGCAAATTATGAACTGTGATCGGCGGATTGTGAACTGTGGACTGTGAACTGTGGACAGTGAACTCTGAACTGTGAAGTGTGCACTTCAAATTGTGAACTGTGAACGGCCAATTGTGAACTGTGAACTGAGAAATGAAGGCTGTGAACTGTAAACTCTGATCTGTGAACTGTGAACTGCGAATTGTGAACTGTGATTTGTGAACTGTAAACTGTGAACTGGGCAGTGTGAACTGTGAACTGTGAACTGTGAACTGTGAACTGTGAGCTGTGAACTTTGAAGTGTGCACTGCAAATTGTGAACTGTGATCGGCGAATTGTGAACTGTGAACTGTAAAGTCTCATCTGTGAACTGTGAACTGTGAACTGTGAACTGTGAACTGTGAACTGTGAACTGTGAACTGTGAACTGTGAAGTGTGCACTTCAAATTGTGAACTGTGAACGGCGAATTGTGAACTGTGAACTGTGAAATGAAGACTGTGAACTGTAAACTCTGATCTGTGAACTGTGAACTGTGAACTGTGAACTGGGCAGTGTGAACTGTGAACTGTGAACTGTGAACTGGGCAGTGTGAACTGTGAACTGTGAACTGTGAACTGTGAGCTGTGATCTTTGTAGTGTGCACTGCAAATTGTGAACTGTGATCGGCGAATTGGGAACTGTGAACTGTAAAGTCTCATCTGTGAACTGTGAACTGCGAACTGTGTACTGTGAACTGTGAACTGTAAGCTGGGAACTGTGAGCTGTACACTGTGAACTGTGAGCTGTGGACTGTGAACTGTGAACTGTGAACTCCGAACTGTGAACTGTGAACTGTGAGCTGTACACTGTGAACTGTGAGCTGTGAACTGTGAAGTGTGCACTGCAAATTGTGAACTGTGATCGGAGAATTGTGAACTGTGAACTGTGACCTGTGAACTCTGAACTGTGAACTGTGAACTGTGAACTGTGAACTGTGAACTGTGAACTGTGAACTGTGAGGTGTGAACTGCGAATTGTGAACTGTGATTTGTGAACTGTGAACTGTGAACTGTGAACTGTGAACTCCGAACTGTACACTGTGAACTGTGGGCTGTGAACTGTGAACTGTGAGCTGTAAACTGTGAAGTGTGCACTGCAAATTGTGAACTGTGAACTCTGAACTGTGAATTGTGAGCTGTGAACTGTGAAGTGTGCACTGCAAATTGTGAACTGTGAACGGCGAATTGTGAACTGTAAACTGTCAACTCTGATCTGTGAACTGTGAACTGCGAACTGTGAACTGTGATTTGTGAACTTTGAACTGTGAACTGTGAACTGTGAGCTGTGAACTTTGAAGTGTGCACTGCAAATTGTGAACTGTGATCGGCGAATTGTGAACTGTGAAGTGTAAAGTCTCATCTGTGAACTGTGAACTGCGAACTGTGAACTGTGAACTGTAAGCTGTGAACTGTGAACTGTGAACTGTGAACTGTGAACTGTGAACTGTGAACTGTGAACTTTGAACTGTGAACTGTGAGGTGTGAACTTTGAAGTGTGCATTGCAAATTGTGAAGTGTGATCGGCGAATAGTGAAGTGTGAACGGCGAATTGTGAACTGTGAACTGTGAAATGAAGACTGTGAACTGTAAACTCTGATGTGTGAACTGTGAACTGCGAACTGTGAACTGTGAACTGTGAACTGTGAACTGTGAACTGTGAACTGTGAACTGTGAACTGTGAACTGTGAACTGTGAACTGTGAACTGTGAACTGTAAACTGTGAAGTGTGCACTGCAAATTGTGAACTGTGATCGGCGAATTGTGAACTGTGAACGGCGAATTGTGAACTGTGAACTGTGAAATGAAGACTGTGAACTGTAAACTCTGATGTGTGAACTGTGAACTGCGAACTGTGAACTGTGATTTGTGAACTGTGAACTGTGAACTGTGATCTGTGAACTGTGAGCTGTGAACTTTGAAGTGTGCACTGCAAATTATGAACTGTGATCGGCGGATTGTGAACTGTGGACTGTGAACTGTGGACAGTGAACTCTGAACTGTGAAGTGTGCACTTCAAATTGTGAACTGTGAACGGCCAATTGTGAACTGTGAACTGAGAAATGAAGGCTGTGAACTGTAAACTCTGATCTGTGAACTGTGAACTGCGAATTGTGAACTGTGATTTGTGAACTGTAAACTGTGAACTGGGCAGTGTGAACTGTGAACTGTGAACTGTGAACTGTGAACTGTGAGCTGTGAACTTTGAAGTGTGCACTGCAAATTGTGAACTGTGATCGGCGAATTGTGAACTGTGAACTGTAAAGTCTCATCTGTGAACTGTGAACTGCGAACTGTGAACTGTGAACTGTAAGCTGTGAACTGTGAACTGTGAACTGTGAACTGTGAACTGTGAACTGTGAACTGTGAACTGTGAACTGTGAACTGTGAACTGTGAACTGTGAACTGTGAACTGTGAACTGTGAACTGTGAACTGTGAACTGTGAACTGTGAACTGTGAACTGTGAACTGTGAACTGTGAACTGTGAACTGTGAACTGTGAACTGTGAGCTGTAAACTGTGAAGTGTGCACTGCAAATTGTGAACAGTGATCGGCGAATTGTGAACTGTGCACTGTGAACTGTGAACTCTGAACTGTGAACTGTGAGCTGTGAACTGTGAAGTGTGCACTGCAAATTGTGAACTGTGATCGGCGAATTGTGAACTGTGCACTGTGCACTGTGAACTGTGAACTCTGAACTGTGACCTGTGAGCTGTGAACTGTGAAGTGTGCACTGCAAATTGTGAACTGTGGACTGTGAACTGTGAACTGTGAACTCTGAACTGTGAACTGTGAGCTGTGAACTGTGAAGTGTGCACTCCAAATTGTGAACTGTGAAATGCGAATTGTGAACTGTGAACTGTGAACTGTGAACTGTGAACTGTGAACTGTGAACTGTGAACTGTGAACTGTGAACTGTGAACTGTGAACTGTGAACTGTGAACTGTGAACTGTGAAGTGTGCACTTCAAATTGTGAACTGTGAACGGCGAATTGTGAACTGTGAACTGTGAAATGAAGACTGTGAACTGTAAACTCTGATCTGTGAACTGTGAACTGTGAACTGTGAACTGGGCAGTGTGAACTGTGAACTGTGAACTGTGAACTGTGAGCTGTGAACTTTGTAGTGTGCACTGCAAATTGTGAACTGTGATCGGCGAATTGGGAACTGTGAACTGTAAAGTCTCATCTGTGAACTGTGAACTGCGAACTGTGTACTGTGAACTGTGAACTGTAAGCTGGGAACTGTGAGCTGTACACTGTGAACTGTGAGCTGTGGACTGTGAACTGTGAACTGTGAACTCCGAACTGTGAACTGTGAACTGTGAGCTGTACACTGTGAACTGTGAGCTGTGAACTGTGAAGTGTGCACTGCAAATTGTGAACTGTGATCGGAGAATTGTGAACTGTGAACTGTGACCTGTGAACTCTGAACTGTGAACTGTGAACTGTGAACTGTGAACTGTGAACTGTGAACTGTGAACTGTGAGGTGTGAACTGCGAATTGTGAACTGTGATTTGTGAACTGTGAACTGTGAACTGTGAACTGTGAACTGTGAACTCCGAACTGTACACTGTGAACTGTGGGCTGTGAACTGTGAACTGTGAGCTGTAAACTGTGAAGTGTGCACTGCAAATTGTGAACTGTGAACTCTGAACTGTGAATTGTGAGCTGTGAACTGTGAAGTGTGCACTGCAAATTGTGAACTGTGAACGGCGAATTGTGAACTGTAAACTGTCAACTCTGATCTGTGAACTGTGAACTGCGAACTGTGAACTGTGATTTGTGAACTTTGAACTGTGAACTGTGAACTGTGAGCTGTGAACTTTGAAGTGTGCACTGCAAATTGTGAACTGTGATCGGCGAATTGTGAACTGTGAACTGTAAAGTCTCATCTGTGAACTGTGAACTGCGAACTGTGAACTGTGAACTGTAAGCTGTGAACTGTGAACTGTGAACTGTGAACTGTGAACTGTGAACTGTGAACTGTGAACTGTGAACTGTGAACTGTGAGGTGTGAACTTTGAAGTGTGCATTGCAAATTGTGAAGTGTGATCGGCGAATAGTGAACTGTGAACGGCGAATTGTGAACTGTGAACTGTGAAATGAAGACTGTGAACTGTAAACTCTGATGTGTGAACTGTGAACTGCGAACTGTGAACTGTGAACTGTGAACTGTGAACTGTGAACTGTGAACTGTGAACTGTGAACTGTGAACTGTGAACTGTGAACTGTGAACTGTAAACTGTGAAGTGTGCACTGCAAATTGTGAACTGTGAACTCTGAACTGTGAACTGTGAGCTGTGAACTGTGAAGTGTGCACTGCAAATTGTGAACTGTGAACGGCGAATTGTGAACTGTGAACTGTGAACTCTGATCTGTGAACTGTGAACTGCGAACTGTGAACTGTGAGGTGTGAACTTTGAAGTGTGCACTGCAAATTGTGAACTGTGATCGGCGAATTGTGAACTGTGAACGG
The DNA here is from genome assembly GCA_963971365.1 of Lasioglossum villosulum. NCBI lineage: Eukaryota > Metazoa > Arthropoda > Insecta > Hymenoptera > Halictidae > Lasioglossum > Lasioglossum villosulum. Next base: position 30,887,452 of record OZ020495.1, read on the forward strand.
CGAATTGTGAACTGTGAACTGTGAAATGAAGACTGTGAACTGTAAACTCTGATGTGTGAACTGTGAACTGCGAACTGTGAACTGTGATTTGTGAACTGTGAACTGTGAACTGTGATCTGTGAACTGTGAGCTGTGAACTTTGAAGTGTGCACTGCAAATTATGAACTGTGATCGGCGGATTGTGAACTGTGGACTGTGAACTGTGGACAGTGAACTCTGAACTGTGAAGTGTGCACTTCAAATTGTGAACTGTGAACGGCCAATTGTGAACTGTGAACTGAGAAATGAAGGCTGTGAACTGTAAACTCTGATCTGTGAACTGTGAACTGCGAATTGTGAACTGTGATTTGTGAACTGTAAACTGTGAACTGGGCAGTGTGAACTGTGAACTGTGAACTGTGAACTGTGAACTGTGAGCTGTGAACTTTGAAGTGTGCACTGCAAATTGTGAACTGTGATCGGCGAATTGTGAACTGTGAACTGTAAAGTCTCATCTGTGAACTGTGAACTGTGAACTGTGAACTGTGAACTGTGAACTGTGAACTGTGAACTGTGAACTGTGAACTGTGAACTGTGAAGTGTGCACTTCAAATTGTGAACTGTGAACGGCGAATTGTGAACTGTGAACTGTGAAATGAAGACTGTGAACTGTAAACTCTGATCTGTGAACTGTGAACTGTGAACTGTGAACTGGGCAGTGTGAACTGTGAACTGTGAACTGTGAACTGGGCAGTGTGAACTGTGAACTGTGAACTGTGAACTGTGAGCTGTGATCTTTGTAGTGTGCACTGCAAATTGTGAACTGTGATCGGCGAATTGGGAACTGTGAACTGTAAAGTCTCATCTGTGAACTGTGAACTGCGAACTGTGTACTGTGAACTGTGAACTGTAAGCTGGGAACTGTGAGCTGTACACTGTGAACTGTGAGCTGTGGACTGTGAACTGTGAACTGTGAACTCCGAACTGTGAACTGTGAACTGTGAGCTGTACACTGTGAACTGTGAGCTGTGAACTGTGAAGTGTGCACTGCAAATTGTGAACTGTGATCGGAGAATTGTGAACTGTGAACTGTGACCTGTGAACTCTGAACTGTGAACTGTGAACTGTGAACTGTGAACTGTGAACTGTGAGGTGTGAACTGCGAATTGTGAACTGTGATTTGTGAACTGTGAACTGTGAACTGTGAACTGTGAACTCCGAACTGTACACTGTGAACTGTGGGCTGTGAACTGTGAACTGTGAGCTGTAAACTGTGAAGTGTGCACTGCAAATTGTGAACTGTGAACTCTGAACTGTGAATTGTGAGCTGTGAACTGTGAAGTGTGCACTGCAAATTGTGAACTGTGAACGGCGAATTGTGAACTGTAAACTGTCAACTCTGATCTGTGAACTGTGAACTGCGAACTGTGAACTGTGATTTGTGAACTTTGAACTGTGAACTGTGAACTGTGAGCTGTGAACTTTGAAGTGTGCACTGCAAATTGTGAACTGTGATCGGCGAATTGTGAACTGTGAACTGTAAAGTCTCATCTGTGAACTGTGAACTGCGAACTGTGAACTGTGAACTGTAAGCTGTGAACTGTGAACTGTGAACTGTGAACTGTGAACTGTGAACTGTGAACTGTGAACTGTGAACTGTGAGGTGTGAACTTTGAAGTGTGCATTGCAAATTGTGAAGTGTGATCGGCGAATAGTGAACTGTGAACGGCGAATTGTGAACTGTGAACTGTGAAATGAAGACTGTGAACTGTAAACTCTGATGTGTGAACTGTGAACTGCGAACTGTGAACTGTGAACTGTGAACTGTGAACTGTGAACTGTGAACTGTGAACTGTGAACTGTGAACTGTGAACTGTGAACTGTGAACTGTAAACTGTGAAGTGTGCACTGCAAATTGTGAACTGTGAACTCTGAACTGTGAACTGTGAGCTGTGAACTGTGAAGTGTGCACTGCAAATTGTGAACTGTGAACGGCGAATTGTGAACTGTGAACTGTGAACTCTGATCTGTGAACTGTGAACTGCGAACTGTGAACTGTGAGGTGTGAACTTTGAAGTGTGCACTGCAAATTGTGAACTGTGATCGGCGAATTGTGAACTGTGAACGGCGAATTGTGAACTGTGAACTGTGAAATGAAGACTGTGAACTGTAAACTCTGATGTGTGAACTGTGAACTGCGAACTGTGAACTGTGATTTGTGAACTGTGAACTGTGAACTGTGATCTGTGAACTGTGAGCTGTGAACTTTGAAGTGTGCACTGCAAATTATGAACTGTGATCGGCGGATTGTGAACTGTGGACTGTGAACTGTGGACAGTGAACTCTGAACTGTGAAGTGTGCACTTCAAATTGTGAACTGTGAACGGCCAATTGTGAACTGTGAACTGAGAAATGAAGGCTGTGAACTGTAAACTCTGATCTGTGAACTGTGAACTGCGAATTGTGAACTGTGATTTGTGAACTGTAAACTGTGAACTGGGCAGTGTGAACTGTGAACTGTGAACTGTGAACTGTGAACTGTGAGCTGTGAACTTTGAAGTGTGCACTGCAAATTGTGAACTGTGATCGGCGAATTGTGAACTGTGAACTGTAAAGTCTCATCTGTGAACTGTGAACTGCGAACTGTGAACTGTGAACTGTAAGCTGTGAACTGTGAACTGTGAACTGTGAACTGTGAACTGTGAACTGTGAACTGTGAACTGTGAACTGTGAACTGTGAGGTGTGAACTTTGAAGTGTGCATTGCAAATTGTGAAGTGTGATCGGCGAATAGTGAACTGTGAACGGCGAATTGTGAACTGTGAACTGTGAAATGAAGACTGTGAACTGTAAACTCTGATGTGTGAACTGTGAACTGCGAACTGTGAACTGTGAACTGTGAACTGTGAACTGTGAACTGTGAACTGTGAACTGTGAACTGTAAACTGTGAAGTGTGCACTGCAAATTGTGAACTGTGAACTCTGAACTGTGAGCTGTGAACTGTGAAGTGTGCACTGCAAATTGTGAACTGTGAACGGCGAATTGTGAACTGTGAACTGTGAACTCTGATCTGTGAACTGTGAACTGCGAACTGTGAACTGTGAGGTGTGAACTTTGAAGTGTGCACTGCAAATTGTGAACTGTGATCGGCGAATTGTGAACTGTGAACGGCGAATTGTGAACTGTGAACTGTGAAATGAAGACTGTGAACTGTAAACTCTGATGTGTGAACTGTGAACTGCGAACTGTGAACTGTGATTTGTGAACTGTGAACTGTGAACTGTGATCTGTGAACTGTGAGCTGTGAACTTTGAAGTGTGCACTGCAAATTATGAACTGTGATCGGCGGATTGTGAACTGTGGACTGTGAACTGTGGACAGTGAACTCTGAACTGTGAAGTGTGCACTTCAAATTGTGAACTGTGAACGGCCAATTGTGAACTGTGAACTGAGAAATGAAGGCTGTGAACTGTAAACTCTGATCTGTGAACTGTGAACTGCGAATTGTGAACTGTGATTTGTGAACTGTAAACTGTGAACTGGGCAGTGTGAACTGTGAACTGTGAACTGTGAACTGTGAACTGTGAGCTGTGAACTTTGAAGTATGCACTGCAAATTGTGAACTGTGATCAGCGAATTGTGAACTGTGAACTGTAAAGTCTCATCTGTGAACTGTGAACTGTGAACTGTGAACTGTGAACTGTGAACTGTGAACTGTGAACTGTGAACTGTGAACTGTGAACTGTGAACTGTGAACTGTGAACTGTGAACTGTGAACTGTGAACTGTGAACTGTGAACTGTGAACTGTGAACTGTGAACTGTGAACTGTGAACTGTGAACTGTGAACTGTGAGCTGTAAACTGTGAAGTGTGCACTGCAAATTGTGAACAGTGATCGGCGAATTGTGAACTGTGCACTGTGAACTGTGAACTCTGAACTGTGAACTGTGAGCTGTGAACTGTGAAGTGTGCACTGCAAATTGTGAACTGTGATCGGCGAATTGTGAACTGTGCACTGTGCACTGTGAACTGTGAACTCTGAACTGTGACCTGTGAGCTGTGAACTGTGAAGTGTGCACTGCAAATTGTGAACTGTGGACTGTGAACTGTGAACTGTGAACTCTGAACTGTGAACTGTGAGCTGTGAACTGTGAAGTGTGCACTCCAAATTGTGAACTGTGAAATGCGAATTGTGAACTGTGAACTGTGAACTGTGAACTGTGAACTGTGAACTGTGAACTGTGAACTGTGAACTGTGAACTGTGAACTGTGAACTGTGAACTGTGAACTGTGAACTGTGAAGTGTGCACTTCAAATTGTGAACTGTGAACGGCGAATTGTGAACTGTGAACTGTGAAATGAAGACTGTGAACTGTAAACTCTGATCTGTGAACTGTGAACTGTGAACTGTGAACTGGGCAGTGTGAACTGTGAACTGTGAACTGTGAACTGTGAACTGTGAGCTGTGAACTTTGAAGTGTGCACTTCAAATTGTGAACTGTGAACGGCGAATTGTGAACTGTGAACTGTGAAATGAAGACTGTGAACTGTAAACTCTGATCTGTGAACTGTGAACTGTGAACTGTGAACTGGGCAGTGTGAACTGTGAACTGTGAACTGTGAACTGGGCAGTGTGAACTGTGAACTGTGAACTGTGAACTGTGAGCTGTGATCTTTGTAGTGTGCACTGCAAATTGTGAACTGTGATCGGCGAATTGGGAACTGTGAACTGTAAAGTCTCATCTGTGAACTGTGAACTGCGAACTGTGTACTGTGAACTGTGAACTGTAAGCTGGGAACTGTGAGCTGTACACTGTGAACTGTGAGCTGTGGACTGTGAACTGTGAACTGTGAACTCCGAACTGTGAACTGTGAACTGTGAGCTGTACACTGTGAACTGTGAGCTGTGAACTGTGAAGTGTGCACTGCAAATTGTGAACTGTGATCGGAGAATTGTGAACTGTGAACTGTGACCTGTGAACTCTGAACTGTGAACTGTGAACTGTGAACTGTGAACTGTGAACTGTGAACTGTGAACTGTGAGGTGTGAACTGCGAATTGTGAACTGTGATTTGTGAACTGTGAACTGTGAACTGTGAACTGTGAACTCCGAACTGTACACTGTGAACTGTGGGCTGTGAACTGTGAACTGTGAGCTGTAAACTGTGAAGTGTGCACTGCAAATTGTGAACTGTGAACTCTGAACTGTGAATTGTGAGCTGTGAACTGTGAAGTGTGCACTGCAAATTGTGAACTGTGAACGGCGAATTGTGAACTGTAAACTGTCAACTCTGATCTGTGAACTGTGAACTGCGAACTGTGAACTGTGATTTGTGAACTTTGAACTGTGAACTGTGAACTGTGAGCTGTGAACTTTGAAGTGTGCACTGCAAATTGTGAACTGTGATCGGCGAATTGTGAACTGTGAACTGTAAAGTCTCATCTGTGAACTGTGAACTGCGAACTGTGAACTGTGAACTGTAAGCTGTGAACTGTGAACTGTGAAGTGTGCACTGCAAATTGTGAACTGTGATCGGAGAATTGTGAACTGTGAACTGTGACCTGTGAACTCTGAACTGTGAACTGTGAACTGTGAACTGTGAACTGTGAACTGTGAACTGTGAACTGTGAGGTGTGAACTGCGAATTGTGAACTGTGATTTGTGAACTGTGAACTGTGAACTGTGAACTGTGAACTCCGAACTGTACACTGTGAACTGTGGGCTGTGAACTGTGAACTGTGAGCTGTAAACTGTGAAGTGTGCACTGCAAATTGTGAACTGTGAACTCTGAACTGTGAATTGTGAGCTGTGAACTGTGAAGTGTGCACTGCAAATTGTGAACTGTGAACGGCGAATTGTGAACTGTAAACTGTCAACTCTGATCTGTGAACTGTGAACTGCGAACTGTGAACTGTGATTTGTGAACTTTGAACTGTGAACTGTGAACTGTGAGCTGTGAACTTTGAAGTGTGCACTGCAAATTGTGAACTGTGATCGGCGAATTGTGAACTGTGAACTGTAAAGTCTCATCTGTGAACTGTGAACTGCGAACTGTGAACTGTGAACTGTAAGCTGTGAACTGTGAACTGTGAACTGTGAACTGTGAACTGTGAACTGTGAACTGTGAACTGTGAACTGTGAGGTGTGAACTTTGAAGTGTGCATTGCAAATTGTGAAGTGTGATCGGCGAATAGTGAACTGTGAACGGCGAATTGTGAACTGTGAACTGTGAAATGAAGACTGTGAACTGTAAACTCTGATGTGTGAACTGTGAACTGCGAACTGTGAACTGTGAACTGTGAACTGTGAACTGTGAACTGTGAACTGTGAACTGTGAACTGTGAACTGTGAACTGTGAACTGTGAACTGTAAACTGTGAAGTGTGCACTGCAAATTGTGAACTGTGAACTCTGAACTGTGAACTGTGAGCTGTGAACTGTGAAGTGTGCACTGCAAATTGTGAACTGTGAACGGCGAATTGTGAACTGTGAACTGTGAACTCTGATCTGTGAACTGTGAACTGCGAACTGTGAACTGTGAGGTGTGAACTTTGAAGTGTGCACTGCAAATTGTGAACTGTGATCGGCGAATTGTGAACTGTGAACGGCGAATTGTGAACTGTGAACTGTGAAATGAAGACTGTGAACTGTAAACTCTGATGTGTGAACTGTGAACTGCGAACTGTGAACTGTGATTTGTGAACTGTGAACTGTGAACTGTGATCTGTGAACTGTGAGCTGTGAACTTTGAAGTGTGCACTGCAAATTATGAACTGTGATCGGCGGATTGTGAACTGTGGACTGTGAACTGTGGACAGTGAACTCTGAACTGTGAAGTGTGCACTTCAAATTGTGAACTGTGAACGGCCAATTGTGAACTGTGAACTGAGAAATGAAGGCTGTGAACTGTAAACTCTGATCTGTGAACTGTGAACTGCGAATTGTGAACTGTGATTTGTGAACTGTAAACTGTGAACTGGGCAGTGTGAACTGTGAACTGTGAACTGTGAACTGTGAACTGTGAGCTGTGAACTTTGAAGTGTGCACTGCAAATTGTGAACTGTGATCGGCGAATTGTGAACTGTGAACTGTAAAGTCTCATCTGTGAACTGTGAACTGTGAACTGTGAACTGTGAACTGTGAACTGTGAACTGTGAACTGTGAACTGTGAACTGTGAAGTGTGCACTTCAAATTGTGAACTGTGAACGGCGAATTGTGAACTGTGAACTGTGAAATGAAGACTGTGAACTGTAAACTCTGATCTGTGAACTGTGAACTGTGAACTGTGAACTGGGCAGTGTGAACTGTGAACTGTGAACTGTGAACTGGGCAGTGTGAACTGTGAACTGTGAACTGTGAACTGTGAGCTGTGATCTTTGTAGTGTGCACTGCAAATTGTGAACTGTGATCGGCGAATTGGGAACTGTGAACTGTAAAGTCTCATCTGTGAACTGTGAACTGCGAACTGTGTACTGTGAACTGTGAACTGTAAGCTGGGAACTGTGAGCTGTACACTGTGAACTGTGAGCTGTGGACTGTGAACTGTGAACTGTGAACTCCGAACTGTGAACTGTGAACTGTGAGCTGTACACTGTGAACTGTGAGCTGTGAACTGTGAAGTGTGCACTGCAAATTGTGAACTGTGATCGGAGAATTGTGAACTGTGAACTGTGACCTGTGAACTCTGAACTGTGAACTGTGAACTGTGAACTGTGAACTGTGAACTGTGAACTGTGAACTGTGAGGTGTGAACTGCGAATTGTGAACTGTGATTTGTGAACTGTGAACTGTGAACTGTGAACTGTGAACTCCGAACTGTACACTGTGAACTGTGGGCTGTGAACTGTGAACTGTGAGCTGTAAACTGTGAAGTGTGCACTGCAAATTGTGAACTGTGAACTCTGAACTGTGAATTGTGAGCTGTGAACTGTGAAGTGTGCACTGCAAATTGTGAACTGTGAACGGCGAATTGTGAACTGTAAACTGTCAACTCTGATCTGTGAACTGTGAACTGCGAACTGTGAACTGTGATTTGTGAACTTTGAACTGTGAACTGTGAACTGTGAGCTGTGAACTTTGAAGTGTGCACTGCAAATTGTGAACTGTGATCGGCGAATTGTGAACTGTGAACTGTAAAGTCTCATCTGTGAACTGTGAACTGCGAACTGTGAACTGTGAACTGTAAGCTGTGAACTGTGAACTGTGAACTGTGAACTGTGAACTGTGAACTGTGAACTGTGAACTGTGAACTGTGAGGTGTGAACTTTGAAGTGTGCATTGCAAATTGTGAAGTGTGATCGGCGAATAGTGAACTGTGAACGGCGAATTGTGAACTGTGAACTGTGAAATGAAGACTGTGAACTGTAAACTCTGATGTGTGAACTGTGAACTGCGAACTGTGAACTGTGAACTGTGAACTGTGAACTGTGAACTGTGAACTGTGAACTGTGAACTGTGAACTGTGAACTGTGAACTGTGAACTGTAAACTGTGAAGTGTGCACTGCAAATTGTGAACTGTGAACTCTGAACTGTGAACTGTGAGCTGTGAACTGTGAAGTGTGCACTGCAAATTGTGAACTGTGAACGGCGAATTGTGAACTGTGAACTGTGAACTCTGATCTGTGAACTGTGAACTGCGAACTGTGAACTGTGAGGTGTGAACTTTGAAGTGTGCACTGCAAATTGTGAACTGTGATCGGCGAATTGTGAACTGTGAACGGCGAATTGTGAACTGTGAACTGTGAAATGAAGACTGTGAACTGTAAACTCTGATGTGTGAACTGTGAACTGCGAACTGTGAACTGTGATTTGTGAACTGTGAACTGTGAACTGTGATCTGTGAACTGTGAGCTGTGAACTTTGAAGTGTGCACTGCAAATTATGAACTGTGATCGGCGGATTGTGAACTGTGGACTGTGAACTGTGGACAGTGAACTCTGAACTGTGAAGTGTGCACTTCAAATTGTGAACTGTGAACGGCCAATTGTGAACTGTGAACTGAGAAATGAAGGCTGTGAACTGTAAACTCTGATCTGTGAACTGTGAACTGCGAATTGTGAACTGTGATTTGTGAACTGTAAACTGTGAACTGGGCAGTGTGAACTGTGAACTGTGAACTGTGAACTGTGAACTGTGAGCTGTGAACTTTGAAGTGTGCACTGCAAATTGTGAACTGTGATCGGCGAATTGTGAACTGTGAACTGTAAAGTCTCATCTGTGAACTGTGAACTGCGAACTGTGAACTGTGAACTGTAAGCTGTGAACTGTGAACTGTGAACTGTGAACTGTGAACTGTGAACTGTGAACTGTGAACTGTGAACTGTGAACTGTGAGGTGTGAACTTTGAAGTGTGCATTGCAAATTGTGAAGTGTGATCGGCGAATAGTGAACTGTGAACGGCGAATTGTGAACTGTGAACTGTGAAATGAAGACTGTGAACTGTAAACTCTGATGTGTGAACTGTGAACTGCGAACTGTGAACTGTGAACTGTGAACTGTGAACTGTGAACTGTGAACTGTGAACTGTGAACTGTGAACTGTGAACTGTGAACTGTGAACTGTGAACTGTGAACTGTAAACTGTGAAGTGTGCACTGCAAATTGTGAACTGTGAACTCTGAACTGTGAGCTGTGAACTGTGAAGTGTGCACTGCAAATTGTGAACTGTGAACGGCGAATTGTGAACTGTGAACTGTGAACTCTGATCTGTGAACTGTGAACTGCGAACTGTGAACTGTGAGGTGTGAACTTTGAAGTGTGCACTGCAAATTGTGAACTGTGATCGGCGAATTGTGAACTGTGAACGGCGAATTGTGAACTGTGAACTGTGAAATGAAGACTGTGAACTGTAAACTCTGATGTGTGAACTGTGAACTGCGAACTGTGAACTGTGATTTGTGAACTGTGAACTGTGAACTGTGATCTGTGAACTGTGAGCTGTGAACTTTGAAGTGTGCACTGCAAATTATGAACTGTGATCGGCGGATTGTGAACTGTGGACTGTGAACTGTGGACAGTGAACTCTGAACTGTGAAGTGTGCACTTCAAATTGTGAACTGTGAACGGCCAATTGTGAACTGTGAACTGAGAAATGAAGGCTGTGAACTGTAAACTCTGATCTGTGAACTGTGAACTGCGAATTGTGAACTGTGATTTGTGAACTGTAAACTGTGAACTGGGCAGTGTGAACTGTGAACTGTGAACTGTGAACTGTGAACTGTGAGCTGTGAACTTTGAAGTATGCACTGCAAATTGTGAACTGTGATCAGCGAATTGTGAACTGTAAACTGTCAACTCTGATCTGTGAACTGTGAACTGCGAACTGTGAACTGTGATTTGTGAACTTTGAACTGTGAACTGTGAACTGTGAGCTGTGAACTTTGAAGTGTGCACTGCAAATTGTGAACTGTGATCGGCGAATTGTGAACTGTGAACTGTAAAGTCTCATCTGTGAACTGTGAACTGCGAACTGTGAACTGTGAACTGTGAACTGTAAGCTGTAAGCTGTGAACTGTGAACTGTGAACTGTGAACTGTGAACTGTGAACTGTGAACTGTGAACTGTGAACTGTGAACTGTGAACTGTGAACTGTGAGGTGTGAACTTTGAAGTGTGCATTGCAAATTGTGAAGTGTGATCGGCGAATAGTGAACTGTGAACGGCGAATTGTGAACTGTGAACTGTGAAATGAAGACTGTGAACTGTAAACTCTGATGTGTGAACTGTGAACTGCGAACTGTGAACTGTGATTTGTGAACTGTGAAGTGTGAACTGTGAACTGCGAACTGTGAAGTGTGCACTGCAAATTGTGAACTGTGAACTCTGAACTGTGAACTGTGAGCTGTGAACTGTGAAGTGTGCACTGCAAATTGTGAACTGTGAACGGCGAATTGTGAACTGTGAACTGTGAACTCTGATCTGTGAACTGTGAACTGCGAACTGTGAACTGTGAGGTGTGAACTTTGAAGTGTGCACTGCAAATTGTGAACTGTGATCGGCGAATTGTGAACTGTGAACGGCGAATTGTGAACTGTGAACTGTGAAATGAAGACTGTGAACTCTGAACTGTGAAGTGTGCACTTCAAATTGTGAACTGTGAACGGCCAATTGTGAACTGTGAACTGAGAAATGAAGGCTGTGAACTGTAAACTCTGATCTGTGAACTGTGAACTGCGAATTGTGAACTGTGATTTGTGAACTGTAAACTGTGAACTGGGCAGTGTGAACTGTGAACTGTGAACTGTGAACTGTGAACTGTGAGCTGTGAACTTTGAAGTATGCACTGCAAATTGTGAACTGTGATCAGCGAATTGTGAACTGTGGGAAGTGTAAGCAACCGTAACGTAATGCGAGCTCGAGTGCAACTCTGTGGCGCGTACACCCCGTTCAGGCGGCGTGTACGTGTGCCTACAATCATAGGAAGGGTCCGGCAGTATGCTTCTCAAAAACCTTCTAACGCAACGATTTGACTTTTTAGTAGTCAAAATCTAGGGTGCTATTTGGATAAAAGTCCGACTTTTACGTTCACGAGTAATGTTTTTGCAATATTCGGAAGTACGCCGGTAAGAGAGGCTATGCACGCTGCGTCGGTGTGCTCGAGTGAAACTCTGTGGGGCTTACACTCCGTTCGGGCAGCGTGTACGTTTGCCTACGATATACATATATAATATAAAATCATACGGGTAGAAAACCACAAGCGACAGAAGTGAATCTTCTTGCAGTCTAGTAATGACTGATCAAAATTTTCGACGCAAAGAAGGACAGTTTATGATAAATGCTTTGAACTGTGTCTCTTTCTTGCCCATACGCTGTCCTCGTTTGTGTCAAAAATTTTGATTGTTCATTATTACAGTGCAATAATCAGTCAACGTTGCCATGAACTTCAAAGATTAAAGATAGTAAAAATTGTATTTTTTCATTATTCCCGGCCTCTAATTGCAATAAATCTAAGAACGCGTGCGTGCGTGCGTGCGTGCGTGTGTGTGTGTGTGTGTGTGTGTGTGTGTGTGTGTATATCAAATTTTTCGTTAACGTTTTCTGAAAAAGTAACGATGCGATCAGAATGATGAATGATGCAATCGATGTGCCCCGCTGTAACTTAGAGCTGATTAGATTTTGGTCCATATTGGTCAAGTAGTTTTTTAGTTTTTTTCGAAAGAAGTTCATTCAACAATGCAAATTATACGAGAGGACGGAAATTTTCCACCGAAGAAACAAACATAATAATTACATTTTTTTTTAATAATTTAAACAAATTTATTTAAAACAAATTTTTTTTTATTTTCCTTTTTTAATTATGCAACTAATGCTAATGTTACCGCTTAGAATAATCGAAAATTATCCCAATGCAAGAGTGAGTTATTCATCGCTACTGCCGAGAATACATTTTCAAAGAATATCGATGAAAGTACAAAAATATTTATGTTACAATCCATTAAAAAAACAAGCAGTTCAATACGAATTATTAACTGAGACGAAATTGAAAGTTAATATAAAAAAATGGTTAATGGAGCATGCGAGCAACGAACATACGTTGTTGGTTTAATGCGACGCCATACAGAAAACATTTTGATAAGTAGAAAACTATTGAACTTCCCTGAGGACGTATAATCTTCTTAAAACGTACACTAAATAATGATAATAATATACTGCAACTAACGAATCGGGAAGTTCTTTGTGTGGCTCGTGGAGAGTCACACACAAAATAACATCCGTACCACTAACTCTCTCGCGAAATCGCAAAGCGAGCTACAATACCCCCACCTGCGAAGCCAGCAACAATAACCATCTAGTTTTTTAATGAGATTGTACTGGCTTATTCCTGGCAATATTCTGATTAAAACAAGAACAAACACTGTATAGTGTGGCCCATCTGTAATGTCTTGGAAGTTGTCGGAACGCTATACGCGTAAGTTGCAGTAGTGTCTACTAGTGAATTTCCTACTCAAAATTAATTATTTTTTAATGAGATTTTCCTGGCTTATTCCTGGCAATATTCTGATTAAAACAAGATCAAACACGGTATAATTTGGCCCATCAGTAATGTCTTGGAAGTTGTCGGAACGCTATACGCGTAAGTTGCCGTAGTGTCTACTAGTGAATTTCCTACTCAACACTCATTATTTTTTAATGAGATTTTACTGGCTTATTCCTGGCAATATTCTGATTAAAACAAGATCAAACACGGTATAATTTGATCCATCAGTAATGTCTTGGAAGTTGTCGGAACGCTGTACGCATAAATTGCCGTAGTGTCTACTAGTGAATTTCCTACTCAACACTCATTATTTTTTAATGAGATTTGACTGGCTTCTTGCTGACAATATTCTGATTAAAACAGGACCAAACACGGTATAATTTGGGCTATCAGTAATGTCTTGGAAGTTGTCGGAACGCTGTACGCGTAAGTTGCCGTAGCGTCTACTAGTGAATTTCCTACTCAAAATTAATTATTTTTTAATGAGATTTTACTGGCTTATTCCTGGCAATATTCTGATTAAAGCAAGACCACATACTGTATAATTTGGCCCATCAGTAATATGTTGGAATTATTCGGAACGCTGTACGCGTAAGTTGCCGTAGTGTCTACTAGTGAATTTCCTACTCAAACTTAATTACTTTTTAATGAGATTTTACTGGCTTATTCCTGGCAATATTCTGATTAAAACAAGACCAAACACGGTATAATTTGGCCCATCAGTAATGTCTTGGAAGTTGTCGGAACGCTATACGCGTAAGTTGCCGTAGTGTCTACTAGTGAATTTCCTACTCAACACTCATTATTTTTTAATGAGATTTTACTGGCTTATTCCTGGCAATATTCTGATTAAAACAAGATCAAACACGGTATAATTTGATCCATCAGTAATGTCTTGGAAGTTGTCGGAACGCTGTACGCATAAATTGCCGTAGTGTCTACTAGTGAATTTCCTACTCAACACTCATTATTTTTTAATGAGATTTGACTGGCTTCTTGCTGACAATATTCTGATTAAAACAGGACCAAACACGGTATAATTTGGGCTATCAGTAATGTCTTGGAAGTTGTCGGAACGCTGTACGTGTAAGTTGCAGTAGTGTCTACTAGTGAATTTCCTACTCAAAATTAATTATTTTTTAATGAGATTTTCCTGGCTTATTCCTGGCAATATTCTGATTAAAACAAGATCAAACACGGTATAATTTGGCCCATCAGTAATGTCTTGGAAGTTGTCGGAACGCTATACGCGTAAGTTGCCGTAGTGTCTACTAGTGAATTTCCTACTCAACACTCATTATTTTTTAATGAGATTTTACTGGCTTATTCCTGGCAATATTCTGATTAAAACAAGATCAAACACGGTATAATTTGATCCATCAGTAATGTCTTGGAAGTTGTCGGAACGCTGTACGCATAAATTGCCGTAGTGTCTACTAGTGAATTTCCTACTCAACACTCATTATTTTTTAATGAGATTTGACTGGCTTCTTGCTGACAATATTCTGATTAAAACAGGACCAAACACGGTATAATTTGGGCTATCAGTAATGTCTTGGAAGTTGTCGGAACGCTGTACGTGTAAGTTGCAGTAGTGTCTACTAGTGAATTTCCTACTCAAAATTAATTATTTTTTAATGAGATTTTACTGGCTGATTCCTGGCAATATTCTGATTAAAACAAGACTAAATCACGGTATAATTTGGCCCATCAGTAAAGTCTTGGAAGTTGTCGGAACGCTGTACGCATAAGTTGCCGTAGTGTCTACTTGTGAATTTCCTACTCAAAATTAATTATTTTTTAAGGAGATTTTACTGGCTTATTCCTGGCAATATTCTGATTAGAGCAAGACCACATACTGTATAATTTGGCCCATCAGTAATATGTTGGAAGTATTCGGAACGCTGTATGCGTAAGTTGCCGTAGTGTCTACTAGTGAATTTCCTACTCAAAATTAATTATTTTTTAATGAGATTTTACTTGCTTATTCCTGACAATATTCTGATTAAAACAGGACCAAATACGGTATAATTTGATGCATCAGTAATGTCTTGGAAGTTGTCGGAACGCTGTACGCGTAAGTTGCCGTAGTGTCTACCAGTGAATTTCCTACTCAAACTTAATTACTTTTTAATGAGATTTTACTGGCTTATTCCTAACAATATTCTGATTAAATCAGGACTAAACACTGTATATTTGGCCCATCAGTAGTGTCTTGGAAGTAGTCGGAACGCTGTACGCATAAATTGCCGTAGTGTCTACTAGTGAATTTCCTACTCAACACTCATTATTTTTTAATGAGATTTGACTGGCTTATTGCTGACAATATTCTGATTAAAACAGAACCAAACACGGTATAATTTGGGCTATCAGTAATGTCTTGGAAGTTGTCGGAACGCTGAACGCGTAAGTTGCAGTAGTGTCTACTAGTGAATATCCTACTCAAACTTAATTATTTTTTAATGATATTTTACTGGCTTATTCCTGGCAATATTCTAATTAAATCAAGACGAAATACTGTATAATTTGGCCCATCAGTAATATGTTGGAAGAGTGTCGGAACGCTGTACGCGTAAGTTGCCGTAGTGTCTACTAGTGAATTTCCTACTCAAACTTAATTACTTTTTAATGAGATTTCACTGGCTTATTCCTGGCAATATTCTGATTAAAACAAGACCAAACACTGTATATTTGGCCCATCAGTAATGTCTTGGAAGTTGTCGGAACGCTATACGCGTAAGTTGCCGTAGTGTCTACTAGTGAATTTCCTACTCAACACTCATTATTTTTTAATGAGATTTTACTGGCTTATTCCTGGCAATATTCTGATTAAAACAAGATCACACACGGTATAATTTGATCCATCAGTAATGTCTTGGAAGTTGTCGGAACGCTGTACGCATAAATTGCCGTAGTGTCTACTAGTGAATTTCCTACTCAACACTCATTATTTTTTAATGAGATTTTACTGGCTTATTCCTGGCAATATTCTAATTAAATCAAGACGAAATACTGTATAATTTGGCCCATCAGTAATATGTTGGAAGAGTGTCGGAACGCTGTACGCGTAAGTTGCCGTAGTGTCTACTAGTGAATTTCCTACTCAAAATTAATTATTTTTTAATGAGATTGTACTGGCTTATTCCTGGCAATATTCTGATTAAAACAAGACCAAACACGGTATAGTGTGGCCAATCTGTAATGTCTTGCAAGTTGTCGGAACGCTGTACGCGTAAGTTGCCGTAGTGTCTACTAGTGAATTTCCTACTCAAACTTAATTATTTTTTAATGAGATTTTACTGTCTTATTCCTGGCAATATTCTGATTAAAACAAGACCAAGCACTGTATAATTTGGCCCATCAGTAATATGTTGGAAGAGTGTCGGAACGCTGTACGCGTAAGTTGCCGTAGCGTCTACTAGTGAATTTCCTACTCAAAATTAATTATTTTTTAATGAGATTTTACTGGCTTATTCCTGGCAATATTCTGATTAAAGCAAGACCACATACTGTATAATTTGGCCCATCAGTAATATGTTGGAATTATTCGGAACGCTGTACGCGTAAGTTGCCGTAGTGTCTACTAGTGAATTTCCTACTCAAACTTAATTACTTTTTAATGAGATTTTACTGGCTTATTCCTGGCAATATTCTGATTAAAACAAGACCAAACACGGTATAATTTGGCCCATCAGTAATGTCTTGGAAGTTGTCGGAACGCTATACGCGTAAGTTGCCGTAGTGTCTACTAGTGAATTTCCTACTCAACACTCATTATTTTTTAATGAGATTTTACTGGCTTATTCCTGGCAATATTCTGATTAAAACAAGATCAAACACGGTATAATTTGATCCATCAGTAATGTCTTGGAAGTTGTCGGAACGCTGTACGCATAAATTGCCGTAGTGTCTACTAGTGAATTTCCTACTCAACACTCATTATTATTTAATGAGATTTTACTGGCTTATTCCTGGCAATATTCTAATTAAATCAAGACGAAATACTGTATAATTTGGCCCATCAGTAATATGTTGGAAGAGTGTCGGAACGCTGTACGCGTAAGTTGCCGTAGTGTCTACTAGTGAATTTCCTACTCAAACTTAATTATTTTTTAATGAGATTTTACTGACTTATTCCTGGCAATATTCTGATTAAAACAAGACCAAGCACTGTATAATTTGGTCCATCACTAATGTCTTGGAAGA
Source organism: Lasioglossum villosulum (assembly GCA_963971365.1). Classification (NCBI taxonomy): domain Eukaryota; kingdom Metazoa; phylum Arthropoda; class Insecta; order Hymenoptera; family Halictidae; genus Lasioglossum; species Lasioglossum villosulum. The sequence continues at coordinate 30,904,613 of OZ020495.1, forward strand.
GTGTCGGAACGCTGTACGCGTAAGTTGCCGTAGTGTCTACTAGTGAATTTCCTACTCAAACTTAATTACTTTTTAATGAGATTTTACTGGCTTATTCCTAACAATATTCTGATTAAATCAGGACTAAACACGGTATAGTGTGGCCCATCAGTAATGTCTTGGAAGTTGCGGAACGCTGTACGCGAAAGTTGCCGTAGTGTCTACTAGTGAATTTCCTACTCAAAATTAATTATTTTTTAATGAGATTTTACTGGCTTATTCCTGACATTATTCTGATTAAAACAGGACCAAACACGGTATAGTTTGGTCCATCAGTAATGTCTGGAAGTTGTCGGAACGCTGTACGCGTAAGTTGCCGTAGTGTCTACTAGTGAATTTCCTACTCAAAATTAATTATTTTTTAATGAGATTTTACTGGCTTATTCCTGGCAATATTCTGATTAAAACAAGACCAAATACGGTATAATTTGGTCCATCAGTAATGTCTTGGAAGTTGTCGGAACGCTATACGCGTAAGTTGCCGTAGTGTCTACTAGTGAATTTCCTACTCAACACTCATTATTTTTTAATGAGATTTTACTGGCTTATTCCTGGCAATATTCTGATTAAAACAAGACCAAGCACTGTATAATTTGGTCCATCACTAATGTCTTGGAAGAGTGTCGGAACGCTGTACGCGTAAGTTGCCGTAGTGTCTACTAGTGAATTTCCTACTCAAACTTAATTACTTTTTAATGAGATTTTACTGGCTTATTCCTAACAATATTCTGATTAAATCAGGACTAAACACGGTATAGTGTGGCCCATCAGTAATGTCTTGGAAGTTGCGGAACGCTGTACGCGAAAGTTGCCGTAGTGTCTACTAGTGAATTTCCTACTCAAAATTAATTATTTTTTAATGAGATTTTACTGGCTTATTCCTGACATTATTCTGATTAAAACAGGACCAAACACGGTATAGTTTGGTCCATCAGTAATGTCTGGAAGTTGTCGGAACGCTGTACGCGTAAGTTGCCGTAGTGTCTACTAGTGAATTTCCTACTCAAAATTAATTATTTTTTAATGAGATTTTACTGGCTTATTCCTGGCAATATTCTAATTAAATCAAGACGAAATACTGTATAATTTGGCCCATCAGTAATATGTTGGAAGAGTGTCGGAACGCTGTACGCGTAAGTTGCCGTAGTGTCTACTAGTGAATTTCCTACTCAAAATTAATTATTTTTTAATGAGATTGTACTGGCTTATTCCTGGCAATATTCTGATTAAAACAAGACCAAACACGGTATAGTGTGGCCAATCTGTAATGTCTTGCAAGTTGTCGGAACGCTGTACGCGTAAGTTGCCGTAGTGTCTACTAGTGAATTTCCTACTCAAACTTAATTATTTTTTAATGAGATTTTACTGTCTTATTCCTGGCAATATTCTGATTAAAACAAGACCAAGCACTGTATAATTTGGCCCATCAGTAATATGTTGGAAGAGTGTCGGAACGCTGTACGCGTAAGTTGCCGTAGCGTCTACTAGTGAATTTCCTACTCAAAATTAATTATTTTTTAATGAGATTTTACTGGCTTATTCCTGGCAATATTCTGATTAAAGCAAGACCACATACTGTATAATTTGGCCCATCAGTAATATGTTGGAATTATTCGGAACGCTGTACGCGTAAGTTGCCGTAGTGTCTACTAGTGAATTTCCTACTCAAACTTAATTACTTTTTAATGAGATTTTACTGGCTTATTCCTGGCAATATTCTGATTAAAACAAGACCAAACACGGTATAATTTGGCCCATCAGTAATGTCTTGGAAGTTGTCGGAACGCTATACGCGTAAGTTGCCGTAGTGTCTACTAGTGAATTTCCTACTCAACACTCATTATTTTTTAATGAGATTTTACTGGCTTATTCCTGGCAATATTCTGATTAAAACAAGATCAAACACGGTATAATTTGATCCATCAGTAATGTCTTGGAAGTTGTCGGAACGCTGTACGCATAAATTGCCGTAGTGTCTACTAGTGAATTTCCTACTCAACACTCATTATTATTTAATGAGATTTTACTGGCTTATTCCTGGCAATATTCTAATTAAATCAAGACGAAATACTGTATAATTTGGCCCATCAGTAATATGTTGGAAGAGTGTCGGAACGCTGTACGCGTAAGTTGCCGTAGTGTCTACTAGTGAATTTCCTACTCAAACTTAATTATTTTTTAATGAGATTTTACTGACTTATTCCTGGCAATATTCTGATTAAAACAAGACCAAGCACTGTATAATTTGGTCCATCACTAATGTCTTGGAAGAGTGTCGGAACGCTGTACGCGTAAGTTGCCGTAGTGTCTACTAGTGAATTTCCTACTCAAACTTAATTACTTTTTAATGAGATTTTACTGGCTTATTCCTAACAATATTCTGATTAAATCAGGACTAAACACGGTATAGTGTGGCCCATCAGTAATGTCTTGGAAGTTGCGGAACGCTGTACGCGAAAGTTGCCGTAGTGTCTACTAGTGAATTTCCTACTCAAAATTAATTATTTTTTAATGAGATTTTACTGGCTTATTCCTGACATTATTCTGATTAAAACAGGACCAAACACGGTATAGTTTGGTCCATCAGTAATGTCTGGAAGTTGTCGGAACGCTGTACGCGTAAGTTGCCGTAGTGTCTACTAGTGAATTTCCTACTCAAAATTAATTATTTTTTAATGAGATTTTACTGGCTTATTCCTGGCAATATTCTGATTAAAACAAGACCAAATACGGTATAATTTGGTCCATCAGTAATGTCTTGGAAGTTGTCGGAACGCTATACGCGTAAGTTGCCGTAGTGTCTACTAGTGAATTTCCTACTCAACACTCATTATTTTTTAATGAGATTTTACTGGCTTATTCCTGGCAATATTCTGATTAAAACAAGACCAAGCACTGTATAATTTGGTCCATCACTAATGTCTTGGAAGAGTGTCGGAACGCTGTACGCGTAAGTTGCCGTAGTGTCTACTAGTGAATTTCCTACTCAAACTTAATTACTTTTTAATGAGATTTTACTGGCTTATTCCTAACAATATTCTGATTAAATCAGGACTAAACACGGTATAGTGTGGCCCATCAGTAATGTCTTGGAAGTTGCGGAACGCTGTACGCGAAAGTTGCCGTAGTGTCTACTAGTGAATTTCCTACTCAAAATTAATTATTTTTTAATGAGATTTTACTGGCTTATTCCTGACATTATTCTGATTAAAACAGGACCAAACACGGTATAGTTTGGTCCATCAGTAATGTCTGGAAGTTGTCGGAACGCTGTACGCGTAAGTTGCCGTAGTGTCTACTAGTGAATTTCCTACTCAAAATTAATTATTTTTTAATGAGATTTTACTGGCTTATTCCTGGCAATATTCTGATTAAAACAAGACCAAATACGGTATAATTTGGTCCATCAGTAATGTCTTGGAAGTTGTCGGAACGCTATACGCGTAAGTTGCCGTAGTGTCTACTAGTGAATTTCCTACTCAAAATTAATTATTTTTTAATGAGATTTTACTGGCTTATTCCTGGCAATATTCTGATTAAAACAAGACCAAATACGGTATAATTTGGTCCATCAGTAATGTCTTGGAAGTTGTCGGAACGCTGTACGCATAAATTGCCGTAGTGTCTACTAGTGAATTTCCTACTCAACACTCATTATTATTTAATGAGATTTTACTGGCTTATTCCTGGCAATATTCTAATTAAATCAAGACGAAATACTGTATAATTTGGCCCATCAGTAATATGTTGGAAGAGTGTCGGAACGCTGTACGCGTAAGTTGCCGTAGTGTCTACTAGTGAATTTCCTACTCAAACTTAATTATTTTTTAATGAGATTTTACTGACTTATTCCTGGCAATATTCTGATTAAAACAAGACCAAGCACTGTATAATTTGGTCCATCACTAATGTCTTGGAAGAGTGTCGGAACGCTGTACGCGTAAGTTGCCGTAGTGTCTACTAGTGAATTTCCTACTCAAACTTAATTACTTTTTAATGAGATTTTACTGGCTTATTCCTAACAATATTCTGATTAAAACAAGACCAAGCACTGTATAATTTGGTCCATCACTAATGTCTTGGAAGAGTGTCGGAACGCTGTACGCGTAAGTTGCCTAGTGTCTACTTGTGAATTTCCTACTCAAAATTAATTATTTTTTAATGAGATTTTACTGGCTTATTCCTGGCAATATTCTGATTAAAACAAACCAAACACGGTATAGTGTGGCCCATCTGTAATGTCTTGGAAGTTGTCGGAACGCTATACGCGTAAGTAGCCGTAGTGTCTAATAGTGAATTTCCGACTCAAAATTAATTATTTTTTAATGAGATTTTACTTGCTTATTCCTGACAATATTCTCATTAAAACAGGTCCAAATACGGTATAATTTGGTCCATCACTAATGTCTTGGAAGAGTGTCGGAACGCTGTACGCGTAAGTTGCCGTAGTGTCTACTAGTGAATTTCCTACTCAAACTTAATTACTTTTTAATGAGATTTTACTGGCTTATTCCTAACAATATTCTGATTAAATCAGGACTAAACACGGTATAGTGTGGCCCATCAGTAATGTCTTGGAAGTTGCGGAACGCTGTACGCGAAAGTTGCCGTAGTGTCTACTAGTGAATTTCCTACTCAAAATTAATTATTTTTTAATGAGATTTTACTGGCTTATTCCTGACATTATTCTGATTAAAACAGGACGAAACACGGTATAGTTTGGTCCATCAGTAATGTCTGGAAGTTGTCGGAACGCTGTACGCGTAAGTTGCCGTAGTGTCTACTAGTGAATTTCCTACTCAAAATTAATTATTTTTTAATGAGATTTTACTGGCTTATTCCTGGCAATATTCTGATTAAAACAAGACCAAATACGGTATAATTTGGTCCATCAGTAATGTCTGGAAGTTGTCGGAACGCCGTACGCGTAAGTTGCCGTAGTGTCTACTAGTGAATTTCCTACTCAAAATTAATTATTTTTTAATGAGATTTTACTGACTTATTCCTGGCAATATTCTGATTAAAACAAGACCAAATACGGTATAATTTGGTCCATCAGTAATGTCTTGGAAGTTGTCGGAACGCTGTACGCATAAGTTGCAGTAGTGTCTACTAGTGAATTTCCTACTCAAAATTAATTATTTTTTAATGAGATTTTACTTGCTTATTCCTGACAATATTCTGATTAAAACAAGACCAAACACGGTATAATTTGGCCCATAAGTAATATGTTGGAAGAGTGTCGGAACGCTGTACGCATAAGTTGCCGTAGTGTCTACTAGTGAATTTCCTACTCAAAATTAATTATTTTTTAATGAGATTTTACTGGCTTATTCCTGACATTATTCTGATTAAAACAGGACCAAACACGGTATAGTTTGGTCCATCAGTAATGTCTGGAAGTTGTCGGAACGCTGTACGCATAAGTTGCCGTAGAGTCTACTAGTGAATTTCCTACTCAAAATTAATTATTTTTTGATGAGATTTTACTGGCCTATTCCTGGCAATATTCTGATTAAAACAAGGCCAAATACGGTATAATTTGGTCCATCAGTAATGTCTGGAAGTTGTCGGAACGCCGTACGCGTAAGTTGCCGTAGTGTCTACTAGTGAATTTCCTACTCAAAATTAATTATTTTTTAATGAGATTTTACTGGCTTATTCCTGGCAATATTCTGATTAAAACAAGACCAAATACGGTATAATTTGGTCCATCAGTAATGTCTGGAAGTTGTCGGAACGCTGTACGCATAAATTGCCGTAGTGTCTACTAGTGAATTTCCTACTCAACACTCATTATTATTTAATGAGATTTTACTGGCTTATTCCTGGCAATATTCTAATTAAATCAAGACGAAATACTGTATAATTTGGCCCATCAGTAATATGTTGGAAGAGTGTCGGAACGCTGTACGCGTAAGTTGCCGTAGTGTCTACTAGTGAATTTCCTACTCAAACTTAATTATTTTTTAATGAGATTTTACTGACTTATTCCTGGCAATATTCTGATTAAAACAAGACCAAGCACTGTATAATTTGGCCCATCGGTAATGTCTTGGAAGTTGTCGGAACGCTGTACGCATAAGTTGCCGTAGTGTCTACTTGTGAATTTCCTACTCAAAATTAATTATTTTTTAATGAGATTTTACTGGCTTATTCCTGGCAATATTCTGATTAAAACAAGGCCAAATACGGTATACTTTGGTCCATCAGTAATGTCTGGAAGTTGTCGGAACGCCGTACGCGTAAGTTGCCGTAGTGTCTACTAGTGAATTTCCTACTCAAAATTAATTATTTTTTAATGAGATTTTACTGGCTTATTCCTGGCAATATTCTGATTAAAACAAGACCAAATACGGTATAATTTGGTCCATCAGTAATGTCTGGAAGTTGTCGGAACGCTGTACGCATAAATTGCCGTAGTGTCTACTAGTGAATTTCCTACTCAACACTCATTATTATTTAATGAGATTTTACTGGCTTATTCCTGGCAATATTCTAATTAAATCAAGACGAAATACTGTATAATTTGGCCCATCAGTAATATGTTGGAAGAGTGTCGGAACGCTGTACGCGTAAGTTGCCGTAGTGTCTACTAGTGAATTTCCTACTCAAACTTAATTATTTTTTAATGAGATTTTACTGACTTATTCCTGGCAATATTCTGATTAAAACAAGACCAAGCACTGTATAATTTGGCCCATCGGTAATGTCTTGGAAGTTGTCGGAACGCTGTACGCATAAGTTGCCGTAGTGTCTACTTGTGAATTTCCTACTCAAAATTAATTATTTTTTAATGAGATTTTACTGGCTTATTCCTGGCAATATTCTGATTAAAACAAACCAAACACGGTATAGTGTGGCCCATCTGTAATGTCTTGGAAGTTGTCGGAACGCTATACGCGTAAGTTGCCGTAGTGTCTAATAGTGAATTTCCGACTCAAAATTAATTATTTTTTAATGAGATTTTACTGGCTTATTCCTGGCAATATTCTGATTAAAACAAGACCAAATACGGTATAATTTGGTCCATCAGTAATGTCTGGAAGTTGTCGGAACGCCGTACGCGTAAGTTGCCGTAGTGTCTACTAGTGAATTTCCTACTCAAAATTAATTATTTTTTAATGAGATTTTACTGACTTATTCCTGGCAATATTCTGATTAAAACAAGACCAAATACGGTATAATTTGGTCCATCAGTAATGTCTTGGAAGTTGTCGGAACGCTGTACGCATAAGTTGCCGTAGTGTCTACTTGTGAATTTCCTACTCAAAATTAATTATTTTTTAATGAGATTTTACTTGCTTATTCCTGACAATATTCTGATTAAAACAAGACCAAACACGGTATAATTTGGCCCATAAGTAATATGTTGGAAGAGTGTCGGAACGCTGTACGCATAAGTTGCCGTAGTGTCTACTAGTGAATTTCCTACTCAAAATTAATTATTTTTTAATGAGATTTTACTGGCTTATTCCTGACATTAATCTGATTAAAACAGGACCAAACACGGTATAGTTTGGTCCATCAGTAATGTCTGGAAGTTGTCGGAACGCTGTACGCATAAGTTGCCGTAGAGTCTACTAGTGAATTTCCTACTCAAAATTAATTATTTTTTGATGAGATTTTACTGGCTTATTCCTGGCAATATTCTGATTAAAACAAGACCAAATACGGTATAATTTGGTCCATCAGTAATGTCTGGAAGTTGTCGGAAAGCCGTACGCGTAAGTTGCCGTAGTGTCTACTAGTGAATTTCCTACTCAAAATTAATTATTTTTTAATGAGATTTTACTGGCTTATTCCTGGCAATATTCTGATTAAAACAAACCAAACACGGTATAGTGTGGCCCATCTGTAATGTCTTGGAAGTTGTCGGAACGCTATACGCGTAAGTTGCCGTAGTGTCTAATAGTGAATTTCCGACTCAAAATTAATTATTTTTTAATGAGATTTTACTGGCTTATTCCTGGCAATATTCTGATTAAAACAAGACCAAATACGGTATAATTTGGTCCATCAGTAATGTCTGGAAGTTGTCGGAACGCCGTACGCGTAAGTTGCCGTAGTGTCTACTAGTGAATTTCCTACTCAAAATTAATTATTTTTTAATGAGATTTTACTGACTTATTCCTGGCAATATTCTGATTAAAACAAGACCAAATACGGTATAATTTGGTCCATCAGTAATGTCTTGGAAGTTGTCGGAACGCTGTACGCATAAGTTGCAGTAGTGTCTACTAGTGAATTTCCTACTCAAAATTAATTATTTTTTAATGAGATTTTACTTGCTTATTCCTGACAATATTCTGATTAAAACAAGACCAAACACGGTATAATTTGGCCCATAAGTAATATGTTGGAAGAGTGTCGGAACGCTGTACGCATAAGTTGCCGTAGTGTCTACTAGTGAATTTCCTACTCAAAATTAATTATTTTTTAATGAGATTTTACTGGCTTATTCCTGACATTAATCTGATTAAAACAGGACCAAACACGGTATAGTTTGGTCCATCAGTAATGTCTGGAAGTTGTCGGAACGCTGTACGCATAAGTTGCCGTAGAGTCTACTAGTGAATTTCCTACTCAAAATTAATTATTTTTTGATGAGATTTTACTGGCTTATTCCTGGCAATATTCTGATTAAAACAAGACCAAATACGGTATAATTTGGTCCATCAGTAATGTCTGGAAGTTGTCGGAAAGCCGTACGCGTAAGTTGCCGTAGTGTCTACTAGTGAATTTCCTACTCAAAATTAATTATTTTTTAATGAGATTTTACTGGCTTATTCCTGGCAATATTCTGATTAAAACAAGACCAAATACGGTATAATTTGGTCCATCAGTAATGTCTGGAAGTTGTCGGAACGCTGTACGCGTAAGTTGCCGTAGTGTCTACTAGTGAATATCCTACTCAAAATTAATTATTTTTAAATGAGATTTTACTGACTTATTCCTGGCAATATTCTGATTAAATCAAGACGAAATACTGTATAATTTGGCCCATCAGTAATATGTTGGAAGAGTGTCGGAACGCTGTACGCGTAAGTTGCCGTAGTGTCTACTAGTGAATTTCCTACTCAAACTTAATTATTTTTTAATGAGATTTTACTGACTTATTCCTGGCAATATTCTGATTAAAACAAGACCAAGCACTGTATAATTTGGTCCATCACTAATGTCTTGGAAGAGTGTCGGAACGCTGTACGCGTAAGTTGCCGTAGTGTCTACTAGTGAATTTCCTACTCAAACTTAATTACTTTTTAATGAGATTTTACTGGCTTATTCCTAACAATATTCTGATTAAATCAGGACTAAACACGGTATAGTGTGGCCCATCAGTAATGTCTTGGAAGTTGCGGAACGCTGTACGCGAAAGTTGCCGTAGTGTCTACTAGTGAATTTCCTACTCAAAATTAATTATTTTTTAATGAGATTTTACTGGCTTATTCCTGACATTATTCTGATTAAAACAGGACCAAACACGGTATAGTTTGGTCCATCAGTAATGTCTGGAAGTTGTCGGAACGCTGTACGCGTAAGTTGCCGTAGTGTCTACTAGTGAATTTCCTACTCAAAATTAATTATTTTTTAATGAGATTTTACTGGCTTATTCCTGACATTATTCTGATTAAAACAGGACCAAACACGGTATAGTTTGGTCCATCAGTAATGTCTGGAAGTTGTCGGAACGCTGTACGCATAAGTTGCCGTAGAGTCTACTAGTGAATTTCCTACTCAAAATTAATTATTTTTTGATGAGATTTTACTGGCTTATTCCTGGCAATATTCTGATTAAAACAAGACCAAATACGGTATAATTTGGTCCATCAGTAATGTCTGGAAGTTGTCGGAAAGCCGTACGCGTAAGTTGCCGTAGTGTCTACTAGTGAATTTCCTACTCAAAATTAATTATTTTTTAATGAGATTTTACTGGCTTATTCCTGACAATATTCTGATTAAAACAAACCAAACACGGTATAGTGTGGCCCATCTGTAATGTCTTGGAAGTTGTCGGAACGCTATACGCGTAAGTTGCCGTAGTGTCTAATAGTGAATTTCCGACTCAAAATTAATTATTTTTTAATGAGATTTTACTGGCTTATTCCTGGCAATATTCTGATTAAAACAAGACCAAATACGGTATAATTTGGTCCATCAGTAATGTCTGGAAGTTGTCGGAACGCCGTACGCGTAAGTTGCCGTAGTGTCTACTAGTGAATTTCCTACTCAAAATTAATTATTTTTTAATGAGATTTTACTGACTTATTCCTGGCAATATTCTGATTAAAACAAGACCAAATACGGTATAATTTGGTCCATCAGTAATGTCTTGGAAGTTGTCGGAACGCTGTACGCATAAGTTGCAGTAGTGTCTACTAGTGAATTTCCTACTCAAAATTAATTATTTTTTAATGAGATTTTACTTGCTTATTCCTGACAATATTCTGATTAAAACAAGACCAAACACGGTATAATTTGGCCCATAAGTAATATGTTGGAAGAGTGTCGGAACGCTGTACGCATAAGTTGCCGTAGTGTCTACTAGTGAATTTCCTACTCAAAATTAATTATTTTTTAATGAGATTTTACTGGCTTATTCCTGACATTAATCTGATTAAAACAGGACCAAACACGGTATAGTTTGGTCCATCAGTAATGTCTGGAAGTTGTCGGAACGCTGTACGCATAAGTTGCCGTAGAGTCTACTAGTGAATTTCCTACTCAAAATTAATTATTTTTTGATGAGATTTTACTGGCTTATTCCTGGCAATATTCTGATTAAAACAAGACCAAATACGGTATAATTTGGTCCATCAGTAATGTCTGGAAGTTGTCGGAAAGCCGTACGCGTAAGTTGCCGTAGTGTCTACTAGTGAATTTCCTACTCAAAATTAATTATTTTTTAATGAGATTTTACTGGCTTATTCCTGGCAATATTCTGATTAAAACAAGACCAAATACGGTATAATTTGGTCCATCAGTAATGTCTGGAAGTTGTCGGAACGCTGTACGCGTAAGTTGCCGTAGTGTCTACTAGTGAATATCCTACTCAAAATTAATTATTTTTAAATGAGATTTTACTGACTTATTCCTGGCAATATTCTGATTAAAACAAACCAAACACGGTATAGTGTGGCCCATCTGTAATGTCTTGGAAGTTGTCGGAACGCTATACGCGTAAGTTGCCGTAGTGTCTAATAGTGAATTTCCGACTCAAAATTAATTATTTTTTAATGAGATTTTACTTGCTTATTCCTGACAATATTCTGATTAAAACAGGTCCAAATACGGTATAATTTGGTCCATCACTAATGTCTTGGAAGAGTGTCGGAACGCTGTACGCGTAAGTTGCCGTAGTGTCTACTAGTGAATTTCCTACTCAAACTTAATTACTTTTTAATGAGATTTTACTGGCTTATTCCTAACAATATTCTGATTAAATCAGGACTAAACACGGTATAGTGTGGCCCATCAGTAATGTCTTGGAAGTTGCGGAACGCTGTACGCGAAAGTTGCCGTAGTGTCTACTAGTGAATTTCCTACTCAAAATTAATTATTTTTTAATGAGATTTTACTGGCTTATTCCTGACATTATTCTGATTAAAACAGGACGAAACACGGTATAGTTTGGTCCATCAGTAATGTCTGGAAGTTGTCGGAACGCTGTACGCGTAAGTTGCCGTAGTGTCTACTAGTGAATTTCCTACTCAAAATTAATTATTTTTTAATGAGATTTTACTGGCTTATTCCTGGCAATATTCTGATTAAAACAAGACCAAATACGGTATAATTTGGTCCATCAGTAATGTCTGGAAGTTGTCGGAACGCCGTACGCGTAAGTTGCCGTAGTGTCTACTAGTGAATTTCCTACTCAAAATTAATTATTTTTTAATGAGATTTTACTGACTTATTCCTGACATTATTCTGATTAAAACAGGACGAAACACGGTATAGTTTGGTCCATCAGTAATGTCTTGGAAGTTGTCGGAACGCTGTACGCATAAGTTGCAGTAGTGTCTACTAGTGAATTTCCTACTCAAAATTAATTATTTTTTAATGAGATTTTACTTGCTTATTCCTGGCAATATTCTGATTAAAACAAGACCAAATACGGTATAATTTGGTCCATCAGTAATGTCTGGAAGTTGTCGGAACGCCGTACGCGTAAGTTGCCGTAGTGTCTACTAGTGAATTTCCTACTCAAAATTAATTATTTTTTAATGAGATTTTACTGACTTATTCCTGGCAATATTCTGATTAAAACAAGACCAAATACGGTATAATTTGGTCCATCAGTAATGTCTTGGAAGTTGTCGGAACGCTGTACGCATAAGTTGCAGTAGTGTCTACTAGTGAATTTCCTACTCAAAATTAATTATTTTTTAATGAGATTTTACTTGCTTATTCCTGACAATATTCTGATTAAAACAAGACCAAACACGGTATAATTTGGCCCATAAGTAATATGTTGGAAGAGTGTCGGAACGCTGTACGCATAAGTTGCCGTAGTGTCTACTAGTGAATTTCCTACTCAAAATTAATTATTTTTTAATGAGATTTTACTGGCTTATTCCTGACATTATTCTGATTAAAACAGGACCAAACACGGTATAGTTTGGTCCATCAGTAATGTCTGGAAGTTGTCGGAACGCTGTACGCATAAGTTGCCGTAGAGTCTACTAGTGAATTTCCTACTCAAAATTAATTATTTTTTGATGAGATTTTACTGGCTTATTCCTGGCAATATTCTGATTAAAACAAGGCCAAATACGGTATAATTTGGTCCATCAGTAATGTCTGGAAGTTGTCGGAACGCCGTACGCGTAAGTTGCCGTAGTGTCTACTAGTGAATTTCCTACTCAAAATTAATTATTTTTTAATGAGATTTTACTGGCTTATTCCTGGCAATATTCTGATTAAAACAAGACCAAATACGGTATAATTTGGTCCATCAGTAATGTCTGGAAGTTGTCGGAACGCTGTACGCGTAAGTTGCCGTAGTGTCTACTAGTGAATATCCTACTCAAAATTAATTATTTTTTAATGAGATTTTACTGACTTATTCCTGGCAATATTCTGATTAAAACAAGATCAAACACGGTATAATTTGATCCATCAGTAATGTCTTGGAAGTTGTCAGAACGCTGTACGCATAAATTGCCGTAGTGTCTACTAGTGAATTTCCTACTCAACACTCATTATTATTTAATGAGATTTTACTGGCTTATTCCTGGCAATATTCTGATTAAATCAAGACGAAATACTGTATAATTTGGCCCATCAGTAATATGTTGGAAGAGTGTCGGAACGCTGTACGCGTAAGTTGCCGTAGTGTCTACTAGTGAATTTCCTACTCAAAATTAATTATTTTTTGATGAGATTTTACTGGCTTATTCCTGGCAATATTCTGATTAAAACAAGACCAAATACGGTATAATTTGGTCCATCAGTAATGTCTTGGAAGTTGTCGGAACGCTGTACGCATAAGTTGCAGTAGTGTCTACTAGTGAATTTCCTACTCAAAATTAATTATTTTTTAATGAGATTTTACTTGCTTATTCCTGACAATATTCTGATTAAAACAAGACCAAACACGGTATAATTTGGCCCATAAGTAATATGTTGGAAGAGTGTCGGAACGCTGTACGCATAAGTTGCCGTAGTGTCTACTAGTGAATTTCCTACTCAAAATTAATTATTTTTTAATGAGATTTTACTGGCTTATTCCTGACATTAATCTGATTAAAACAGGACCAAACACGGTATAGTTTGGTCCATCAGTAATGTCTGGAAGTTGTCGGAACGCTGTACGCGTAAGTTGCCGTAGTGTCTACTAGTGAATATCCTACTCAAAATTAATTATTTTTAAATGAGATTTTACTGACTTATTCCTGGCAATATTCTGATTAAAACAAGACCAAATACGGTATAATTTGGTCCATCAGTAATGTCTTGGAAGTTGTCGGAACGCTGTACGCATAAGTTGCCGTATTGTCTACTAGTGAATTTCCTACTCAACACTCATTATTTTTTAATGAGATTTTACTGGCTTATTCCTGGCAATATTCTGATTAAAACAAGATCAAACACGGTATAATTTGATCCATCAGTAATGTCTTGGAAGTTGTCGGAACGCTGTACGCATAAATTGCCGTAGTGTCTACTAGTGAATTTCCTACTCAACACTCATTATTTTTTAATGAGATTTTACTGGCTTTTTCCTGGCAATATTTTAATTAAATCAAGACGAAATACTGTATAATTTGGCCCATCAGTAATATGTTGGAAGAGTGTCGGAACGCTGTACGCGTAAGTTGCCGTAGTGTCTACTAGTGAATTTCCTACTCAAACTTAATTACTTTTTAATGAGATTTTACTGGCTTATTCCTGGCAATATTCTGATTAAAACAAGACCAAACACGGTATAATTTGGCCCATCAGTAATGTCTTGGAAGTTGTCGGAACGCTATACGCGTAAGTTGCCGTAGTGTCTACTAGTGAATTTCCTACTCAACACTCATTATTTTTTAATGAGATTTTACTGGCTTATTCCTGGCAATATTCTGATTAAAACAAGATCAAACACGGTATAATTTGATCCATCAGTAATGTCTTGGAAGTTGTCGGAACGCTGTACGCATAAATTGCCGTAGTGTCTACTAGTGAATTTCCTACTCAACACTCATTATTATTTAATGAGATTTTACTGGCTTATTCCTGGCAATATTCTAATTAAATCAAGACGAAATACTGTATAATTTGGCCCATCAGTAATATGTTGGAAGAGTGTCGGAACGCTGTACGCGTAAGTTGCCGTAGTGTCTACTAGTGAATTTCCTACTCAAACTTAATTATTTTTTAATGAGATTTTACTGACTTATTCCTGGCAATATTCTGATTAAAACAAGACCAAGCACTGTATAATTTGGCCCATCGGTAATGTCTTGGAAGTTGTCGGAACGCAGTACGCATAAGTTGCCGTAGTGTCTACTTGTGAATTTCCTACTCAAAATTAATTATTTTTTAATGAGATTTTACTGGCTTATTCCTGGCAATATTCTGATTAAAACAAACCAAACACGGTATAGTGTGGCCCATCTGTAATGTCTTGGAAGTTGTCGGAACGCTATACGCGTAAGTTGCCGTAGTGTCTAATAGTGAATTTCCGACTCAAAATTAATTATTTTTTAATGAGATTTTACTTGCTTATTCCTGACAATATTCTGATTAAAACAAGACCAAATACGGTATAATTTGGTCCATCAGTAATGTCTGGAAGTTGTCGGAACGCCGTACGCGTAAGTTGCCGTAGTGTCTACTAGTGAATTTCCTACTCAAAATTAATTATTTTTTAATGAGATTTTACTGACTTATTCCTGGCAATATTCTGATTAAAACAAGACCAAATACGGTCTAATTTGGTCCATCAGTAATGTCTTGGAAGTTGTCGGAACGCTGTACGCATAAGTTGCAGTAGTGTCTACTAGTGAATTTCCTACTCAAAATTAATTATTTTTTAATGAGATTTTACTGGCTTATTCCTGACAATATTCTGATTAAAACAAGACCAAACACGGTATAATTTGGCCCATCAGTAATGTCTTGGAAGTTGTCGGAACGCTATACGCGTAAGTTGCCGTAGTGTCTACTAGTGAATTTCCTACTCAACACTCATTATTTTTTAATGAGATTTTACTGGCTTATTCCTGGCAATATTCTGATTAAAACAAGATCAAACACGGTATAGTGTGGCCCATCTGTAATGTCTTGGAAGTTGTCGGAACGCTATACGCATAAGTTGCCGTAGTGTCTACTAGTGAATTTCCTACTCAAAATTAATAATTTTTAATGAGATTTTACTGGCTTATTCCTGACAATATTCTGATTAAAACAAGACCAAATACGGTATAATTTGGTCCATCAGTAATGTCTGGAAGTTGTCGGAACGCCGTACGCGTAAGTTGCCGTAGTGTCTACTAGTGAATTTCCTACTCAAAATTAATTATTTTTTAATGAGATTTTACTGACTTATTCCTGGCAATATTCTGATTAAAACAAGACCAAATACGGTATAATTTGGTCCATCAGTAATGTCTTGGAAGTTGTCGGAACGCTGTACGCATAAGTTGCAGTAGTGTCTACTAGTGAATTTCCTACTCAAAATTAATTATTTTTTAATGAGATTTTACTGGCTTATTCCTGACAATATTCTGATTAAAACAAGACCAAACACGGTATAATTTGGCCCATCAGTAATGTCTTGGAAGTTGTCGGAACGCTATACGCGTAAGTTGCCGTAGTGTCTACTAGTGAATTTCCTACTCAACACTCATTATTTTTTAATGAGATTTTACTGGCTTATTCCTGGCAATATTCTGATTAAAACAAGATCAAACACGGTATAGTGTGGCCCATCTGTAATGTCTTGGAAGTTGTCGGAACGCTATACGCATAAGTTGCCGTAGTGTCTACTAGTGAATTTCCTACTCAAAATTAATAATTTTTAATGAGATTT
Organism: Lasioglossum villosulum; assembly: GCA_963971365.1. Classification (NCBI taxonomy): domain Eukaryota; kingdom Metazoa; phylum Arthropoda; class Insecta; order Hymenoptera; family Halictidae; genus Lasioglossum; species Lasioglossum villosulum. The sequence continues at coordinate 30,921,171 of OZ020495.1, forward strand.
TACTGGCTTATTCCTGACATTATTCTGATTAAAACAGGACCAAACACGGTATAGTTTGGTCCATCAGTAATGTCTGGAAGTTGTCGGAACGCTGTACGCATAAGTTGCCGTAGTGTCTACTTGTGAATTTCCTACTCAAAATTAATTATTTTTTAATGAGATTTTACTGGCTTATTCCTGGCAATATTCTGATTAAAACAAACCAAACACGGTATAGTGTGGCCCATCTGTAATGTCTTGGAAGTTGTCGGAACGCTATACGCGTAAGTTGCCGTAGTGTCTAATAGTGAATTTCCGACTCAAAATTAATTATTTTTTAATGAGATTTTACTTGCTTATTCCTGACAATATTCTGATTAAAACAAGACCAAATACGGTATAATTTGGTCCATCAGTAATGTCTGGAAGTTGTCGGAACGCTATACGCGTAGGTGCCGTAGTGTCTACTAGTGAATTTCCTACTCAAAATTAATTATTTTTTAATGAGATTTTACTGGCTTATTCCTGGCAATATTCTGATTAAAACAAGACCAAGCACTGTATAATTTGGCCCATCAGTAATGTGTTGGAAGTTGTCGGAACGCTGTACGCATAAGTTGCCGTAGTGTCTACTTGTGAATTTCCTACTCAAAATTAATTATTTTTTAATGAGATTTTACTGGCTTATTCCTGACAATATTCTGATTAAAACAAGACCAAACACGGTATAATTTGGCCCATCAGTAATGTCTTGGAAGTTGTCGGAACGCTATACGCGTAAGTTGCCGTAGTGTCTACTAGTGAATTTCCTACTCAACACTCATTATTTTTTAATGAGATTTTACTGGCTTATTCCTGGCAATATTCTGATTAAAACAAGATCAAACACGGTATAGTGTGGCCCATCTGTAATGTCTTGGAAGTTGTCGGAACGCTATACGCATAAGTTGCCGTAGTGTCTACTAGTGAATTTCCTACTCAAAATTAATAATTTTTAATGAGATTTTACTGGCTTATTCCTGACATTATTCTGATTAAAACAGGACCAAACACGGTATAGTTTGGTCCATCAGTAATGTCTGGAAGTTGTCGGAACGCTGTACGCATAAGTTGCCGTAGTGTCTACTTGTGAATTTCCTACTCAAAATTAATTATTTTTTAATGAGATTTTACTGGCTTATTCCTGGCAATATTCTGATTAAAACAAACCAAACACGGTATAGTGTGGCCCATCTGTAATGTCTTGGAAGTTGTCGGAACGCTATACGCGTAAGTTGCCGTAGTGTCTAATAGTGAATTTCCGACTCAAAATTAATTATTTTTTAATGAGATTTTACTTGCTTATTCCTGACAATATTCTGATTAAAACAAGACCAAATACGGTATAATTTGGTCCATCAGTAATGTCTGGAAGTTGTCGGAACGCTATACGCGTAGGTGCCGTAGTGTCTACTAGTGAATTTCCTACTCAAAATTAATTATTTTTTAATGAGATTTTACTGGCTTATTCCTGGCAATATTCTGATTAAAACAAGACCAAGCACTGTATAATTTGGCCCATCAGTAATGTGTTGGAAGTTGTCGGAACGCTGTACGCATAAGTTGCCGTAGTGTCTACTTGTGAATTTCCTACTCAAAATTAATTATTTTTTAATGAGATTTTACTGGCTTATTCCTGACAATATTCTGATTAAAACAAGACCAAACACGGTATAATTTGGCCCATCAGTAATGTCTTGGAAGTTGTCGGAACGCTATACGCGTAAGTTGCCGTAGTGTCTACTAGTGAATTTCCTACTCAACACTCATTATTTTTTAATGAGATTTTACTGGCTTATTCCTGGCAATATTCTGATTAAAACAAGATCAAACACGGTATAGTGTGGCCCATCTGTAATGTCTTGGAAGTTGTCGGAACGCTATACGCATAAGTTGCCGTAGTGTCTACTAGTGAATTTCCTACTCAAAATTAATAATTTTTAATGAGATTTTACTGGCTTATTCCTGACATTATTCTGATTAAAACAGGACCAAACACGGTATAGTTTGGTCCATCAGTAATGTCTGGAAGTTGTCGGAACGCTGTACGCATAAGTTGCCGTAGTGTCTACTTGTGAATTTCCTACTCAAAATTAATTATTTTTTAATGAGATTTTACTGGCTTATTCCTGGCAATATTCTGATTAAAACAAACCAAACACGGTATAGTGTGGCCCATCTGTAATGTCTTGGAAGTTGTCGGAACGCTATACGCGTAAGTTGCCGTAGTGTCTAATAGTGAATTTCCGACTCAAAATTAATTATTTTTTAATGAGATTTTACTTGCTTATTCCTGACAATATTCTGATTAAAACAAGATCAAACACGGTATAGTGTGGCCCATCTGTAATGTCTTGGAAGTTGTCGGAACGCTATACGCATAAGTTGCCGTAGTGTCTACTAGTGAATTTCCTACTCAAAATTAATAATTTTTAATGAGATTTTACTGGCTTATTCCTGACATTATTCTGATTAAAACAGGACCAAACACGGTATAGTTTGGTCCATCAGTAATGTCTGGAAGTTGTCGGAACGCTGTACGCATAAGTTGCCGTAGTGTCTACTTGTGAATTTCCTACTCAAAATTAATTATTTTTTAATGAGATTTTACTGGCTTATTCCTGGCAATATTCTGATTAAAACAAACCAAACACGGTATAGTGTGGCCCATCTGTAATGTCTTGGAAGTTGTCGGAACGCTATACGCGTAAGTTGCCGTAGTGTCTAATAGTGAATTTCCGACTCAAAATTAATTATTTTTTAATGAGATTTTACTTGCTTATTCCTGACAATATTCTGATTAAAACAAGACCAAATACGGTATAATTTGGTCCATCAGTAATGTCTGGAAGTTGTCGGAACGCTATACGCGTAGGTGCCGTAGTGTCTACTAGTGAATTTCCTACTCAAAATTAATTATTTTTTAATGAGATTTTCCTGGCTTATTCCTGGCAATATTCTGATTAAAACAAGACCAAATACGGTATAATTTGGTCCATCAGTAATGTCTTGGAAGTTGTCGGAACGCTATACGCGTAAGTTGCCGTAGTGTCTACTAGTGAATTTCCTACTCAACACTCATTATTTTTTAATGAGATTTTACTGGCTTATTCCTGGCAATATTCTGATTAAAACAAGATCAAACACGGTATAATTTGATCCATCAGTAATGTCTTGGAAGTTGTCGGAACGCTGTACGCATAAATTGCCGTAGTGTCTACTAGTGAATTTCCTACTCAACACTCATTATTTTTTAATGAGATTTTACTGGCTTATTCCTGGCAATATTTTAATTAAATCAAGACGAAATACTGTATAATTTGATGCATCAGTAATGTCTGGAAGTTGTCGGAACGCCGTACGCGTAAGTTGCCGTAGTGTCTACTAGTGAATTTCCTACTCAAAATTAATTATTTTTTAATGAGATTTTACTGGCTTATTCCTGGCAATATTCTGATTAAAACAAGATCAAACACGGTATAGTGTGGCCCATCTGTAATGTCTTGGAAGTTGTCGGAACGCTATACGCATAAGTTGCCGTAGTGTCTACTAGTGAATTTCCTACTCAAAATTAATAATTTTTAATGAGATTTTACTGGCTTATTCCTGACATTATTCTGATTAAAACAGGACCAAACACGGTATAGTTTGGTCCATCAGTAATGTCTGGAAGTTGTCGGAACGCTGTACGCATAAGTTGCCGTAGTGTCTACTTGTGAATTTCCTACTCAAAATTAATTATTTTTTAATGAGATTTTACTGGCTTATTCCTGGCAATATTCTGATTAAAACAAACCAAACACGGTATAGTGTGGCCCATCTGTAATGTCTTGGAAGTTGTCGGAACGCTATACGCGTAAGTTGCCGTAGTGTCTAATAGTGAATTTCCGACTCAAAATTAATTATTTTTTAATGAGATTTTACTTGCTTATTCCTGACAATATTCTGATTAAAACAAGATCAAACACGGTATAGTGTGGCCCATCTGTAATGTCTTGGAAGTTGTCGGAACGCTATACGCATAAGTTGCCGTAGTGTCTACTAGTGAATTTCCTACTCAAAATTAATAATTTTTAATGAGATTTTACTGGCTTATTCCTGACATTATTCTGATTAAAACAGGACCAAACACGGTATAGTTTGGTCCATCAGTAATGTCTGGAAGTTGTCGGAACGCTGTACGCATAAGTTGCCGTAGTGTCTACTTGTGAATTTCCTACTCAAAATTAATTATTTTTTAATGAGATTTTACTGGCTTATTCCTGGCAATATTCTGATTAAAACAAACCAAACACGGTATAGTGTGGCCCATCTGTAATGTCTGGAAGTTGTCGGAACGCTATACGCGTAGGTGCCGTAGTGTCTACTAGTGAATTTCCTACTCAAAATTAATTATTTTTTAATGAGATTTTCCTGGCTTATTCCTGGCAATATTCTGATTAAAACAAGACCAAATACGGTATAATTTGGTCCATCAGTAATGTCTTGGAAGTTGTCGGAACGCTATACGCGTAAGTTGCCGTAGTGTCTACTAGTGAATTTCCTACTCAACACTCATTATTTTTTAATGAGATTTTACTGGCTTATTCCTGGCAATATTCTGATTAAAACAAGATCAAACACGGTATAATTTGATCCATCAGTAATGTCTTGGAAGTTGTCGGAACGCTGTACGCATAAATTGCCGTAGTGTCTACTAGTGAATTTCCTACTCAACACTCATTATTTTTTAATGAGATTTTACTGGCTTATTCCTGGCAATATTTTAATTAAATCAAGACGAAATACTGTATAATTTGATGCATCAGTAATGTCTTGGAAGTAGTCGGAACGCTGTACGCATAAGTTGCAGTAGTGTCTACTAGTGAATTTCCTACTCAAAATTAATTATTTTTTAATGAGATATTACTGGCTTATTCCTGGCAATATTCTGATTAAAACAAGACCAAACACGGTATAGTGTGGCCCATCTGTAATGTCTTGGAAGTTGCCGGAACGCTATACGCGTAAGTTGCCGTAGTGTCTACTAGTGAATTTCCTACTCAAACTTAATTATTTTTTAATGAGATTTTACTGGCTTATTCCTGGCAATATTCTGATTAAAACAAGACCAAACACGGTATAATTTGGGCTATCAGTAATGTCTTGGAAGTTGTTGGAACGCTGTACGCGTAAGTTGTAGTAGTGTCTACTAGTGAATTTCCTACTCAAAATTAATTATTTTTTAATGAGATTTGACTTGCTTATTCCTGACAATATTCTGATTAAAACAAGACCAAATACGGTATAATTTGGTCCATCAGTAATGTCTGGAAGTTGTCGGAACGCCGTACGCGTAAGTTGCCGTAGTGTCTACTAGTGAATTTCCTACTCAAAATTAATTATTTTTTAATGAGATTTTACTGGCTTATTCCTGGCAATATTCTGATTAAAACAAGACCAAATACGGTATAATTTGGTCCATCAGTAATGTCTGGAAGTTGTCGGAACGCCGTACGCGTAAGTTGCCGTAGTGTCTACTAGTGAATTTCCTACTCAAAATTAATTATTTTTTAATGAGATTTTACTGGCTTATTCCTGGCAATATTCTGATTAAAACAAGATCAAACACGGTATAATTTGATCCATCAGTAATGTCTTGGAAGTTGTCGGAACGCTGTACGCGTAAGTTGCCGTAGTGTCTACTAGTGAATTTCCTACTCAAACTTAATTATTTTTTAATGAGATTTTACTGGCTTATTCCTGGCAATATTCTGATTAAAACAAGACCAAACACGGTATAATTTGGGCTATCAGTAATGTCTTGGAAGTTGTTGGAACGCTGTACGCGTAAGTTGTAGTAGTGTCTACTAGTGAATTTCCTACTCAAAATTAATTATTTTTTAATGAGATTTGACTTGCTTATTCCTGACAATATTCTGATTAAAACAAGACCAAATACGGTATAATTTGGTCCATCAGTAATGTCTGGAAGTTGTCGGAACGCCGTACGCGTAAGTTGCCGTAGTGTCTACTAGTGAACTTCCTACTCAAAATTAATTATTTTTTAATGAGATTTTACTGGCTTATTCCTGGCAATATTCTGATTAAAACAAGACCAAATACGGTATAATTTGGTCCATCAGTAATGTCTTGGAAGTTGTCGGAACGCTATACGCGTAAGTTGCCGTAGTGTCTACTAGTGAATTTCCTACTCAACACTCATTATTTTTTAATGAGATTTTACTGGCTTATTCCTGGCAATATTCTGATTAAAACAAGATCAAACACGGTATAATTTGATCCATCAGTAATGTCTTGGAAGTTGTCGGAACGCTGTACGCATAAATTGCCGTAGTGTCTACTAGTGAATTTCCTACTCAACACTCATTATTTTTTAATGAGATTTTACTGGCTTATTCCTGGCAATATTTTAATTAAATCAAGACGAAATACTGTATAATTTGGCCCATCAGTAATATGTTGGAAGAGTGTCGGAACGCTGTACGCGTAAGTTGCCGTAGTGTCTACTAGTGAATTTCCTACTCAACACTCATTATTTTTTAATGAGATTTTACTGGCTTATTCCTGGCAATATTCTGATTAAAACAAGACCAAACACGGTATAATTTGATGCATCAGTAATGTCTTGGAAGTAGTCGGAACGCTGTACGCATAAGTTGCAGTAGTGTCTACTAGTGAATTTCCTACTCAAAATTAATTATTTTTTAATGAGATATTACTGGCTTATTCCTGGCAATATTCTGATTAAAACAAGACCAAACACGGTATAGTGTGGCCCATCTGTAATGTCTTGGAAGTTGCCGGAACGCTATACGCGTAAGTTGCCGTAGTGTCTACTAGTGAATTTCCTACTCAAACTTAATTATTTTTTAATGAGATTTTACTGGCTTATTCCTGGCAATATTCTGATTAAAACAAGACCAAACACGGTATAATTTGGGCTATCAGTAATGTCTTGGAAGTTGTTGGAACGCTGTACGCGTAAGTTGTAGTAGTGTCTACTAGTGAATTTCCTACTCAAAATTAATTATTTTTTAATGAGATTTGACTTGCTTATTCCTGACAATATTCTGATTAAAACAAGACCAAATACGGTATAATTTGGTCCATCAGTAATGTCTGGAAGTTGTCGGAACGCCGTACGCGTAAGTTGCCGTAGTGTCTACTAGTGAATTTCCTACTCAAAATTAATTATTTTTTAATGAGATTTTACTGGCTTATTCCTGGCAATATTCTGATTAAAACAAGACCAAATACGGTATAATTTGGTCCATCAGTAATGTCTGGAAGTTGTCGGAACGCCGTACGCGTAAGTTGCCGTAGTGTCTACTAGTGAATTTCCTACTCAAAATTAATTATTTTTTAATGAGATTTTACTGGCTTATTCCTGGCAATATTCTGATTAAAACAAGATCAAACACGGTATAATTTGATCCATCAGTAATGTCTTGGAAGTTGTCGGAACGCTGTACGCGTAAGTTGCCGTAGTGTCTACTAGTGAATTTCCTACTCAAACTTAATTATTTTTTAATGAGATTTTACTGGCTTATTCCTGGCAATATTCTGATTAAAACAAGACCAAACACGGTATAATTTGGGCTATCAGTAATGTCTTGGAAGTTGTTGGAACGCTGTACGCGTAAGTTGTAGTAGTGTCTACTAGTGAATTTCCTACTCAAAATTAATTATTTTTTAATGAGATTTGACTTGCTTATTCCTGACAATATTCTGATTAAAACAAGACCAAATACGGTATAATTTGGTCCATCAGTAATGTCTGGAAGTTGTCGGAACGCCGTACGCGTAAGTTGCCGTAGTGTCTACTAGTGAATTTCCTACTCAAAATTAATTATTTTTTAATGAGATTTTACTGGCTTATTCCTGGCAATATTCTGATTAAAACAAGACCAAATACGGTATAATTTGGTCCATCAGTAATGTCTGGAAGTTGTCGGAACGCCGTACGCGTAAGTTGCCGTAGTGTCTACTAGTGAATTTCCTACTCAAAATTAATTATTTTTTAATGAGATTTTACTGGCTTATTCCTGGCAATATTCTGATTAAAACAAGACCAAATACGGTATAATTTGGTCCATCAGTAATGTCTGGAAGTTGTCGGAACGCTGTACGCGTAAGTTGCCGTAGTGTCTACTAGTGAATATCCTACTCAAAATTAATTATTTTTTAATGAGATTTTACTGACTTATTCCTGGCAATATTCTGATTAAAACAAGACCAAATACGGTATAATTTGGTCCATCAGTAATGCCTTGGAAGTTGTCGGAACGCTGTACGCATAAGTTGCCGTATTGTCTACTAGTGAATTTCCTACTCAAACTTAATTACTTTTTAATGAGATTTTACTGGCTTATTCCTGGCAATATTCTGATTAAAACAAGACCAAACACGGTATAATTTGGCCCATCAGTAATGTCTTGGAAGTTGTCGGAACGCTATACGCGTAAGTTGCCGTAGTGTCTACTAGTGAATTTCCTACTCAACACTCATTATTTTTTAATGAGATTTTACTGGCTTATTCGTGGCAATATTCTGATTAAAACAAGATCAAACACGGTATAATTTGATCCATCAGTAATGTCTTGGAAGTTGTCGGAACGCTGTACGCATAAATTGCCGTAGTGTCTACTAGTGAATTTCCTACTGAACACTCATTATTATTTAATGAGATTTTACTGGCTTATTCCTGGCAATATTCTAATTAAATCAAGACGAAATACTGTATAATTTGGCCCATCAGTAATATGTTGGAAGTTGTCGGAACGCTATACGCGTAAGTTGCCGTAGTGTCTACTAGTGAATTTCCTACTCAACACTCATTATTTTTTAATGAGATTTTACTGGCTTATTCCTGGCAATATTCTGATTAAAACAAGATCAAACACGGTATAGTGTGGCCCATCTGTAATGTCTTGGAAGTTGTCGGAACGCTATACGCATAAGTTGCCGTAGTGTCTACTAGTGAATTTCCTACTCAAAATTAATAATTTTTAATGAGATTTTACTGGCTTATTCCTGACATTATTCTGATTAAAACAGGACCAAACACGGTATAGTTTGGTCCATCAGTAATGTCTGGAAGTTGTCGGAACGCTGTACGCATAAGTTGCCGTAGTGTCTACTTGTGAATTTCCTACTCAAAATTAATTATTTTTTAATGAGATTTTTCTGGCTTATTCCTGGCAATATTCTGATTAAAACAAGACCAAACACGGTATAATTTGGCCCATCAGTAATATGTTGGAAGAGTGTCGGAACGCTGTACGCATAAGTTGCCGTAGTGTCTACTAGTGAATTTCCTACTCAAAATTAATTATTAACTTACCGATTCATAGGGAAGTTACTGTAATTACCCCGAAAATCGAAAATCGATTTTTTAGCAGATCTTCACGTTTCATGGTTATTGAAGTCATTTTAGACTATTTTTATCAAATTGTTAGTATGTGTGTGTGTGTGTGTGTGTGTGTGTGTGTGTGTGTGTGTGTGTGTGTGTGTGTGTGTGCGTGCGTATGGCCGTTTTTATGTTATCAAATTTTTCGTTAACGTTTTCTGAAAAAGTAATAATGCGATCAGAATGATGAATGATGCAATCGATGTGCCCCGTCGTAACTTATTGCTGATTAGATTTTGGTCCATATTGGTCAAGTAGTTTTTTAGATTTTTTAGTTTTTTTCGAAAGAAGTTCATTCAAGAATGCAATTTATACGAGAGGATGGAAATTTTCCACCGAATAAACAAACGTAATTATATATATTTCATTTTTATTAAAAAAAAAATTTTTTTTAATTAAAAAAAAAAATTTTTTTAATTTAAAAAAAATTTTTTTTTTTAATTATGCAACTAATGCTAATGTTACCACTTACAACTAACGAATCGGGAAGTTCTTTGTGTGGCTCGTGGAGAGTCACACACAAAATAAATAAAAAAACCATTAAGAGCTGTATGCCCCACTAGCAATGCGTACCACTAACCCTTTCGCAAGAGCAGTCCTACCCGCGAGCTCGCGAAGCGAGCGAGCAACAACAACCCCACCCGCGAGCTCGCGAAGCGAGCGAGCAACAATAACCAGCTAGTTTTTTAATGAGATTTTACTGGCTTATTCCTGACATTATTCTGATTAAAACAGGACCAAACACGGTATAGTTTGGTCCATCAGTAATGTCTGGAAGTTGTCGGAACGCTGTACGCATAAGTTGCCGTAGAGTCTACTAGTGAATTTCCTACTCAAAATTAATTATTTTTTGATGAGATTTTACTGGCTTATTCCTGGCAATATTTTAATTAAATCAAGACGAAATACTGTATAATTTGGCCCATCAGTAATATGTTGGAAGAGTGTCGGAACGCTGTACGCGTAAGTTGCCGTAGTGTCTACTAGTGAATTTCCTACTCAAACTTAATTACTTTTTAATGAGATTTTACTGGCTTATTCCTGGCAATATTCTGATTAAAACAAGACCAAACACGGTATAATTTGGCCCATCAGTAATGTCTTGGAAGTTGTCGGAACGCTATACGCGTAAGTTGCCGTAGTGTCTACTAGTGAATTTCCTACTCAACACTCATTATTTTTTAATGAGATTTTACTGGCTTATTCGTGGCAATATTCTGATTAAAACAAGATCAAACACGGTATAATTTGATCCATCAGTAATGTCTTGGAAGTTGTCGGAACGCTGTACGCATAAATTGCCGTAGTGTCTACTAGTGAATTTCCTACTGAACACTCATTATTATTTAATGAGATTTTACTGGCTTATTCCTGGCAATATTCTAATTAAATCAAGACGAAATACTGTATAATTTGGCCCATCAGTAATATGTTGGAAGAGTGTCGGAACGCTGTACGCGTAAGTTGCCGTAGTGTCTACTAGTGAATTTCCTACTCAAACTTAATTATTTTTTAATGAGATTTTACTGACTTATTCCTGGCAATATTCTGAATAAAACAAGACCAAGCACTGTATAATTTGGCCCATCGGTAATGTCTTGGAAGTTGTCGGAACGCTGTACGCATAAGTTGCCGTAGTGTCTACTAGTGAATTTCCTACTCAAAATTAATTATTTTTTAATGAGATTTTACTGACTTATTCCTGGCAATATTCTGATTAAAACAAGACCAAATACGGTATAATTTGGTCCATCAGTAATGTCTTGGAAGTTGTCGGAACGCTGTACGCATAAGTTGCAGTAGTGTCTACTAGTGAATTTCCTACTCAACACTCATTATTTTTTAATGAGATTTTACTGGCTTATTCCTGGCAATATTTTAATTAAATCAAGACGAAATACTGTATAATTTGGCCCATCAGTAATATGTTGGAAGAGTGTCGGAACGCTGTACGCGTAAGTTGCCGTAGTGTCTACTAGTGAATTTCCTACTCAAACTTAATTACTTTTTAATGAGATTTTACTGGCTTATTCCTGGCAATATTCTGATTAAAACAAGACCAAACACGGTATAATTTGGCCCATCAGTAATGTCTTGGAAGTTGTCGGAACGCTATACGCGTAAGTTGCCGTAGTGTCTACTAGTGAATTTCCTACTCAACACTCATTATTTTTTAATGAGATTTTACTGGCTAATTCGTGGCAATATTCTGATTAAAACAAGATCAAACACGGTATAATTTGATCCATCAGTAATGTCTTGGAAGTTGTCGGAACGCTGTACGCATAAATTGCCGTAGTGTCTACTAGTGAATTTCCTACTGAACACTCATTATTATTTAATGAGATTTTACTGGCTTATTCCTGGCAATATTCTAATTAAATCAAGACGAAATACTGTATAATTTGGCCCATCAGTAATATGTTGGAAGAGTGTCGGAACGCTGTACGCGTAAGTTGCCGTAGTGTCTACTAGTGAATTTCCTACTCAAAATTAATTATTTTTTAATGAGATTTTACTGACTTATTCCTGGCAATATTCTGATTAAAACAAGACCAAATACGGTATAATTTGGTCCATCAGTAATGTCTTGGAAGTTGTCGGAACGCTGTACGCATAAGTTGCAGTAGTGTCTACTAGTGAATTTCCTACTCAACACTCATTATTTTTTAATGAGATTTTACTGGCTTATTCCTGGCAATATTTTAATTAAATCAAGACGAAATACTGTATAATTTGGCCCATCAGTAATATGTTGGAAGAGTGTCGGAACGCTGTACGCGTAAGTTGCCGTAGTGTCTACTAGTGAATTTCCTACTCAAACTTAATTACTTTTTAATGAGATTTTACTGGCTTATTCCTGGCAATATTCTGATTAAAACAAGACCAAACACGGTATAATTTGGCCCATCAGTAATGTCTTGGAAGTTGTCGGAACGCTATACGCGTAAGTTGCCGTAGTGTCTACTAGTGAATTTCCTACTCAACACTCATTATTTTTTAATGAGATTTTACTGGCTAATTCGTGGCAATATTCTGATTAAAACAAGATCAAACACGGTATAATTTGATCCATCAGTAATGTCTTGGAAGTTGTCGGAACGCTGTACGCATAAATTGCCGTAGTGTCTACTAGTGAATTTCCTACTGAACACTCATTATTATTTAATGAGATTTTACTGGCTTATTCCTGGCAATATTCTAATTAAATCAAGACGAAATACTGTATAATTTGGCCCATCAGTAATATGTTGGAAGTTGTCGGAACGCTATACGCGTAAGTTGCCGTAGTGTCTACTAGTGAATTTCCTACTCAAACTTAATTACTTTTTAATGAGATTTTACTGGCTTATTCCTGGCAATATTCTGATTAAAACAAGACGAAACACGGTATAATTTGGCCCATCAGTAATGTCTTGGAAGTTGTCGGAACGCTATACGCGTAAGTTGCCGTAGTGTCTACTCGTGAATTTCCTACTCAACACTCATTATTTTTTAATGAGATTTTACTGGCTTATTCGTGGCAATATTCTGATTAAAACAAGATCAAACACGGTATAATTTGATCCATCAGTAATGTCTTGGAAGTGGTCGGAACGCTGTACGCATAAATTGCCGTAGTGTCTACTAGTGAATTTCCTACTGAACACTCATTATTATTTAATGAGATTTTACTGGCTTATTCCTGGCAATATTCTAATTAAATCAAGACGAAATACTGTATAATTTGGCCCATCAGTAATATGTTGGAAGTTGTCGGAACGCTATACGCGTAAGTTGCCGTAGTGTCTACTAGTGAATTTCCTACTCAACACTCATTATTTTTTAATGAGATTTTACTGGCTTATTCCTGGCAATATTCTGATTAAAACAAGATCAAACACGGTATAGTGTGGCCCATCTGTAATGTCTTGGAAGTTGTCGGAACGCTATACGCATAAGTTGCCGTAGTGTCTACTAGTGAATTTCCTACTCAAAATTAATAATTTTTAATGAGATTTTACTGGCTTATTCCTGACATTATTCTGATTAAAACAGGACCAAACACGGTATAGTTTGGTCCATCAGTAATGTCTGGAAGTTGTCGGAACGCTGTACGCATAAGTTGCCGTAGTGTCTACTTGTGAATTTCCTACTCAAAATTAATTATTTTTTAATGAGATTTTTCTGGCTTATTCCTGGCAATATTCTGATTAAAACAAGACCAAACACGGTATAATTTGGCCCATCAGTAATATGTTGGAAGAGTGTCGGAACGCTGTACGCATAAGTTGCCGTAGTGTCTACTAGTGAATTTCCTACTCAAAATTAATTATTAACTTCCCGATTCATAGGGAAGTTACTGTAATTACCCCGAAAATCGAAAATCGATTTTTTAGCAGATCTTCACGTTTCATGGTTATTGAAGTCATTTTAGACTATTTTTATCAAATTGTTAGTATGTGTGTGTGTGTGTGTGTGTGTGTGTGTGTGTGTGTGCGTGCGTATGGCCGTTTTTATGTTATCAAATTTTTCGTTAACGTTTTCTGAAAAAGTAATAATGCGATCAGAATGATGAATGATGCAATCGATGTGCCCCGTCGTAACTTAGAGCTGATTAGATTTTGGTCCATATTGGTCAAGTAGTTTTTTAGATTTTTTAGTTTTTTTCGAAAGAAGTTCATTCAAGAATGCAATTTATACGAGAGGATGGAAATTTTCCACCGAATAAACAAACGTAATTATATATATTTCATTTTTATTAAAAAAAAAATTTTTTTTAATTAAAAAAAAAATTTTTTTTAATTTAAAAAAAATTTTTTTTTTTAATTATGCAACTAATGCTAATGTTACCACTTACAACTAACGAATCGGGAAGTTCTTTGTGTGGCTCGTGGAGAGTCACACACAAAATAAATAAAAAAACCATTAAGAGCTGTATGCCCCACTAGCAATGCGTACCACTAACCCTTTCGCAAGAGCAGTCCTACCCGCGAGCTCGCGAAGCGAGCGAGCAACAACAACCCCACCCGCGAGCTCGCGAAGCGAGCGAGCAACAATAACCAGCTAGTTTTTTAATGAGATTTTACTGGCTTATTCCTGACATTATTCTGATTAAAACAGGACCAAACACGGTATAGTTTGGTCCATCAGTAATGTCTGGAAGTTGTCGGAACGCTGTACGCATAAGTTGCCGTAGAGTCTACTAGTGAATTTCCTACTCAAAATTAATTATTTTTTGATGAGATTTTACTGGCTTATTCCTGGCAATATTTTAATTAAATCAAGACGAAATACTGTATAATTTGGCCCATCAGTAATATGTTGGAAGAGTGTCGGAACGCTGTACGCGTAAGTTGCCGTAGTGTCTACTAGTGAATTTCCTACTCAAACTTAATTACTTTTTAATGAGATTTTACTGGCTTATTCCTGGCAATATTCTGATTAAAACAAGACCAAACACGGTATAATTTGGCCCATCAGTAATGTCTTGGAAGTTGTCGGAACGCTATACGCGTAAGTTGCCGTAGTGTCTACTAGTGAATTTCCTACTCAACACTCATTATTTTTTAATGAGATTTTACTGGCTTATTCGTGGCAATATTCTGATTAAAACAAGATCAAACACGGTATAATTTGATCCATCAGTAATGTCTTGGAAGTTGTCGGAACGCTGTACGCATAAATTGCCGTAGTGTCTACTAGTGAATTTCCTACTGAACACTCATTATTATTTAATGAGATTTTACTGGCTTATTCCTGGCAATATTCTTGTTGGTTTTGGGAAGCCGGTATACTCGCGTAATAAAAAGTCAAGAGATTTTATTTAACCGTATTCTCTCTTATGTTTCCGGATTCGGACTGTGTGCCGGTCGTTATGTAAAACAAACGTATCGCACACGTCGAGATGTTTCTCTTTAACAAAAATATCTATATTCATTTTCTTGACTTTTTATTACGCGAGTATACCGGCTTCCCAAAACCAACAATTCTAATTAAATCAAGACGAAATACTGTATAATTTGGCCCATCAGTAATATGTTGGAAGTTGTCGGAACGCTATACGCGTAAGTTGCCGTAGTGTCTACTAGTGAATTTCCTACTCAACACTCATTATTTTTTAATGAGATTTTACTGGCTTATTCCTGGCAATATTCTGATTAAAACAAGATCAAACACGGTATAGTGTGGCCCATCTGTAATGTCTTGGAAGTTGTCGGAACGCTATACGCATAAGTTGCCGTAGTGTCTACTAGTGAATTTCCTACTCAAAATTAATAATTTTTAATGAGATTTTACTGGCTTATTCCTGACATTATTCTGATTAAAACAGGACCAAACACGGTATAGTTTGGTCCATCAGTAATGTCTGGAAGTTGTCGGAACGCTGTACGCATAAGTTGCCGTAGTGTCTACTTGTGAATTTCCTACTCAAAATTAATTATTTTTTAATGAGATTTTTCTGGCTTATTCCTGGCAATATTCTGATTAAAACAAGACCAAACACGGTATAATTTGGCCCATCAGTAATATGTTGGAAGAGTGTCGGAACGCTGTACGCATAAGTTGCCGTAGTGTCTACTAGTGAATTTCCTACTCAAAATTAATTATTAACTTCCCGATTCATAGGGAAGTTACTGTAATTACCCCGAAAATCGAAAATCGATTTTTTAGCAGATCTTCACGTTTCATGGTTATTGAAGTCATTTTAGACTATTTTTATCAAATTGTTAGTATGTGTGTGTGTGTGTGTGTGTGTGTGTGTGTGTGTGTGTGTGTGTGTGTGTGTGTGTGTGTGTGCGTGCGTATGGCCGTTTTTATGTTATCAAATTTTTCGTTAACGTTTTCTGAAAAAGTAATAATGCGATCAGAATGATGAATGATGCAATCGATGTGCCCCGTCGTAACTTAGAGCTGATTAGATTTTGGTCCATATTGGTCAAGTAGTTTTTTAGATTTTTTAGTTTTTTTCGAAAGAAGTTCATTCAAGAATGCAATTTATACGAGAGGATGGAAATTTTCCACCGAATAAACAAACGTAATTATATATATTTCATTTTTTTTTTAATTATGCAACTAATGCTAATGTTACCACTTACAACTAACGAATCGGGAAGTTCTTTGTGTGGCTCGTGGAGAGTCACACACAAAATAAATAAAAAAACCATTAAGAGCTGTATGCCCCACTAGCAATGCGTACCACTAACCCTTTCGCAAGAGCAGTCCTACCCGCGAGCTCGCGAAGCGAGCGAGCAACAACAACCCCACCCGCGAGCTCGCGAAGCGAGCGAGCAACAATAACCAGCTAGTTTTTTAATGAGATTTTACTGGCTTATTCCTGACATTATTCTGATTAAAACAGGACCAAACACGGTATAGTTTGGTCCATCAGTAATGTCTGGAAGTTGTCGGAACGCTGTACGCATAAGTTGCCGTAGAGTCTACTAGTGAATTTCCTACTCAAAATTAATTATTTTTTGATGAGATTTTACTGGCTTATTCCTGGCAATATTTTAATTAAATCAAGACGAAATACTGTATAATTTGGCCCATCAGTAATATGTTGGAAGAGTGTCGGAACGCTGTACGCGTAAGTTGCCGTAGTGTCTACTAGTGAATTTCCTACTCAAACTTAATTACTTTTTAATGAGATTTTACTGGCTTATTCCTGGCAATATTCTGATTAAAACAAGACCAAACACGGTATAATTTGGCCCATCAGTAATGTCTTGGAAGTTGTCGGAACGCTATACGCGTAAGTTGCCGTAGTGTCTACTAGTGAATTTCCTACTCAACACTCATTATTTTTTAATGAGATTTTACTGGCTTATTCGTGGCAATATTCTGATTAAAACAAGATCAAACACGGTATAATTTGATCCATCAGTAATGTCTTGGAAGTTGTCGGAACGCTGTACGCATAAATTGCCGTAGTGTCTACTAGTGAATTTCCTACTGAACACTCATTATTATTTAATGAGATTTTACTGGCTTATTCCTGGCAATATTCTAATTAAATCAAGACGAAATACTGTATAATTTGGCCCATCAGTAATATGTTGGAAGAGTGTCGGAACGCTGTACGCGTAAGTTGCCGTAGTGTCTACTAGTGAATTTCCTACTCAAACTTAATTACTTTTTAATGAGATTTTACTGGCTTATTCCTGGCAATATTCTGATTAAAACAAGACCAAACACGGTATAATTTGGCCCATCAGTAATGTCTTGGAAGTTGTCGGAACGCTATACGCGTAAGTTGCCGTAGTGTCTACTAGTGAATTTCCTACTCAACACTCATTATTTTTTAATGAGATTTTACTGGCTTATTCGTGGCAATATTCTGATTAAAACAAGATCAAACACGGTATAATTTGATCCATCAGTAATGTCTTGGAAGTTGTCGGAACGCTGTACGCATAAATTGCCGTAGTGTCTACTAGTGAATTTCCTACTGAACACTCATTATTATTTAATGAGATTTTACTGGCTTATTCCTGGCAATATTCTAATTAAATCAAGACGAAATACTGTATAATTTGGCCCATGAGTAATATGTTGGAAGAGTGTCGGAACGCTGTACGCGTAAGTTGCCGTAGTGTCTACTAGTGAATTTCCTACTCAAACTTAATTATTTTTTAATGAGATTTTACTGACTTATTCCTGGCAATATTCTGAATAAAACAAGACCAAGCACTGTATAATTTGGCCCATCGGTAATGTCTTGGAAGTTGTCGGAACGCTGTACGCATAAGTTGCCGTAGTGTCTACTAGTGAATTTCCTACTCAAAATTAATTATTTTTTAATGAGATTTTACTGACTTATTCCTGGCAATATTCTGATTAAAACAAGACCAAATACGGTATAATTTGGTCCATCAGTAATGTCTTGGAAGTTGTCGGAACGCTGTACGCATAAGTTGCAGTAGTGTCTACTAGTGAATTTCCTACTCAACACTCATTATTTTTTAATGAGATTTTACTGGCTTATTCCTGGCAATATTTTAATTAAATCAAGACGAAATACTGTATAATTTGGCCCATCAGTAATATGTTGGAAGAGTGTCGGAACGCTGTACGCGTAAGTTGCCGTAGTGTCTACTAGTGAATTTCCTACTCAAACTTAATTACTTTTTAATGAGATTTTACTGGCTTATTCCTGGCAATATTCTGATTAAAACAAGACCAAACACGGTATAATTTGGCCCATCAGTAATGTCTTGGAAGTTGTCGGAACGCTATACGCGTAAGTTGCCGTAGTGTCTACTAGTGAATTTCCTACTCAACACTCATTATTTTTTAATGAGATTTTACTGGCTAATTCGTGGCAATATTCTGATTAAAACAAGATCAAACACGGTATAATTTGATCCATCAGTAATGTCTTGGAAGTTGTCGGAACGCTGTACGCATAAATTGCCGTAGTGTCTACTAGTGAATTTCCTACTGAACACTCATTATTATTTAATGAGATTTTACTGGCTTATTCCTGGCAATATTCTAATTAAATCAAGACGAAATACTGTATAATTTGGCCCATCAGTAATATGTTGGAAGAGTGTCGGAACGCTGTACGCGTAAGTTGCCGTAGTGTCTACTAGTGAATTTCCTACTCAACACTCATTATTTTTTAATGAGATTTTACTGGCTTATTCCTGGCAATATTCTGATTAAAACAAGATCAAACACGGTATAGTGTGGCCCATCTGTAATGTCTTGGAAGTTGTCGGAACGCTATACGCATAAGTTGCCGTAGTGTCTACTAGTGAATTTCCTACTCAAAATTAATAATTTTTAATGAGATTTTACTGGCTTATTCCTGACATTATTCTGATTAAAACAGGACCAAACACGGTATAGTTTGGTCCATCAGTAATGTCTGGAAGTTGTCGGAACGCTGTACGCATAAGTTGCCGTAGTGTCTACTTGTGAATTTCCTACTCAAAATTAATTATTTTTTAATGAGATTTTTCTGGCTTATTCCTGGCAATATTCTGATTAAAACAAGACCAAACACGGTATAATTTGGCCCATCAGTAATATGTTGGAAGAGTGTCGGAACGCTGTACGCATAAGTTGCCGTAGTGTCTACTAGTGAATTTCCTACTCAAAATTAATTATTTTTTAATGAGATTTTACTGGCTTATTCCTGACATTATTCTGATTAAAACAGGACCAAACACGGTATAGTTTGGTCCATCAGTAATGTCTGGAAGTTGTCGGAACGCTGTACGCATAAGTTGCCGTAGAGTCTACTAGTGAATTTCCTACTCAAAATTAATTATTTTTTGATGAGATTTTACTGGCTTATTCCTGGCAATATTCTGATTAAAACAAGACCAAATACGGTATAATTTGGTCCATCAGTAATGTCTGGAAGTTGTCGGAACGCCGTACGCGTAAGTTGCCGTAGTGTCTACTAGTGAATTTCCTACTCAAAATTAATTATTTTTTAATGAGATTTTACTGACTTATTCCTGGCAATATTCTGATTAAAATAAGACCAAATACGGTATAATTTGGTCCATCAGTAATGTCTTGGAAGTTGTCGGAACGCTGTACGCATAAGTTGCCGTAGTGTCTACTAGTGAATTTCCTACTCAACACTCATTATTTTTTAATGAGATTTTACTGGCTTATTCCTGGCAATATTCTGATTAAAACAAGACCAAACACGGTATAATTTGATGCATCAGTAATGTCTTGGAAGTAGTCGGAACGCTGTACGCATAAGTTGCAGTAGTGTCTACTAGTGAATTTCCTACTCAAAATTAATTATTTTTTAATGAGATATTACTGGCTTATTCCTGGCAATATTATGATTAAAACAACACCAAACACGGTATAGTGTGGCCCATCTGTAATGTCTTGGAAGTTGCCGGAACGCTATACGCGTAAGTTGCCGTAGTGTCTACTAGTGAATTTCCTACTCAAACTTAATTATTTTTTAATGAGATTTTACAGGCTTATTCCTGGCAATATTCTGATTAAAACAAGACCAAACACGGTATAATTTGGGCTATCAGTAATGTCTTGGAAGTTGTTGGAACGCTGTACGCGTAAGTTGTAGTAGTGTCTACTAGTGAATTTCCTACTCAAAATTAATTATTTTTTAATGAGATTTTTCTGGCTTATTCCTGGCAATATTCTGATTAAAACAAGACCAAACACGGTATAATTTGGCCCATCAGTAATGTCTTGGAAGTTGTTGGAACGCTGTACGCATAAGTTGCCGTAGAGTCTACTAGTGAATTTCCTACTCAAAATTAATTATTTTTTAATGAGATTTTACTGGCTTATTCCTGGCAATATTCTGATTAAAACAAGACCAAACACGGTATAATTTGGCCCATCAGTAATGTCTTGGAAGTTGTTGGAACGCTGTACGCATAAGTTGCCGTAGTGTCTACTAGTGAATTTCCTACTCAAAATTAATTATTTTTTAATGAGATTTTACTGGCTTATTCCTGGCAATATTCTGATTAAAACAAGACCAAATACGGTATAACTTGGTCCATCAGTAATGTCTTGGAAGTTGTCGGAACGCTGTACGCATAAGTTGCAGTAGTGTCTACTAGTGAATTTCCTACTCAAAATTAACTATTTTTTAATGAGATTTTACTGGCTTATTCCTGGCAATATTCTGATTAAAACAAGACCAAACACTGTATAATTTGGCCCATCAGTAATATGTTGGAAGAGTGTCGGAACGCTGTACGCATAAGTTGCCGTAGCGTCTACTACTGAATTTCCTACTCAAAATTAATTATTTTTTAATGAGATTTTACTGGCTTATTCCTGACATTATTCTGATTAAAACAGGACCAAACACGGTATAGTTTGGTCCATCAGTAATGTCTGAACGTTGTCGGAACGCTGTACGCATAAGTTGCCGTAGAGTCTACTAGTGAATTTCCTACTCAAAATTAATTATTTTTTGATGAGATTTTACTGGCTTATTCCTGGCAATATTCTGATTAAAACAAGACCAAATACGGTATAATTTGGTCCATCAGTAATGTCTGGAAGTTGTCGGAACGCCGTACGCGTTAGTTGCCGTAGTGTCTACTAGTGAATTTCCTGCTCAAAATTAATTATTTTTTAATGAGATTTTACTGGCTTATTCCTGGCAATATTCTGATTAAAACAAGACCAAATACGGTATAATTTGGTCCATCAGTAATGTCTGGAAGTTGTCGGAACGCTGTACGCGTAAGTTGCCGTAGTGTCTACTAGTGAATTTCCTACTCAAAATTAATTATTTTTTAATGAGATTTTACTGGCTTATTCCTGACATTATTCTGATTAAAACAGGACCAAACACGGTATAGTTTGGTCCATCAGTAATGTCTGAACGTTGTCGGAACGCTGTACGCATAAGTTGCCGTAGAGTCTACTAGTGAATTTCCTACTCAAAATTAATTATTTTTTGATGAGATTTTACTGGCTTATTCCTGGCAATATTCTGATTAAAACAAGACCAAATACGGTATAATTTGGTCCATCAGTAATGTCTGGAAGTTGTCGGAACGCCGTACGCGTTAGTTGCCGTAGTGTCTACTAGTGAATTTCCTGCTCAAAATTAATTATTTTTTAATGAGATTTTACTGGCTTATTCCTGGCAATATTCTGATTAAAACAAGACCAAATACGGTATAATTTGGTCCATCAGTAATGTCTGGAAGTTGTCGGAACGCTGTACGCGTAAGTTGCCGTAGTGTCTACTAGTGAATTTCCTACTCAAAATTAATTATTTTTTAATGAGATTTTACTGACTTATTCCTGGCAATATTCTGATTAAAACAAGACCAAATACGGTATAATTTGGTCCATCAGTAATGTCTTGGAAGTTGTCGGAACGCTGTACGCATAAGTTGCCGTAGTGTCTACTAGTGAATTTCCTACTCAACACTCATTATTTTTTAATGAGATTTTACTGGATTATTCCTGGCAATATTCTGATTAAAACAAGACCAAACACGGTATAATTTGATGCATCAGTAATGTCTTGGAAGTAGTCGGAACGCTGTACGCATAAGTTGCAGTAGTGTCTACTAGTGAATTTCCTACTCAAAATTAATTATTTTTTAATGAGATATTACTGGCTTATTCCTGGCAATATTATGATTAAAACAACACCAAACACGGTATAGTGTGGCCCATCTGTAATGTCTTGGAAGTTGCCGGAACGCTATACGCGTAAGTTGCCATAGTGTCTACTAGTGAATTTCCTACTCAAACTTAATTATTTTTTAATGAGATTTTACTGGCTTATTCCTGGCAATATTCTGATTAAAACAAGACCAAACACGGTATAATTTGGGCTATCAGTAATGTCTTGGAAGTTGTTGGAACGCTGTACGCGTAAGTTGTAGTAGTGTCTACTAGTGAATTTCCTACTCAAAATTAATTATTTTTTAATGAGATTTTACTGGCTTATTCCTGACATTATTCTGATTAAAACAGGACCAAACACGGTATAGTTTGGTCCATCAGTAATGTCTGGAAGTTGTCGGAACGCTGTACGCGTAAGTTGCCGTAGTGTCTACTAGTGAATTTCCTACTCAAAATTAATTATTTTTTAATGAGATTTTACTGGCTTATTCCTGGCAATATTCTGATTAAAACAAGACAAAATACGGTATAATTTGGTCCATCAGTAATGTCTTGGAAGTTGTCGGAACGCTGTACGCATAAGTTGCAGTAGTGTCTACTAGTGAATTTCCTACTCAAAATTAATTATTTTTTAATGAGATTTTACTGGCTTATTCCTGGCAATATTCTGATTAAAACAAGACCAAGCACTGTATAATTTGGCCCATCAGTAATGTGTTGGAAGTTGTCCGAACGCTGTACGCATAAGTTGCCGTAGTGTCTACTTGTGAATTTCCTACTCAAAATTAATTATTTTTTAATGAGATTTTACTGGCTTATTCCTGACAATATTCTGATTAAAACAAGACCAAACACGGTATAATTTGGCCCATCAGTAATGTCTTGGAAGTTGTCGGAACGCTATACGCGTAAGTTGCCGTAGTGTCTACTAGTGAATTTCCTACTCAAAATTAATTATTTTTTAATGAGATTTTACTGACTTATTCCTGGCAATATTCTGATTAAAACAAGACCAAATACGGTATAATTTGGTCCATCAGTAATGTCTTGGAAGTTGTCGGAACGCTGTACGCATAAATTGCCGTAGTGTCTACTAGTGAATTTCCTACTCAACACTCATTATTTTTTAATGAGATTTTACTGGCTTATTCCTGGCAATATTCTGATTAAAACAAGACCAAACACGGTATAATTTGATGCATCAGTAATGTCTTGGAAGTAGTCCGAACGCTGTACGTATAAGTTGCAGTAGTGTCTACTAGTGAATTTCCTACTCAAAATTAATTATTTTTTAATGAGATATTACGGGCTTATTCCTGGCAATATTCTGATTAAAACAAGACCAAACACGGTATAGTGTGGCCCATCTGTAATGTCTTGGAAGTTGCCGGAACGCTATACGCGTAAGTTGCCATAGTGTCTACTATTGAATTTCCTACTCAAACTTAATTATTTTTTAATGAGATTTTACTGGCTTATTCCTGGCAATATTCTGATTAAAACAAGACCAAACACGGTATAATTTGGGCTATCAGTAATGTCTTGGATGTTGTTGGAACGCTGTACGCGTAAGTTGTAGTAGTGTCTACTAGTGAATTTCCTACTCAAAATTAATTATTTTTTAATGAGATTGTACTGGCTTATTCCTGGCAATATTCTAATTAAATCAAGACGAAATACTGTATAATTTGGCCCATCAGTAATATGTTGGAAGAGTGTCAGAACGCTGTACGCGTAAGTTGCCGTAGTGTCTACTAGTGAATTTCCTACTCAAACTTAATTACTTTTTAATGAGATTTTACTGGCTTATTCCTGGCAATCTTCTGATTAAAACAAGACCAAGCACTGTATAATTTGGCCCATCAGTAATGTGTTGGAAGTTGTCGGAACGCTGTACGCATAAGTTGCCGTAGTGTCTACTTGTAAATTTCCTACTCAAAATTAATTACTTTTTAATGAGATTGTACTGGCTTATTCCTGGCAATATTCTGATTAAAACAAGACCAAACACGGTATAGTGTGGCCCATCTGTAATGTCTTGGAAGTTGCCGGAACGCTGTACGCGTAAGTTGCCGTAGTGTCTACTAGTGAATTTCCTACTCAACACTCATTATTTTTTAATGAGATTTTACTGGCTTATTCCTGGCAATATTCTGATTAAAACAAGACCAAACACGGTATAATTTGATGCATCAGTAATGTCTTGGAAGTAGTCCGAACGCTGTACGTATAAGTTGCAGTAGTGTCTACTAGTGAATTTCCTACTCAAAATTAATTATTTTTTAATGAGATATTACGGGCTTATTCCTGGCAATATTCTGATTAAAACAAGACCAAACACGGTATAGTGTGGCCCATCTGTAATGTCTTGGAAGTTGCCGGAACGCTATACGCGTAAGTTGCCATAGTGTCTACTAGTGAATTTCCTACTCAAACTTAATTATTTTTTAATGAGATTTTACTGGCTTATTCCTGGCAATATTCTGATTAAAACAAGACCAAACACGGTATAATTTGGGCTATCAGTAATGTCTTGGATGTTGTTGGAACGCTGTACGCGTAAGTTGTAGTAGTGTCTACTAGTGAATTTCCTACTCAAAATTAATTATTCTTTAATGAGATTGTACTGGCTTATTCCTGGCAATATTCTAATTAAATCAAGACGAAATACTGTATAATTTGGCCCATCAGTAATATGTTGGAAGAGTGTCAGAACGCTGTACGCGTAAGTTGCCGTAGTGTCTACTAGTGAATTTCCTACTCAAACTTAATTACTTTTTAATGAGATTTTACTGGCTTATTCCTGGCAATATTCTGATTAAAACAAGACCAAACACGGTATAATTTGGGCTATCAGTAATGTCTTGGATGTTGTTGGAACGCTGTACGCGTAAGTTGTAGTAGTGTCTACTAGTGAATTTCCTACTCAAAATTAATTATTTTTTAATGAGATTGTACTGGCTTATTCCTGGCAATATTCTAATTAAATCAAGACGAAATACTGTATAATTTGGCCCATCAGTAATATGTTGGAAGAGTGTCAGAACGCTGTACGCGTAAGTTGCCGTAGTGTCTACTAGTGAATTTCCTACTCAAACTTAATTACTTTTTAATGAGATTTTACTGGCTTATTCATGGCAATCTTCTGATTAAAACAAGACCAAGCACTGTATAATTTGGCCCATCAGTAATGTGTTGGAAGTTGTCGGAACGCTGTACGCATAAGTTGCCGTAGTGTCTACTTGTAAATTTCCTACTCAAAATTAATTACTTTTTAATGAGATTGTACTGGCTTATTCCTGGCAATATTCTGATTAAAACAAGAACGAACACTGTATAGTGTGGCCCATCTGTAATGTCTTGGAAGTTGTCGGAACGCTATACGCGTAAGTTGCAGTAGTGTCTATTAGTGAATTTCCTACTCAAAATTAATTATTTTTTAATGAGATTTTACTGGCTTATTCCCGGCAATATTCTGATTAAAACAAGACCAAACACTGTATAATTTGGCCAATCAGTAATGTGTTGGAAATTGTCGGAACGCTGTACGCGTAAGTTGCCGTAGTGTCTACAAGTGAATTTCATACTCAAACTTAATTATTTTTTAATGAGATTTTACTGGCTTATTCCTAACAATATTCTGATTAAATCAGGACCAAACACTGTATAATTTGGCCAATCAGTAATGTGTTGGAAATTGTCGGAAGGCTGTACGCGTAAGTTGCCGTAGTGTCTACTAGTGAATTTCCTACTCAAAATTAATTATTTTTTAATGAGATTATACTGGCTTATTCCTGACAATATTCTGATTATAACAAGACCAAACACGGTATAGTGTGGTCCATCAGTAATGTCTTGGAAGTTGTCGGAACGCTGTACGCGTAAGTTGCCGTAGTGCCTACTAGTGAATTTCCTACTCAAAATTAATTATTTTTTATTGAGATTTTACTGGCTTATTCCCGGCAATATTCTGATTAAAACAAGACCAAACACGGTATTGTTTGGCCCATCAGTAATGTCTTGGAAATTGTCGGAACGCTGTACGCGTAAGTTGCCGTAGTGTCTACTAGTGAATTTCCTACTCGAAATTAATTATTTTTTAATGAGATTTTACTGGCTTATTACCGGCAATATTCTGATTAAAACAAGACCAAACACGGTATAATTTGGCCCATGAGTAACGTGTTGGCAGTTGTCGGAACGCTGTACGCGTAAGTTGCCGTAGTGTCTACTAGTGAATTTCCTACTCGAAATAATTACTTTTTAATGAGATTTTATTGGCTTATATATGGCAATATTCTGATTAAAACAAGAACAAACACGGTATAATTTGGCCCATGAGTAACGTGTTGGCAGTTGTCGGAACGCTGTACGCGTAAGTTGCCGTAGTGTCTACTAGTGAATTTCCTACTCAACACTCATTATTTTTTAATGAGATTTTACTGGCTTATTCCTGACAATATTCTGATTAAAACAAGACCAAACACGGTATAATTTGGCCCATGAGTAACGTGTTGGCAGTTGTCGGAACGCTGTACGCGTAAGTTGCCGTAGTGTCTACTAGTGAATTTCCTACTCAAAATTAATTATTTTTTATTGAGATTTTACTGGCTTATTCCCGGCAATATTCTGATTAAAACAAGACCAAACACGGTATTGTTTGGCCCATCAGTAATGTCTTGGAAATTGTCGGAACACTGTACGCGTAAGTTGCCGTAGTGTCTACTAGTGAATTTCCTACTCGAAATTAATTATTTTTTAATGAGATTTTATTGGCTTATTCCTGGCAATATTCTGATTAAAACAAGACCAAACACTGTATAATTTGGCCAATCAGTAATGTGTTGGAAATTGTCGGAAGGCTGTACGCGTAAGTTGCCGTAGTGTCTACTAGTGAATTTCCTACTCAACACTCATTATTTTTTAATGAGATTTTACTGGCTTATTCCTGACAATATTCTGATTAAAACAAGACCAAACACGGTATAGTGTGGTCCATCAGTAATGTCTTGGAAATTGTCGGAACGCTGTACGCGTAAGTAGCCGTAGTGTCTACTAGTGAATTTCCTACTCAAAATAATTACTTTTTAATGAGATTTGACTCGCTTTTTCTGACAATATTCTGATTAAAACAAGACCAAACACGGTATAATTTGGTGCATCAGTAATGTCTTGGAAGTTGTCGGAACGCTGTACGCGTAAGTTGCCGTAGTGTCTACTAGTGAATTTCATACTAAAAATTAATTATTTTTTATTGAGATTTTACTGGCTTATTCCCGGCAATATTCTGATTAAAACAAGACCAAACACGGTATTGTTTGGCCCATCAGTAATGTCTTGGAAATTGTCGGAACGCTGTACGCGTAAGTAGCCGTAGTGTCTACTAGTGAATTTCCTACTCAAAATAATTACTTTTTAATGAGATTTGACTCGCTTTTTCTGACAATATTCTGATTAAAACAAGACCAAACACGGTATAATTTGGTGCATCAGTAATGTCTTGGAAGTTGTCGGAACGCTGTACGCGTAAGTTGCCGTAGTGTCTACTAGTGAATTTCCTACTAAGCACTCATTATTTTTTAATGAGATTTGACTCGCTTTTTCTGACAATATTCTGATTAAAACAAGACCAAACACGGTATAATTTGGTGCATCAGTAATGTCTTGGAAGTTGTCGGAACGCTGTACGCGTAAGTTGCCGTAGTGTCTACTAGTGAATTTCCTACTCAAAATTAATTATTTTTTAATGAGATTTTACTGGCTCATTAATGGCAATGTTCAGATTAAAACAAGACCAAACACTGTATAATTTGACCAATCAGTAATGTGTTGGAAATTGTCGGAACGCTGTACGCGTAAGTTGCCGTAGTGTCTACTAGTGAATTTCCTACTCGAAATTAACTATTTTTTAATGAGATTTTATTGGCCTATTTATGGCAATCTTCTGATTAAAACAAGACCAAACAATGTATAATTTGGCCAATCAGTAATGTGTTGGGAATTGTCGGAAGGAGGTACGCGTAAGTTGCTGTAGTGTCTACTAGTGAATTTCCTACTCGAAATTAATTATTTTTTAATGAGATTTTATTGGCTTATTATCGGCAATATTCTGATTAAAACAAGACCAAACACGGTATAGTTTGGCCCATCAGTAATGTCTTGGAAATTGTCGGAACGCTGTACGCGTAAGTTGCCGTAGTGTCTACTAGTGAATTTCCTACTCAAAATAATTACTTTTTAATGAGATTTTATTGGCTTATATATGGCAATATTCTGATTAAAACAAGAACAAACACGGTATAATTTGGCCCATCAGTTATGTCTTGGAAGCTGTCGGAACACTGTACGCGTAAGTTGCCGTAGTGTCTACAAGTGAATTTCCTACTCAAAATTAATTATTTTTTATTGAGATTTTACTGGCTTATTCCCGGCAATATTCTGATTAAAACAAGACCAAACACGGTATAGTTTGGCCCATCAGTAATGTCTTGGAAATTGTCGGAACGCTGTACGCGTAAGTTGCCGTAGTGTCTACTAGTGAATTTCCTACTCAAAATTAATTATTTTTTAATGAGATTTTACTGGCTTATTATCGGCAATATTCTGATTAAAACAAGACCAAACACGGTATAGTTTGGCCCATCGGTAATGTCTTGGAAATTGTCGGAACGCTGTACGCGTAAGTTGCCGTAGTGTCTACTAGTGAATTTCCTACTCAAAATAATTACTTTTTAATGAGATTTTATTGGCTTATATATGGCAATATTATGATTAAAACAAGAACAAACACGGTATAATTTGGCCCATGAGTAACGTGTTGGCAGTTGTCGGAACGCTGTACGCGTAAGTTGCCGTAGTGTCTACTAGTGAATTTCCTACTCAACACTCATTATTTTTTAATGAGATTTTACTGGCTTATTCCTGACAATATTCTGATGATAACAAGACCAAACACGGTATAGTGTGGTCCATCAGTAATGTCTTGGAAGTTGTCGGAACGCTGTACGCGTAAGTTGCCGTAGTGCCTACTAGTGAATTTCCTACTCAAAATTAATTATTTTTTATTGAGATTTTACTGGCTTATTCCCGGCAATATTCTGATTAAAACAAGACCAAACACGGTATTGTTTGGCCCATCAGTAATGTCTTGGAAATTGTCGGAACGCTGTACGCGTAAGTTGCCGTAGTGTCTACTAGTGAATTTCCTACTCGAAATTAATTATTTTTTAATGAGATTTTATTGGCTTATTCCTGGCAATATTCTGATTAAAACAAGACCAAACACTGTATAATTTGGCCAATCAGTAATGTGTTGGAAATTGTCGGAACGCTGTACGCGTAAGTTGCCGTAGTGTCTACTAGTGAATTTCCTACTCAAACTTAATTATTTTTTAATGAGATTTTACTGGCTTATTCCTAACAATATTCTGATTAAATCAGGACCAAACACGGTATAGTTTGGCCCATCAGTAATGTGTTGGAAATTGTCGGAAGGCTGTACGCGTAAGTTGCCGTAGTGTCTACTAGTGAATTTCCTACTCAAAATTAATTATTTTTTAATGAGATTTTATTGGCTTATATATGGCAATATTCTGATTAAAACAAGAACAAACACGGTATAATTTGGCCCATCAGTTATGTCTTGGAAGCTGTCGGAACACTGTACGCGTAAGTTGCCGTAGTGTCTACAAGTGAATTTCCTACTCAAAATTAATTATTTTTTATTGAGATTTTACTGGCTTATTCCCGGCAATATTCTGATTAAAACAAGACCAAACACGGTATAGTTTGGCCCATCAGTAATGTCTTGGAAATTGTCGGAACGCTGTACGCGTAAGTTGCCGTAGTGTCTACTAGTGAATTTCCTACTCAAAATTAATTATTTTTTAATGAGATTTTACTGGCTTATTATCGGCAATATTCTGATTAAAACAAGACCAAACACGGTATAGTTTGGCCCATCGGTAATGTCTTGGAAATTGTCGGAACGCTGTACGCGTAAGTTGCCGTAGTGTCTACTAGTGAATTTCCTACTCAAAATAATTACTTTTTAATGAGATTTTATTGGCTTATATATGGCAATATTATGATTAAAACAAGAACAAACACGGTATAATTTGGCCCATGAGTAACGTGTTGGCAGTTGTCGGAACGCTGTACGCGTAAGTTGCCGTAGTGTCTACTAGTGAATTTCCTACTCAACACTCATTATTTTTTAATGAGATTTTACTGGCTTATTCCTGACAATATTCTGACGATAACAAGACCAAACACGGTATAGTGTGGTCCATCAGTAATGTCTTGGAAGTTGTCGGAACGCTGTACGCGTAAGTTGCCGTAGTGCCTACTAGTGAATTTCCTACTCAAAATTAATTATTTTTTATTGAGATTTTACTGGCTTATTCCCGGCAATATTCTGATTAAAACAAGACCAAACACGGTATTGTTTGGCCCATCAGTAATGTCTTGGAAATTGTCGGAACGCTGTACGCGTAAGTTGCCGTAGTGTCTACTAGTGAATTTCCTACTCGAAATTAATTATTTTTTAATGAGATTTTACTGGCTTATTCCTGGCAATATTCTGATTAAAACAAGACCAAACACTGTATAATTTGGCCAATCAGTAATGTGTTGGAAATTGTCGGAACGCTGTACGCGTAAGTTGCCGTAGTGTCTACTAGTGAATTTCCTACTCAAACTTAATTATTTTTTAATGAGATTTTACTGGCTTATTCCTAACAATATTCTGATTAAATCAGGACCAAACACTGTATAATTTGGCCAATCAGTAATGTGTTGGAAATTGTCGGAAGGCTGTACGCGTAAGTTGCCGTAGTGTCTACTAGTGAATTTCCTACTCAAAATTAATTATTTTTTAATGAGATTTTACTGGCTTATTCCTGGCAATATTCTGATTAAAACAAGACCAAACACTGTATAATTTGGCCAATCAGTAATGTGTTGGAAATTGTCGGAACGCTGTACGCGTAAGTTGCCGTAGTGTCTACTAGTGAATTTCCTACTCAAACTTAATTATTTTTTAATGAGATTTTACTGGCTTATTCCTAACAATATTCTGATTAAATCAGGACCAAACACTGTATAATTTGGCCAATCAGTAATGTGTTGGCAGTTGTCGGAAGGCTGAACGCGTAAGTTGCGGTAGTGTCTACTAGTGAATTTCCTAGTCAGCACTCATTATTTTTAATGAGATTTTACTCGCTTATTCCTGGCAATATTCTGATTAAAACTAGACCAAACACGGTATAGTTTGGCCCATCAGTAATGTCTTGGAAATTGTCGGAACGCTGTACGCGTAAGTTGCCGTAGTGTCTACTAGTGAATTTCCTACTCAAAATTAATTATTTTTTAATTAGATTTTACTGGCTTATTCCTGGCAATATTCTGATTAAAACAAGACCAAATACGGTATAATTTGGTCCATCAGTAATGTCTGGAAGTTGTCGGAACGCCGTACGCGTAAGTTGCCGTAGTGTCTACTAGTGAATTTCCTACTCAAAATTAAT
Organism: Lasioglossum villosulum; assembly: GCA_963971365.1. Lineage (NCBI taxonomy): Eukaryota > Metazoa > Arthropoda > Insecta > Hymenoptera > Halictidae > Lasioglossum > Lasioglossum villosulum. The sequence goes on from OZ020495.1 coordinate 30,953,220, forward strand.
TATTTTTTAATGAGATTTTACTGACTTATTCCTGGCAATATTCTGATTAAAACAAGACCAAATACGGTATAATTTGGTCCATCAGTAATGTCTTGGAAGTTGTCGGAACGCTGTACGCATAAGTTGCCGTAGTGTCTACTAGTGAATTTCCTACTCAACACTCATTATTTTTTAATGAGATTTTACTGGCTTATTCCTGGCAATATTCTGATTAAAACAAGACCAAACACGGTATAATTTGATGCATCAGTAATGTCTTGGAAGTAGTCGGAACGCTGTACGCATAAGTTGCAGTAGTGTCTACTAGTGAATTTCCTACTCAAAATTAATTATTTTTTAATGAGATATTACTGGCTTATTCCTGGCAATATTCTGATTAAAACAACACCAAACACGGTATAGTGTGGCCCATCTGTAATGTCTTGGAAGTTGCCGGAACGCTATACGCGTAAGTTGCCGTAGTGTCTACTAGTGAATTTCCTACTCAAACTTAATTATTTTTTAATGAGATTTTACAGGCTTATTCCTGGCAATATTCTGATTAAAACAAGACCAAACACGGTATAATTTGGGCTATCAGTAATGTCTTGGAAGTTGTTGGAACGCTGTACGCGTAAGTTGTAGTAGTGTCTACTAGTGAATTTCCTACTCAAAATTAATTATTTTTTAATGAGATTTTTCTGGCTTATTCCTGGCAATATTCTGATTAAAACAAGACCAAACACGGTATAATTTGGCCCATCAGTAATGTCTTGGAAGTTGTTGGAACGCTGTACGCATAAGTTGCCGTAGAGTCTACTAGTGAATTTCCTACTCAAAATTAATTATTTTTTAATGAGATTTTACTGGCTTATTCCTGGCAATATTCTGATTAAAACAAGACCAAATACGGTATAGTTTGGTCCATCAGTAATGTCTGGAAGTTGTCGGAACGCTGTACGCGTAAGTTGCCGTAGTATCTACTAGTGAATTTCCTACTCAAAATTAATTATTTTTTAATGAGATTTTACTGGCTTATTCCTGGCAATATTCTGATTAAAACAAGACCAAATACGGTATAACTTGGTCCATCAGTAATGTCTTGGAAGTTGTCGGAACGCTGTACGCATAAGTTGCAGTAGTGTCTACTAGTGAATTTCCTACTCAAAATTAATTATTTTTTAATGAGATTTTACTGGCTTATTCCTGGCAATATTCTGATTAAAACAAGACCAAACACTGTATAATTTGGCCCATCAGTAATATGTTGGAAGAGTGTCGGAACGCTGTACGCATAAGTTGCCGTAGCGTCTACTACTGAATTTCCTACTCAAAATTAATTATTTTTTAATGAGATTTTACTGGCTTATTCCTGACATTATTCTGATTAAAACAGGACCAAACACGGTATAGTTTGGTCCATCAGTAATGTCTGAACGTTGTCGGAACGCTGTACGCATAAGTTGCCGTAGAGTCTACTAGTGAATTTCCTACTCAAAATTAATTATTTTTTGATGAGATTTTACTGGCTTATTCCTGGCAATATTCTGATTAAAACAAGACCAAATACGGTATAACTTGGTCCATCAGTAATGTCTTGGAAGTTGTCGGAACGCTGTACGCATAAGTTGCAGTAGTGTCTACTAGTGAATTTCCTACTCAAAATTAATTATTTTTTAATGAGATTTTACTGACTTATTCCTGGCAATATTCTGATTAAAACAAGACCAAATACGGTATAATTTGGTCCATCAGTAATGTCTTGGAAGTTGTTGGAACGCTGTACGCGTAAGTTGTAGTAGTGTCTACTAGTGAATTTCCTACTCAAAATTAATTATTTTTTAATGAGATTTTACTGGCTTATTCCTGACATTATTCTGATTAAAACAGGACCAAACACGGTATAGTTTGGTCCATCAGTAATGTCTGGAAGTTGTCGGAACGCTGTACGCGTAAGTTGCCGTAGTGTCTACTAGTGAATTTCCTACTCAAAATTAATTATTTTTTAATGAGATTTTACTGGCTTATTCCTGGCAATATTCTGATTAAAACAAGACAAAATACGGTATAATTTGGTCCATCAGTAATGTCTTGGAAGTTGTCGGAACGCTGTACGCATAAGTTGCAGTAGTGTCTACTAGTGAATTTCCTACTCAAAATTAATTATTTTTTAATGAGATTTTACTGGCTTATTCCTGGCAATATTCTGATTAAAACAAGACCAAGCACTGTATAATTTGGCCCATCAGTAATGTGTTGGAAGTTGTCCGAACGCTGTACGCATAAGTTGCCGTAGTGTCTACTTGTGAATTTCCTACTCAAAATTAATTATTTTTTAATGAGATTTTACTGGCTTATTCCTGACAATATTCTGATTAAAACAAGACCAAACACGGTATAATTTGGCCCATCAGTAATGTCTTGGAAGTTGTCGGAACGCTATACGCGTAAGTTGCCGTAGTGTCTACTAGTGAATTTCCTACTCAAAATTAATTATTTTTGAATGAGATTTTACTGACTTATTCCTGGCAATATTCTGATTAAAACAAGACCAAATACGGTATAATTTGGTCCATCAGTAATGTCTTGGAAGTTGTCGGAACGCTGTACGCATAAATTGCCGTAGTGTCTACTAGTGAATTTCCTACTCAACACTCATTATTTTTTAATGAGATTTTACTGGCTTATTCCTGGCAATATTCTGATTAAAACAAGACCAAACACGGTATAATTTGATGCATCAGTAATGTCTTGGAAGTAGTCCGAACGCTGTACGTATAAGTTGCAGTAGTGTCTACTAGTGAATTTCCTACTCAAAATTAATTATTTTTTAATGAGATATTACGGGCTTATTCCTGGCAATATTCTGATTAAAACAAGACCAAACACGGTATAGTGTGGCCCATCTGTAATGTCTTGGAAGTTGCCGGAACGCTATACGCGTAAGTTGCCATAGTGTCTACTATTGAATTTCCTACTCAAACTTAATTATTTTTTAATGAGATTTTACTGGCTTATTCCTGGCAATATTCTGATTAAAACAAGACCAAACACGGTATAATTTGGGCTATCAGTAATGTCTTGGATGTTGTTGGAACGCTGTACGCGTAAGTTGTAGTAGTGTCTACTAGTGAATTTCCTACTCAAAATTAATTATTTTTTAATGAGATTGTACTGGCTTATTCCTGGCAATATTCTAATTAAATCAAGACGAAATACTGTATAATTTGGCCCATCAGTAATATGTTGGAAGAGTGTCAGAACGCTGTACGCGTAAGTTGTAGTAGTGTCTACTAGTGAATTTCCTACTCAAAATTAATTATTTTTTAATGAGATTTTTCTGGCTTATTCCTGGCAATATTCTGATTAAAACAAGACCAAACACGGTATAATTTGGCCCATCAGTAATGTCTTGGAAGTTGTTGGAACGCTGTACGCATAAGTTGCCGTAGAGTCTACTAGTGAATTTCCTACTCAAAATAATTACTTTTTAATGAGATTTTATTGGCTTATATATGGCAATATTATGATTAAAACAAGAACAAACACGGTATAATTTGGCCCATGAGTAACGTGTTGGCAGTTGTCGGAACGCTGTACGCGTAAGTTGCCGTAGTGTCTACTAGTGAATTTCCTACTCAACACTCATTATTTTTTAATGAGATTTTACTGGCTTATTCCTGACAATATTCTGATGATAACAAGACCAAACACGGTATAGTGTGGTCCATCAGTAATGTCTTGGAAGTTGTCGGAACGCTGTACGCGTAAGTTGCCGTAGTGCCTACTAGTGAATTTCCTACTCAAAATTAATTATTTTTTATTGAGATTTTACTGGCTTATTCCCGGCAATATTCTGATTAAAACAAGACCAAACACGGTATTGTTTGGCCCATCAGTAATGTCTTGGAAATTGTCGGAACGCTGTACGCGTAAGTTGCCGTAGTGTCTACTAGTGAATTTCCTACTCGAAATTAATTATTTTTTAATGAGATTTTACTGGCTTATTCCTGGCAATATTCTGATTAAAACAAGACCAAACACGGTATAATTTGATGCATCAGTAATGTCTTGGAAGTAGTCGGAACGCTGTACGCATAAGTTGCAGTAGTGTCTACTAGTGAATTTCCTACTCAAAATTAATTATTTTTTAATGAGATATTACTGGCTTATTCCTGGCAATATTCTGATTAAAACAAGACCAAACACGGTATAGTGTGGCCCATCTGTAATGTCTTGGAAGTTGCCGGAACGCTATACGCGTAAGTTGCCATAGTGTCTACTAGTGAAATTCCTACTCAAACTTAATTATTTTTTAATGAGATTTTAATGGCTTATTCCTGGCAATATTCTGATTAAAACAAGACCAAACACGGTATAATTTGGGCTATCAGTAATGTCTTGGAAGTTGTTGGAACGCTGTACGCGTAAGTTGTAGTAGTGTCTACTAGTGAATTTCCTACTCAAAATTAATTATTTTTTAATGAGATTTTACTGGCTTATTCCTGACATTATTCTGATTAAAACAGGACCAAACACGGTATAGTTTGGTCCATCAGTAATGTCTGGAAGTTGTCGGAACGCTGTACGCGTAAGTTGCCGTAGTGTCTACTAGTGAATTTCCTACTCAAAATTAATTATTTTTTAATGAGATTTTACTGGCTCATTCCTGGCAATGTTCTGATTAAAACAAGACGAAACACTGTATAATTTGGCCAATCAGTAATGCGTTGGAAATTGTCGGAAGGCTGTACGCGTAAGTTGCCGTAGTGTCTACTAGTGAATTTCCTACTCAAACTTAATTATTTTTTAATGAGATTTTACTGGCTTATTCCTAACAATATTCTGATTAAATCAGGACCAAACACTGTATAATTTGGCCAATCAGTAATGTGTTGGAAATTGTCGGAAGGCTGTACGCGTAAGTTGCCGTAGTGTCTACTAGTGAATTTCCTACTCAAAATTAATTATTTTTTAATGAGATTTTACTGGCTTATTCCTGACAATATTCTGATTATAACAAGACCAAACACGGTATAGTGTGGTCCATCAGTAATGTCTTGGAAGTTGTCGGAACGCTGTACGCGTAAGTTGCCGTAGTGCCTACTAGTGAATTTCCTACTCAAAATTAATTATATTTTATTGAGATTTTACTGGCTTATTCCCGGCAATATTCTGATTAAAACAAGACCAAACACGGTATTGTTTGGCCCATCAGTAATGAGTTGGCAGTTGTCGGAAGGCTGTACGCGTAAGTTGCGGTAGTGTCTACTAGTGAATTTCCTAGTCAGCACTCATTATTTTTAATGAGATTTTACTCGCTTATTCCTGGCAATATTCTGATTAAAACTAGACCAAACACGGTATAGTTTGGCCCATCAGTAATGTCTTGGAAATTGTCGGAACGCTGTACGCGTAAGTTGCCGTAGTGTCTACTAGTGAATTTCCTACTCAAAATTAATTATTTTTTAATTAGATTTTACTGGCTTATTCCTGGCAATATTCTGATTAAAACAAGACCAAATACGGTATAATTTGGTCCATCAGTAATGTCTGGAAGTTGTCGGAACGCCGTACGCGTAAGTTGCCGTAGTGTCTACTAGTGAATTTCCTACTCAAAATTAATTATTTTTTAATGAGATTTTACTGACTTATTCCTGGCAATATTCTGATTAAAACAAGACCAAATACGGTATAATTTGGTCCATCAGTAATGTCTTGGAAGTTGTCGGAACGCTGTACGCATAAGTTGCCGTAGTGTCTACTAGTGAATTTCCTACTCAACACTCATTATTTTTTAATGAGATTTTACTGGCTTATTCCTGGCAATATTCTGATTAAAACAAGACCAAACACGGTATAATTTGATGCATCAGTAATGTCTTGGAAGTAGTCGGAACGCTGTACGCATAAGTTGCAGTAGTGTCTACTAGTGAATTTCCTACTCAAAATTAATTATTTTTTAATGAGATATTACTGGCTTATTCCTGGCAATATTCTGATTAAAACAACACCAAACACGGTATAGTGTGGCCCATCTGTAATGTCTTGGAAGTTGCCGGAACGCTATACGCGTAAGTTGCCGTAGTGTCTACTAGTGAATTTCCTACTCAAACTTAATTATTTTTTAATGAGATTTTACAGGCTTATTCCTGGCAATATTCTGATTAAAACAAGACCAAACACGGTATAATTTGGGCTATCAGTAATGTCTTGGAAGTTGTTGGAACGCTGTACGCGTAAGTTGTAGTAGTGTCTACTAGTGAATTTCCTACTCAAAATTAATTATTTTTTAATGAGATTTTTCTGGCTTATTCCTGGCAATATTCTGATTAAAACAAGACCAAACACGGTATAATTTGGCCCATCAGTAATGTCTTGGAAGTTGTTGGAACGCTGTACGCATAAGTTGCCGTAGAGTCTACTAGTGAATTTCCTACTCAAAATTAATTATTTTTTAATGAGATTTTACTGGCTTATTCCTGGCAATATTCTGATTAAAACAAGACCAAATACGGTATAACTTGGTCCATCAGTAATGTCTTGGAAGTTGTCGGAACGCTGTACGCATAAGTTGCAGTAGTGTCTACTAGTGAATTTCCTACTCAAAATTAATTATTTTTTAATGAGATTTTACTGGCTTATTCCTGGCAATATTCTGATTAAAACAAGACCAAACACTGTATAATTTGGCCCATCAGTAATATGTTGGAAGAGTGTCGGAACGCTGTACGCATAAGTTGCCGTAGCGTCTACTACTGAATTTCCTACTCAAAATTAATTATTTTTTAATGAGATTTTACTGGCTTATTCCTGACATTATTCTGATTAAAACAGGACCAAACACGGTATAGTTTGGTCCATCAGTAATGTCTGAACGTTGTCGGAACGCTGTACGCATAAGTTGCCGTAGAGTCTACTAGTGAATTTCCTACTCAAAATTAATTATTTTTTGATGAGATTTTACTGGCTTATTCCTGGCAATATTCTGATTAAAACAAGACCAAATACGGTATAATTTGGTCCATCAGTAATGTGTGGAAGTTGTCGGAACGCCGTACGCGTTAGTTGCCGTAGTGTCTACTAGTGAATTTCCTGCTCAAAATTAATTATTTTTTAATGAGATTTTACTGGCTTATTCCTGGCAATATTCTGATTAAAACAAGACCAAATACGGTATAATTTGGTCCATCAGTAATGTCTGGAAGTTGTCGGAACGCTGTACGCGTAAGTTGCCGTAGTGTCTACTAGTGAATTTCCTACTCAAAATTAATTATTTTTTAATGAGATTTTACTGACTTATTCCTGGCAATATTCTGATTAAAACAAGACCAAATACGGTATAATTTGGTCCATCAGTAATGTCTTGGAAGTTGTCGGAACGCTGTACGCATAAGTTGCCGTAGTGTCTACTAGTGAATTTCCTACTCAACACTCATTATTTTTTAATGAGATTTTACTGGCTTATTCCTGGCAATATTCTGATTAAAACAAGACCAAACACGGTATAATTTGATGCATCAGTAATGTCTTGGAAGTAGTCGGAACGCTGTACGCATAAGTTGCAGTAGTGTCTACTAGTGAATTTCCTACTCAAAATTAATTATTTTTTAATGAGATATTACTGGCTTATTCCTGGCAATATTCTGATTAAAACAAGACCAAACACGGTATAGTGTGGCCCATCTGTAATGTCTTGGAAGTTGCCGGAACGCTATACGCGTAAGTTGCCATAGTGTCTACTAGTGAATTTCCTACTCAAACTTAATTATTTTTTAATGAGATTTTAATGGCTTATTCCTGGCAATATTCTGATTAAAACAAGACCAAACACGGTATAATTTGGGCTATCAGTAATGTCTTGGAAGTTGTTGGAACGCTGTACGCGTAAGTTGTAGTAGTGTCTACTAGTGAATTTCCTACTCAAAATTAATTATTTTTTAATGAGATTTTACTGGCTTATTCCTGACATTATTCTGATTAAAACAGGACCAAACACGGTATAGTTTGGTCCATCAGTAATGTCTGGAAGTTGTCGGAACGCTGTACGCGTAAGTTGCCGTAGTGTCTACTAGTGAATTTCCTACTCAAAATTAATTATTTTTTAATGAGATTTTACTGGCTTATTCCTGGCAATATTCTGATTAAAACAAGACAAAATACGGTATAATTTGGTCCATCAGTAATGTCTTGGAAGTTGTCGGAACGCTGTACGCATAAGTTGCAGTAGTGTCTACTAGTGAATTTCCTACTCAAAATTAATTATTTTTTAATGAGATTTTACTGGCTTATTCCTGGCAATATTCTGATTAAAACAAGACCAAACACTGTATAATTTGGCCCATCAGTAATATGTTGGAAGAGTGTCGGAACGCTGTACGCATAAGTTGCCGTAGCGTCTACTACTGAATTTCCTACTCAAAATTAATTATTTTTTAATGAGATTTTACTGGCTTATTCCTGACATTATTCTGATTAAAACAGGACCAAACACGGTATAGTTTGGTCCATCAGTAATGTCTGAACGTTGTCGGAACGCTGTACGCATAAGTTGCCGTAGAGTCTACTAGTGAATTTCCTACTCAAAATTAATTATTTTTTGATGAGATTTTACTGGCTTATTCCTGGCAATATTCTGATTAAAACAAGACCAAATACGGTATAATTTGGTCCATCAGTAATGTCTGGAAGTTGTCGGAACGCCGTACGCGTTAGTTGCCGTAGTGTCTACTAGTGAATTTCCTGCTCAAAATTAATTATTTTTTAATGAGATTTTACTGGCTTATTCCTGGCAATATTCTGATTAAAACAAGACCAAATACGGTATAATTTGGTCCATCAGTAATGTCTGGAAGTTGTCGGAACGCTGTACGCGTAAGTTGCCGTAGTGTCTACTAGTGAATTTCCTACTCAAAATTAATTATTTTTTAATGAGATTTTACTGACTTATTCCTGGCAATATTCTGATTAAAACAAGACCAAATACGGTATAATTTGGTCCATCAGTAATGTCTTGGAAGTTGTCGGAACGCTGTACGCATAAGTTGCCGTAGTGTCTACTAGTGAATTTCCTACTCAACACTCATTATTTTTTAATGAGATTTTACTGGCTTATTCCTGGCAATATTCTGATTAAAACAAGACCAAACACGGTATAATTTGATGCATCAGTAATGTCTTGGAAGTAGTCGGAACGCTGTACGCATAAGTTGCAGTAGTGTCTACTAGTGAATTTCCTACTCAAAATTAATTATTTTTTAATGAGATATTACTGGCTTATTCCTGGCAATATTCTGATTAAAACAAGACCAAACACGGTATAGTGTGGCCCATCTGTAATGTCTTGGAAGTTGCCGGAACGCTATACGCGTAAGTTGCCATAGTGTCTACTAGTGAATTTCCTACTCAAACTTAATTATTTTTTAATGAGATTTTAATGGCTTATTCCTGGCAATATTCTGATTAAAACAAGACCAAACACGGTATAATTTGGGCTATCAGTAATGTCTTGGAAGTTGTTGGAACGCTGTACGCGTAAGTTGTAGTAGTGTCTACTAGTGAATTTCCTACTCAAAATTAATTATTTTTTAATGAGATTTTACTGGCTTATTCCTGACATTATTCTGATTAAAACAGGACCAAACACGGTATAGTTTGGTCCATCAGTAATGTCTGGAAGTTGTCGGAACGCTGTACGCGTAAGTTGCCGTAGTGTCTACTAGTGAATTTCCTACTCAAAATTAATTATTTTTTAATGAGATTTTACTGGCTTATTCCTGGCAATATTCTGATTAAAACAAGACAAAATACGGTATAATTTGGTCCATCAGTAATGTCTTGGAAGTTGTCGGAACGCTGTACGCATAAGTTGCAGTAGTGTCTACTAGTGAATTTCCTACTCAAAATTAATTATTTTTTAATGAGATTTTACTGGCTTATTCCTGGCAATATTCTGATTAAAACAAGACCAAGCACTGTATAATTTGGCCCATCAGTAATGTGTTGGAAGTTGTCCGAACGCTGTACGCATAAGTTGCCGTAGTGTCTACTTGTGAATTTCCTACTCAAAATTAATTATTTTTTAATGAGATTTTACTGGCTTATTCCTGACAATATTCTGATTAAAACAAGACCAAACACGGTATAATTTGGCCCATCAGTAATGTCTTGGAAGTTGTCGGAACGCTATACGCGTAAGTTGCCGTAGTGTCTACTAGTGAATTTCCTACTCAAAATTAATTATTTTTGAATGAGATTTTACTGACTTATTCCTGGCAATATTCTGATTAAAACAAGACCAAATACGGTATAATTTGGTCCATCAGTAATGTCTTGGAAGTTGTCGGAACGCTGTACGCATAAATTGCCGTAGTGTCTACTAGTGAATTTCCTACTCAACACTCATTATTTTTTAATGAGATTTTACTGGCTTATTCCTGGCAATATTCTGATTAAAACAAGACCAAACACGGTATAATTTGATGCATCAGTAATGTCTTGGAAGTAGTCCGAACGCTGTACGTATAAGTTGCAGTAGTGTCTACTAGTGAATTTCCTACTCAAAATTAATTATTTTTTAATGAGATATTACGGGCTTATTCCTGGCAATATTCTGATTAAAACAAGACCAAACACGGTATAGTGTGGCCCATCTGTAATGTCTTGGAAGTTGCCGGAACGCTATACGCGTAAGTTGCCATAGTGTCTACTATTGAATTTCCTACTCAAACTTAATTATTTTTTAATGAGATTTTACTGGCTTATTCCTGGCAATATTCTGATTAAAACAAGACCAAACACGGTATAATTTGGGCTATCAGTAATGTCTTGGATGTTGTTGGAACGCTGTACGCGTAAGTTGTAGTAGTGTCTACTAGTGAATTTCCTACTCAAAATTAATTATTTTTTAATGAGATTGTACTGGCTTATTCCTGGCAATATTCTAATTAAATCAAGACGAAATACTGTATAATTTGGCCCATCAGTAATATGTTGGAAGAGTGTCAGAACGCTGTACGCGTAAGTTGCCGTAGTGTCTACTAGTGAATTTCCTACTCAAACTTAATTACTTTTTAATGAGATTTTACTGGCTTATTCCTGGCAATCTTCTGATTAAAACAAGACCAAGCACTGTATAATTTGGCCCATCAGTAATGTGTTGGAAGTTGTCGGAACGCTGTACGCATAAGTTGCCGTAGTGTCTACTTGTAAATTTCCTACTCAAAATTAATTACTTTTTAATGAGATTGTACTGGCTTATTCCTGGCAATATTCTGATTAAAACACGAACGAACACTGTATAGTGTGGCCCATCTGTAATGTCTTGGAAGTTGTCGGAACGCTATACGCGTAAGTTGCAGTAGTGTCTATTAGTGAATTTCCTACTCAAAATTAATTATTTTTTAATGAGATTTTACTGGCTTATTCCCGGCAATATTCTGATTAAAACAAGACCAAACACTGTATAATTTGGCCAATCAGTAATGTGTTGGAAATTGTCGGAACGCTGTACGCGTAAGTTGCCGTAGTGTCTACAAGTGAATTTCCTACTCAAACTTAATTATTTTTTAATGAGATTTTACTGGCTTATTCCTAACAATATTCTGATTAAATCAGGACCAAACACTGTATAATTTGGCCAATCAGTAATGTGTTGGAAATTGTCGGAAGGCTGTACGCGTAAGTTGCCGTAGTGTCTACTAGTGAATTTCCTACTCAAAATTAATTATTTTTTAATGAGATTATACTGGCTTATTCCTGACAATATTCTGATTATAACAAGACCAAACACGGTATAGTGTGGTCCATCAGTAATGTCTTGGAAGTTGTCGGAACGCTGTACGCGTAAGTTGCCGTAGTGCCTACTAGTGAATTTCCTACTCAAAATTAATTATTTTTTATTGAGATTTTACTGGCTTATTCCTGGCAATATTTTAATTAAATCAAGACGAAATACTGTATAATTTGGCCCATCAGTAATATGTTGGAAGAGTGTCGGAACGCTGTACGCGTAAGTTGCCGTAGTGTCTACTAGTGAATTTCCTACTCAAACTTAATTATTTTTTAATGAGATTTTACTGGCTTATTCCTGGCAATATTCTGATTAAAACAAGACCAAACACGGTATAATTTGGCCCATCAGTAATGTGTTGGAAGTTGTCGGAACGCTGTACGCATAAGTTGCCGTAGTGTCTACTTGTAAATTTCCTACTCAAAATTAATTACTTTTTAATGAGATTGTACTGGCTTATTCCTGGCAATATTCTGATTAAAACACGAACGAACACTGTATAGTGTGGCCCATCTGTAATGTCTTGGAAGTTGTCGGAACGCTATACGCGTAAGTTGCAGTAGTGTCTATTAGTGAATTTCCTACTCAAAATTAATTATTTTTTAATGAGATTTTACTGGCTTATTCCCGGCAATATTCTGATTAAAACAAGACCAAACACTGTATAATTTGGCCAATCAGTAATGTGTTGGAAATTGTCGGAACGCTGTACGCGTAAGTTGCCGTAGTGTCTACAAGTGAATTTCCTACTCAAACTTAATTATTTTTTAATGAGATTTTACTGGCTTATTCCTAACAATATTCTGATTAAATCAGGACCAAACACTGTATAATTTGGCCAATCAGTAATGTGTTGGAAATTGTCGGAAGGCTGTACGCGTAAGTTGCCGTAGTGTCTACTAGTGAATTTCCTACTCAAAATTAATTATTTTTTAATGAGATTATACTGGCTTATTCCTGACAATATTCTGATTATAACAAGACCAAACACGGTATAGTGTGGTCCATCAGTAATGTCTTGGAAGTTGTCGGAACGCTGTACGCGTAAGTTGCCGTAGTGCCTACTAGTGAATTTCCTACTCAAAATTAATTATTTTTTATTGAGATTTTACTGGCTTATTCCTGGCAATATTTTAATTAAATCAAGACGAAATACTGTATAATTTGGCCCATCAGTAATATGTTGGAAGAGTGTCGGAACGCTGTACGCGTAAGTTGCCGTAGTGTCTACTAGTGAATTTCCTACTCAAACTTAATTATTTTTTAATGAGATTTTACTGGCTTATTCCTGGCAATATTCTGATTAAAACAAGACCAAACACGGTATAATTTGGGCTATCAGTAATGTCTTGGATGTTGTTGGAACGCTGTACGCGTAAGTTGTAGTAGTGTCTACTAGTGAATTTCCTACTCAAAATTAATTATTTTTTAATGAGATTGTACTGGCTTATTCCTGGCAATATTCTAATTAAATCAAGACGAAATACTGTATAATTTGGCCCATCAGTAATATGTTGGAAGAGTGTCAGAACGCTGTACGCGTAAGTTGCCGTAGTGTCTACTAGTGAATTTCCTACTCAAACTTAATTACTTTTTAATGAGATTTTACTGGCTTCTTCCTGGCAATCTTCTGATTAAAACAAGACCAAGCACTGTATAATTTGGCCCATCAGTAATGTGTTGGAAGTTGTCGGAACGCTGTACGCATAAGTTGCCGTAGTGTCTACTTGTAAATTTCCTACTCAAAATTAATTACTTTTTAATGAGATTGTACTGGCTTATTCCTGGCAATATTCTGATTAAAACAAGAACGAACACTGTATAGTGTGGCCCATCTGTAATGTCTTGGAAGTTGTCGGAACGCTATACGCGTAAGTTGCAGTAGTGTCTATTAGTGAATTTCCTACTCAAAATTAATTATTTTTTAATGAGATTTTACTGGCTTATTCCCGGCAATATTCTGATTAAAACAAGACCAAACACTGTATAATTTGGCCAATCAGTAATGTGTTGGAAATTGTCGGAACGCTGTACGCGTAAGTTGCCGTAGTGTCTACAAGTGAATTTCCTACTCAAACTTAATTATTTTTTAATGAGATTTTACTGGCTTATTCCTAACAATATTCTGATTAAATCAGGACCAAACACTGTATAATTTGGCCAATCAGTAATGTGTTGGAAATTGTCGGAAGGCTGTACGCGTAAGTTGCCGTAGTGTCTACTAGTGAATTTCCTACTCAAAATTAATTATTTTTTAATGAGATTATACTGGCTTATTCCTGACAATATTCTGATTATAACAAGACCAAACACGGTATAGTGTGGTCCATCAGTAATGTCTTGGAAGTTGTCGGAACGCTGTACGCGTAAGTTGCCGTAGTGCCTACTAGTGAATTTCCTACTCAAAATTAATTATTTTTTATTGAGATTTTACTGGCTTATTCCCGGCAATATTCTGATTAAAACAAGACCAAACACGGTATTGTTTGGCCTATCAGTAATGTCTTGGAAATTGTCGGAACGCTGTACGCGTAAGTTGCCGTAGTGTCTACTAGTGAATTTCCTACTCGAAATTAATTATTTTTTAATGAGATTTTACTGGCTTATTACCGGCAATATTCTGATTAAAACAAGACCAAACACGGTATAATTTGGCCCATGAGTAACGTGTTGGCAGTTGTCGGAACGCTGTACGCGTAAGTTGCCGTAGTGTCTACTAGTGAATTTCCTACTCGAAATAATTACTTTTTAATGAGATTTTATTGGCTTATATATGGCAATATTCTGATTAAAACAAGAACAAACACGGTATAATTTGGCCCATGAGTAACGTGTTGGCAGTTGTCGGAACGCTGTACGCGTAAGTTGCCGTAGTGTCTACTAGTGAATTTCCTACTCAACACTCATTATTTTTTAATGAGATTTTACTGGCTTATTCCTGACAATATTCTGATTAAAACAAGACCAAACACGGTATAATTTGGCCCATGAGTAACGTGTTGGCAGTTGTCGGAACGCTGTACGCGTAAGTTGCCGTAGTGTCTACTAGTGAATTTCCTACTCAAAATTAATTATTTTTTATTGAGATTTTACTGGCTTATTCCCGGCAATATTCTGATTAAAACAAGACCAAACACGGTATTGTTTGGCCCATCAGTAATGTCTTGGAAATTGTCGGAACACTGTACGCGTAAGTTGCCGTAGTGTCTACTAGTGAATTTCCTACTCGAAATTAATTATTTTTTAATGAGATTTTATTGGCTTATTCCTGGCAATATTCTGATTAAAACAAGACCAAACACTGTATAATTTGGCCAATCAGTAATGTGTTGGAAATTGTCGGAAGGCTGTACGCGTAAGTTGCCGTAGTGTCTACTAGTGAATTTCCTACTCAACACTCATTATTTTTTAATGAGATTTTACTGGCTTATTCCTGACAATATTCTGATTAAAACAAGACCAAACACGGTATAGTGTGGTCCATCAGTAATGTCTTGGAAATTGTCGGAACGCTGTACGCGTAAGTAGCCGTAGTGTCTACTAGTGAATTTCCTACTCAAAATAATTACTTTTTAATGAGATTTGACTCGCTTTTTCTGACAATATTCTGATTAAAACAAGACCAAACACGGTATAATTTGGTGCATCAGTAATGTCTTGGAAGTTGTCGGAACGCTGTACGCGTAAGTTGCCGTAGTGTCTACTAGTGAATTTCATACTAAAAATTAATTATTTTTTATTGAGATTTTACTGGCTTATTCCCGGCAATATTCTGATTAAAACAAGACCAAACACGGTATTGTTTGGCCCATCAGTAATGTCTTGGAAATTGTCGGAACGCTGTACGCGTAAGTAGCCGTAGTGTCTACTAGTGAATTTCCTACTCAAAATAATTACTTTTTAATGAGATTTGACTCGCTTTTTCTGACAATATTCTGATTAAAACAAGACCAAACACGGTATAATTTGGTGCATCAGTAATGTCTTGGAAGTTGTCGGAACGCTGTACGCGTAAGTTGCCGTAGTGTCTACTAGTGAATTTCCTACTAAGCACTCATTATTTTTTAATGAGATTTGACTCGCTTTTTCTGACAATATTCTGATTAAAACAAGACCAAACACGGTATAATTTGGTGCATCAGTAATGTCTTGGAAGTTGTCGGAACGCTGTACGCGTAAGTTGCCGTAGTGTCTACTAGTGAATTTCCTACTCAAAATTAATTATTTTTTAATGAGATTTTACTGGCTCATTAATGGCAATGTTCAGATTAAAACAAGACCAAACACTGTATAATTTGACCAATCAGTAATGTGTTGGAAATTGTCGGAACGCTGTACGCGTAAGTTGCCGTAGTGTCTACTAGTGAATTTCCTACTCGAAATTAACTATTTTTTAATGAGATTTTATTGGCCTATTTATGGCAATCTTCTGATTAAAACAAGACCAAACAATGTATAATTTGGCCAATCAGTAATGTGTTGGGAATTGTCGGAAGGAGGTACGCGTAAGTTGCTGTAGTGTCTACTAGTGAATTTCCTACTCGAAATTAATTATTTTTTAATGAGATTTTATTGGCTTATTATCGGCAATGTTCTGATTAAAACAAGACCAAACACGGTATAGTTTGGCCCATCAGTAATGTCTTGGAAATTGTCGGAACGCTGTACGCGTAAGTTGCCGTAGTGTCTACTAGTGAATTTCCTACTCAAAATAATTACTTTTTAATGAGATTTTATTGGATTATTTATGGCAATATTCTGATTAAAACAAGAACAAACACGGTATAATTTGGCCCATCAGTTATGTCTTGGAAATTGTCGGAACGCTGTACGCGTAAGTTGCCGTAGTGTCTACTAGTGAATTTCCTACTCAAAATTAATTATTTTTTAATGAGATTTTACTGGCTTATTCCCGGCAATATTCTGATTAAAACAAGACCAAACACGGTATAGTTTGGCCCATCAGTAATGTCTTGGAAATTGTCGGAACGCTGTACGCGTAAGTTGCCGTAGTGTCTACTAGTGAATTTCCTACTCAAAATTAATTATTTTTTAATGAGATTTTACTGGCTTATTATCGGCAATATTCTGATTAAAACAAGACCAAACACGGTATAGTTTGGCCCATCGGTAATGTCTTGGAAATTGTCGGAACGCTGTACGCGTAAGTTGCCGTAGTGTCTACTAGTGAATTTCCTACTCAAAATAATTACTTTTTAATGAGATTTTATTGGCTTATATATGGCAATATTATGATTAAAACAAGAACAAACACGGTATAATTTGGCCCATGAGTAACGTGTTGGCAGTTGTCGGAACGCTGTACGCGTAAGTTGCCGTAGTGTCTACTAGTGAATTTCCTACTCAACACTCATTATTTTTTAATCAGATTTTACTGGCTTATTCCTGACAATATTCTGATGATAACAAGACCAAACACGGTATAGTGTGGTCCATCAGTAATGTCTTGGAAGTTGTCGGAACGCTGTACGCGTAAGTTGCCGTAGTGCCTACTAGTGAATTTCCTACTCAAAATTAATTATTTTTTATTGAGATTTTACTGGCTTATTCCCGGCAATATTCTGATTAAAACAAGACCAAACACGGTATTGTTTGGCCCATCAGTAATGTCTTGGAAATTGTCGGAACGCTGTACGCGTAAGTTGCCGTAGTGTCTACTAGTGAATTTCCTACTCGAAATTAATTATTTTTTAATGAGATTTTATTGGCTTATTCCTGGCAATATTCTGATTAAAACAAGACCAAACACTGTATAATTTGGCCAATCAGTAATGTGTTGGAAATTGTCGGAACGCTGTACGCGTAAGTTGCCGTAGTGTCTACTAGTGAATTTCCTACTCAAACTTAATTATTTTTTAATGAGATTTTACTGGCTTATTCCTAACAATATTCTGATTAAATCAGGACCAAACACTGTATAATTTGGCCAATCAGTAATGTGTTGGAAATTGTCGGAAGGCTGTACGCGTAAGTTGCCGTAGTGTCTACTAGTGAATTTCCTACTCAAAATTAATTATTTTTTAATGAGATTTTACTGGCTTATTCCTGACAATATTCTGATTATAACAAGACCAAACACGGTATAGTGTGGTCCATCAGTAATGTCTTGGAAGTTGTCGGAACGCTGTACGCGTAAGTTGCCGTAGTGCCTACTAGTGAATTTCCTACTCAAAATTAATTATATTTTATTGAGATTTTACTGGCTTATTCCCGGCAATATTCTGATTAAAACAAGACCAAACACGGTATTGTTTGGCCCATCAGTAATGAGTTGGCAGTTGTCGGAACGCTGTACGCGTAAGTTGCCGTAGTGTCTACTAGTGAATTTCCTACTCAAAATTAATTATTTTTTAATGAGATTTTACTGGCTTATTATCGGCAATATTCTGATTAAAACAAGACCAAACACGGTATAGTTTGGCCCATCGGTAATGTCTTGGAAATTGTCGGAACGCTGTACGCGTAAGTTGCCGTAGTGTCTACTAGTGAATTTCCTACTCAAAATAATTACTTTTTAATGAGATTTTATTGGCTTATATATGGCAATATTCTGATTAAAACAAGAACAAACACGGTATAATTTGGCCCATCAGTTATGTCTTGGAAGCTGTCGGAACACTGTACGCGTAAGTTGCCGTAGTGTCTACAAGTGAATTTCCTACTCAAAATTAATTATTTTTTATTGAGATTTTACTGGCTTATTCCCGGCAATATTCTGATTAAAACAAGACCAAACACGGTATAGTTTGGCCCATCAGTAATGTCTTGGAAATTGTCGGAACGCTGTACGCGTAAGTTGCCGTAGTGTCTACTAGTGAATTTCCTACTCAAAATTAATTATTTTTTAATGAGATTTTACTGGCTTATTATCGGCAATATTCTGATTAAAACAAGACCAAACACGGTATAGTTTGGCCCATCGGTAATGTCTTGGAAATTGTCGGAACGCTGTACGCGTAAGTTGCCGTAGTGTCTACTAGTGAATTTCCTACTCAAAATAATTACTTTTTAATGAGATTTTATTGGCTTATATATGGCAATATTATGATTAAAACAAGAACAAACACGGTATAATTTGGCCCATGAGTAACGTGTTGGCAGTTGTCGGAACGCTGTACGCGTAAGTTGCCGTAGTGTCTACTAGTGAATTTCCTACTCAACACTCATTATTTTTTAATGAGATTTTACTGGCTTATTCCTGACAATATTCTGATGATAACAAGACCAAACACGGTATAGTGTGGTCCATCAGTAATGTCTTGGAAATTGTCGGAACGCTGTACGCGTAAGTTGCCGTAGTGTCTACTAGTGAATTTCCTACTCGAAATTAATTATTTTTTAATGAGATTTTATTGGCTTATTCCTGGCAATATTCTGATTAAAACAAGACCAAACACTGTATAATTTGGCCAATCAGTAATGTGTTGGAAATTGTCGGAACGCTGTACGCGTAAGTTGCCGTAGTGTCTACTAGTGAATTTCCTACTCAAACTTAATTATTTTTTAATGAGATTTTACTGGCTTATTCCTAACAATATTCTGATTAAATCAGGACCAAACACTGTATAATTTGGCCAATCAGTAATGTGTTGGAAATTGTCGGAAGGCTGTACGCGTAAGTTGCCGTAGTGTCTACTAGTGAATTTCCTACTCAAAATTAATTATTTTTTAATGAGATTTTACTGGCTTATTCCTGACAATATTCTGATTATAACAAGACCAAACACGGTATAGTGTGGTCCATCAGTAATGTCTTGGAAGTTGTCGGAACGCTGTACGCGTAAGTTGCCGTAGTGCCTACTAGTGAATTTCCTACTCAAAATTAATTATATTTTATTGAGATTTTACTGGCTTATTCCCGGCAATATTCTGATTAAAACAAGACCAAACACGGTATTGTTTGGCCCATCAGTAATGAGTTGGCAGTTGTCGGAAGGCTGTACGCGTAAGTTGCCGTAGTGTCTACTAGTGAATTTCCTAGTCAGCACTCATTATTTTTAATGAGATTTTACTCGCTTATTCCTGGCAATATTCTGATTAAAACTAGACCAAACACGGTATAGTTTGGCCCATCAGTAATGTCTTGGAAATTGTCGGAACGCTGTACGCGTAAGTTGCCGTAGTGTCTACTAGTGAATTTCCTACTCAAAATTAATTATTTTTTAATTAGATTTTACTGGCTTATTCCTGACAATATTCTGATAAAAAAAAGACCAAACACGGTATAATTTGGCCCATCAGTAATGTGTTGGAAGTTGTCGGAAGGCTGTACGCGTCAGTTGCCGTAGTGTCTACTAGTGAATTTCTTACACAAAATTAATTATTTTTTATTGAGATTTTACTGGCTCATTCCTGGCAATGTTCTGATTAAAACAAGACGAAACACTGTATAATTTGGCCAATCAGTAATGCGTTGGAAATTGTCGGAAGGCTGTACGCGTAAGTTGCCGTAGTGTCTACTAGTGAATTTCCTACTCAACACTCATTATTTTTTAATGAGATTTTACTGGCTTATTACCGGCAATATTCTGATTAAAACAAGACCAAACACTGTATAATTTGGGCAATCAGTAATGTGTTGGAAATTGTCGGAACGCTGTACGCGTAAGTTGCCGTAGTGTCTACTAGTGAATTTCCTACTCGAAATTAATTATTTTTTAATGAGACTTTATTGGCTTATTCCTGGCAATATTCTGATTAAAACAAGACCAAACACGGTATAGTGTGGTCCATCAGTAATGTGTTGGAAATTGTCGGAACGCTGTACGCGTAAGTTGCCGTAGTGTCTACTAGTGAATTTCCTACTCAAACTTAATTATTTTTTAATGAGATTTTACTGGCTTATTCCTAACAATATTCTGATTAAATCAGGACCAAACACTGTATAATTTGGCCAATCAGTAATGTGTTGGAAATTGTCGGAAGGCTGTACGCGTAAGTTGCCGTAGTGTCTACTAGTGAATTTCCTACTCAAAATTAATTATTTTTTAATGAGATTTTACTGGCTTATTCCTGACAATATTCTGATTATAACAAGACCAAACACGGTATACTGTGGTCCATCAGTAATGTCTTGGAAGTTGTCGGAACGCTGTACGCGTAAGTTGCCGTAGTGCCTACTAGTGAATTTCCTACTCAAAATTAATTATTTTTTATTGAGATTTTACTGGCTTATTCCCGGCAATATTCTGATTAAAACAAGACCAAACACGGTATTGTTTGGCCCATGAGTAACGTGTTGGCAGTTGTCGCAACGCTGTAAGCGTAAGTTGCCGTAGTGTCTACTAGTGAATTTCCTACTCAAAATTAATTATTTTTTAATGAGATTTTACTGGCTTATTCCTGACAATATTCTGATTATAACAAGACCAAACACGGTATAGTGTGGTCCATCAGTAATGTCTTGGAAATTGTCGGAACGCTGTACGCGTAAGTTGCCGTAGTGTCTACTAGTGAATTTCCTACTCAACACTCATTATTTTTTAATGAGATTTTACTGGCTTATTACCGGCAATATTCTGATTAAAACAAGACCAAACACTGTATAATTTGGGCAATCAGTAATGTGTTCGAAATTGTCGGAACGCTGTACGCGTAAGTTGCCGTAGTGTCTACTAGTGAATTTCCTACTCGAAATTAATTATTTTTTAATGAGACTTTATTGGCTTATTCCTGGCAATATTCTGATTAAAACAAGACCAAACACGGTATAGTGTGGTCCATCAGTAATGTCTTGGAAATTGTCGGAACGCTGTACGCGTAAGTTGCCGTAGTGTCTACTAGTGAATTTCCTACTCAAAATTAATTATTTTTTAATGAGATTTTACTGGCTTATTATCGGCAATATTCTGATTAAAACAAGACCAAACACGGTATAGTTTGGCCCATCAGTAATGTCTTGGAAATTGTCGGAACGCTGTACGCGTAAGTTGCCGTAGTGTCTACTAGTGAATTTCCTACTCAAAATAATTACTTTTTAATGAGATTTTATTGGCTTATATATGGCAATATTATGATTAAAACAAGAACAAACACGGTATAATTTGGCCCATGAGTAACGTGTTGGCAGTTGTCGGAACGCTGTACGCGTAAGTTGCCGTAGTGTCTACTAGTGAATTTCCTACTCAACACTCATTATTTTTTAATGAGATTTTACTGGCTTATTCCTGACAATATTCTGATGATAACAAGACCAAACACGGTATTGTTTGGCCCATCAGTAATGTCTTGGAAATTGTCGGAACGCTGTACGCGTAAGTTGCCGTAGTGTCTACTAGTGAATTTCCTACTCGAAATTAATTATTTTTTAATGAGATTTTATTGGCTTATTCCTGGCAATATTCTGATTAAAACAAGACCAAACACTGTATAATTTGGCCAATCAGTAATGTGTTGGAAATTGTCGGAACGCTGTACGCGTAAGTTGCCGTAGTGTCTACTAGTGAATTTCCTACTCAAACTTAATTATTTTTTAATGAGATTTTACTGGCTTATTCCTAACAATATTCTGATTAAATCAGGACCAAACACTGTATAATTTGGCCAATCAGTAATGTGTTGGAAATTGTCGGAAGGCTGTACGCGTAAGTTGCCGTAGTGTCTACTAGTGAATTTCCTACTCAACACTCATTATTTTTTAATGAGATTTTACTGGCTTATTCCTGACAATATTCTGATTAAAACAAGACCAAACACGGTATAATTTGGCCCATGAGTAACGTGTTGGCAGTTGTCGGAACGCTGTACGCGTAAGTTGCCGTAGTGTCTACTAGTGAATTTCCTACTCAAAATTAATTATTTTTTATTGAGATTTTACTGGCTTATTCCCGGCAATATTCTGATTAAAACAAGACCAAACACGGTATAGTTTGGCCCATCAGTAATGTGTTGGAAGTTGTCGGAAGGCTGTACGCGTAAGTTGCCGTAGTGTCTACTAGTGAATTTCCTACTCAAAATTAATTATTTTTTAATTAGATTTTACTGGCTTATTCCTGACAATA
The DNA here is from genome assembly GCA_963971365.1 of Lasioglossum villosulum. Classification (NCBI taxonomy): domain Eukaryota; kingdom Metazoa; phylum Arthropoda; class Insecta; order Hymenoptera; family Halictidae; genus Lasioglossum; species Lasioglossum villosulum. Next base: position 30,976,011 of record OZ020495.1, read on the forward strand.
TTCTGATTGAAACAAGACCAAACACGGTATAATTTGGCCCATCAGTAATGTGTTGGCAGTTGTCGGAAGGCTGTACGCGTAAGTTGCCGTAGTGTCTACTGGTGAATTTCCTACTCAACACTCATTAATTTTAATGAGATTTTACTGGCTTATTCCTGACAATATTCTGATTCAAACAAGACCAAACACGGTCTAATTTGGCCCATGAGTAACGTGTTGGCAGTTGTCGGAACGCTGTACGCGTAAGTTGCCGTAGTGTCTACTAGTGAATTTCCTACTCAAAATTAATTATTTTTTAATGACGTTTTACTGGCTCATCCCTGGAAATATTCTCATTAAAACAAGACCAAACACTGTATAATTTGGCCCATCAGTAATGTGTTGGCAGTTGTCGGAAGGCTGTACGCGTAAGTTGCCGTAGTGTCTACTAGTGAATTTCCTAGTCAGCACTCATTATTTTTAATGAGATTTTACTCGCTTATTCCTGGCAATATTCTGATTAAAACTAGACCAAACACGGTATAGTTTGGCCCATCAGTAATGTCTTGGAAATTGTCGGAACGCTGTACGCGTAAGTTGCCGTAGTGTCTACTAGTGAATTTCCTACTCAAAATTAATTATTTTTTAATTAGATTTTACTGGCTTATTCCTGACAATATTCTGATTAAAACAAGACCAACCACGGTATAATTTGGCCCATCAGTAATGTGTTGGCAGTTGTCGGAAGGCTGTACGCGTAAGTTGCCGTAGTGTCTACTGGTGAATTTCCTACTCAACACTCATTAATTTTAATGAGATTTTACTGGCTTATTCCTGACAATATTCTGATTCAAACAAGGCCAAACACGGTATAGTGTGGTCCATCAGTAATGTCTTGGAAGCTGTCGGAACGCTGTACGCGTAAGTTGCTGTAGTGTCTACTAGTGAATTTCCTACTCAGAATTAATTATTTTTTAATGAGATTTTAATGGCTCATTCCTGGCAATGTTCTGATTAAAACAAGACCAAACACTGTATAATTTGGCCAATCAGTAATGAGTTGGAAATTGTCGGAACGCTGTACACATAAGTTGCCGTAGTGTCTACTAGTGAATTTCCTACTCAAAATTAATAATTTTTTAATGAGATTTTATTGGCTTATTTATGGCAATATGCTGATTAAAACAAGACTAATCACGGTATAGTGTGGTCCATCAGTAATGTCTTGGAAGCTGTCGGAACGCTGTACGCGTAAGTTGCCGTACTGTCTACTAGTGAATTTCCTACTCAAAATTAATTATTTTTTAATGAGATTTTAGTGGCTTATTACCGGCAATATTCTGATTAAAACAAGACCAAACACGGTATAATTTGGCCCATGAGTAACGTGTTGGCAGTTGTCGCAACGCTGTACGCGTAAGTTGCCGTAGTGTCTACTAGTGATTTTCGTACTCAAAATTAATTATTTTTTAATGATATTTTACTGGCTTATTCCTGACAATATTCTGATTAAAACAAGACCAAACACGGTATAGTTTGGCCCATCAGTAATGTGTTGGAAGTTGTCGGAAGGCTGTACGCGTAAGTTGCCGTAGTGTCTACTAGTGAATTTCCTACTCAAAATTAATTATTTTTTAATTAGATTTTACTGGCTTATTCCTGACAATATTCTGATTGAAACAAGACCAAACACGGTATAATTTGGCCCATCAGTAATGTGTTGGCAGTTGTCGGAAGGCTGTACGCGTAAGTTGCCGTAGTGTCTACTGGTGAATTTCCTACTCAACACTCATTAATTTTAATGAGATTTTACTGGTTTATTCCTGACAATATTCTGATTCAAACAAGACCAAACACGGTCTAATTTGGCCCATGAGTAACGTGTTGGCAGTTGTCGGAACCCTGTACGCGTAAGTTGCCGTAGTGTCTACTAGTGAATTTCCTACTCAAAATTAATTATTTTTTAATTAGATTTTACTGGCTTATTCCTGACAATATTCTGATAAAAAAAAGACCAAACACGGTATAATTTGGCCCATCAGTAATGTGTTGGAAGTTGTCGGAAGGCTGTACGCGTCAGTTGCCGTAGTGTCTACTAGTGAATTTCTTACACAAAATTAATTATTTTTTATTGAGATTTTACTGGCTCATTCCTGGCAATGTTCTGATTAAAACAAGACGAAACACTGTATAATTTGGCCAATCAGTAATGCGTTGGAAATTGTCGGAAGGCTGTACGCGTAAGTTGCCGTAGTGTCTACTAGTGAATTTCCTACTCAACACTCATTATTTTTTAATGAGATTTTACTGGCTTATTACCGGCAATATTCTGATTAAAACAAGACCAAACACTGTATAATTTGGGCAATCAGTAATGTGTTGGAAATTGTCGGAACGCTGTACGCGTAAGTTGCCGTAGTGTCTACTAGTGAATTTCCTACTCGAAATTAATTATTTTTTAATGAGACTTTATTGGCTTATTCCTGGCAATATTCTGATTAAAACAAGACCAAACACGGTATAGTTTGGCCCATCAGTAATGTCTTGGAAATTGTCGGAACGCTGTACGCGTAAGTTGCCGTAGTGTCTACTAGTGAATTTCCTACTCAAAATAATTACTTTTTAATGAGATTTTATTGGCTTATATATGGCAATATTATGATTAAAACAAGAACAAACACGGTATAATTTGGCCCATGAGTAACGTGTTGGCAGTTGTCGGAACGCTGTACGCGTAAGTTGCCGTAGTGTCTACTAGTGAATTTCCTACTCAACACTCATTATTTTTTAATGAGATTTTACTGGCTTATTCCTGACAATATTCTGATGATAACAAGACCAAACACGGTATAGTGTGGTCCATCAGTAATGTCTTGGAAGTTGTCGGAACGCTGTACGCGTAAGTTGCCGTAGTGCCTACTAGTGAATTTCCTACTCAAAATTAATTATTTTTTATTGAGATTTTACTGGCTTATTCCCGGCAATATTCTGATTAAAACAAGACCAAACACGGTATTGTTTGGCCCATCAGTAATGTCTTGGAAATTGTCGGAACGCTGTACGCGTAAGTTGCCGTAGTGTCTACTAGTGAATTTCCTACTCGAAATTAATTATTTTTTAATGAGATTTTACTGGCTTATTACCGGCAATATTCTGATTAAAACAAGACCAAACACGGTATAATTTGGCCCATGAGTAACGTGTTGGCAGTTGTCGGAACGCTGTACGCGTAAGTTGCCGTAGTGTCTACTAGTGAATTTCCTACTCGAAATAATTACTTTTTAATGAGATTTTATTGGCTTATATATGGCAATATTCTGATTAAAACAAGAACAAACACGGTATAATTTGGCCCATGAGTAACGTGTTGGCAGTTGTCGGAACGCTGTACGCGTAAGTTGCCGTAGTGTCTACTAGTGAATTTCCTACTCAACACTCATTATTTTTTAATGAGATTTTACTGGCTTATTCCTGACAATATTCTGATTAAAACAAGACCAAAAACGGTATAATTTGGCCCATGAGTAACGTGTTGGCAGTTGTCGGAACGCTGTACGCGTAAGTTGCCGTAGTGTCTACTAGTGAATTTCCTACTCAAAATTAATTATTTTTTATTGAGATTTTACTGGCTTATTCCCGGCAATATTCTGATTAAAACAAGACCAAACACGGTATTGTTTGGCCCATCAGTAATGTCTTGGAAATTGTCGGAACACTGTACGCGTAAGTTGCCGTAGTGTCTACTAGTGAATTTCCTACTCGAAATTAATTATTTTTTAATGAGATTTTACTGGCTTATTATCGGCAATATTCTGATTAAAACAAGACCAAACACGGTATAGTTTGGCCCATCAGTAATGTCTTGGAAATTGTCGGAACGCTGTACGCGTAAGTTGCCGTAGTGTCTACTAGTGAATTTCCTACTCAAAATTAATTATTTTTTAATGAGATTTTACTGGCTTATTATCGGCAATATTCTGATTAAAACAAGACCAAACACGGTATAGTTTGGCCCATCAGTAATGTCTTGGAAATTGTCGGAACACTGTACGCGTAAGTTGCCGTAGTGTCTACTAGTGAATTTCCTACTCGAAATTAATTATTTTTTAATGAGATTTTACTGGCTTATTATCGGCAATATTCTGATTAAAACAAGACCAAACACGGTATAGTTTGGCCCATCAGTAATGTCTTGGAAATTGTCGGAACGCTGTACGCGTAAGTTGCCGTAGTGTCTACTAGTGAATTTCCTACTCAAAATTAATTATTTTTTAATGAGATTTTACTGGCTTATTCCTGACAATATTCTGATTAAAACAAGACCAAACACGGTATAGTTTGGCCCATCAGTAATGTGTTGGAAGTTGTCGGAAGGCTGTACGCGTAAGTTGCCGTAGTGTCTACTAGTGAATTTCCTACTCAAAATTAATTATTTTTTAATGAGGTTTTACTGGCTCATCCCTGGAAATATTCTCATTAAAACAAGACCAAACACTGTATAATTTGGCCCATCAGTAATGTGTTGGCAGTTGTCGGAAGGCTGTACGCGTAAGTTGCCGTACTGTCTACTAGTGAATTTCCTACTCAAAATTAATTATTTTTTAATTAGATTTTACTGGCTTATTCCTGACAATATTCTGATTAAAACAAGACCAAACACGGTATAATTTGGCCCATCAGTAATGTGTTGGCAGTTGTCGGAAGGCTGTACGCGTAAGTTGCCGTAGTGTCTACTAGTGAATTTCCTACTCGAAATTAACTATTTTTTAATGAGATTTTATTGGCCTATTTATGGCAATCTTCTGATTAAAACAAGACCAAACAATGTATAATTTGGCCAATCAGTAATGTGTTGGGAATTGTCGGAAGGAGGTACGCGTAAGTTGCTGTAGTGTCTACTAGTGAATTTCCTACTCAACACTCATTATTTTTTAATGAGATTTTACTGGCTTATTCCTGACAATATTCTGATTGAAACAAGACCAAACACGGTATAATTTGGCCCATCAGTAATGTGTTGGCAGTTGTCGGAAGGCTGTACGCGTAAGTTGCCGTAGTGTCTACTGGTGAATTTCCTACTCAACACTCATTAATTTTAATGAGATTTTACTGGTTTATTCCTGACAATATTCTGATTCAAACAAGACCAAACACGGTCTAATTTGGCCCATGAGTAACGTGTTGGCAGTTGTCGGAACGCTGTACGCGTAAGTTGCCGTAGTGTCTACTAGTGAATTTCCTACTCAAAATTAATTATTTTTTAATTAGATTTTACTGGCTTATTCCTGACAATATTCTGATAAAAAAAAGACCAAACACGGTATAATTTGGCCCATCAGTAATGTGTTGGAAGTTGTCGGAAGGCTGTACGCGTCAGTTGCCGTAGTGTCTACTAGTGAATTTCTTACACAAAATTAATTATTTTTTATTGAGATTTTACTGGCTCATTCCTGGCAATGTTCTGATTAAAACAAGACGAAACACTGTATAATTTGGCCAATCAGTAATGCGTTGGAAATTGTCGGAAGGCTGTACGCGTAAGTTGCCGTAGTGTCTACTAGTGAATTTCCTACTCAACACTCATTATTTTTTAATGAGGTTTTACTGGCTTATTACCGGCAATATTCTGATTAAAACAAGACCAAACACTGTATAATTTGGGCAATCAGTAATGTGTTGGAAATTGTCGGAACGCTGTACGCGTAAGTTGCCGTAGTGTCTACTAGTGAATTTCCTACTCGAAATTAATTATTTTTTAATGAGACTTTATTGGCTTATTCCTGGCAATATTCTGATTAAAACAAGACCAAACACGGTATAGTTTGGCCCATCAGTAATGTCTTGGAAATTGTCGGAACGCTGTACGCGTAAGTTGCCGTAGTGTCTACTAGTGAATTTCCTACTCAAAATAATTACTTTTTAATGAGATTTTATTGGCTTATATATGGCAATATTATGATTAAAACAAGAACAAACACGGTATAATTTGGCCCATGAGTAACGTGTTGGCAGTTGTCGGAACGCTGTACGCGTAAGTTGCCGTAGTGTCTACTAGTGAATTTCCTACTCAACACTCATTATTTTTTAATGAGATTTTACTGGCTTATTCCTGACAATATTCTGATGATAACAAGACCAAACACGGTATAGTGTGGTCCATCAGTAATGTGTTGGAAGTTGTCGGAACGCTGTACGCGTAAGTTGCCGTAGTGCCTACTAGTGAATTTCCTACTCAAAATTAATTATTTTTTATTGAGATTTTACTGGCTTATTCCCGGCAATATTCTGATTAAAACAAGACCAAACACGGTATTGTTTGGCCCATCAGTAATGTCTTGGAAATTGTCGGAACGCTGTACGCGTAAGTTGCCGTAGTGTCTACTAGTGAATTTCCTACTCGAAATTAATTATTTTTTAATGAGATTTTACTGGCTTATTACCGGCAATATTCTGATTAAAACAAGACCAAACACGGTATAATTTGGCCCATGAGTAACGTGTTGGCAGTTGTCGGAACGCTGTACGCGTAAGTTGCCGTAGTGTCTACTAGTGAATTTCCTACTCGAAATAATTACTTTTTAATGAGATTTTATTGGCTTATATATGGCAATATTCTGATTAAAACAAGAACAAACACGGTATAATTTGGCCCATGAGTAACGTGTTGGCAGTTGTCGGAACGCTGTACGCGTAAGTTGCCGTAGTGTCTACTAGTGAATTTCCTACTCAACACTCATTATTTTTTAATGAGATTTTACTGGCTTATTCCTGACAATATTCTGATTAAAACAAGACCAAAAACGGTATAATTTGGCCCATGAGTAACGTGTTGGCAGTTGTCGGAACGCTGTACGCGTAAGTTGCCGTAGTGTCTACTAGTGAATTTCCTACTCAAAATTAATTATTTTTTATTGAGATTTTACTGGCTTATTCCCGGCAATATTCTGATTAAAACAAGACCAAACACGGTATTGTTTGGCCCATCAGTAATGTCTTGGAAATTGTCGGAACACTGTACGCGTAAGTTGCCGTAGTGTCTACTAGTGAATTTCCTACTCGAAATTAATTATTTTTTAATGAGATTTTACTGGCTTATTATCGGCAATATTCTGATTAAAACAAGACCAAACACGGTATAGTTTGGCCCATCAGTAATGTCTTGGAAATTGTCGGAACGCTGTACGCGTAAGTTGCCGTAGTGTCTACTAGTGAATTTCCTACTCAAAATTAATTATTTTTTAATGAGATTTTACTGGCTTATTATCGGCAATATTCTGATTAAAACAAGACCAAACACGGTATAGTTTGGCCCATCAGTAATGTCTTGGAAATTGTCGGAACACTGTACGCGTAAGTTGCCGTAGTGTCTACTAGTGAATTTCCTACTCGAAATTAATTATTTTTTAATGAGATTTTACTGGCTTATTATCGGCAATATTCTGATTAAAACAAGACCAAACACGGTATAGTTTGGCCCATCAGTAATGTCTTGGAAATTGTCGGAACGCTGTACGCGTAAGTTGCCGTAGTGTCTACTAGTGAATTTCCTACTCAAAATTAATTATTTTTTAATGAGATTTTACTGGCTTATTCCTGACAATATTCTGATTAAAACAAGACCAAACACGGTATAGTTTGGCCCATCAGTAATGTGTTGGAAGTTGTCGGAAGGCTGTACGCGTAAGTTGCCGTAGTGTCTACTAGTGAATTTCCTACTCAAAATTAATTATTTTTTAATGAGGTTTTACTGGCTCATCCCTGGAAATATTCTCATTAAAACAAGACCAAACACTGTATAATTTGGCCCATCAGTAATGTGTTGGCAGTTGTCGGAAGGCTGTACGCGTAAGTTGCCGTACTGTCTACTAGTGAATTTCCTACTCAAAATTAATTATTTTTTAATTAGATTTTACTGGCTTATTCCTGACAATATTCTGATTAAAACAAGACCAAACACGGTATAATTTGGCCCATCAGTAATGTGTTGGCAGTTGTCGGAAGGCTGTACGCGTAAGTTGCCGTAGTGTCTACTAGTGAATTTCCTACTCGAAATTAACTATTTTTTAATGAGATTTTATTGGCCTATTTATGGCAATCTTCTGATTAAAACAAGACCAAACAATGTATAATTTGGCCAATCAGTAATGTGTTGGGAATTGTCGGAAGGAGGTACGCGTAAGTTGCTGTAGTGTCTACTAGTGAATTTCCTACTCAACACTCATTATTTTTTAATGAGATTTTACTGGCTTATTCCTGACAATATTCTGATTAAAACAAGACCAAACACGGTATAGTTTGGCCCATCAGTAATGTCTTGGAAATTGTCGGAACACTGTACGCGTAAGTTGCCGTAGTGTCTACTAGTGAATTTCCTACTCGAAATTAATTATTTTTTAATGAGATTTTACTGGCTTATTATCGGCAATATTCTGATTAAAACAAGACCAAACACGGTATAGTTTGGCCCATCAGTAATGTCTTGGAAATTGTCGGAACGCTGTACGCGTAAGTTGCCGTAGTGTCTACTAGTGAATTTCCTACTCAAAATTAATTATTTTTTAATGAGATTTTACTGGCTTATTCCTGACAATATTCTGATTAAAACAAGACCAAACACGGTATAGTTTGGCCCATCAGTAATGTCTTGGAAATTGTCGGAACGCTGTACGCGTAAGTTGCCGTAGTGTCTACTAGTGAATTTCCTACTCAAAATTAATTATTTTTTAATGAGATTTTACTGGCTTATTATCGGCAATATTCTGATTAAAACAAGACCAAACACGGTATAGTTTGGCCCATCAGTAATGTCTTGGAAATTGTCGGAACACTGTACGCGTAAGTTGCCGTAGTGTCTACTAGTGAATTTCCTACTCGAAATTAATTATTTTTTAATGAGATTTTACTGGCTTATTATCGGCAATATTCTGATTAAAACAAGACCAAACACGGTATAGTTTGGCCCATCAGTAATGTCTTGGAAATTGTCGGAACGCTGTACGCGTAAGTTGCCGTAGTGTCTACTAGTGAATTTCCTACTCAAAATTAATTATTTTTTAATGAGATTTTACTGGCTTATTCCTGACAATATTCTGATTAAAACAAGACCAAACACGGTATAGTTTGGCCCATCAGTAATGTGTTGGAAGTTGTCGGAAGGCTGTACGCGTAAGTTGCCGTAGTGTCTACTAGTGAATTTCCTACTCAAAATTAATTATTTTTTAATGAGGTTTTACTGGCTCATCCCTGGAAATATTCTCATTAAAACAAGACCAAACACTGTATAATTTGGCCCATCAGTAATGTGTTGGCAGTTGTCGGAAGGCTGTACGCGTAAGTTGCCGTACTGTCTACTAGTGAATTTCCTACTCAAAATTAATTATTTTTTAATTAGATTTTACTGGCTTATTCCTGACAATATTCTGATTAAAACAAGACCAAACACGGTATAATTTGGCCCATCAGTAATGTGTTGGCAGTTGTCGGAAGGCTGTACGCGTAAGTTGCCGTAGTGTCTACTAGTGAATTTCCTACTCGAAATTAACTATTTTTTAATGAGATTTTATTGGCCTATTTATGGCAATCTTCTGATTAAAACAAGACCAAACAATGTATAATTTGGCCAATCAGTAATGTGTTGGGAATTGTCGGAAGGAGGTACGCGTAAGTTGCTGTAGTGTCTACTAGTGAATTTCCTACTCAACACTCATTATTTTTTAATGAGATTTTACTGGCTTATTCCTGACAATATTCTGATTAAAACAAGACCAAACACGGTATAGTTTGGCCCATCAGTAATGTCTTGGAAATTGTCGGAACACTGTACGCGTAAGTTGCCGTAGTGTCTACTAGTGAATTTCCTACTCGAAATTAATTATTTTTTAATGAGATTTTACTGGCTTATTATCGGCAATATTCTGATTAAAACAAGACCAAACACGGTATAGTTTGGCCCATCAGTAATGTCTTGGAAATTGTCGGAACGCTGTACGCGTAAGTTGCCGTAGTGTCTACTAGTGAATTTCCTACTCAAAATTAATTATTTTTTAATGAGATTTTACTGGCTTATTCCTGACAATATTCTGATTAAAACAAGACCAAACACGGTATAGTTTGGCCCATCAGTAATGTGTTGGAAGTTGTCGGAAGGCTGTACGCGTAAGTTGCCGTAGTGTCTACTAGTGAATTTCCTACTCAAAATTAATTATTTTTTAATGAGGTTTTACTGGCTCATCCCTGGAAATATTCTCATTAAAACAAGACCAAACACTGTATAATTTGGCCCATCAGTAATGTGTTGGCAGTTGTCGGAAGGCTGTACGCGTAAGTTGCCGTACTGTCTACTAGTGAATTTCCTACTCAAAATTAATTATTTTTTAATTAGATTTTACTGGCTTATTCCTGACAATATTCTGATTAAAACAAGACCAAACACGGTATAATTTGGCCCATCCGTAATGTGTTGGCAGTTGTCGGAAGGCTGTACGCGTAAGTTGCCGTAGTGTCTACTAGTGAATTTCCTACTCGAAATTAACTATTTTTTAATGAGATTTTATTGGCCTATTTATGGCAATCTTCTGATTAAAACAAGACCAAACAATGTATAATTTGGCCAATCAGTAATGTGTTGGGAATTGTCGGAAGGAGGTACGCGTAAGTTGCTGTAGTGTCTACTAGTGAATTTCCTACTCAACACTCATTATTTTTTAATGAGATTTTACTGGCTTATTCCTGACAATATTCTGATTAAAACAAGACCAAACACGGTATAGTGTGGTCCATCAGTAATGTCTTGGAAGCTGTCGGAACGCTGTACACATAAGTTGCCGTAGTGTCTACTAGTGAATTTCCTACTCAAAATTAATTATTTTTTAATGAGATTTTATTGGCTTATTTATGGCAATATGCTGATTAAAACAAGACCAATCACGGTATAGTGTGGTCCATCAGTAATGTCTTGGAAGCTGTCGGAACGCTGTACGCGTAAGTTGCCGTACTGTCTACTAGTGAATTTCCTACTCAAAATTAATTATTTTTTAATGAGATTTTAGTGGCTTATTACCGGCAATATTCTGATTAAAACAAGACCAAACACGGTATAATTTGGCCCATGAGTAACGTGTTGGCAGTTGTCGCAACGCTGTACGCGTAAGTTGCCGTAGTGTCTACTAGTGAATTTCCTACTCAAAATTAATTATTTTTTAATGATATTTTACTGGCTTATTCCTGACAATATTCTGATTAAAACAAGACCAAACACGGTATAGTTTGGCCCATCAGTAATGTGTTGGAAGTTGTCGGAAGGCTGTACGCGTAAGTTGCCGTAGTGTCTACTAGTGAATTTCCTACTCAACACTCATTATTTTTTAATGAGATTTTACTGGCTTATTCCTGACAATATTCTGATTAAAACAAGACCAAAAACGGTATAATTTGGCCCATGAGTAACGTGTTGGCAGTTGTCGGAACGCTGTACGCGTAAGTTGCCGTAGTGTCTACTAGTGAATTTCCTACTCAAAATTAATTATTTTTTATTGAGATTTTACTGGCTTATTCCCGGCAATATTCTGATTAAAACAAGACCAAACACGGTATTGTTTGGCCCATCAGTAATGTCTTGGAAATTGTCGGAACACTGTACGCGTAAGTTGCCGTAGTGTCTACTAGTGAATTTCCTACTCGAAATTAATTATTTTTTAATGAGATTTTACTGGCTTATTATCGGCAATATTCTGAGTAAAACAAGACCAAACACGGTATAGTTTGGCCCATCAGTAATGTCTTGGAAATTGTCGGAACGCTGTACGCGTAAGTTGCCGTAGTGTCTACTAGTGAATTTCCTACTCAAAATTAATTATTTTTTAATGAGATTTTACTGGCTTATTATCGGCAATATTCTGATTAAAACAAGACCAAACACGGTATAGTTTGGCCCATCAGTAACGTGTTGGCAGTTGTCGGAACGCTGTACGCGTAAGTTGCCGTAGTGTCTACTAGTGAATTTCCTACTCAAAATTAATTATTTTTTATTGAGATTTTACTGGCTTATTCCCGGCAATATTCTGATTAAAACAAGACCAAACACGGTATTGTTTGGCCCATCAGTAATGTCTTGGAAATTGTCGGAACACTGTACGCGTAAGTTGCCGTAGTGTCTACTAGTGAATTTCCTACTCGAAATTAATTATTTTTTAATGAGATTTTACTGGCTTATTATCGGCAATATTCTGATTAAAACAAGACCAAACACGGTATAGTTTGGCCCATCAGTAATGTCTTGGAAATTGTCGGAACGCTGTACGCGTAAGTTGCCGTAGTGTCTACTAGTGAATTTCCTACTCAAAATTAATTATTTTTTAATGAGATTTTACTGGCTTATTATCGGCAATATTCTGATTAAAACAAGACCAAACACGGTATAGTTTGGCCCATCAGTAATGTCTTGGAAATTGTCGGAACACTGTACGCGTAAGTTGCCGTAGTGTCTACTAGTGAATTTCCTACTCGAAATTAATTATTTTTTAATGAGATTTTACTGGCTTATTATCGGCAATATTCTGATTAAAACAAGACCAAACACGGTATAGTTTGGCCCATCAGTAATGTCTTGGAAATTGTCGGAACGCTGTACGCGTAAGTTGCCGTAGTGTCTACTAGTGAATTTCCTACTCAAAATTAATTATTTTTTAATGAGATTTTACTGGCTTATTCCTGACAATATTCTGATTAAAACAAGACCAAACACGGTATAGTTTGGCCCATCAGTAATGTGTTGGAAGTTGTCGGAAGGCTGTACGCGTAAGTTGCCGTAGTGTCTACTAGTGAATTTCCTACTCAAAATTAATTATTTTTTAATGAGGTTTTACTGGCTCATCCCTGGAAATATTCTCATTAAAACAAGACCAAACACTGTATAATTTGGCCCATCAGTAATGTGTTGGCAGTTGTCGGAAGGCTGTACGCGTAAGTTGCCGTACTGTCTACTAGTGAATTTCCTACTCAAAATTAATTATTTTTTAATTAGATTTTACTGGCTTATTCCTGACAATATTCTGATTAAAACAAGACCAAACACGGTATAATTTGGCCCATCAGTAATGTGTTGGCAGTTGTCGGAAGGCTGTACGCGTAAGTTGCCGTAGTGTCTACTAGTGAATTTCCTACTCGAAATTAACTATTTTTTAATGAGATTTTATTGGCCTATTTATGGCAATCTTCTGATTAAAACAAGACCAAACAATGTATAATTTGGCCAATCAGTAATGTGTTGGGAATTGTCGGAAGGAGGTACGCGTAAGTTGCTGTAGTGTCTACTAGTGAATTTCCTACTCAACACTCATTATTTTTTAATGAGATTTTACTGGCTTATTCCTGACAATATTCTGATTGAAACAAGACCAAACACGGTATAATTTGGCCCATCAGTAATGTGTTGGCAGTTGTCGGAAGGCTGTACGCGTAAGTTGCCGTAGTGTCTACTGGTGAATTTCCTACTCAACACTCATTAATTTTAATGAGATTTTACTGGTTAATTCCTGACAATATTCTGATTCAAGCAAGACCAAACACGGTCTAATTTGGCCCATGAGTAACGTGTTGGCAGTTGTCGGAACGCTGTACGCGTAAGTTGCCGTAGTGTCTACTAGTGAATTTCCTACTCAAAATTAATTATTTTTTAATTAGATTTTACTGGCTTATTCCTGACAATATTCTGATAAAAAAAAGACCAAACACGGTATAATTTGGCCCATCAGTAATGTGTTGGAAGTTGTCGGAAGGCTGTACGCGTCAGTTGCCGTAGTGTCTACTAGTGAATTTCTTACACAAAATTAATTATTTTTTATTGAGATTTTACTGGCTCATTCCTGGCAATGTTCTGATTAAAACAAGACGAAACACTGTATAATTTGGCCAATCAGTAATGCGTTGGAAATTGTCGGAAGGCTGTACGCGTAAGTTGCCGTAGTGTCTACTAGTGAATTTCCTACTCAACACTCATTATTTTTTAATGAGATTTTACTGGCTTATTACCGGCAATATTCTGATTAAAACAAGACCAAACACTGTATAATTTGGGCAATCAGTAATGTGTTGGAAATTGTCGGAACGCTGTACGCGTAAGTTGCCGTAGTGTCTACTAGTGAATTTCCTACTCGAAATTAATTATTTTTTAATGAGACTTTATTGGCTTATTCCTGGCAATATTCTGATTAAAACAAGACCAAACACGGTATAGTTTGGCCCATCAGTAATGTCTTGGAAATTGTCGGAACGCTGTACGCGTAAGTTGCCGTAGTGTCTACTAGTGAATTTCCTACTCAAAATAATTACTTTTTAATGAGATTTTATTGGCTTATATATGGCAATATTATGATTAAAACAAGAACAAACACGGTATAATTTGGCCCATGAGTAACGTGTTGGCAGTTGTCGGAACGCTGTACGCGTAAGTTGCCGTAGTGTCTACTAGTGAATTTCCTACTCAACACTCATTATTTTTTAATGAGATTTTACTGGCTTATTCCTGACAATATTCTGATGATAACAAGACCAAACACGGTATAGTGTGGTCCATCAGTAATGTCTTGGAAGTTGTCGGAACGCTGTACGCGTAAGTTGCCGTAGTGCCTACTAGTGAATTTCCTACTCAAAATTAATTATTTTTTATTGAGATTTTACTGGCTTATTCCCGGCAATATTCTGATTAAAACAAGACCAAACACGGTATTGTTTGGGCCATCAGTAATGTCTTGGAAATTGTCGGAACGCTGTACGCGTAAGTTGCCGTAGTGTCTACTAGTGAATTTCCTACTCGAAATTAATTATTTTTTAATGAGATTTTACTGGCTTATTACCGGCAATATTCTGATTAAAACAAGACCAAACACGGTATAATTTGGCCCATGAGTAACGTGTTGGCAGTTGTCGGAACGCTGTACGCGTAAGTTGCCGTAGTGTCTACTAGTGAATTTCCTACTCGAAATAATTACTTTTTAATGAGATTTTATTGGCTTATATATGGCAATATTCTGATTAAAACAAGAACAAACACGGTATAATTTGGCCCATGAGTAACGTGTTGGCAGTTGTCGGAACGCTGTACGCGTAAGTTGCCGTAGTGTCTACTAGTGAATTTCCTACTCAACACTCATTATTTTTTAATGAGATTTTACTGGCTTATTCCTGACAATATTCTGATTAAAACAAGACCAAAAACGGTATAATTTGGCCCATGAGTAACGTGTTGGCAGTTGTCGGAACGCTGTACGCGTAAGTTGCCGTAGTGTCTACTAGTGAATTTCCTACTCAAAATTAATTATTTTTTATTGAGATTTTACTGGCTTATTCCCGGCAATATTCTGATTAAAACAAGACCAAACACGGTATTGTTTGGCCCATCAGTAATGTCTTGGAAATTGTCGGAACACTGTACGCGTAAGTTGCCGTAGTGTCTACTAGTGAATTTCCTACTCGAAATTAATTATTTTTTAATGAGATTTTACTGGCTTATTATCGGCAATATTCTGATTAAAACAAGACCAAACACGGTATAGTTTGGCCCATCAGTAATGTCTTGGAAATTGTCGGAACGCTGTACGCGTAAGTTGCCGTAGTGTCTACTAGTGAATTTCCTACTCAAAATTAATTATTTTTTAATGAGATTTTACTGGCTTATTATCGGCAATATTCTGATTAAAACAAGACCAAACACGGTATAGTTTGGCCCATCAGTAATGTCTTGGAAATTGTCGGAACACTGTACGCGTAAGTTGCCGTAGTGTCTACTAGTGAATTTCCTACTCGAAATTAATTATTTTTTAATGAGATTTTACTGGCTTATTATCGGCAATATTCTGATTAAAACAAGACCAAACACGGTATAGTTTGGCCCATCAGTAATGTCTTGGAAATTGTCGGAACGCTGTACGCGTAAGTTGCCGTAGTGTCTACTAGTGAATTTCCTACTCAAAATTAATTATTTTTTAATGAGATTTTACTGGCTTATTCCTGACAATATTCTGATTAAAACAAGACCAAACACGGTATAGTTTGGCCCATCAGTAATGTGTTGGAAGTTGTCGGAAGGCTGTACGCGTAAGTTGCCGTAGTGTCTACTAGTGAATTTCCTACTCAAAATTAATTATTTTTTAATGAGGTTTTACTGGCTCATCCCTGGAAATATTCTCATTAAAACAAGACCAAACACTGTATAATTTGGCCCATCAGTAATGTGTTGGCAGTTGTCGGAAGGCTGTACGCGTAAGTTGCCGTACTGTCTACTAGTGAATTTCCTACTCAAAATTAATTATTTTTTAATTAGATTTTACTGGCTTATTCCTGACAATATTCTGATTAAAACAAGACCAAACACGGTATAATTTGGCCCATCAGTAATGTGTTGGCAGTTGTCGGAAGGCTGTACGCGTAAGTTGCCGTAGTGTCTACTAGTGAATTTCCTACTCGAAATTAACTATTTTTTAATGAGATTTTACTGGCTTATTCCTGACAATATTCTGATTAAAACAAGACCAAACAATGTATAATTTGGCCAATCAGTAATGTGTTGGGAATTGTCGGAAGGAGGTACGCGTAAGTTGCTGTAGTGTCTACTAGTGAATTTCCTACTCAACACTCATTATTTTTTAATGAGATTTTACTGGCTTATTCCTGACAATATTCTCATTAAAACAAGACCAAACACTGTATAATTTGGCCCATCAGTAATGTGTTGGCAGTTGTCGGAAGGCTGTACGCGTAAGTTGCCGTACTGTCTACTAGTGAATTTCCTACTCAAAATTAATTATTTTTTAATTAGATTTTACTGGCTTATTCCTGACAATATTCTGATTAAAACAAGACCAAACACGGTATAATTTGGCCCATCAGTAATGTGTTGGCAGTTGTCGGAAGGCTGTACGCGTAAGTTGCCGTAGTGTCTACTAGTGAATTTCCTACTCGAAATTAACTATTTTTTAATTAGATTTTACTGGCTTATTCCTGACAATATTCTGATTAAAACAAGACCAAACAATGTATAATTTGGCCAATCAGTAATGTGTTGGGAATTGTCGGAAGGAGGTACGCGTAAGTTGCTGTAGTGTCTACTAGTGAATTTCCTACTCAACACTCATTATTTTTTAATGAGATTTTACTGGCTTATTCCTGACAATATTCTGATTAAAACAAGACCAAACACGGTATAGTTTGGCCCATCAGTAATGTCTTGGAAATTGTCGGAACACTGTACGCGTAAGTTGCCGTAGTGTCTACTAGTGAATTTCCTACTCGAAATTAATTATTTTTTAATGAGATTTTACTGGCTTATTATCGGCAATATTCTGATTAAAACAAGACCAAACACGGTATAGTTTGGCCCATCAGTAATGTCTTGGAAATTGTCGGAACGCTGTACGCGTAAGTTGCCGTAGTGTCTACTAGTGAATTTCCTACTCAAAATTAATTATTTTTTAATGAGATTTTACTGGCTTATTCCTGACAATATTCTGATTAAAACAAGACCAAACACGGTATAGTTTGGCCCATCAGTAATGTGTTGGAAGTTGTCGGAAGGCTGTACGCGTAAGTTGCCGTAGTGTCTACTAGTGAATTTCCTACTCAAAATTAATTATTTTTTAATGAGGTTTTACTGGCTCATCCCTGGAAATATTCTCATTAAAACAAGACCAAACACTGTATAATTTGGCCCATCAGTAATGTGTTGGCAGTTGTCGGAAGGCTGTACGCGTAAGTTGCCGTACTGTCTACTAGTGAATTTCCTACTCAAAATTAATTATTTTTTAATTAGATTTTACTGGCTTATTCCTGACAATATTCTGATTAAAACAAGACCAAACAATGTATAATTTGGCCAATCAGTAATGTGTTGGGAATTGTCGGAAGGAGGTACGCGTAAGTTGCTGTAGTGTCTACTAGTGAATTTCCTACTCAACACTCATTATTTTTTAATGAGATTTTACTGGCTTATTCCTGACAATATGCTGAGTAAAACTAGACCAAACACGGTATAGTTTGGCCCATCAGTAATGTCTTGGAAATTGTCGGAACGCTGTACGCGTAAGTTGCCGTAGTGTCTACTAGTGAATTTCCTACTCAAAATTAATTATTTTTTAATTAGATTTTACTGGCTTATTCCTGACAATATTCTGATTAAAACAAGACCAACCACGGTATAATTTGGCCCATCAGTAATGTGTTGGCAGTTGTCGGAAGGCTGTACGCGTAAGTTGCCGTAGTGTCTACTGGTGAATTTCCTACTCAAAATTAATTATTTTTTAATGAGATTTTACTGGCTTATTCCTGACAATATTCTGATTATAACAAGACCAAACACGGTATAGTGTGGTCCATCAGTAATGTCTTGGAAGTTGTCGGAACGCTGTACGCGTAAGTTGCCGTAGTGCCTACTAGTGAATTTCCTACTCAAAATTAATTATATTTTATTGAGATTTTACTGGCTTATTCCCGGCAATATTCTGATTAAAACAAGACCAAACACGGTATTGTTTGGCCCATCAGTAATGAGTTGGCAGTTGTCGGAACGCTGTACGCGTAAGTTGCCGTAGTGTCTACTAGTGAATTTCCTACTCAAAATTAATTATTTTTTAATGAGATTTTACTGGCTTATTCCTGACAATATTCTGATTAAAACAAGACCAAACACGGTATAGTTTGGCCCATCAGTAATGTGTTGGAAGTTGTCGGAAGGCTGTACGCGTAAGTTGCCGTAGTGTCTACTAGTGAATTTCCTACTCAAAATTAATTATTTTTTAATGAGGTTTTACTGGCTCATCCCTGGAAATATTCTCATTAAAACAAGACCAAACACTGTATAATTTGGCCCATCAGTAATGTGTTGGCAGTTGTCGGAAGGCTGTACGCGTAAGTTGCCGTACTGTCTACTAGTGAATTTCCTACTCAAAATTAATTATTTTTTAATTAGATTTTACTGGCTTATTCCTGACAATATTCTGATTAAAACAAGACCAAACACGGTATAATTTGGCCCATCAGTAATGTGTTGGCAGTTGTCGGAAGGCTGTACGCGTAAGTTGCCGTAGTGTCTACTAGTGAATTTCCTACTCGAAATTAACTATTTTTTAATGAGATTTTATTGGCCTATTTATGGCAATCTTCTGATTAAAACAAGACCAAACAATGTATAATTTGGCCAATCAGTAATGTGTTGGGAATTGTCGGAAGGAGGTACGCGTAAGTTGCTGT
Organism: Lasioglossum villosulum; assembly: GCA_963971365.1. Lineage (NCBI taxonomy): Eukaryota > Metazoa > Arthropoda > Insecta > Hymenoptera > Halictidae > Lasioglossum > Lasioglossum villosulum. Next base: position 30,995,229 of record OZ020495.1, read on the forward strand.
AGTGTCTACTAGTGAATTTCCTACTCAACACTCATTATTTTTTAATGAGATTTTACTGGCTTATTCCTGACAATATTCTGATTAAAACAAGACCAAACACGGTATAGTGTGGTCCATCAGTAATGTCTTGGAAGCTGTCGGAACGCTGTACACATAAGTTGCCGTAGTGTCTACTAGTGAATTTCCTACTCAAAATTAATTATTTTTTAATGAGATTTTATTGGCTTATTTATGGCAATATGCTGATTAAAACAAGACCAATCACGGTATAGTGTGGTCCATCAGTAATGTCTTGGAAGCTGTCGGAACGCTGTACGCGTAAGTTGCCGTACTGTCTACTAGTGAATTTCCTACTCAAAATTAATTATTTTTTAATGAGATTTTAGTGGCTTATTACCGGCAATATTCTGATTAAAACAAGACCAAACACGGTATAATTTGGCCCATGAGTAACGTGTTGGCAGTTGTCGCAACGCTGTACGCGTAAGTTGCCGTAGTGTCTACTAGTGAATTTCCTACTCAAAATTAATTATTTTTTAATGATATTTTACTGGCTTATTCCTGACAATATTCTGATTAAAACAAGACCAAACACGGTATAGTTTGGCCCATCAGTAATGTGTTGGAAGTTGTCGGAAGGCTGTACGCGTAAGTTGCCGTAGTGTCTACTAGTGAATTTCCTACTCAAAATTAATTATTTTTTAATTAGATTTTACTGGCTTATTCCTGACAATATTCTGATTGAAACAAGACCAAACACGGTATAATTTGGCCCATCAGTAATGTGTTGGCAGTTGTCGGAAGGCTGTACGCGTAAGTTGCCGTAGTGTCTACTGGTGAATTTCCTACTCAACACTCATTAATTTTAATGAGATTTTACTGGCTTATTCCTGACAATATTCTGATTCAAACAAGACCAAACACGGTCTAATTTGGCCCATGAGTAACGTGTTGGCAGTTGTCGGAACGCTGTACGCGTAAGTTGCCGTAGTGTCTACTAGTGAATTTCCTACTCAAAATTAATTATTTTTTAATGACGTTTTACTGGCTCATCCCTGGAAATATTCTCATTAAAACAAGACCAAACACTGTATAATTTGGCCCATCAGTAATGTGTTGGCAGTTGTCGGAAGGCTGTACGCGTAAGTTGCCGTAGTGTCTACTAGTGAATTTCCTAGTCAGCACTCATTATTTTTAATGAGATTTTACTCGCTTATTCCTGGCAATATGCTGAGTAAAACTAGACCAAACACGGTATAGTTTGGCCCATCAGTAATGTCTTGGAAATTGTCGGAACGCTGTACGCGTAAGTTGCCGTAGTGTCTACTAGTGAATTTCCTACTCAAAATTAATTATTTTTTAATTAGATTTTACTGGCTTATTCCTGACAATATTCTGATTAAAACAAGACCAACCACGGTATAATTTGGCCCATCAGTAATGTGTTGGCAGTTGTCGGAAGGCTGTACGCGTAAGTTGCCGTAGTGTCTACTGGTGAATTTCCTACTCAAAATTAATTATTTTTTAATGAGATTTTACTGGCTTATTCCTGACAATATTCTGATTATAACAAGACCAAACACGGTATAGTGTGGTCCATCAGTAATGTCTTGGAAGTTGTCGGAACGCTGTACGCGTAAGTTGCCGTAGTGCCTACTAGTGAATTTCCTACTCAAAATTAATTATATTTTATTGAGATTTTACTGGCTTATTCCCGGCAATATTCTGATTAAAACAAGACCAAACACGGTATTGTTTGGCCCATCAGTAATGAGTTGGCAGTTGTCGGAACGCTGTACGCGTAAGTTGCCGTAGTGTCTACTAGTGAATTTCCTACTCAAAATTAATTATTTTTTAATGAGATTTTACTGGCTTATTATCGGCAATATTCTGATTAAAACAAGACCAAACACGGTATAGTTTGGCCCATCGGTAATGTCTTGGAAATTGTCGGAACGCTGTACGCGTAAGTTGCCGTAGTGTCTACTAGTGAATTTCCTACTCAAAATAATTACTTTTTAATGAGATTTTATTGGCTTATATATGGCAATATTCTGATTAAAACAAGAACAAACACGGTATAATTTGGCCCATCAGTTATGTCTTGGAAGCTGTCGGAACACTGTACGCGTAAGTTGCCGTAGTGTCTACAAGTGAATTTCCTACTCAAAATTAATTATTTTTTATTGAGATTTTACTGGCTTATTCCCGGCAATATTCTGATTAAAACAAGACCAAACACGGTATAGTTTGGCCCATCAGTAATGTCTTGGAAATTGTCGGAACGCTGTACGCGTAAGTTGCCGTAGTGTCTACTAGTGAATTTCCTACTCAAAATAATTACTTTTTAATGAGATTTTATTGGCTTATATATGGCAATATTATGATTAAAACAAGAACAAACACGGTATAATTTGGCCCATGAGTAACGTGTTGGCAGTTGTCGGAACGCTGTACGCGTAAGTTGCCGTAGTGTCTACTAGTGAATTTCCTACTCAACACTCATTATTTTTTAATGAGATTTTACTGGCTTATTCCTGACAATATTCTGATTCAAACAAGACCAAACACGGTCTAATTTGGCCCATGAGTAACGTGTTGGCAGTTGTCGGAACGCTGTACGCGTAAGTTGCCGTAGTGTCTACTAGTGAATTTCCTACTCAAAATTAATTATTTTTTAATGACGTTTTACTGGCTCATCCCTGGAAATATTCTCATTAAAACAAGACCAAACACTGTATAATTTGGCCCATCAGTAATGTGTTGGCAGTTGTCGGAAGGCTGTACGCGTAAGTTGCCGTAGTGTCTACTAGTGAATTTCCTAGTCAGCACTCATTATTTTTAATGAGATTTTACTCGCTTATTCCTGGCAATATTCTGATTAAAACTAGACCAAACACGGTATAGTTTGGCCCATCAGTAATGTCTTGGAAATTGTCGGAACGCTGTACGCGTAAGTTGCCGTAGTGTCTACTAGTGAATTTCCTACTCAAAATTAATTATTTTTTAATTAGATTTTACTGGCTTATTCCTGACAATATTCTGATAAAAAAAGACCAAACACGGTATAATTTGGCCCATCAGTAATGTGTTGGAAGTTGTCGGAAGGCTGTACGCGTCAGTTGCCGTAGTGTCTACTAGTGAATTTCTTACACAAAATTAATTATTTTTTATTGAGATTTTACTGGCTCATTCCTGGCAATGTTCTGATTAAAACAAGACGAAACACTGTATAATTTGGCCAATCAGTAATGCGTTGGAAATTGTCGGAAGGCTGTACGCGTAAGTTGCCGTAGTGTCTACTAGTGAATTTCCTACTCAACACTCATTATTTTTTAATGAGATTTTACTGGCTTATTACCGGCAATATTCTGATTAAAACAAGACCAAACACTGTATAATTTGGGCAATCAGTAATGTGTTGGAAATTGTCGGAACGCTGTACGCGTAAGTTGCCGTAGTGTCTACTAGTGAATTTCCTACTCGAAATTAATTATTTTTTAATGAGACTTTATTGGCTTATTCCTGGCAATATTCTGATTAAAACAAGACCAAACACGGTATAGTGTGGTCCATCAGTAATGTCTTGGAAATTGTCGGAACGCTGTACGCGTAAGTTGCCGTAGTGTCTACTAGTGAATTTCCTACTCAAAATTAATTATTTTTTAATGAGATTTTACTGGCTTATTATCGGCAATATTCTGATTAAAACAAGAACAAACACGGTATAATTTGGCCCATGAGTAACGTGTTGGCAGTTGTCGGAACGCTGTACGCGTAAGTTGCCGTAGTGTCTACTAGTGAATTTCCTACTCAACACTCATTATTTTTTAATGAGATTTTACTGGCTTATTCCTGACAATATTCTGATGATAACAAGACCAAACACGGTATAATTTGGCCCATCAGTAATGTGTTGGCAGTTGTCGGAAGGCTGTACGCGTAAGTTGCCGTAGTGTCTACTAGTGAATTTCCTAGTCAGCACTCATTATTTTTAATGAGATTTTACTCGCTTATTCCTGGCAATATTCTGATTAAAACTAGACCAAACACGGTATAGTTTGGCCCATCAGTAATGTCTTGGAAATTGTCGGAACGCTGTACGCGTAAGTTGCCGTAGTGTCTACTAGTGAATTTCCTACTCAAAATTAATTATTTTTATTGAGATTTTACTGGCTTATTCCCGGCAATATTCTGATTAAAACAAGACCAAACACGGTATTGTTTGGCCCATCAGTAATGTCTTGGAAATTGTCGGAACACTGTACGCGTAAGTTGCCGTAGTGTCTACTAGTGAATTTCCTACTCGAAATTAATTATTTTTTAATGAGATTTTACTGGCTTATTCCTGACAATATTCTGATTAAAACAAGACCAAACACGGTATAGTTTGGCCCATCAGTAATGTCTTGGAAAATGTCGGAACGCTGTACGCGTAAGTTGCCGTAGTGTCTACTAGTCAATTTCCTACTCAAAATTAATTATTTTTTAATGAGATTTTACTGGCTTATTATCGGCAATATTCTGATTAAAACAAGACCAAACACGGTATAGTTTGGCCCATCAGTAATGTCTTGGAAATTGTCGGAACACTGTACGCGTAAGTTGCCGTAGTGTCTACTAGTGAATTTCCTACTCGAAATTAATTATTTTTTAATGAGATTTTACTGGCTTATTATCGGCAATATTCTGATTAAAACAAGACCAAACACGGTATAGTTTGGCCCATCAGTAATGTCTTGGAAATTGTCGGAACGCTGTACGCGTAAGTTGCCGTAGTGTCTACTAGTGAATTTCCTACTCAAAATTAATTATTTTTTAATGAGATTTTACTGGCTTATTCCTGACAATATTCTGATTAAAACAAGACCAAACACGGTATAGTTTGGCCCATCAGTAATGTGTTGGAAGTTGTCGGAAGGCTGTACGCGTAAGTTGCCGTAGTGTCTACTAGTGAATTTCCTACTCAAAATTAATTATTTTTTAATGAGATTTTACTGGCTTATTCCTGACAATATTCTGATTCAAACAAGACCAAACACGGTCTAATTTGGCCCATGAGTAACGTGTTGGCAGTTGTCGGAACGCTGTACGCGTAAGTTGCCGTAGTGTCTACTAGTGAATTTCCTACTCAAAATTAATTATTTTTTAATGACGTTTTACTGGCTCATCCCTGGAAATATTCTCATTAAAACAAGACCAAACACTGTATAATTTGGCCCATCAGTAATGTGTTGGCAGTTGTCGGAAGGCTGTACGCGTAAGTTGCCGTAGTGTCTACTAGTGAATTTCCTACTCAAAATTAATTATTTTTTAATGAGATTTTACTGGCTTATTCCTGACAATATTCTGATTAAAACAAGACCAAACACGGTATAGTTTGGCCCATCAGTAATGTGTTGGAAGTTGTCGGAAGGCTGTACGCGTAAGTTGCCGTAGTGTCTACTAGTGAATTTCCTACTCAAAATTAATTATTTTTTAATTAGATTTTACTGGCTTATTCCTGATAATATTCTGATTAAAACAAGACCAAACACGGTATAATTTGGCCCATCAGTAATGTGTTGGCAGTTGTCGGAAGGCTGTACGCGTAAGTTGCCGTAGTGTCTACTGGTGAATTTCCTACTCAACACTCATTAATTTTAATGAGATTTTACTGGCTTATTCCTGACAATATTCTGATTCAAACAAGACCAAACACGGTCTAATTTGGCCCATGAGTAACGTGTTGGCAGTTGTCGGAACGCTGTACGCGTAAGTTGCCGTAGTGTCTACTAGTGAATTTCCTACTCAAAATTAATTATTTTTTAATGACGTTTTACTGGCTCATCCCTGGAAATATTCTCATTAAAACAAGACCAAACACTGTATAATTTGGCCCATCAGTAATGTGTTGGCAGTTGTCGGAAGGCTGTACGCGTAAGTTGCCGTAGTGTCTACTAGTGAATTTCCTAGTCAGCACTCATTATTTTTAATGAGATTTTACTCGCTTATTCCTGGCAATATTCTGATTAAAACTAGACCAAACACGGTATAGTTTGGCCCATCAGTAATGTCTTGGAAATTGTCGGAACGATGTACGCGTAAGTTGCCGTAGTGTCTACTAGTGAATTTCCTACTCAAAATTAATTATTTTTTAATTAGATTTTACTGGCTTATTCCTGACAATATTCTGATTAAAACAAGACCAACCACGGTATAATTTGGCCCATCAGTAATGTGTTGGCAGTTGTCGGAAGGCTGTACGCGTAAGTTGCCGTAGTGTCTACTGGTGAATTTCCTACTCAACACTCATTAATTTTAATGAGATTTTACTGGCTTATTCCTGACAATATTCTGATTCAAACAAGACCAAACACGGTCTAATTTGGCCCATGAGTAACGTGTTGGCAGTTGTCGGAACGCTGTACGCGTAAGTTGCCGTAGTGTCTACTAGTGAATTTCCTACTCAAAATTAATTATTTTTTAATGACGTTTTACTGGCTCATCCCTGGAAATATTCTCATTAAAACAAGACCAAACACTGTATAATTTGGCCCATCAGTAATGTGTTGGCAGTTGTCGGAAGGCTGTACGCGTAAGTTGCCGTAGTGTCTACTAGTGAATTTCCTAGTCAGCACTCATTATTTTTAATGAGATTTTACTCGCTTATTCCTGGCAATATTCTGATTAAAACTAGACCAAACACGGTATAGTTTGGCCCATCAGTAATGTCTTGGAAATTGTCGGAACGATGTACGCGTAAGTTGCCGTAGTGTCTACTAGTGAATTTCCTACTCAAAATTAATTATTTTTTAATTAGATTTTACTGGCTTATTCCTGACAATATTCTGATTAAAACAAGACCAACCACGGTATAATTTGGCCCATCAGTAATGTGTTGGCAGTTGTCGGAAGGCTGTACGCGTAAGTTGCCGTAGTGTCTACTGGTGAATTTCCTACTCAACACTCATTAATTTTAATGAGATTTTACTGGCTTATTCCTGACAATATTCTGATTCAAACAAGACCAAACACGGTCTAATTTGGCCCATGAGTAACGTGTTGGCAGTTGTCGGAACGCTGTACGCGTAAGTTGCCGTAGTGTCTACTAGTGAATTTCCTACTCAAAATTAATTATTTTTTAATGACGTTTTACTGGCTCATCCCTGGAAATATTCTCATTAAAACAAGACCAAACACTGTATAATTTGGCCCATCAGTAATGTGTTGGCAGTTGTCGGAAGGCTGTACGCGTAAGTTGCCGTAGTGTCTACTAGTGAATTTCCTAGTCAGCACTCATTATTTTTAATGAGATTTTACTCGCGTATTCCTGGCAATATTCTGATTAAAACTAGACCAAACACGGTATAGTTTGACCCATCAGTAATGTCTTGGAAATTGTCGGAACGCTGTACGCGTAAGTTGCCGTAGTGTCTACTAGTGAATTTCCTACTCAAAATTAATTATTTTTTAATTAGATTTTACTGGCTTATTCCTGACAATATTCTGATAAAAAAAGACCAAACACGGTATAATTTGGCCCATCAGTAATGTGTTGGAAGTTGTCGGAAGGCTGTACGCGTCAGTTGCCGTAGTGTCTACTAGTGAATTTCTTACACAAAATTAATTATTTTTTATTGAGATTTTACTGGCTTATTCCTGACAATATTCTGATTAAAACAAGACCAAACACGGTATTGTTTGGCCCATCAGTAATGTCTTGGAAATTGTCGGAACGCTGTACGCGTAAGTTGCCGTAGTGTCTACTAGTGAATTTCCTACTCGAAATTAATTATTTTTTAATGAGATTTTACTGGCTTATTACCGGCAATATTCTGATTAAAACAAGACCAAACACGGTATAATTTGGCCCATGAGTAACGTGTTGGCAGTTGTCGGAACGCTGTACGCGTAAGTTGCCGTAGTGTCTACTAGTGAATTTCCTACTCGAAATAATTACTTTTTAATGAGATTTTATTGGCTTATATATGGCAATATTCTGATTCAAACAAGACCAAACACGGTCTAATTTGGCCCATGAGTAACGTGTTGGCAGTTGTCGGAACGCTGTACGCGTAAGTTGCCGTAGTGTCTACTAGTGAATTTCCTACTCAAAATTAATTATTTTTTATTGAGATTTTACTGGCTTATTCCCGGCAATATTCTGATTAAAACAAGACCAAACACGGTATTGTTTGGCCCATCAGTAATGTCTTGGAAATTGTCGGAACACTGTACGCGTAAGTTGCCGTAGTGTCTACTAGTGAATTTCCTACTCGAAATTAATTATTTTTTAATGAGATTTTATTGGCTTATTCCTGGCAATATTCTGATTAAAACAAGACCAAACACTGTATAATTTGGCCAATCAGTAATGTGTTGGAAATTGTCGGAAGGCTGTACGCGTAAGTTGCCGTAGTGTCTACTAGTGAATTTCCTACTCAACACTCATTATTTTTTAATGAGATTTTACTGGCTTATTCCTGACAATATTCTGATTAAAACAAGACCAAACACGGTATAGTGTGGTCCATCAGTAATGTCTTGGAAATTGTCGGAACGCTGTACGCGTAAGTAGCCGTAGTGTCTACTAGTGAATTTCCTACTCAAAATAATTACTTTTTAATGAGATTTGACTCGCTTTTTCTGACAATATTCTGATTAAAACAAGACCAAACACGGTATAATTTGGTGCATCAGTAATGTCTTGGAAGTTGTCGGAACACTGTACGCGTAAGTTGCCGTAGTGTCTACTAGTGAATTTCATACTAAAAATTAATTATTTTTTATTGAGATTTTACTGGCTTATTCCCGGCAATATTCTGATTAAAACAAGACCAAACACGGTATTGTTTGGCCCATCAGTAATGTCTTGGAAATTGTCGGAACGCTGTACGCGTAAGTAGCCGTAGTGTCTACTAGTGAATTTCCTACTCAAAATAATTACTTTTTAATGAGATTTGACTCGCTTTTTCTGACAATATTCTGATTAAAACAAGACCAAACACGGTATAATTTGGTGCATCAGTAATATCTTGGAAGTTGTCGGAACGCTGTACGCGTAAGTTGCCGTAGTGTCTACTAGTGAATTTCCTACTAAGCACTCATTATTTTTTAATGAGATTTGACTCGCTTTTTCTGACAATATTCTGATTAAAACAAGACCAAACACGGTATAATTTGGTGCATCAGTAATGTCTTGGAAGTTGTCGGAACGCTGTACGCGTAAGTTGCCGTAGTGTCTACTAGTGAATTTCCTACTCAAAATTAATTATTTTTTAATGAGATTTTACTGGCTCATTAATGGCAATGTTCTGATTAAAACAAGACCAAACACTGTATAATTTGACCAATCAGTAATGTGTTGGAAATTGTCGGAACGCTGTACGCGTAAGTTGCCGTAGTGTCTACTAGTGAATTTCCTACTCGAAATTAACTATTTTTTAATGAGATTTTATTGGCCTATTTATGGCAATCTTCTGATTAAAACAAGACCAAACAATGTATAATTTGGCCAATCAGTAATGTGTTGGGAATTGTCGGAAGGAGGTACGCGTAAGTTGCTGTAGTGTCTACTAGTGAATTTCCTACTCAACACTCATTATTTTTTAATGAGATTTTACTGGCTTATTCCTGACAATATTCTGATTAAAACAAGACCAAACACGGTATAGTGTGGTCCATCAGTAATGTCTTGGAAGCTGTCGGAACGCTGTACGCGTAAGTTGCTGTAGTGTCTACTAGTGAATTTCCTACTCAGAATTAATTATTTTTTAATGAGATTTTAATGGCTCATTCCTGGCAATGTTCTGATTAAAACAAGACCAAACACTGTATAATTTGGCCAATCAGTAATGTGTTGGAAATTGTCGGAACGCTGTACACATAAGTTGCCGTAGTGTCTACTAGTGAATTTCCTACACAAAATTAATTATTTTTTAATGAGATTTTATTGGCTTATTTATGGCAATATGCTGATTACAACAAGACCAATCACGGTATAGTGTGGTCCATCAGTAATGTCTTGGAAGCTGTCGGAACGCTGTACGCGTAAGTTGCCGTACTGTCTACTAGTGAATTTCCTACTCAAAATTAATTATTTTTTAATGAGATTTTAGTGGCTTATTACCGGCAATATTCTGATTAAAACAAGACCAAACACGGTATAATTTGGCCCATGAGTAACGTGTTGGCAGTTGTCGCAACGCTGTACGCGTAAGTTGCCGTAGTGTCTACTAGTGAATTTCCTACTCAAAATTAATTATTTTTTAATGATATTTTACTGGCTTATTCCTGACAATATTCTGATTAAAACAAGACCAAACACGGTATAGTTTGGCCCATCAGTAATGTGTTGGAAGTTGTCGGAAGGCTGTACGCGTAAGTTGCCGTAGTGTCTACTAGTGAATTTCCTACTCAAAATTAATTATTTTTTAATTAGATTTTACTGGCTTATTCCTGATAATATTCTGATTAAAACAAGACCAAACACGGTATAATTTGGCCCATCAGTAATGTGTTGGCAGTTGTCGGAAGGCTGTACGCGTAAGTTGCCGTAGTGTCTACTGGTGAATTTCCTACTCAACACTCATTAATTTTAATGAGATTTTACTGGCTTATTCCTGACAATATTCTGATTCAAACAAGACCAAACACGGTCTAATTTGGCCCATGAGTAACGTGTTGGCAGTTGTCGGAACGCTGTACGCGTAAGTTGCCGTAGTGTCTACTAGTGAATTTCCTACTCAAAATTAATTATTTTTTAATGACGTTTTACTGGCTCATCCCTGGAAATATTCTCATTAAAACAAGACCAAACACTGTATAATTTGGCCCATCAGTAATGTGTTGGCAGTTGTCGGAAGGCTGTACGCGTAAGTTGCCGTAGTGTCTACTAGTGAATTTCCTAGTCAGCACTCATTATTTTTAATGAGATTTTACTCGCTTATTCCTGGCAATATTCTGATTAAAACTAGACCAAACACGGTATAGTTTGGCCCATCAGTAATGTCTTGGAAATTGTCGGAACGCTGTACGCGTAAGTGGCCGTAGTGTCTACTAGTGAATTTCCTACTCAAAATTAATTATTTTTTAATTAGATTTTACTGGCTTATTCCTGACAATATTCTGATTCAAACAAGACCAAACACGGTCTAATTTGGCCCATGAGTAACGTGTTGGCAGTTGTCGGAACGCTGTACGCGTAAGTTGCCGTAGTGTCTACTAGTGAATTTCCTACTCAAAATTAATTATTTTTTAATGACGTTTTACTGGCTCATCCCTGGAAATATTCTCATTAAAACAAGACCAAACACTGTATAATTTGGCCCATCAGTAATGTGTTGGCAGTTGTCGGAAGGCTGTACGCGTAAGTTGCCGTAGTGTCTACTAGTGAATTTCCTAGTCAGCACTCATTATTTTTAATGAGATTTTACTCGCTTATTCCTGGCAATATTCTGATTAAAACTAGACCAAACACGGTATAGTTTGGCCCATCAGTAATGTCTTGGAAATTGTCGGAACGCTGTACGCGTAAGTTGCCGTAGTGTCTACTAGTGAATTTCCTACTCAAAATTAATTATTTTTTAATTAGATTTTATTGGCTTATTTATGGCAATATGCTGATTACAACAAGACCAATCACGGTATAGTGTGGTCCATCAGTAATGTCTTGGAAGCTGTCGGAACGCTGTACGCGTAAGTTGCCGTACTGTCTACTAGTGAATTTCCTACTCAAAATTAATTATTTTTTAATGAGATTTTAGTGGCTTATTACCGGCAATATTCTGATTAAAACAAGACCAAACACGGTATAATTTGGCCCATGAGTAACGTGTTGGCAGTTGTCGCAACGCTGTACGCGTAAGTTGCCGTAGTGTCTACTAGTGAATTTCCTACTCAAAATTAATTATTTTTTAATGATATTTTACTGGCTTATTCCTGACAATATTCTGATTAAAACAAGACCAAACACGGTATAGTTTGGCCCATCAGTAATGTGTTGGAAGTTGTCGGAAGGCTGTACGCGTAAGTTGCCGTAGTGTCTACTAGTGAATTTCCTACTCAAAATTAATTATTTTTTAATTAGATTTTACTGGCTTATTCCTGATAATATTCTGATTAAAACAAGACCAAACACGGTATAATTTGGCCCATCAGTAATGTGTTGGCAGTTGTCGGAAGGCTGTACGCGTAAGTTGCCGTAGTGTCTACTGGTGAATTTCCTACTCAACACTCATTAATTTTAATGAGATTTTACTGGCTTATTCCTGACAATATTCTGATTCAAACAAGACCAAACACGGTCTAATTTGGCCCATGAGTAACGTGTTGGCAGTTGTCGGAACGCTGTACGCGTAAGTTGCCGTAGTGTCTACTAGTGAATTTCCTACTCAAAATTAATTATTTTTTAATGACGTTTTACTGGCTCATCCCTGGAAATATTCTCATTAAAACAAGACCAAACACTGTATAATTTGGCCCATCAGTAATGTGTTGGCAGTTGTCGGAAGGCTGTACGCGTAAGTTGCCGTAGTGTCTACTAGTGAATTTCCTAGTCAGCACTCATTATTTTTAATGAGATTTTACTCGCTTATTCCTGGCAATATTCTGATTAAAACTAGACCAAACACGGTATAGTTTGGCCCATCAGTAATGTCTTGGAAATTGTCGGAACGCTGTACGCGTAAGTGGCCGTAGTGTCTACTAGTGAATTTCCTACTCAAAATTAATTATTTTTTAATTAGATTTTACTGGCTTATTCCTGACAATATTCTGATTCAAACAAGACCAAACACGGTCTAATTTGGCCCATGAGTAACGTGTTGGCAGTTGTCGGAACGCTGTACGCGTAAGTTGCCGTAGTGTCTACTAGTGAATTTCCTACTCAAAATTAATTATTTTTTAATGACGTTTTACTGGCTCATCCCTGGAAATATTCTCATTAAAACAAGACCAAACACTGTATAATTTGGCCCATCAGTAATGTGTTGGCAGTTGTCGGAAGGCTGTACGCGTAAGTTGCCGTAGTGTCTACTAGTGAATTTCCTAGTCAGCACTCATTATTTTTAATGAGATTTTACTCGCTTATTCCTGGCAATATTCTGATTAAAACTAGACCAAACACGGTATAGTTTGGCCCATCAGTAATGTCTTGGAAATTGTCGGAACGCTGTACGCGTAAGTTGCCGTAGTGTCTACTAGTGAATTTCCTACTCAAAATTAATTATTTTTTAATTAGATTTTACTGGCTTATTCCTGACAATATTCTGATAAAAAAAAGACCAAACACGGTATAATTTGGCCCATCAGTAATGTGTTGGAAGTTGTCGGAAGGCTGTACGCGTCAGTTGCCGTAGTGTCTACTAGTGAATTTCTTACACAAAATTAATTATTTTTTATTGAGATTTTACTGGCTCATTCCTGGCAATGTTCTGATTAAAACAAGACGAAACACTGTATAATTTGGCCAATCAGTAATGCGTTGGAAATTGTCGGAAGGCTGTACGCGTAAGTTGCCGTAGTGTCTACTAGTGAATTTCCTACTCAACACTCATTATTTTTTAATGAGATTTTACTGGCTTATTACCGGCAATATTCTGATTAAAACAAGACCAAACACTGTATAATTTGGGCAATCAGTAATGTGTTGGAAATTGTCGGAACGCTGTACGCGTAAGTTGCCGTAGTGTCTACTAGTGAATTTCCTACTCGAAATTAATTATTTTTTAATGAGACTTTATTGGCTTATTCCTGGCAATATTCTGATTAAAACAAGACCAAACACGGTATAGTGTGGTCCATCAGTAATGTCTTGGAAGTTGTCGGAACGCTGTACGCGTAAGTTGCTGTAGTGTCTACTAGTGAATTTCCTACTCAGAATTAATTATTTTTTAATGAGATTTTAATGGCTCATTCCTGGCAATGTTCTGATTAAAACAAGACCAAACACTGTATAATTTGGCCAATCAGTAATGTGTTGGAAATTGTCGGAACGCTGTACACATAAGTTGCCGTAGTGTCTACTAGTGAATTTCCTACTCAAAATTAATTATTTTTTAATGAGATTTTATTGGCTTATTTATGGCAATATGCTGATTAAAACAAGACCAATCACGGTATAGTGTGGTCCATCAGTAATGTCTTGGAAGCTGTCGGAACGCTGTACGCGTAAGTTGCCGTACTGTCTACTAGTGAATTTCCTACTCAAAATTAATTATTTTTTAATGAGATTTTAGTGGCTTATTACCGGCAATATTCTGATTAAAACAAGACCAAACACGGTATAATTTGGCCCATGAGTAACGTGTTGGCAGTTGTCGCAACGCTGTACGCGTAAGTTGCCGTAGTGTCTACTAGTGAATTTCCTACTCAAAATTAATTATTTTTTAATGATATTTTACTGGCTTATTCCTGACAATATTCTGATTAAAACAAGACCAAACACGGTATAGTTTGGCCCATCAGTAATGTGTTGGAAGTTGTCGGAAGGCTGTACGCGTAAGTTGCCGTAGTGTCTACTAGTGAATTTCCTACTCAAAATTAATTATTTTTTAATTAGATTTTACTGGCTTATTCCTGATAATATTCTGATTAAAACAAGACCAAACACGGTATAATTTGGCCCATGAGTAACGTGTTGGCAGTTGTCGCAACGCTGTACGCGTAAGTTGCCGTAGTGTCTACTAGTGAATTTCCTACTCAAAATTAATTATTTTTTAATGAGATTTTACTGGCTTATTCCTGACAATATTCTGATTCAAACAAGACCAAACACGGTCTAATTTGGCCCATGAGTAACGTGTTGGCAGTTGTCGGAACGCTGTACGCGTAAGTTGCCGTAGTGTCTACTAGTGAATTTCCTACTCAAAATTAATTATTTTTTAATGACGTTTTACTGGCTCATCCCTGGAAATATTCTCATTAAAACAAGACCAAACACGGTATAATTTGGCCCATCAGTAATGTGTTGGAAGTTGTCGGAAGGCTGTACGCGTCAGTTGCCGTAGTGTCTACTAGTGAATTTCTTACACAAAATTAATTATTTTTTATTGAGATTTTACTGGCTTATTCCTGACAATATTCTGATTAAAACAAGACCAAACACGGTATTGTTTGGCCCATCAGTAATGTCTTGGAAATTGTCGGAACGCTGTACGCGTAAGTTGCCGTAGTGTCTACTAGTGAATTTCCTACTCGAAATTAATTATTTTTTAATGAGATTTTACTGGCTTATTACCGGCAATATTCTGATTAAAACAAGACCAAACACGGTATAATTTGGCCCATGAGTAACGTGTTGGCAGTTGTCGGAACGCTGTACGCGTAAGTTGCCGTAGTGTCTACTAGTGAATTTCCTACTCGAAATAATTACTTTTTAATGAGATTTTATTGGCTTATATATGGCAATATTCTGATTAAAACAAGAACAAACACGGTATAATTTGGCCCATGAGTAACGTGTTGGCAGTTGTCGGAACGCTGTACGCGTAAGTTGCCGTAGTGTCTACTAGTGAATTTCCTACTCAAAATTAATTATTTTTTATTGAGATTTTACTGGCTTATTCCCGGCAATATTCTGATTAAAACAAGACCAAACACGGTATTGTTTGGCCCATCAGTAATGTCTTGGAAATTGTCGGAACACTGTACGCGTAAGTTGCCGTAGTGTCTACTAGTGAATTTCCTACTCGAAATTAATTATTTTTTAATGAGATTTTATTGGCTTATTCCTGGCAATATTCTGATTAAAACAAGACCAAACACTGTATAATTTGGCCAATCAGTAATGTGTTGGAAATTGTCGGAAGGCTGTACGCGTAAGTTGCCGTAGTGTCTACTAGTGAATTTCCTACTCAACACTCATTATTTTTTAATGAGATTTTACTGGCTTATTCCTGACAATATTCTGATTAAAACAAGACCAAACACGGTATAGTGTGGTCCATCAGTAATGTCTTGGAAATTGTCGGAACGCTGTACGCGTAAGTAGCCGTAGTGTCTACTAGTGAATTTCCTACTCAAAATAATTACTTTTTAATGAGATTTGACTCGCTTTTTCTGACAATATTCTGATTAAAACAAGACCAAACACGGTATAATTTGGTGCATCAGTAATGTCTTGGAAGTTGTCGGAACGCTGTACGCGTAAGTTGCCGTAGTGTCTACTAGTGAATTTCATACTAAAAATTAATTATTTTTTATTGAGATTTTACTGGCTTATTCCCGGCAATATTCTGATTAAAACAAGACCAAACACGGTATTGTTTGGCCCATCAGTAATGTCTTGGAAATTGTCGGAACGCTGTACGCGTAAGTAGCCGTAGTGTCTACTAGTGAATTTCCTACTCAAAATAATTACTTTTTAATGAGATTTGACTCGCTTTTTCTGACAATATTCTGATTAAAACAAGACCAAACACGGTATAATTTGGTGCATCAGTAATATCTTGGAAGTTGTCGGAACGCTGTACGCGTAAGTTGCCGTAGTGTCTACTAGTGAATTTCCTACTCAAAATTAATTATTTTTTATTGAGATTTTACTGGCTTATTCCCGGCAATATTCTGATTAAAACAAGACCAAACACGGTATTGTTTGGCCCATCAGTAATGTCTTGGAAATTGTCGGAACACTGTACGCGTAAGTTGCCGTAGTGTCTACTAGTGAATTTCCTACTCGAAATTAATTATTTTTTAATGAGATTTTATTGGCTTATTCCTGGCAATATTCTGATTAAAACAAGACCAAACACTGTATAATTTGGCCAATCAGTAATGTGTTGGAAATTGTCGGAAGGCTGTACGCGTAAGTTGCCGTAGTGTCTACTAGTGAATTTCCTACTCAACACTCATTATTTTTTAATGAGATTTTACTGGCTTATTCCTGACAATATTCTGATTAAAACAAGACCAAACACGGTATAGTGTGGTCCATCAGTAATGTCTTGGAAGTTGTCGGAACGCTGTACGCGTAAGTTGCCGTAGTGTCTACTAGTGAATTTCCTACTCAAAATTAATTATTTTTTAATGAGATTTTACTGGCTCATTAATGGCAATGTTCTGATTAAAACAAGACCAAACACTGTATAATTTGACCAATCAGTAATGTGTTGGAAATTGTCGGAACGCTGTACGCGTAAGTTGCCGTAGTGTCTACTAGTGAATTTCCTACTCGAAATTAACTATTTTTTAATGAGATTTTATTGGCCTATTTATGGCAATCTTCTGATTAAAACAAGACCAAACAATGTATAATTTGGCCAATCAGTAATGTGTTGGGAATTGTCGGAAGGAGGTACGCGTAAGTTGCTGTAGTGTCTACTAGTGAATTTCCTACTCAACACTCATTATTTTTTAATGAGATTTTACTGGCTTATTCCTGACAATATTCTGATTAAAACAAGACCAAACACGGTATAGTGTGGTCCATCAGTAATGTCTTGGAAGCTGTCGGAACGCTGTACGCGTAAGTTGCTGTAGTGTCTACTAGTGAATTTCCTACTCAGAATTAATTATTTTTTAATGAGATTTTAATGGCTCATTCCTGGCAATGTTCTGATTAAAACAAGACCAAACACTGTATAATTTGGCCAATCAGTAATGTGTTGGAAATTGTCGGAACGCTGTACACATAAGTTGCCGTAGTGTCTACTAGTGAATTTCCTACTCAAAATTAATTATTTTTTAATGAGATTTTATTGGCTTATTTATGGCAATATGCTGATTAAAACAAGACCAATCACGGTATAGTGTGGTCCATCAGTAATGTCTTGGAAGCTGTCGGAACGCTGTACGCGTAAGTTGCCGTACTGTCTACTAGTGAATTTCCTACTCAAAATTAATTATTTTTTAATGAGATTTTAGTGGCTTATTACCGGCAATATTCTGATTAAAACAAGACCAAACACGGTATAATTTGGCCCATGAGTAACGTGTTGGCAGTTGTCGCAACGCTGTACGCGTAAGTTGCCGTAGTGTCTACTAGTGAATTTCCTACTCAAAATTAATTACTTTTTAATGATATTTTACTGGCTTATTCCTGACAATATTCTGATTAAAACAAGACCAAACACGGTATAGTTTGGCCCATCAGTAATGTGTTGGAAGTTGTCGGAAGGCTGTACGCGTAAGTTGCCGTAGTGTCTACTAGTGAATTTCCTACTCAAAATTAATTATTTTTTAATTAGATTTTACTGGCTTATTCCTGATAATATTCTGATTAAAACAAGACCAAACACGGTATAATTTGGCCCATCAGTAATGTGTTGGCAGTTGTCGGAAGGCTGTACGCGTAAGTTGCCGTAGTGTCTACTGGTGAATTTCCTACTCAACACTCATTAATTTTAATGAGATTTTACTGGCTTATTCCTGACAATATTCTGATTCAAACAAGACCAAACACGGTCTAATTTGGCCCATGAGTAACGTGTTGGCAGTTGTCGCAACGCTGTACGCGTAAGTTGCCGTAGTGTCTACTAGTGAATTTCCTACTCAAAATTAATTATTTTTTAATGATATTTTACTGGCTTATTCCTGACAATATTCTGATTAAAACAAGACCAAACACGGTATAGTTTGGCCCATCAGTAATGTGTTGGAAGTTGTCGGAAGGCTGTACGCGTAAGTTGCCGTAGTGTCTACTAGTGAATTTCCTACTCAAAATTAATTATTTTTTAATTAGATTTTACTGGCTTATTCCTGATAATATTCTGATTAAAACAAGACCAAACACGGTATAATTTGGCCCATGAGTAACGTGTTGGCAGTTGTCGCAACGCTGTACGCGTAAGTTGCCGTAGTGTCTACTAGTGAATTTCCTACTCAAAATTAATTATTTTTTAATGAGATTTTACTGGCTTATTCCTGACAATATTCTGATTCAAACAAGACCAAACACGGTCTAATTTGGCCCATGAGTAACGTGTTGGCAGTTGTCGGAACGCTGTACGCGTAAGTTGCCGTAGTGTCTACTAGTGAATTTCCTACTCAAAATTAATTATTTTTTAATGACGTTTTACTGGCTCATCCCTGGAAATATTCTCATTAAAACAAGACCAAACACGGTATAATTTGGCCCATCAGTAATGTGTTGGAAGTTGTCGGAAGGCTGTACGCGTCAGTTGCCGTAGTGTCTACTAGTGAATTTCTTACACAAAATTAATTATTTTTTATTGAGATTTTACTGGCTTATTCCTGACAATATTCTGATTAAAACAAGACCAAACACGGTATTGTTTGGCCCATCAGTAATGTCTTGGAAATTGTCGGAACGCTGTACGCGTAAGTTGCCGTAGTGTCTACTAGTGAATTTCCTACTCGAAATTAATTATTTTTTAATGAGATTTTACTGGCTTATTACCGGCAATATTCTGATTAAAACAAGACCAAACACGGTATAATTTGGCCCATGAGTAACGTGTTGGCAGTTGTCGGAACGCTGTACGCGTAAGTTGCCGTAGTGTCTACTAGTGAATTTCCTACTCGAAATAATTACTTTTTAATGAGATTTTATTGGCTTATATATGGCAATATTCTGATTAAAACAAGAACAAACACGGTATAATTTGGCCCATGAGTAACGTGTTGGCAGTTGTCGGAACGCTGTACGCGTAAGTTGCCGTAGTGTCTACTAGTGAATTTCCTACTCAAAATTAATTATTTTTTATTGAGATTTTACTGGCTTATTCCCGGCAATATTCTGATTAAAACAAGACCAAACACGGTATTGTTTGGCCCATCAGTAATGTCTTGGAAATTGTCGGAACACTGTACGCGTAAGTTGCCGTAGTGTCTACTAGTGAATTTCCTACTCGAAATTAATTATTTTTTAATGAGATTTTATTGGCTTATTCCTGGCAATATTCTGATTAAAACAAGACCAAACACTGTATAATTTGGCCAATCAGTAATGTGTTGGAAATTGTCGGAAGGCTGTACGCGTAAGTTGCCGTAGTGTCTACTAGTGAATTTCCTACTCAACACTCATTATTTTTTAATGAGATTTTACTGGCTTATTCCTGACAATATTCTGATTAAAACAAGACCAAACACGGTATAGTGTGGTCCATCAGTAATGTCTTGGAAATTGTCGGAACGCTGTACGCGTAAGTAGCCGTAGTGTCTACTAGTGAATTTCCTACTCAAAATAATTACTTTTTAATGAGATTTGACTCGCTTTTTCTGACAATATTCTGATTAAAACAAGACCAAACACGGTATAATTTGGTGCATCAGTAATGTCTTGGAAGTTGTCGGAACGCTGTACGCGTAAGTTGCCGTAGTGTCTACTAGTGAATTTCATACTAAAAATTAATTATTTTTTATTGAGATTTTACTGGCTTATTCCCGGCAATATTCTGATTAAAACAAGACCAAACACGGTATTGTTTGGCCCATCAGTAATGTCTTGGAAATTGTCGGAACGCTGTACGCGTAAGTAGCCGTAGTGTCTACTAGTGAATTTCCTACTCAAAATAATTACTTTTTAATGAGATTTGACTCGCTTTTTCTGACAATATTCTGATTAAAACAAGACCAAACACGGTATAATTTGGTGCATCAGTAATATCTTGGAAGTTGTCGGAACGCTGTACGCGTAAGTTGCCGTAGTGTCTACTAGTGAATTTCCTACTCAAAATTAATTATTTTTTATTGAGATTTTACTGGCTTATTCCCGGCAATATTCTGATTAAAACAAGACCAAACACGGTATTGTTTGGCCCATCAGTAATGTCTTGGAAATTGTCGGAACACTGTACGCGTAAGTTGCCGTAGTGTCTACTAGTGAATTTCCTACTCGAAATTAATTATTTTTTAATGAGATTTTATTGGCTTATTCCTGGCAATATTCTGATTAAAACAAGACCAAACACTGTATAATTTGGCCAATCAGTAATGTGTTGGAAATTGTCGGAAGGCTGTACGCGTAAGTTGCCGTAGTGTCTACTAGTGAATTTCCTACTCAACACTCATTATTTTTTAATGAGATTTTACTGGCTTATTCCTGACAATATTCTGATTAAAACAAGACCAAACACGGTATAGTGTGGTCCATCAGTAATGTCTTGGAAGTTGTCGGAACGCTGTACGCGTAAGTTGCCGTAGTGTCTACTAGTGAATTTCCTACTCAAAATTAATTATTTTTTAATGAGATTTTACTGGCTCATTAATGGCAATGTTCTGATTAAAACAAGACCAAACACTGTATAATTTGACCAATCAGTAATGTGTTGGAAATTGTCGGAACGCTGTACGCGTAAGTTGCCGTAGTGTCTACTAGTGAATTTCCTACTCGAAATTAACTATTTTTTAATGAGATTTTATTGGCCTATTTATGGCAATCTTCTGATTAAAACAAGACCAAACAATGTATAATTTGGCCAATCAGTAATGTGTTGGGAATTGTCGGAAGGAGGTACGCGTAAGTTGCTGTAGTGTCTACTAGTGAATTTCCTACTCAACACTCATTATTTTTTAATGAGATTTTACTGGCTTATTCCTGACAATATTCTGATTAAAACAAGACCAAACACGGTATAGTGTGGTCCATCAGTAATGTCTTGGAAGCTGTCGGAACGCTGTACGCGTAAGTTGCTGTAGTGTCTACTAGTGAATTTCCTACTCAGAATTAATTATTTTTTAATGAGATTTTAATGGCTCATTCCTGGCAATGTTCTGATTAAAACAAGACCAAACACTGTATAATTTGGCCAATCAGTAATGTGTTGGAAATTGTCGGAACGCTGTACACATAAGTTGCCGTAGTGTCTACTAGTGAATTTCCTACTCAAAATTAATTATTTTTTAATGAGATTTTATTGGCTTATTTATGGCAATATGCTGATTAAAACAAGACCAATCACGGTATAGTGTGGTCCATCAGTAATGTCTTGGAAGCTGTCGGAACGCTGTACGCGTAAGTTGCCGTACTGTCTACTAGTGAATTTCCTACTCAAAATTAATTATTTTTTAATGAGATTTTAGTGGCTTATTACCGGCAATATTCTGATTAAAACAAGACCAAACACGGTATAATTTGGCCCATGAGTAACGTGTTGGCAGTTGTCGCAACGCTGTACGCGTAAGTTGCCGTAGTGTCTACTAGTGAATTTCCTACTCAAAATTAATTACTTTTTAATGATATTTTACTGGCTTATTCCTGACAATATTCTGATTAAAACAAGACCAAACACGGTATAGTTTGGCCCATCAGTAATGTGTTGGAAGTTGTCGGAAGGCTGTACGCGTAAGTTGCCGTAGTGTCTACTAGTGAATTTCCTACTCAAAATTAATTATTTTTTAATTAGATTTTACTGGCTTATTCCTGATAATATTCTGATTAAAACAAGACCAAACACGGTATAATTTGGCCCATCAGTAATGTGTTGGCAGTTGTCGGAAGGCTGTACGCGTAAGTTGCCGTAGTGTCTACTGGTGAATTTCCTACTCAACACTCATTAATTTTAATGAGATTTTACTGGCTTATTCCTGACAATATTCTGATTCAAACAAGACCAAACACGGTCTAATTTGGCCCATGAGTAACGTGTTGGCAGTTGTCGGAACGCTGTACGCGTAAGTTGCCGTAGTGTCTACTAGTGAATTTCCTACTCAAAATTAATTATTTTTTAATGACGTTTTACTGGCTCATCCCTGGAAATATTCTCATTAAAACAAGACCAAACACTGTATAATTTGGCCCATCAGTAATGTGTTGGCAGTTGTCGGAAGGCTGTACGCGTAAGTTGCCGTAGTGTCTACTAGTGAATTTCCTAGTCAGCACTCATTATTTTTAATGAGATTTTACTCGCTTATTCCTGGCAATATTCTGATTAAAACTAGACCAAACACGGTATAGTTTGGCCCATCAGTAATGTCTTGGAAATTGTCGGAACGCTGTACGCGTAAGTTGCCGTAGTGTCTACTAGTGAATTTCCTACTCAAAATTAATTATTTTTTAATTAGGTTTAACTGGCTTATTCCTGACAATATTCTGATTAAAACAAGACCAACCACGGTATAATTTGGCCCATCAGTAATGTGTTGGCAGTTGTCGGAAGGCTGTACGCGTAAGTTGCCGTAGTGTCTACTGGTGAATTTCTTACTCAACACTCATTAATTTTAATGAGATTTTACTGGCTTATTCCTGACAATATTCTGATTCAAACAAGACCAAACACGGTCTAATTTGGCCCATGAGTAACGTGTTGGCAGTTGTCGGAACGCTGTACACGTAAGTTGCCGTAGTGTCTACTAGTGAATTTCCTACTCAAAATTAATTATTTTTTAATGACGTTTTACTGGCTCATCCCTGGAAATATTCTCATTAAAACAAGACCAAACACTGTATAATTTGGCCCATCAGTAATGTGTTGGCAGTTGTCGGAAGGCTGTACGCGTAAGTTGCCGTAGTGTCTACTAGTGAATTTCCTAGTCAGCACTCATTATTTTTAATGAGATTTTACTCGCTTATTCCTGGCAATATTCTGATTAAAACTAGACCAAACACGGTATAGTTTGGCCCATCAGTAATGTCTTGGAAATTGTCGGAACGCTGTACGCGTAAGTTGCCGTAGTGTCTACTAGTGAATTTCCTACTCAAAATTAATTATTTTTTAATTAGATTTTACTGGCTTATTCCTGACAATATTCTGATAAAAAAAAGACCAAACACGGTATAATTTGGCCCATCAGTAATGTGTTGGAAGTTGTCGGAAGGCTGTACGCGTCAGTTGCCGTAGTGTCTACTAGTGAATTTCTTACACAAAA
Source organism: Lasioglossum villosulum (assembly GCA_963971365.1). Lineage (NCBI taxonomy): Eukaryota > Metazoa > Arthropoda > Insecta > Hymenoptera > Halictidae > Lasioglossum > Lasioglossum villosulum. The sequence goes on from OZ020495.1 coordinate 31,018,977, forward strand.
TTAATTATTTTTTATTGAGATTTTACTGGCTCATTCCTGGCAATGTTCTGATTAAAACAAGACGAAACACTGTATAATTTGGCCAATCAGTAATGCGTTGGAAATTGTCGGAAGGCTGTACGCGTAAGTTGCCGTAGTGTCTACTAGTGAATTTCCTACTCAACACTCATTATTTTTTAATGAGATTTTACTGGCTTATTACCGGCAATATTCTGATTAAAACAAGACCAAACACTGTATAATTTGGGCAATCAGTAATGTGTTGGAAATTGTCGGAACGCTGTACGCGTAAGTTGCCGTAGTGTCTACTAGTGAATTTCCTACTCGAAATTAATTATTTTTTAATGAGACTTTATTGGCTTATTCCTGGCAATATTCTGATTAAAACAAGACCAAACACGGTATAGTGTGGTCCATCAGTAATGTCTTGGAAGTTGTCGGAACGCTGTACGCGTAAGTTGCTGTAGTGTCTACTAGTGAATTTCCTACTCAGAATTAATTATTTTTTAATGAGATTTTAATGGCTCATTCCTGGCAATGTTCTGATTAAAACAAGACCAAACACTGTATAATTTGGCCAATCAGTAATGTGTTGGAAATTGTCGGAACGCTGTACACATAAGTTGCCGTAGTGTCTACTAGTGAATTTCCTACTCAAAATTAATTATTTTTTAATTAGATTTTACTGGCTTATTCCTGACAATATTCTGATAAAAAAAAGACCAAACACGGTATAATTTGGCCCATCAGTAATGTGTTGGAAGTTGTCGGAAGGCTGTACGCGTCAGTTGCCGTAGTGTCTACTAGTGAATTTCTTACACAAAATTAATTATTTTTTATTGAGATTTTACTGGCTCATTCCTGGCAATGTTCTGATTAAAACAAGACGAAACACTGTATAATTTGGCCAATCAGTAATGCGTTGGAAATTGTCGGAAGGCTGTACGCGTAAGTTGCCGTAGTGTCTACTAGTGAATTTCCTACTCAACACTCATTATTTTTTAATGAGATTTTACTGGCTTATTACCGGCAATATTCTGATTAAAACAAGACCAAACAATGTATAATTTGGCCAATCAGTAATGTGTTGGGAATTGTCGGAAGGAGGTACGCGTAAGTTGCTGTAGTGTCTACTAGTGAATTTCCTACTCAACACTCATTATTTTTTAATGAGATTTTACTGGCTTATTCCTGACAATATTCTGATTAAAACAAGACCAAACACGGTATAGTGTGGTCCATCAGTAATGTCTTGGAAGCTGTCGGAACGCTGTACGCGTAAGTTGCTGTAGTGTCTACTAGTGAATTTCCAACTCAGAATTAATTATTTTTTAATGAGATTTTAATGGCTCATTCCTGGCAATGTTCTGATTAAAACAAGACCAAACACTGTATAATTTGGCCAATCGGTAATGTGTTGGAAATTGTCGGAACGCTGTACACATAAGTTGCCATAGTGTCTACTAGTGAATTTCCTACTCAAAATTAATTATTTTTTAATGAGATTTTATTGGCTTATTTATGGCAATATGCTGATTAAAACAAGACCAATCACGGTATAGTGTGGTCCATCAGTAATGTCTTGGAAGCTGTCGGAACGCTGTACGCGTAAGTTGCCGTACTGTCTACTAGTGAATTTCCTACTCAAAATTAATTATTTTTTAATGAGATTTTAGTGGCTTATTACCGGCAATATTCTGATTAAAACAAGACCAAACACGGTATAATTTGGCCCATGAGTAACGTGTTGGCAGTTGTCGCAACGCTGTACGCGTAAGTTGCCGTAGTGTCTACTAGTGAATTTCCTACTCAAAATTAATTACTTTTTAATGATATTTTACTGGCTTATTCCTGACAATATTCTGATTAAAACAAGACCAAACACGGTATAGTTTGGCCCATCAGTAATGTGTTGGAAGTTGTCGGAAGGCTGTACGCGTAAGTTGCCGTAGTGTCTACTAGTGAATTTCCTACTCAAAATTAATTATTTTTTAATTAGATTTTACTGGCTTATTCCTGATAATATTCTGATTAAAACAAGACCAAACACGGTATAATTTGGCCCATCAGTAATGTGTTGGCAGTTGTCGGAAGGCTGTACGCGTAAGTTGCCGTAGTGTCTACTGGTGAATTTCCTACTCAACACTCATTAATTTTAATGAGATTTTACTGGCTTATTCCTGACAATATTCTGATTCAAACAAGACCAAACACGGTCTAATTTGGCCCATGAGTAACGTGTTGGCAGTTGTCGGAACGCTGTACGCGTTAGTTGCCGTAGTGTCTACTAGTGAATTTCCTACTCAAAATTAATTATTTTTTAATGACGTTTTACTGGCTCATCCCTGGAAATATTCTCATTAAAACAAGACCAAACACTGTATAATTTGGCCCATCAGTAATGTGTTGGCAGTTGTCGGAAGGCTGTACGCGTAAGTTGCCGTAGTGTCTACTAGTGAATTTCCTAGTCAGCACTCATTATTTTTAATGAGATTTTACTCGCTTATTCCTGGCAATATTCTGATTAAAACTAGACCAAACACGGTATAGTTTGGCCCATCAGTAATGTCTTGGAAATTGTCGGAACGCTGTACGCGTAAGTTGCCGTAGTGTCTACTAGTGAATTTCCTACTCAAAATTAATTATTTTTTAATTAGATTTTACTGGCTTATTCCTGACAATATTCTGATAAAAAAAAGACCAAACACGGTATAATTTGGCCCATCAGTAATGTGTTGGAAGTTGTCGGAAGGCTGTACGCGTCAGTTGCCGTAGTGTCTACTAGTGAATTTCTTACACAAAATTAATTATTTTTTATTGAGATTTTACTGGCTCATTCCTGGCAATGTTCTGATTAAAACAAGACGAAACACTGTATAATTTGGCCAATCAGTAATGCGTTGGAAATTGTCGGAAGGCTGTACGCGTAAGTTGCCGTAGTGTCTACTAGTGAATTTCCTACTCAACACTCATTATTTTTTAATGAGATTTTACTGGCTTATTACCGGCAATATTCTGATTAAAACAAGACCAAACACTGTATAATTTGGGCAATCAGTAATGTCTTGGAAATTGTCGGAACGCTGTACGCGTAAGTTGCCGTAGTGTCTACTAGTGAATTTCCTACTCAAAATTAATTATTTTTTAATTAGATTTTACTGGCTTATTCCTGACAATATTCTGATAAAAAAAAGACCAAACACGGTATAATTTGGCCCATCAGTAATGTGTTGGAAGTTGTCGGAAGGCTGTACGCGTCAGTTGCCGTAGTGTCTACTAGTGAATTTCTTACACAAAATTAATTATTTTTTATTGAGATTTTACTGGCTCATTCCTGGCAATGTTCTGATTAAAACAAGACGAAACACTGTATAATTTGGCCAATCAGTAATGCGTTGGAAATTGTCGGAAGGCTGTACGCGTAAGTTGCCGTAGTGTCTACTAGTGAATTTCCTACTCAACACTCATTATTTTTTAATGAGATTTTACTGGCTTATTACCGGCAATATTCTGATTAAAACAAGACCAAACACTGTATAATTTGGGCAATCAGTAATGTGTTGGAAATTGTCGGAACGCTGTACGCGTAAGTTGCCGTAGTGTCTACTAGTGAATTTCCTACTCGAAATTAATTATTTTTTAATGAGACTTTATTGGCTTATTCCTGGCAATATTCTGATTAAAACAAGACCAAACACGGTATAGTGTGGTCCATCAGTAATGTCTTGGAAGTTGTCGGAACGCTGTACGCGTAAGTTGCCGTAGTGCCTACTAGTGAATTTCCTACTCAAAATTAATTATTTTTTATTGAGATTTTACTGGCTTATTCCCGGCAATATTCTGATTAAAACAAGACCAAACACGGTATTGTTTGGCCCATCAGTAATGTCTTGGAAGTTGTCGGAACGCTGTACGCGTAAGTTGCCGTAGTGCCTACTAGTGAATTTCCTACTCAAAATTAATTATTTTTTATTGAGATTTTACTGGCTTATTCCCGGCAATATTCTGATTAAAACAAGACCAAACACGGTATAATTTGGCCAATCAGTAATGTGTTGGAAATTGTCGGAACGCTGTACGCGTAAGTTGCCGTAGTGTCTACTAGTGAATTTCCTACTCAAACTTAATTATTTTTTAATGAGATTTTACTGGCTTATTCCTAACAATATTCTGATTAAATCAGGACCAAACACTGTATAATTTGGCCAATCAGTAATGCGTTGGAAATTGTCGGAAGGCTGTACGCGTAAGTTGCCGTAGTGTCTACTAGTGAATTTCCTACTCGAAATTAATTATTTTTTAATGAGATTTTACTGGCTTATTACCGGCAATATTCTGATTAAAACAAGACCAAACACGGTATAATTTGGCCCATGAGTAACGTGTTGGCAGTTGTCGGAACGCTGTACGCGTAAGTTGCCGTAGTGTCTACTAGTGAATTTCCTACTCGAAATAATTACTTTTTAATGAGATTTTATTGGCTTATATATGGCAATATTCTGATTAAAACAAGAACAAACACGGTATAATTTGGCCCATGAGTAACGTGTTGGCAGTTGTCGGAACGCTGTACGCGTAAGTTGCCGTAGTGTCTACTAGTGAATTTCCTACTCAACACTCATTATTTTTTAATGAGATTTTACTGGCTTATTCCTGACAATATTCTGATTAAAACAAGACCAAACACGGTATAATTTGGCCCATGAGTAACGTGTTGGCAGTTGTCGGAACGCTGTACGCGTAAGTTGCCGTAGTGTCTACTAGTGAATTTCCTACTCAAAATTAATTATTTTTTATTGAGATTTTACTGGCTTATTCCCGGCAATATTCTGATTAAAACAAGACCAAACACGGTATTGTTTGGCCCATCAGTAATGTCTTGGATATTGTCGGAACACTGTACGCGTAAGTTGCCGTAGTGTCTACTAGTGAATTTCCTCCTCGAAATTAATTATTTTTTAATGAGATTTTATTGGCTTATTCCTGGCAATATTCTGATTAAAACAAGACCAAACACTGTATAATTTGGCCAATCAGTAATGTGTTGGAAATTGTCGGAAGGCTGTACGCGTAAGTTGCCGTAGTGTCTACTAGTGAATTTCCTACTCAACACTCATTATTTTTTAATGAGATTTTACTGGCTTATTCCTGACAATATTCTGATTAAAACAAGACCAAACACGGTATAGTGTGGTCCATCAGTAATGTCTTGGAAGTTGTCGGAACGCTGTACGCGTAAGTTGCCGTAGTGTCTACTAGTGAATTTCCTACTCAAAATTAATTATTTTTAATGAGATTTTACTGGCTTATTACCGGCAATATTCTGATTAAAACAAGACCAAACACGGTATAGTTTGGCCCATCAGTAATGTGTTGGCAGTTGTCGGAAGGCTGTACGCGTAAGTTGCCGTAGTGACTACTAGTGAATTTCCTACTCAAAATTAATTATTTTTTAATGACGTTTTACTGGCTCATTCCTGGCAATATTCTCATTAAAACAAGACCAAACACGGTATAATTTGGCCCATGAGTAACGTGTTGGCAGTTGTCGGAAAGCTGTACGCGTAAGTTGCCTTAGTGTCTACTAGTCAATTTCCTACTCAAAATTAATTATTTTTTAATGACGTTTTACTGGCTCATCCCTGGAAATATTCTCATTAAAACAAGACCAAACACTGTATAATTTGGCCCATCAGTAATGTGTTGGCAGTTGTCGGAAGGCTGTACGCGTAAGTTGCCGTAGTGTCTACTAGTGAATTTCCTAGTCAGCACTCATTATTTTTAATGAGATTTTACTCGCTTATTCCTGGCAATATTCTGATTAAAACAAGACCAAACACGGTATAATTTGGCCCATGAGTAACGTGTTGGCAGTTGTCGGAAAGCTGTACGCGTAAGTTGCCTTAGTGTCTACTAGTCAATTTCCTACTCAAAATTAATTATTTTTTAATGACGTTTTACTGGCTCATCCCTGGAAATATTCTCATTAAAACAAGACCAAACACTGTATAATTTGGCCCATCAGTAATGTGTTGGCAATTGTCGGAAGGCTGTACGCGTAAGTTGCCGTAGTGTCTACTAGTGAATTTCCTACACAAAATTAATTATTTTTTATTGAGATTTTACTGGCTCATTCCTGGCAATGTTCTGATTAAAACAAGACCAAACACTGTATAATTTGGCCAATCAGTAATGCGTTGGAAATTGTCGGAAGGCTGTACGCGTAAGTTGCCGTAGTGTCTACTAGTGAATTTCCTACTCAAAATTAATTATTTTTTATTCAGATTTTACTGGCTTATTCCCGGCAATATTCTGATTAAAACAAGACCAAACACGGTATTGTTTGGCCCATCAGTAATGTCTTGGAAATTGTCAGAACGCTGTACGCGTAAGTTGCCGTAGAGTCTACTAGTGAATTTCCTACTCGAAATTAATTATTTTTTAATGAGATATTACTGGCTTATTACCGGAAATATTCTGATTAAAACAAGACCAAACACTGTATAATTTGGGCAATCAGTAATGTGTTGGAAATTGTCGGAACGCTGTACGCGTAAGTTGCCGTAGTGTCTACTAGTAAATTTCCTACTCAACACTCATTATTTTTAATGAGATTTTACTCGCTTATTCCCGGGAATATTCTGATTAAAACAAGACCAAACACGGTATAGTTTGGCCCATCAGTAATGTCTTGGAAATTGTCGGAACGCTGTACGCGTAAGTTGCCGTAGTGTCTACTAGTGAATTTCCTACTCAAAATTAATTATTTTTTAATGAGATTTTACTGGCTTATTACCGGCAATATACTGATTAAAACAAGACCAAACACGGTATAATTTGGCCCATGAGTAACGTGTTGGCAGTTGTCGGAACGCTGTACGCGTAAGTTGCCGTAGTGTCTACTAGTGAATTTCCTACTCAAAATTAATTATTTTTTAATGAGATTTTACTGGCTTATTCCCGGCAATATTCTGATTAAAACAAGACCAAACACGGTATAGTTTGGCCCATCAGTAATGTGTTGGCAGTTGTCGGAAGGCTGTACGCGTAAGTTGCCGTAGTGACTACTAGTGAATTTCTTACTCAAAATTAATTATTTTTTAATGACGTTTTACTGGCTCATTTCTAGCAATATTCTCATTAAAACAAGACCAAACACGGTATAATTTGGCCCATGAGTAACGTGTTGGCAGTTGTCGGAAAGCTGTACGCGTAAGTTGCCTTAGTGTCTACTAGTGAATTTCCTACTCAAAATTAATTATTTTTTAATGACGTTTTACTGGCTCATCCCTGGAAATATTCTCATTAAAACAAGACCAAACACTGTATAATTTGGCCCATCAGTAATGTGTTGGCAGTTGTCGGAAGGCTGTACGCGTAAGTTGCCGTAGTTTCTACTAGTGAATTTCCTAGTCAGCACTCATTATTTTTAATGAGATTTTACTCGCTTATTCCTGGCAATATTCTGATTAAAACTAGACCAAACACGGTATAGTTTGGCCCATCAGTAATGTGTTGGAAGCTGTCGGAACGCTGTACGCGTAAGTTGCCGTAGTGTCTACTAGTGAATTTCCTACTCAAAATTAATTATTTTTTAATGAGATTTTACTGGCTTATTCCCGGCAATATTCTGATTAAAACAAGACCAAACACGGTATAGTTTGGCCCATCAGTAATGTGTTGGCAGTTGTCGGAAGGCTGTACGCGTAAGTTGCCGTAGTGACTACTAGTGAATTTCCTACTCAAAATTAATTATTTTTTAATGACGTTTTACTGGCTCATTCCTGGCAATATTCTCATTAAAACAAGACCAAACACGGTATAATTTGGCCCATGAGTAACGTGTTGGCAGTTGTCGGAAAGCTGTACGCGTAAGTTGCCTTAGTGTCTACCAGTCAATTTCCTACTCAAAATTAATTATTTTTTAATGACGTTTTACTGGCTCATCCCTGGAAATATTCTCATTAAAACAAGACCAAACACTGTATAATTTGGCCCATCAGTAATGTGTTGGCAGTTGTCGGAAGGCTGTACGCGTAAGTTGCCGTAGTGTCTAGTAGTGAATTTCCTAGTCAGCACTCATTATTTTTAATGAGATTTTACTCGCTTATTCCTGGCAATATTCTGATTAAAACTAGACCAAACACGGTATAGTTTGGCCCATCAGTAATGTCTTGGAAATTGTCGGAACGCTGTACGCGTAAGTTGCCGTAGTGTCTACTAGTGAATTTCCTACTCAAAATTAATTATTTTTTAATTAGATTTTACTGGCTTATTCCTGACAATATTTTGATTAAAACAAGACCAAACACGGTATAATTTGGCCCATCAGTAATGTGTTGGAAGTTGTCGGAAGGCTGTACGCGTAAGTTGCCGTAGTGTCTACTAGTGAATTTCCTACACAAAATTAATTATTTTTTATTGAGATTTTACTGGCTCATTCCTGGCAATGTTCTGATTAAAACAAGACCAAACACTGTATAATTTCGCCAATCAGTAATGCGTTGGAAATTGTCGGAAGGCTGTACGCGTAAGTTGCCGTAGTGTCTACTAGTGAATTTCCTACTCGAAATTAATTATTTTTTAATGAGATTTTACTGGCTTATTCCCGGCAATATTCTGATTAAAACAAGACCAAACACGGTATAGTTTGGCCCATCAGTAATGTGTTGGAAGCTGTCGGAACGCTGTACGCGTAAGTTGCCGTAGTGTCTACTAGTGAATTTCCTACTCGAAATTAATTATTTTTTAATGAGATTTTATTGGCTTATTCCTGGCAATATTCTGATTAAAACAAGACCAAACACTGTATAATTTGGCCAATCAGTAATGTGTTGGAAATTGTCGGAGGGCTGTACGCGTAAGTTGCCGTAGTGTCTACTAGTGAATTTCCTACTCAAAATTAATTATTTTTTAATGAGATTTTACTGGCTTATTCCTGACAATATTCTGATTAAAACAACACCAAACACGGTATAGTGTGGTCCATCAGTAATGTCTTGGAAGTTGTCGGAACGCTGTACGCGTAAGTTACGGTAGTGTCTACTAGTGAATTTCCTACTCAAAATTAATTATTTTTTATTGAGATTTTACTGGCTTATTCCCGGGAATATTCTGATTAAAACAAGACCAAACACGGTATAGTTTGGCCCATCAGTAATGTCTTGGAAATTGTCGGAACGCTGTACGCGTAAGTTGCCGTAGTGTCTACTAGTGAATTTCCTACTCAAAATTAATTATTTTTTAATGAGATTTTACTGGCTTATTACCGGCAATATTCTGATTAAAACAAGACCAAACACGGTATAATTTGGCCCATGAGTAACGTGTTGGCAGTTGTCGGAACGCTGTACGCGTAAGTTGCCGTAGTGTCTACTAGTGAATTTCCTACTCAAAATTAATTATTTTTTAATGAGATTTTACTGGCTCATCCCTGGAAATATTCTCATTAAAACAAGACCAAACACTGTATAATTTGGCCCATCAGTAATGTGTTGGCAGTTGTCGGAAGGCTGTACGCGTAAGTTGCCGTAGTGTCTACTAGTGAATTTCCTAGTCAGCACTCATTATTTTTAATGAGATTTTACTCGCTTATTCCTGGCAATATTCTGATTAAAACTAGACCAAACACGGTATAGTTTGGCCCATCAGTAATGTGTTGGAAGCTGTCGGAACGCTGTACGCGTAAGTTGCCGTAGTGTCTACTAGTGAATTTCCTACTCAAAATTAATTATTTTTTAATGAGATTTTAGTGGCTTATTCCCGGCAATATTCTGATTAAAACAAGACCAAACACGGTATAGTTTGGCCCATCAGTAATGTGTTGGCAGTTGTCGGAAGGCTGTACGCGTAAGTTGCCGTAGTGACTACTAGTGAATTTCCTACTCAAAATTAATTATTTTTTAATGACGTTTTACTGGCTCATTCCTGGCAATATTCTCATTAAAACAAGACCAAACACGGTATAATTTGGCCCATGAGTAACGTGTTGGCAGTTGTCGGAAAGCTGTACGCGTAAGTTGCCTTAGTGTCTACCAGTCAATTTCCTACTCAAAATTAATTATTTTTTAATGACGTTTTACTGGCTCATCCCTGGAAATATTCTCATTAAAACAAGACCAAACACTGTATAATTTGGCCCATCAGTAATGTGTTGGCAGTTGTCGGAAGGCTGTACGCGTAAGTTGCCGTAGTGTCTAGTAGTGAATTTCCTAGTCAGCACTCATTATTTTTAATGAGATTTTACTCGCTTATTCCTGGCAATATTCTGATTAAAACAAGACCAAACACGGTATAATTTGGCCCATGAGTAACGTGTTGGCAGTTGTCGGAAAGCTGTACGCGTAAGTTGCCTTAGTGTCTACTAGTCAATTTCCTACTCAAAATTAATTATTTTTTAATGACGTTTTACTGGCTCATCCCTGGAAATATTCTCATTAAAACAAGACCAAACACTGTATAATTTGGCCCATCAGTAATGTGTTGGCAATTGTCGGAAGGCTGTACGCGTAAGTTGCCGTAGTGTCTACTAGTGAATTTCCTACACAAAATTAATTATTTTTTATTGAGATTTTACTGGCTCATTCCTGGCAATGTTCTGATTAAAACAAGACCAAACACTGTATAATTTGGCCAATCAGTAATGCGTTGGAAATTGTCGGAAGGCTGTACGCGTAAGTTGCCGTAGTGTCTACTAGTGAATTTCCTACTCAAAATTAATTATTTTTTATTCAGATTTTACTGGCTTATTCCCGGCAATATTCTGATTAAAACAAGACCAAACACGGTATTGTTTGGCCCATCAGTAATGTCTTGGAAATTGTCAGAACGCTGTACGCGTAAGTTGCCGTAGAGTCTACTAGTGAATTTCCTACTCGAAATTAATTATTTTTTAATGAGATATTACTGGCTTATTACCGGAAATATTCTGATTAAAACAAGACCAAACACTGTATAATTTGGGCAATCAGTAATGTGTTGGAAATTGTCGGAACGCTGTACGCGTAAGTTGCCGTAGTGTCTACTAGTAAATTTCCTACTCAACACTCATTATTTTTAATGAGATTTTACTCGCTTATTCCCGGGAATATTCTGATTAAAACAAGACCAAACACGGTATAGTTTGGCCCATCAGTAATGTCTTGGAAATTGTCGGAACGCTGTACGCGTAAGTTGCCGTAGTGTCTACTAGTGAATTTCCTACTCAAAATTAATTATTTTTTAATGAGATTTTACTGGCTTATTACCGGCAATATACTGATTAAAACAAGACCAAACACGGTATAATTTGGCCCATGAGTAACGTGTTGGCAGTTGTCGGAACGCTGTACGCGTAAGTTGCCGTAGTGTCTACTAGTGAATTTCCTACTCAAAATTAATTATTTTTTAATGAGATTTTACTGGCTTATTCCCGGCAATATTCTGATTAAAACAAGACCAAACACGGTATAGTTTGGCCCATCAGTAATGTGTTGGCAGTTGTCGGAAGGCTGTACGCGTAAGTTGCCGTAGTGACTACTAGTGAATTTCTTACTCAAAATTAATTATTTTTTAATGACGTTTTACTGGCTCATTTCTAGCAATATTCTCATTAAAACAAGACCAAACACGGTATAATTTGGCCCATGAGTAACGTGTTGGCAGTTGTCGGAAAGCTGTACGCGTAAGTTGCCTTAGTGTCTACTAGTGAATTTCCTACTCAAAATTAATTATTTTTTAATGACGTTTTACTGGCTCATCCCTGGAAATATTCTCATTAAAACAAGACCAAACACTGTATAATTTGGCCCATCAGTAATGTGTTGGCAGTTGTCGGAAGGCTGTACGCGTAAGTTGCCGTAGTTTCTACTAGTGAATTTCCTAGTCAGCACTCATTATTTTTAATGAGATTTTACTCGCTTATTCCTGGCAATATTCTGATTAAAACTAGACCAAACACGGTATAGTTTGGCCCATCAGTAATGTGTTGGAAGCTGTCGGAACGCTGTACGCGTAAGTTGCCGTAGTGTCTACTAGTGAATTTCCTACTCAAAATTAATTATTTTTTAATGAGATTTTACTGGCTTATTCCCGGCAATATTCTGATTAAAACAAGACCAAACACGGTATAGTTTGGCCCATCAGTAATGTGTTGGCAGTTGTCGGAAGGCTGTACGCGTAAGTTGCCGTAGTGACTACTAGTGAATTTCCTACTCAAAATTAATTATTTTTTAATGACGTTTTACTGGCTCATTCCTGGCAATATTCTCATTAAAACAAGACCAAACACGGTATAATTTGGCCCATGAGTAACGTGTTGGCAGTTGTCGGAAAGCTGTACGCGTAAGTTGCCTTAGTGTCTACCAGTCAATTTCCTACTCAAAATTAATTATTTTTTAATGACGTTTTACTGGCTCATCCCTGGAAATATTCTCATTAAAACAAGACCAAACACTGTATAATTTGGCCCATCAGTAATGTGTTGGCAGTTGTCGGAAGGCTGTACGCGTAAGTTGCCGTAGTGTCTAGTAGTGAATTTCCTAGTCAGCACTCATTATTTTTAATGAGATTTTACTCGCTTATTCCTGGCAATATTCTGATTAAAACTAGACCAAACACGGTATAGTTTGGCCCATCAGTAATGTCTTGGAAATTGTCGGAACGCTGTACGCGTAAGTTGCCGTAGTGTCTACTAGTGAATTTCCTACTCAAAATTAATTATTTTTTAATTAGATTTTACTGGCTTATTCCTGACAATATTTTGATTAAAACAAGACCAAACACGGTATAATTTGGCCCATCAGTAATGTGTTGGAAGTTGTCGGAAGGCTGTACGCGTAAGTTGCCGTAGTGTCTACTAGTGAATTTCCTACACAAAATTAATTATTTTTTATTGAGATTTTACTGGCTCATTCCTGGCAATGTTCTGATTAAAACAAGACCAAACACTGTATAATTTCGCCAATCAGTAATGCGTTGGAAATTGTCGGAAGGCTGTACGCGTAAGTTGCCGTAGTGTCTACTAGTGAATTTCCTACTCAAAATTAATTATTTTTTATTCAGATTTTACTGGCTTATTCCCGGCAATATTCTGATTAAAACAAGACCAAACACGGTATTGTTTGGCCCATCAGTAATGTCTTGGAAATTGTCGGAACGCTGTACGCGTAAGTTGCCGTAGTGTCTACTAGTGAATTTCCTACTCGAAATTAATTATTTTTTAATGAGATTTTACTGGCTTATTCCCGGCAATATTCTGATTAAAACAAGACCAAACACGGTATAGTTTGGCCCATCAGTAATGTGTTGGAAGCTGTCGGAACGCTGTACGCGTAAGTTGCCGTAGTGTCTACTAGTGAATTTCCTACTCGAAATTAATTATTTTTTAATGAGATTTTATTGGCTTATTCCTGGCAATATTCTGATTAAAACAAGACCAAACACTGTATAATTTGGCCAATCAGTAATGTGTTGGAAATTGTCGGAGGGCTGTACGCGTAAGTTGCCGTAGTGTCTACTAGTGAATTTCCTACTCAAAATTAATTATTTTTTAATGAGATTTTACTGGCTTATTCCTGACAATATTCTGATTAAAACAAGACCAAACACGGTATAGTGTGGTCCATCAGTAATGTCTTGGAAGTTGTCGGAACGCTGTACGCGTAAGTTACGGTAGTGTCTACTAGTGAATTTCCTACTCAAAATTAATTATTTTTTATTGAGATTTTACTGGCTTATTCCCGGGAATATTCTGATTAAAACAAGACCAAACACGGTATAGTTTGGCCCATCAGTAATGTCTTGGAAATTGTCGGAACGCTGTACGCGTAAGTTGCCGTAGTGTCTACTAGTGAATTTCCTACTCAAAATTAATTATTTTTTAATGAGATTTTACTGGCTTATTACCGGCAATATTCTGATTAAAACAAGACCAAACACGGTATAATTTGGCCCATGAGTAACGTGTTGGCAGTTGTCGGAACGCTGTACGCGTAAGTTGCCGTAGTGTCTACTAGTGAATTTCCTACTCAAAATTAATTATTTTTTAATGAGATTTTACTGGCTCATCCCTGGAAATATTCTCATTAAAACAAGACCAAACACTGTATAATTTGGCCCATCAGTAATGTGTTGGCAGTTGTCGGAAGGCTGTACGCGTAAGTTGCCGTAGTGTCTACTAGTGAATTTCCTAGTCAGCACTCATTATTTTTAATGAGATTTTACTCGCTTATTCCTGGCAATATTCTGATTAAAACTAGACCAAACACGGTATAGTTTGGCCCATCAGTAATGTGTTGGAAGCTGTCGGAACGCTGTACGCGTAAGTTGCCGTAGTGTCTACTAGTGAATTTCCTACTCAAAATTAATTATTTTTTAATGAGATTTTAGTGGCTTATTCCCGGCAATATTCTGATTAAAACAAGACCAAACACGGTATAGTTTGGCCCATCAGTAATGTGTTGGCAGTTGTCGGAAGGCTGTACGCGTAAGTTGCCGTAGTGACTACTAGTGAATTTCCTACTCAAAATTAATTATTTTTTAATGACGTTTTACTGGCTCATTCCTGGCAATATTCTCATTAAAACAAGACCAAACACGGTATAATTTGGCCCATGAGTAACGTGTTGGCAGTTGTCGGAAAGCTGTACGCGTAAGTTGCCTTAGTGTCTACCAGTCAATTTCCTACTCAAAATTAATTATTTTTTAATGACGTTTTACTGGCTCATCCCTGGAAATATTCTCATTAAAACAAGACCAAACACTGTATAATTTGGCCCATCAGTAATGTGTTGGCAGTTGTCGGAAGGCTGTACGCGTAAGTTGCCGTAGTGTCTAGTAGTGAATTTCCTAGTCAGCACTCATTATTTTTAATGAGATTTTACTCGCTTATTCCTGGCAATATTCTGATTAAAACTAGACCAAACACGGTATAGTTTGGCCCATCAGTAATGTCTTGGAAATTGTCGGAACGCTGTACGCGTAAGTTGCCGTAGTGTCTACTAGTGAATTTCCTACTCAAAATTAATTATTTTTTAATTAGATTTTACTGGCTTATTCCTGACAATATTTTGATTAAAACAAGACCAAACACGGTATAATTTGGCCCATCAGTAATGTGTTGGAAGTTGTCGGAAGGCTGTACGCGTAAGTTGCCGTAGTGTCTACTAGTGAATTTCCTACACAAAATTAATTATTTTTTATTGAGATTTTACTGGCTCATTCCTGGCAATGTTCTGATTAAAACAAGACCAAACACTGTATAATTTCGCCAATCAGTAATGCGTTGGAAATTGTCGGAAGGCTGTACGCGTAAGTTGCCGTAGTGTCTACTAGTGAATTTCCTACTCAAAATTAATTATTTTTTATTCAGATTTTACTGGCTTATTCCCGGCAATATTCTGATTAAAACAAGACCAAACACGGTATTGTTTGGCCCATCAGTAATGTCTTGGAAATTGTCGGAACGCTGTACGCGTAAGTTGCCGTAGTGTCTACTAGTGAATTTCCTACTCGAAATTAATTATTTTTTAATGAGATTTTATTGCCTTATTCCTGGCAATATTCTGATTAAAACAAGACCAAACACTGTATAATTTGGCCAATCAGTAATGTGTTGGAAATTGTCGGAGGGCTGTACGCGTAAGTTGCCGTAGTGTCTACTAGTGAATTTCCTACTCAAAATTAATTATTTTTTAATGAGATTTTACTGGCTTATTACCGGAAATATTCTGATTAAAACAAGACCAAACACTGTATAATTTGGGCAATCAGTAATGTGTTGGAAATTGTCGGAACGCTGTACGCGTAAGTTGCCGTAGTGTCTACTAGTAAATTTCCTACTCAACACTCATTATTTTTTAATGAGATTTTACTGGCTTATTCCTGACAATATTCTGATTAAAACAAGACCAAACACGGTATAGTGTGGTCCATCAGTAATGTCTTGGAAGTTGTCGGAACGCTGTACGCGTAAGTTGCCGTAGTGTCTACTAGTGAATTTCCTACTCAAAATTAATTATTTTTTATTGAGATTTTACTGGCTTATTCCCGGCAATATTCTGATTAAAACAAGACCAAACACGGTATAGTTTGGCCCATCAGTAATGTCTTGGAAATTGTCGGAACGCTGTACGCGTAAGTTGCCGTAGTGTCTACTAGTGAATTTCCTACTCAAAATTAATTATTTTTTAATGAGATTTTACTGGCTTATTACCGGCAATATTCTGATTAAAACAAGACCAAACACGGTATAATTTGGCCCATGAGTAACGTGTTGGCAGTTGTCGGAACGCTGTACGCGTAAGTTGCCGTAGTGTCTACTAGTGAATTTCCTACTCAAAATTAATTATTTTTTAATGAGATTTTACTGGCTTATTCCGGACAATATTCTGATTAAAACAAGACCAAACACGGTATAATTTGGCCCATCAGTAATGTGTTGGAAGCTGTCGGAACGCTGTACGCGTAAGTTGCCGTAGTGTCTACTAGTGAATTTCCTACTCAAAATTAATTATTTTTTAATGAGATTTTACTGGCTTATTCCCGGCAATATTCTGATTAAAACAAGACCAAACACGGTATAGTTTGGCCCATCAGTAATGTGTTGGCAGTTGTCGGAAGGCTGTACGCGTAAGTTGCCGTAGTGACTACTAGTGAATTTCCTACTCAAAATTAATTATTTTTTAATGACGTTTTACTGGCTCATTCCTGGCAATATTCTCATTAAAACAAGACCAAACACGGTATAATTTGGCCCATGAGTAACGTGTTGGCAGTTGTCGGAAGGCTGTACGCGTAAGTTGCCGTAGTGTCTACTAGTGAATTTCCTAGTCAGCACTCATTATTTTTAATGAGATTTTACTCGCTTATTCCTGGCAATATTCTGATTAAAACTAGACCAAACACGGTATAGTTTGGCCCATCAGTAATGTCTTGGAAATTGTCGGAACGCTGTACGCGTAAGTTGCCGTAGTGTCTACTAGTGAATTTCCTACTCAAAATTAATTATTTTTTAATTAGATTTTACTGGATTATTCCTGACAATATTCTGATTAAAACAAGACCAAACACGGTATAGTGTGGTCCATCAGTAATGTCTTGGAAGTTGTCGGAACGCTGTACGCGTAAGTTGCCGTAGTGTCTACTAGTGAATTTCCTACTCAAAATTAATTATTTTTTATTGAGATTTTACTGGCTTATTCCCGGCAATATTCTGATTAAAACAAGACCAAACACGGTATAGTTTGGCCCATCAGTAATGTCTTGGAAATTGTCGGAACGCTGTACGCGTAAGTTGCCGTAGTGTCTACTAGTGAATTTCCTACTCAAAATTAATTATTTTTTAATGAGATTTTACTGGCTTATTACCGGCAATATTCTGATTAAAACAAGACCAAACACGGTATAAATTGGCCCATGAGTAACGTGTTGGTAGTTGTCGGAACGCTGTACGCGTAAGTTGCCGTAGTGTCTACTAGTGAATTTCCTACTCGAAATTAATTATTTTTTAATGATATTTTATTGGCTTATTCCTGGCAATATTCTGATTAAAACAAGACCAAACACTGTATAATTTGGCCAATCAGTAATGTGTTGGAAATTGTCGGAGGGCTGTACGCGTAAGTTGCCGTAGTGTCTACTAGTGAATTTCCTACTCAAAATAATTACTTTTTAATGAGATTTTATTGGCTTATTTATGGCAATATTCTGATTAAAACAAGAACAATCACGGTATAATTTGGCCCATGAGTAAGGTGTTGGCAGTTGTCGGAAGGCTGTACGCGTAAGTTGCCGTAGTGACTACTAGTGAATTTCCTACTCAAAATTAATTATTTTTTAATGACGTTTTATTGGCTCATTTCTGGCAATATTCTCATTAAAACAAGACCAAACACGCTATAATTTGGCCCATGAGTAACGTGTTGGCAGTTGTCGGAAAGCTGTACGCGTAAGTTGCCTTAGTGTCTACTAGTGAATTTCCTACTCAAAATTAATTATTTTTTAATGACGTTTTACTGGCTCATCCCTGGAAATATTCTCATAAAAACAAGACCAAACACTGTATAATTTGGCCCATCAGTAATGTGTTGGCAGTTGTCGGAAGGCTGTACGCGTAAGTTGCCGTAGTGTCTACTAGTGAATTTCCTAGTCAGCACTCATTATTTTTAATGAGATTTTACTCGCTTATTCCTGGCAATATTCTGATTAAAACTAGACCAAACACGGTATAGTTTGGCCCATCAGTAATGTCTTGGAAATTGTCGGAACGCTGTACGCGTAAGTTGCCGTAGTGTCTACTAGTGAATTTCCTACTCAAAATTAATTATTTTTTAATTAGATTTTACTGGCTTATTCCTGACAATATTCTGATTAAAACAAGACCAAACACGGTATAATTTGGCCCATCAGTAATGTGTTGGAAGTTGTCGGAAGGCTGTACGCGTAAGTTGCCGTAGTGTCTACTAGTGAATTTCCTACACAAAATTAATTATTTTTTATTGAGATTTTACTGGCTCATTCCTGGCAATGTTCTGATTAAAACAAGACCAAACACTGTATAATTTGGCCAATCAGTAATGCGTTGGAAATTGTCGGAAGGCTGTACGCGTAAGTTGCCGTAGAGTCTACTAGTGAATTTCCTACTCGAAATTAATTATTTTTTAATGAGAATTTATTGGCTTATTCCTGGCAATATTCTGATTAAAACAAGACCAAACACTGTATAATTTGGCCAATCAGTAATGTGTTGGAAATTGTCGGAAGGCTGTACGCGTAAGTTGCCGTAGTGTCTACTAGTGAATTTCCTACTCAAAATTAATTATTTTTTATGAGATTTTACTGGCTTATTCCTGACAATATTCTGATTAAAACAAGACCAAACACGGTATAGTGTGGTCCATCAGTAATGTCTTGGATGTTGTCGGAACGCTGTACGCGTAAGTTTCCGTAGTGTCTACTAGTGAATTTCCTACTCAAAATTATTTATTTTTTGTTGAGATTTTACTGGCTTATTCCCAGCATTATTCTGATTAAAACAAGACCAAACACGGTATAGTTTGGCCCATCAGTAATGTGTTGGCAGTTGTCGGAAGGCTGTACGCGTAAGTTGCCGTAGTGACTACTAGTGAATTTCCTACTCAAAATTAATTATTTTTTAATGACGTTTTACTGGCTCATTTCTGGCAATATTCTCATTAAAACAAGACCAAACACGGTATAATTTGGCCCATGAGTAACGTGTTGGCAGTTGTCGGAAAGCTGTACGCGTAAGTTGCCTTAGTGTCTACTAGTGAATTTCCTACTCAAAATTAATTATTTTTTAATGACGTTTTACTGGCTCATCCCTGGAAATATTCTCATTAAAACAAGACCAAACACTGTATAATTTGGCCCATCAGTAATGTGTTGGCAGTTGTCGGAAGTCTGTACGCGTAAGTTGCCGTAGTGTCTACTAGTGAATTTCCTAGTCAGCACTCATTATTTTTAATGAGATTTTACTCGCTTATTCCTGGCAATATTCTGATTAAAACTAGACCAAACACGGTATTGTTTGGCCCATCAGTAATGTCTTGGAAATTGTCGGAACGCTGTACGCGTAAGTTGCCGTAGAGTCTACTAGTGAATTTCCTACTCGAAATTAATTATTTTTTAATGAGACTTTATTGGCTTATTCCTGGCAATATTCTGATTAAAACAAGACCAAACACTGTATAATTTGGCCAATCAGTAATGTGTTGGAAATTGTCGGAAGGCTGTACGCGTAAGTTGCCGTAGTGTCTACTAGTGAATTTCCTACTCAAAATTAATTATTTTTTAATGAGATATTACTGGCTTATTACCGGAAATATTCTGATTAAAACAAGACCAAACACTGTATAATTTGGGCAATCAGTAATGTGTTGGAAATTGTCGGAACGCTGTACGCGTAAGTTGCCGTAGTGTCTACTAGTGAATTTCCTACTCAAAATTAATTATTTTTTATTGAGATTTTACTGGCTTATTCCCGGCAATATTCTGATTAAAACAAGACCAAACACGGTATAGTTTGGCCCATCAGTAATGTCTTGGAAATTGTCGGAACGCTGTACGCGTAAGTTGCCGTAGTGACTACTAGTGAATTTCCTACTCAAAATTAATTATTTTTTAATGACGTTTTACTGGCTCATTTCTGGCAATATTCTCATTAAAACAAGACCAAACACGGTATAATTTGGCCCATGAGTAACGTGTTGGCAGTTGTCGGAAAGCTGTACGCGTAAGTTGCCTTAGTGTCTACTAGTGAATTTCCTACTCAAAATTAATTATTTTTTAATGACGTTTTACTGGCTCATCCCTGGAAATATTCTCATTAAAACAAGACCAAACACTGTATAATTTGGCCCATCAGTAATGTGTTGGCAGTTGTCGGAAGGCTGTACGCGTAAGTTGCCGTAGTGACTACTAGTGAATTTCCTACTCAAAATTAATTATTTTTAATGACGTTTTACTGGTTCATTTCTGGCAATATTCTCATTAAAACAAGACCAAACACGGTATAATTTGGCCCATGAGTAACGTGTTGGCAGTTGTCGGAAAGCTGTACGCGTAAGTTGCCTTAGTGTCTACTAGTGAATTTCCTACTCAAAATTAATTATTTTTTAATGACGTTTTACTGGCTCATCCCTGGAAATATTCTCATTAAAACAAGACCAAACACTGTATAATTTGGCCCATCAGTAATGTGTTGGCAGTTGTCGGAAGGCTGTACGCGTAAGTTGCCGTAGTGTCTACTAGTGAATTTCCTAGTCAGCACTCATTATTTTTAATGAGATTTTACTCGCTTATTCCTGGCAATATTCTGATTAAAACTAGACCAAACACGGTATAGTTTGGCCCATCAGTAATGTCTTGGAAGTTGTCGGAACGCTGTACGCGTAAGTTGCCGTAGTGTCTACTAGTGAATTTCCTACTCAAAATTAATTATTTTTTAATTAGATTTTACTGGCTTATTCCTGACAATATTCTGATTAAAACAAGACCAAACACGGTATAATTTGGCCCATCAGTAATGTGTTGGAAGTTGTCGGAAGGCTGTACGCGTAAGTTGCCGTAGTGTCTACTAGTGAATTTCCTACACAAAATTAATTATTTTTTATTGAGATTTTACTGGCTCATTCCTGGCAATGTTCTGATTAAAACAAGACCAAACACTGTATAATTTGGCCAATCAGTAATGCGTTGGAAATTGTCGGAAGGCTGTACGCGTAAGTTGCCGTAGTGTCTACTAGTAAATTTCCTACTCAACACTCATTATTTTTTAATGAGATTTTACTGGCTTATTCCTGACAATATTCTGATTAAAACAAGACCAAACACGGTATAGTGTGGACCATCAGTAATGTCTTGGAAGTTGTCGGAACGCTGTACGCGTAAGTTGCCGTAGTGTCTACTAGTGAATTTCCTACTCAAAATTAATTATTTTTTATTGAGATTTTACTGGCTTATTCCCGGCAATATTCTGATTAAAACAAGACCAAACACGGTATAGTTTGGCCCATCAGTAATGTCTTGGAAATTGTCGGAACGCTGTAGGCGTAAGTTGCCGTAGTGTCTACTAGTGAATTTCCTACTCAAAATTAATTATTTTTTAATGAGATTTTACTGGCTTATTACCGGCAATATTCTGATTAAAACAAGACCAAACACGGTATAATTTGGCCCATGAGTAACGTGTTGGCAGTTGTCGGAACGCTGTACGCGTAAGTTGCCGTAGTGTCTACTAGTGAATTTCCTACTCAAAATAATTACTTTTAAATGAGATTTTATTGGCTTATATATGGCAATATTCTGATTAAAACAAGAACAAACACGGTATAATTTGGCCCATGAGTAACGTGTTGGCAGTTGTCGGAACGCTGTACGCGTAAGTTGCCGTAGTGTCTACTAGTGAATTTCCTACTCAACACTCATTATTTTTTAATGAGATTTTACTGGCTTATTCCTGACAATATTCTGATTAAAACAAGACCAAACACGGTGTAATTTGGCCCATGAGTAACGTGTTGGCATTTGTCGGAACGCTGTACGCGTAAGTTGCCGTAGTGTCTACTAGTGAATTTCCTACTCAACACTCATTATTTTTTAATGAGATTTTACTGGCTTATTCCTGACAATATTCTGATTAAAACAAGACCAAACACGGTATAGTGTGGTCCATCAGTAATGTCTTGGAAGTTGTCGGAACGCTGTACGCGTAAGTTGCCGTAGTGTCTACTAGTGAATTTCCTACTCAAAATTAATTATTTTTTATTGAGATTTTACTGGCTTATTCCCGGCAATATTCTGACTAAAACAAGTCCAAACACGGTATAGTTTGGCCCATCAGTAATGTCTTGGAAATTGTCGGAACTCTGTACGCGTAAGTTGCCGTAGTGTCTACTAGTGAATTTCCTACTCAAAATTAATTATTTTTTAATGAGATTTTACTGGCTTATTACCGGCAATATTCTGATTAAAACAAGACCAAACACGGTATAATTTGGCCCATGAGTAACGTGTTGGCAGTTGTCGGAACGCTGTACGCGTAAGGTGCCGTAGTGTCTACTAGTGAATTTCCTACTCAAAATTAATTATTTTTTAATGAGATTTTATTGGCTTATTCCCGGCAATATTCTGATTAAAACAAGACCAAACACGGTATAGTTTGGCCCATCAGTAATGTGTTGGCAGTTGTCGGAAGGCTGTACGCGTAAGTTGCCGTAGTGACTACTAGTGAATTTCCTACTCAAAGTTAATTATTTTTTAATGACGATTTACTGGCTCATTCCTGGCAATATTCTCATTAAAACAAGACCAAACACGGTATAATTTGGCCCATGAGTAACGTGTTGGCAGTTGTCGGAAAGCTGTACGCGTAAGTTGCCTTAGTGTCTACTAGTGAATTTCCTACTCAAAATTAATTATTTTTTAATGACGTTTTACTGGCTGATCCCTGGAAATATTCTCATTAAAACAAGACCAAACACTGTATAATTTGGCCCATCAGTAATGTGTTGGCAGTTGTCGGAAGGCTGTACGCGTAAGTTGCCGTAGTGTCTACTAGTGAATTTCCTACTCAAAATTAATTATTTTTTAGTGACGTTTTACTGGCTCATCCCTGGAAATATTCTGATTAAAACTAGACCAAACACGGTATAGTTTGGCCCATCAGTAATGTCTTGGAAATTGTCGGAACGCTGTACGCGTAAGTTGCCGTAGTGTCTACTAGTGAATTTCCTACTCAAAATTAATTATTTTTAAATTGGATTTCACTGGCTTATTCCTGACAATATTCTGATTAAAACAAGACCAAACACGGTATAATTTGGCCCATCAGTAATGTGTTGGAAGTTGTCGGAAGGCTGTACGCTTAAGTTGCCGTAGTGTCTACTAGTGAATTTCCTACACAAAATTAATTATTTTTTATTGAGATTTTACTGGCTCATTCCCGGCAATATTCTGATTAAAACAAGACCAAACACGGTATTGTTTGGCCCATCAGTAATGTCTTGGAAATTGTCGGAACGCTGTACGCGTAAGTTGCCGTAGTGTCTACTAGTGAATTTCCTACGCAAAATTAATTATTTTTTATTGAGATTTTACTGGCTTATTCCCGGCAATATTCTGATTAAAACAAGACCAAACACGGTATAGTTTGGCCCATCAGTAATGTCTTGGAAATTGTCGGAACGCTGTAGGCGTAAGTTGCCGTAGTGTCTACTAGTGAATTTCCTACTCAAAATTAATTATTTTTTAATGAGATTTTACTGGCTTATTACCGCCAATATTCTGATTAAAACAAGACCAAACACGGTATAATTTGGCCCATGAGTAACGTGTTGGCAGTTGTCGGAACGCTGTACGCGTAAGTTGCCGTAGTGTCTACTAGTGAATTTCCTACTCAAAATAATTACTTTTAAATGAGATTTTATTGGCTTATATATGGCAATATTCTGATTAAAACAAGAACAAACACGGTATAATTTGGCCCATGAGTAACGTGTTGGCAGTTGTCGGAACGCTGTACGCGTAAGTTGCCGTAGTGTCTACTAGTGAATTTCCTACTCAACACTCATTATTTTTTAATGAGATTTTACTGGCTTATTCCTGACAATATTCTGATTAAAACAAGACCAAACACGGTATAATTTGGCCCATGAGTAACGTGTTGGCATTTGTCGGAACGCTGTACGCGTAAGTTGCCGTAGTGTCTACTAGTGAATTTCCTACTCAACACTCATTATTTTTTAATGAGATTTTACTGGCTTATTCCTGACAATATTCTGATTAAAACAAGACCAAACACGGTATAGTGTGGTCCATCAGTAATGTCTTGGAAGTTGTCGGAACGCTGTACGCGTAAGTTGCCGTAGTGTCTACTAGTGAATTTCCTACTCAAAATTAATTATTTTTTATTGAGATTTTACTGGCTTATTCCCGGCAATATTCTGACTAAAACAAGTCCAAACACGGTATAGTTTGGCCCATGAGTAACGTGTTGGCATTTGTCGGAACGCTGTACGCGTAAGTTGCCGTAGTGTCTACTAGTGAATTTCCTACTCAACACTCATTATTTTTTAATGAGATTTTACTGGCTTATTCCTGACAATATTCTGATTAAAACAAGACCAAACACGGTATAGTGTGGTCCATCAGTAATGTCTTGGAAGTTGTCGGAACGCTGTACGCGTAAGTTGCCGTAGTGTCTACTAGTGAATTTCCTACTCAAAATTAATTATTTTTTATTGAGATTTTACTGGCTTATTCCCGGCAATATTCTGACTAAAACAAGTCCAAACACGGTATAGTTTGGCCCATCAGTAATGTCTTGGAAATTGTCGGAACTCTGTACGCGTAAGTTGCCGTAGTGTCTACTAGTGAATTTCCTACTCAAAATTAATTATTTTTTAATGAGATTTTACTGGCTTATTACCGGCAATATTCTGATTAAAACAAGACCAAACACGGTATAATTTGGCCCATGAGTAACGTGTTGGCAGTTGTCGGAACGCTGTACGCGTAAGGTGCCGTAGTGTCTACTAGTGAATTTCCTACTCAAAATTAATTATTTTTTAATGAGATTTTATTGGCTTATTCCCGGCAATATTCTAATTAAAACAAGACCAAACACGGTATAGTTTGGCCCATCAGTAATGTGTTGGCAGTTGTCGGAAGGCTGTACGCGTAAGTTGCCGTAGTGACTACTAGTGAATTTCCTACTCAAAGTTAATTATTTTTTAATGACGTTTTACTGGCTCATTCCTGGCAATATTCTCATTAAAACAAGACCAAACACGGTATAATTTGGCCCATGAGTAACGTGTTGGCAGTTGTCGGAAAGCTGTACGCGTAAGTTGCCTTAGTGTCTACTAGTGAATTTCCTACTCAAAATTAATTATTTTTTAATGACGTTTTACTGGCTGATCCCTGGAAATATTCTCATTAAAACAAGACCAAACACTGTATAATTTGGCCCATCAGTAATGTGTTGGCAGTTGTCGGAAGGCTGTACGCGTAAGTTGCCGTAGTGTCTACTAGTGAATTTCCTACTCAAAATTAATTATTTTTTAATGACGTTTTACTGGCTCATCCCTGGAAATATTCTGATTAAAACTAGACCAAACACGGTATAGTTTGGCCCATCAGTAATGTCTTGGAAATTGTCGGAACGCTGTACGCGTAAGTTGCCGTAGTGTCTACTAGTGAATTTCCTACTCAAAATAATTACTTTTTAATGAGATTTTATTGGCTTATTTATGGCAATATTCTGATTAAAACAAGAACAATCACGGTATAATTTGGCCCATGAGTAAGGTGTTGGCAGTTGTCGGAACGCTGTACGCGTAAGTTGCCGTAGTGTCTACTAGTGAATTTCCTACTCAAAATTAATTATTTTTTATTGAGATTTTATTGGCTTATTCCCGGCAATATTCTGATTAAAACAAGACCAAACACGGTATTGTTTGGCCCATCAGTAATGTCTTGGAAGTTGTCGGAACGCTGTACGCGTAAGTTGCCGTAGTGTCTACTAGTGAATTTCCTACTCGAAATTAATTATTTTTTAATGAGATTTTATTGGCTTATTCCTGGCAATATTCTGATTAAAACAAGACCAAACACTGTATAATTTGGCCAATCAGTAATGTGTTGGAAATTGTCGGAAGGCTGTACGCGTAAGTTGCCGTAGTGTCTACTAGTGAATTTCCTACTCAACACTCATTATTTTTTAATGAGATTTTACTGGCTTATTCCTGACAATATTCTGATTAAAACAAGACCAAACACGGTATAGTGTGGTCCATCAGTAATGTCTTGGAAGTTGTCGGAACGCTGTACGCGTAAGTTGCCGTAGTGTCTACTAGTGAATTTCCTACTCAAAATTAATTATTTTTTATTGAGATTTTACTGGCTTATTCCCGGCAATATTCTGATTAAAACAAGACCAAACACGGTATAGTTTGGCCCATCAGTAATGTCTTGGAAATTGTCGGAACGCTGTACGCGTAAGTTGCCGTAGTGTCTACTAGTGAATTTCCTACTCAAAATTAATTATTTTTTATCTGAGATTTTACTGGCTTATTACCGGCAATATTCTGATTAAAACAAGTCCAAACACGGTATAGTTTGGCCCATGAGTAACGTGTTGGCAGTTGTCGGAACGCTGTACGCGTAAGTTGCCGTAGTGTCTACTAGTGAATTTCCTACTCAAAATTAATTATTTTTTAATGAGATTTCCTGGCTTATTCCGGACAATATTCTGATTAAAACAAGACCAAACACGGTATAATTTGGCCCATCAGTAATGTGTTGGAAGCTGTCGGAACGCTGTACGCGTAAGTTGCCGTAGTGTCTACTAGTGAATTTCCTACTCAAAATTAATTATTTTTTATTGAGATTTTACTGGCTTATTCCCGGCAATATTCTGATTAAAACAAGACCAAACACGGTATTGTTTGGCCCATCAGTAATGTCTTGGAAGTAGTCGGAACGCTGTACGCGTAAGTTGCCGTAGTGTCTACTAGTGAATTTCCTACTCGAAATTAATTATTTTTTAATGAGATTTTATTGGCTTATTCCTGGCAATATTCTGATTAAAACAAGACCAAACACTGTATAATTTAGCCAATCAGTAATATGTTGGAAATTGTCGGAAGGCTGTACGCGTAAGTTGCCGTAGTGTCTACTAGTGAATTTCCTACTCAACACTCATTATTTTTTAATGAGATTTTACTGGCTTATTCCTGACAATATTCTGATTAAAACAAGACCAAACACGGTATAGTGTGGTCCATCAGTAATGTCTTGGAAGTTGTCGGAACGCTGTACGCGTAAGTTGCCGTAGTGTCTACTAGTGAATTTCCTACTCAAAATTAATTATTTTTTATTGAGATTTTACTGGCTTATTCCTGGCAATATTCTGATTAAAACAAGACCAAACACGGTATAGTTTGGCCCATCAGTAATGTCTTGGAAATTGTCGGAACGCTGTACGCGTAAGTTGCCGTAGTGTCTACTAGTGAATTTCCTACTCAAAATTAATTATTTTTTATCTGAGATTTTACTGGCTTATTACCGGCAATATTCTGATTAAAACAAGTCCAAACACGGTATAATTTGGCCCATGAGTAACGTGTTGGCAGTTGTCGGAACGCTGTACGCGTAAGTTGCCGTAGTGTCTACTAGTGAATTTCCTACTCAAAATTAATTATTTTTTAATGAGATTTTACTGGCTTATTCCGGACAATATTCTGATTAAAACAAGACCAAACACGGTATAATTTGGCCCATCAGTAATGTGTTGGAAGCTGTCGGAACGCTGTACGCGTAAGTTGCCGTAGCGTCTACTAGTGCATTTCCTACTCAAAATTAATTATTTTTTAATGAGATTTTACTGGCTTATTCCCGGCAATATTCTGATTAAAACAAGACCAAACACGGTATAGTTTGGCCCATCAGTAATGTGTTGGCAGTTGTCGGAAAGCTGTACGCGTAAGTTACCTTAGTGTCTACTAGTGAATTTCCTACTCAAAATTAATTATTTTTTAATGACGTTTTACTGGCTCATCCCTGGAAATATTCTCATTAACACAAGACCAAACACTGTATAATTTGGCCCATCAGTAATGTGTTGGCAGTTGTCGGAAGGCTGTACGCGTAAGTTGCCGTAGTGTCTACTAGTGAATTTCCTAGTCAGCACACATTATTTTTAATGAGATTTTACTCGCTTATTCCTGGCAATATTCTGATTAAAACAAGACCAAACACGGTATAGTGTGGTCCATCAGTAATGTCTTGGAAGTTGTCGGAACGCTGTACGCGTAAGTTGCCGTAGTGTCTACTAGTGAATTTCCTACTCAAAATTAATTATTTTTTATTGAGATTTTACTGGCTTATTCCCGGCAATATTCTGATTAAAACAAGACCAAACACGGTATAGTTTGGCCCATCAGTAATGTGTTGGCAGTTGTCGGAAAGCTGTACGCGTAAGTTACCTTAGTGTCTACTAGTGAATTTCCTACTCAAAATTAATTATTTTTTAATGACGTTTTACTGGCTCATCCCTGGAAATATTCTCATTAACACAAGACCAAACACTGTATAATTTGGCCCATCAGTAATGTGTTGGCAGTTGTCGGAAGGCTGTACGCGTAAGTTGCCGTAGTGTCTACTAGTGAATTTCCTAGTCAGCACACATTATTTTTAATGAGATTTTACTCGCTTATTCCTGGCAATATTCTGATTAAAACAAGACCAAACACGGTATAGTGTGGTCCATCAGTAATGTCTTGGAAGTTGTCGGAACGCTGTACGCGTAAGTTGCCGTAGTGTCTACTAGTGAATTTCCTACTCAAAATTAATTATTTTTTATTGAGATTTTACTGGCTTATTCCCGGCAATATTCTGATTAAAACAAGACCAAACACGGTATAGTTTGGCCCATCAGTAATGTCTTGGAAATTGTCGGAACGCTGTACGCGTAAGTTGCCGTAGTGTCTACTAGTGAATTTCCTACTCAAAATTAATTATTTTTTAATGAGATTTTACTGGCTTATTCCGGACAATATTCTGATTAAAACAAGACCAAACACGGTATAATTTGGCCCATCAGTAATGTGTTGGAAGCTGTCGGAACGCTGTACGCGTAAGTTGCCGTAGTGTCTACTAGTGAATTTCCTACTCAAAATTAATTATTTTTTATTGAGATTTTACTGGCTTATTCCCGGCAATATTCTGATTAAAACAAGACCAAACACGGTATTGTTTGGCCCATCAGTAATGTCTTGGAAGTTGTCGGAACGCTGTACGCGTAAGTTGCCGTAGTGTCTACTAGTGAATTTCCTACTCGAAATTAATTATTTTTTAATGAGATTTTATTGGCTTATTCCTGGCAATATTCTGATTAAAACAAGACCAAACACTGTATAATTTGGCCAATCAGTAATATGTTGGAAATTGTCGGAAGGCTGTACGCGTAAGTTGCCGTAGTGTCTACTAGTGAATTTCCTACTCAACACTCATTATTTTTTAATGAGATTTTACTGGCTTATTCCTGACAATATTCTGATTAAAACAAGACCAAACACGGTATAGTGTGGTCCATCAGTAATGTCTTGGAAGTTGTCGGAACGCTGTACGCGTAAGTTGCCGTAGTGTCTACTAGTGAATTTCCTACTCAAAATTAATTATTTTTTATTGAGATTTTACTGGCTTATTCCCGGCAATATTCTGATTAAAACAAGACCAAACACGGTATAGTTTGGGCCATCAGTAATGTCTTGGAAATTGTCGGAACGCTGTACGCGTAAGTTGCCGTAGTGTCTACTAGTGAATTTCCTACTCAAAATTAATTATTTTTTATCTGAGATTTTACTGGCTTATTACCGGCAATATTCTGATTAAAACAAGTCCAAACACGGTATAATTTGGCCCATGAGTAACGTGTTGGCAGTTGTCGGAACGCTGTACGCGTAAGTTGCCGTAGTGTCTACTAGTGAATTTCCTACTCAAAATTAATTACTTTTTAATGAGATTTTATTGGCTTATTTATGGCAATATTCTAATTAAAACAAGAACAATCACGGTATAATTTGGCCCATGAGTAAGGTGTTGGCAGTTGTCGGAACGCTGTACGCGTAAGTTGCCGTAGTGTCTACTAGTGAATTTCCTACTCAAAATTAATTATTTTTTATTCAGATTTTATTGGCTTATTCCCGGCAATATTCTGATTAAAACAAGACCAAACACGGTATTGTTTGGCCCATCAGTAATGTCTTGGAAGTTGTCGGAACGCTGTACGCGTAAGTTGCCGTAGTGTCTACTAGTGAATTTCCTACTCGAAATTAATTATTTTTTAATGAGATTTTATTGGCTTATTCCTGGCAATATTCTGATTAAAACAAGACCAAACACTGTATAATTTGGCCAATCAGTAATGTGTTGGAAATTGTCGGAACGCTGTACGCGTAAGTTGCCGTAGTGTCTACTAGTGAATTTCCTACTCAAAATTAATTATTTTTTAATGACGTTTTACTGGCTCATCCCTGGCAATATTCTGATTAAAACTAGACCAAACACGGTATAGTTTGGCCCATCAGTAATGTCTTGGAAATTGTCGGAACGCTGTACGCGTAAGTTGCCGTAGTGTCTACTAGTGAATTTCCTACTCAAAATTAATTATTTTTTAATTAGATTTTACTGGCTTATTCCTGACAATATTCTGATTAAAACAAGACCAAACACGGTATAATTTGGCCCATCAGTAATGTCTTGGAAATTGTCGGAACGCTGTACGCGTAAGTTGCCGTAGTGTCTACTAGTGAATTTCCTACTCAAAATAATTACTTTTTAATGAGATTTTATTGGCTTATTTATGGCAATATTCTAATTAAAACAAGAACAATCACGGTATAATTTGGCCCATGAGTAATGTGTTGGAAATTGTCGGAAGGCTGTACGCGTAAGTTGCCGTAGTGTCTACTAGTGAATTTCCTACTCAAAATTAATTATTTTTTAATGAGATTTTACTCGCTTATTCCTGGCAATATTCTGATTAAAACTAGACCAAACACGGTATAGTTTGGCCCATCAGTAATGTCTTGGAAATTGTCGGAACGCTGTACGCGTAAGTTGCCGTAGTGTCTACTAGTGAATTTCCTACTCAAAATTAATTATTTTTTAATTAGATTTTACTGGCTTATTCCTGACAATATTCTGATTAAAACAAGACCAAACACGGTATAATTTGGCCCATCAGTAATGTGTTGGAAGTTGTCGGAAGGCTGTACGCGTAAGTTGCCGTAGTGTCTACTAGTGAATTTCCTACACAAAATTAATTATTTTTTATTGAGATTTTACTGGCTCATTCCTGGCAATGTTCTGATTAAAACAAGACCAAACACTGTATAATTTGGCCAATCAGTAATGCGTTGGAAATTGTCGGAAGGCTGTACGCGTAAGTTGCCGTAGTGTCTACTAGTGAATTTCCTACTCAAAATTAATTATTTTTTAATGAGATTTTACTCGCTTATTCCTGGCAATATTCTGATTAAAACAAGACCAAACACGGTATTGTTTGGCCCATCAGTAATGTCTTGGAAATTGTCGGAACGCTGTACGCGTAAGTTGCCGTAGTGTCTACTAGTGAATTTCCTACTCAAAATAATAACTTTTTAATGAGATTTTATTGGCTTATTTATGGCAATATTCTGATTAAAACAAGAACAATCACGGTATAATTTGGCCCATGAGTAAGGTGTTGGCAGTTGTCGGAAGGCTGTACACGTAAATTGCCGTAGTGTCTACTAGTGAATTTCCTACACAAAATTAATTATTTTTTAATTAAATTTTACTGGCTTATTCCTGACAATATTCTGATTAAAACAAGACCAAACACGGTATAATTTGGCCCATCAGTAATGTGTTGGCAGTTGTCGGAAAGCTGTACGCGTAAGTTACCTTAGTGTCTACTAGTGAATTTCCTACTCAAAATTAATTATTTTTTAATGACGTTTTACTGGCTCATCCCTGGAAATATTCTCATTAACACAAGACCAAACACTGTATAATTTGGCCCATCAGTAATGTGTTGGCAGTTGTCGGAAGGCTGTACGCGTAAGTTGCCGTAGTGTCTACTAGTGAATTTCCTAGTCAGCACACATTATTTTTAATGAGATTTTACTCGCTTATTCCTGGCAATATTCTGATTAAAACTAGACCAAACACGGTATAGTTTGGCCCATCAGTAATGTCTTGGAATTTGTCGGAACGCTGTACGCGTAGGTTGCCGTAGTGTCTACTAGTGAATTTCCTACTCAAAATAATTACTTTTTAATGAGATTTTATTGGCTTATTTATTGCAATATTCTAATTAAAACAAGAACAATCACGGTATAATTTGGCCCATGAGTAAGGTGTTGGCAGTTGTCGGAAGGCTGTACACGTAAATTGCCGTAGTGTCTACTAGTGAATTTCCTACTCAAAATTAATTATTTTTTAATTAGATTTTACTTGCTTATTCCTGACAATATTCTGATTAAAACAAGACCAAACACGGTATAGTTTGGCCCATCAGTAATGTGTTGGCAGTTGTCGGAAAGCTGTACGCGTAAGTTACCTTAGTGTCTACTAGTGAATTTCCTACTCAAAATTAATTATTTTTTAATGACGTTTTACTGGCTCATCCCTGGAAATATTCTCATTAACACAAGACCAAACACTGTATAATTTGGCCCATCAGTAATGTGTTGGCAGTTGTCGGAAGGCTGTACGCGTAAGTTGCCGTAGTGTCTACTAGTGAATTTCCTAGTCAGCACACATTATTTTTAATGAGATTTTACTCGCTTATTCCTGGCAATATTCTGATTAAAACTAGACCAAGCACGGTATAGTTTGGCCCATCAGTAATGTCTTGGAAATTGTCGGAACGCTGTACGCGTAAGTTGCCGTAGTGTCTACTAGTGAATTTCCTACTCAAAATTAATTATTTTTTAATTAGATTTTACTGGCTTATTCCTGACAATATTCTGATTAAAACAAGACCAAACACGGTATAATTTGGCCCATCAGTAATGTCTTGGAAATTGTCGGAACGCTGTACGCGTAAGTTGCCGTAGTGTCTACTAGTGAATTTCCTACTCAAAATAATTACTTTTTAATGAGATTTTATTGGCTTATTTATGGCAATATTCTAATTAAAACAAGAACAATCACGGTATAATTTGGCCCATGAGTAAGGTGTTGGCAGTTGTCGGAAGGCTGTACACGTAAATTGCCGTAGTGTCTACTAGTGAATTTCCTACTCAAAATTAATTATTTTTTAATTAGATTTTACTGGCTTATTCCTGACAATATTCTGATTAAAACAAGACCAAACACGGTATAATTTGGCCCATCAGTAATGTGTTGGCAGTTGTCGGAAGGCTGTACGCGTAAGTTGCCGTAGTGTCCACTAGTGAATTTCCTACTCAAAATTAATTATTTTTTAATGAGATTTTACTGGCTCATTCCTGGCAATCTTCTGATTAAAACAAGACCAAACACTGTATAATTTGGCCAATCAGTAATGTGTTGGCAGTTGTCGGAAAGCTGTACGCGTAAGTTGCCGTAGTGTCTACTAGTGAATTTCCTACTCAAAATTAATTATTTTTTAATTAGATTTTACTGGCTTATTCCTGACAATATTCTGATTAAAACAAGACCAAACACGGTATAATTTGGCCCATCAGTAATGTGTTGGAAGTTGTCGGAAGGCTGTACGCGTAAGTTGCCGTAGTGTCTACTAGTGAATTTCCTACACAAAATTAATTATTTTTTATTGAGATTTTACTGGCTCATTCCTGGCAATGTTCTGATTAAAACAAGACCAAACACTGTATAATTTGGCCAATCAGTAATGCGTTGGAAATTGTCGGAAGGCTGTACGCGTAAGTTGCCGTAGTGTCTACTAGTGAATTTCCTACTCAAAATTAATTATTTTTTATTGAGATTTTACTGGCTTATTCCCGGCAATATTCTGATTAAAACAAGACCAAACACGGTATTGTTTGGCCCATCAGTAATGTCTTGGAAATTGTCGGAACGCTGTACGCGTAAGTTGCCGTAGTGTCTACTAGTGAATTTCCTACTCAAAATAATAACTTTTTAATGAGATTTTATTGGCTTATTTATGGCAATATTCTGATTAAAACAAGAACAATCACGGTATAATTTGGCCCATGAGTAAGGTGTTGGCAGTTGTCGGAAGGCTGTACACGTAAATTGCCGTAGTGTCTACTAGTGAATTTCCTACACAAAATTAATTATTTTTTAATTAAATTTTACTGGCTTATTCCTGACAATATTCTGATTAAAACAAGACCAAACACGGTATAATTTGGCCCATCAGTAATGTGTTGGCAGTTGTCGGAAGGCTGTACGCGTAAGTTGCCGTAGTGTCTACTAGTGAATTTCCTAGTCAGCACTCATTATTTTTAATGAGATTTTACTCGCTTATTCCTGGCAATATTCTGATTAAAACTAGACCAAACACGGTATAGTTTGGCCCATCAGTAATGTCTTGGAAATTGTCGGAACGCTGTACGCGTAAGTTGCCGTAGTGTCTACTAGTGAATTTCCTACTCAAAATTAATTATTTTTTAATTAGATTTTACTGGCTTATTCCTGACAATATTCTGATTAAAACAAGACCAAACACGGTATAATTTGGCCCATCAGTAATGTGTTGGAAGTTGTCGGAAGGCTGTACGCGTAAGTTGCCGTAGTGTCTACTAGTGAATTTCCTACACAAAATTAATTATTTTTTATTGAGATTTTACTGGCTCATTCCTGGCAATGTTCTGATTAAAACAAGACCAAGCACTGTATAATTTGGCCAATCAGTAATGCGTTGGAAATTGTCGGAAGGCTGTACGCGTAAGTTGCCGTAGTGTCTACTAGTGAATTTCCTACTCAAAATTAATTATTTTTTATTGAGATTTTACTGGCTTATTCCCGGCAATATTCTGATTAAAACAAGACCAAACACGGTATTGTTTGGCCCATCAGTAATGTCTTGGAAATTGTCGGAACGCTGTACGCGTAAGTTGCCGTAGTGTCTACTAGTGAATTTCTTATTCAAAATAATTACTTTTTAATGAGATTTTATTGGCTTATTTATGGCAATATTCTGATTAAAACAAGAACAATCACGGTATAATTTGGCCCATGAGTAAGGTGTTGGCAGTTGTCGGAAGGCTGTACACGTAAATTGCCGTAGTGTCTACTAGTGAATTTCCTACTCAAAATTAATTATTTTTTAATTAGATTTTACTGGCTTATTCCTGACAATATTCTGATTAAAACAAGACCAAACACGGTATAATTTGGCCCATCAGTAATGTGTTGGCAGTTGTCGGAAGGCTGTACGCGTAAGTTGCCGTAGTGTCCACTAGTGAATTTCCTACTCAAAATTAATTATTTTTTAATGAGATTTTACTGGCTCATTCCTGGCAATCTTCTGATTAAAACAAGACCAAACACTGTATAATTTGGCCAATCAGTAATGTGTTGGAAATTGTCGGAAGGCTGTACGCGTAAGTTGCCGTAGTGTCTACTAGTGAATTTCCTACTCAAAATTAATTATTTTTTAATGAGATTTTCCTGGCTTATACCCGGCAATATTCTCATTAAAACAAGACCAAACACGGTATAGTTTGGCCCATCAGTAATGTGTTGGCAGTTGTCGGAAGGCTGTACGCGTAAGTTGCCGTAGTGTCTACTAGTGAATTTCCTACACAAAATTAATTATTTTTTATTGAGATTTTACTGGCTCATTCCTGGCAATGTTCTGATTAAAACAAGACCAAACACTGTATAATTTGGCCAATCAGTAATGCGTTGGAAATTGTCGGAAGGCTGTACGCGTAAGTTGCCGTAGTGTCTACTAGTGAATTTCCTAGTCAGCACTCGTTATTTTTAATGAGATTTTACTCGCTTATTCCTGGCAATATTCTGATTAAAACTAGACCAAACACGGTATAGTTTGGCCCATCAGTAATGTCTTGGAAATTGTCGGAACGCTGTACGCGTAAGTTGCCGTAGTGTCTACTAGTGAATTTCCTACTCAAAATTAATTATTTTTTATTGAGATTTTACTGGCTTATTCCCGGCAATATTCTGATTAAAACAAGACCAAACACGGTATTGTTTGGCCCATCAGTAATGTCTTGGAAATTGTCGGAACGCTGTACGCGTAAGTTGCCGTAGTGTCTACTAGTGAATTTCTTACTCAAAATAATTACTTTTTAATGAGATTTTATTGGCTTATTTATGGCAATATTCTGATTAAAACAAGAACAATCACGGTATAATTTGGCCCATGAGTAAGGTGTTGGCAGTTGTCGGAAGGCTGTACACGTAAATTGCCGTAGTGTCTACTAGTGAATTTCCTACTCAAAATTAATTATTTTTTAATTAGATTTTACTGGCTTATTCCTGACAATATTCTGATTAAAACAAGACCAAACACGGTATAATTTGGCCCATCAGTAATGTGTTGGCAGTTGTCGGAAGGCTGTACGCGTAAGTTGCCGTAGTGTCCACTAGTGAATTTCCTACTCAAAATTAATTATTTTTTAATGAGATTTTACTGGCTCATTCCTGGCAATCTTCTGATTAAAACAAGACCAAACACTGTATAATTTGGCCAATCAGTAATGTGTTGGAAATTGTCGGAAGGCTGTACGCGTAAGTTGCCGTAGTGTCTACTAGTGAATTTCCTACTCAAAATTAATTATTTTTTAATGAGATTTTCCTGGCTTATACCCGGCAATATTCTCATTAAAACAAGACCAAACACGGTATAGTTTGGCCCATCAGTAATGTGTTGGCAGTTGTCGGAAGGCTGTACGCGTAAGTTGCCGTAGTGTCTACTAGTGAATTTCCTACACAAAATTAATTATTTTTTATTGAGATTTTACTGGCTCATTCCTGGCAATGTTCTGATTAAAACAAGACCAAACACTGTATAATTTGGCCAATCAGTAATGCGTTGGAAATTGTCGGAAGGCTGTACGCGTAA
Organism: Lasioglossum villosulum; assembly: GCA_963971365.1. Classification (NCBI taxonomy): domain Eukaryota; kingdom Metazoa; phylum Arthropoda; class Insecta; order Hymenoptera; family Halictidae; genus Lasioglossum; species Lasioglossum villosulum. The sequence goes on from OZ020495.1 coordinate 31,056,028, forward strand.
GTTGCCGTAGTGTCTACTAGTGAATTTCCTACTCAAAATTAATTATTTTTTAATGAGATTTTCCTGGCTTATACCCGGCAATATTCTCATTAAAACAAGACCAAACACGGTATAGTTTGGCCCATCAGTAATGTGTTGGCAGTTGTCGGAAGGCTGTACGCGTAAGTTGCCGTAGTGTCTACTAGTGAATTTCCTACACAAAATTAATTATTTTTTATTGAGATTTTACTGGCTCATTCCTGGCAATGTTCTGATTAAAACAAGACCAAACACTGTATAATTTGGCCAATCAGTAATGCGTTGGAAATTGTCGGAAGGCTGTACGCGTAAGTTGCCGTAGTGTCTACTAGTGAATTTCCTAGTCAGCACTCGTTATTTTTAATGAGATTTTACTCGCTTATTCCTGGCAATATTCTTGTGACGGTTAGCGAACAGATTCCGTTGACTTTCCCACAGGAATCTCTTCAAAAGTCGTCTCTGGCAGGAAACGTCCTAGATAACCTTTTCATATCTTAGTTGATCCCTTTTAACGAAGACCGACTTCTGGCTCAACTTAATGGAAATCGACAAAAACTAGAGTCTGGTCCTAAGCGGCGATTAGATCATGAACATACCACCCCCTTCAATTTTGGGGTATATAAACCCGTACATTTTTACTCTCGCGGGCAGTACTTCCATAGTCACGAATCGTGTCGCGTCGTGCTGTATTTTCGTAAGTCGATTTCCAGTAAGATCGGGCTAAAGTTCCCCTTCGGACCAACCTTTGAACCGTATAGATTCCGTAGTCCGGTAATAAATCTATTAAGGCATTTAGTAAAATCACTTCGAAACCCCCGCATCTTGCCAGTGCGTCAACATCGAGCAACCTAGGTAATATTCTTTTATTCTCGCACACACTATCTCGCGACACATACACATATATTTCATTGTAAACTATAACGATTTTGAATATATCTAAATTTTACCTACTCACTTCTAAATTCTTTCAACCCTTAATTATTGTTATACCAATCCTAATTTAGTAGTTGAACGTTCCCACATGATACAATCTTACCGCTCGGATTGTATCAATTAAATTATACTTGTTACGAGGCTTACTAACAACCCCATCACCTATCAAACTCTTAGACGACATTCCAATCGCCTAATCGGGATATTTTCCAACCTAGTACCTACCCGATTTCATATTGGGATCATCCACATTACCTATACGTCCACACACAAATTAAACGGCAACCTGACAATCGTATCAAGGATCGTCCGTTTTTCCTTTGAATCCAACATACTAGCGGCTCCCTGACAATCGTATCAAGGTGCGTCCGCTAAACTCTATAACCTCCTTAATCATCTTTCAAGTCAGAGTTCCCCATTCACACGTAGGTTCATCCCTGAAACTTCACTCATACTAGCGGCAACCTGACAATCGTATCAAGGATCGTCCGCTTTAACTAACAGTTTTTAACCATACTCCCAGGGTAATAACCCTTCGCCGGCCACTCGTGCTGCTCGCGGCCCTGGCTCGTAACATTCTGATTAAAACTAGACCAAACACGGTATAGTTTGGCCCATCAGTAATGTCTTGGAAATTGTCGGAACGCTGTACGCGTAAGTTGCCGTAATGTCTACTAGTGAATTTCCTACTCGAAATTAATTATTTTTATATTGGATTTTACTGGCTTATTCCTGACAATATTCTGATTAAAACAAGACCAAACACGGTATAATTTGGCCCATCAGTAATGTGTTGGAAATTGTCGGAAGGCTGTACGCGTAAGTTGCCGTAGTGTCTACTAGTGAATTTCCTACTCAAAATTAATTATTTTTTATTCAGATTTTACTGGCTTATTTATGGCAATATTCTGATTAAAACAAGACCAAACACGGTATTGCTTGGCCCATCAGTAATGTCTTGGAAATTGTCGGAACGCTGTACGCGTAAGTTGCCGTAGTGTCTACTAGTGAATTTCCTACTCGAAATTAATTATTTTTTAATGAGATTTTATTGGCTTATTCCTGGCAATATTCTGATTAAAACAAGACCAAACACTGTATAATTTGGCCAATCAGTAATGTGTTGGAAATTGTCGGAAGGCTGTACGCGTAAGTTGCCGTAGTGTCTACTAGTGAATTTCCTACTCAACACTCATTATTTTTTAATGAGATTTTACTGGCTTATTCCTGACAATATTCTGATTAAAACAAGACCAAACACGGTATAGTGTGGTCCATCAGTAATGTCTTGGAAGTTGTCGGAACGCTGTACGCGTAAGTTGCCGTAGTGTCTACTAGTGAATTTCCTACTCAAAATTAATTATTTTTTATTGAGATTTTACTGGCTTATTCCCGGCAATATTTTGATTAAAACAAGACCAAACACGGTATAGTTTGGCCCATCAGTAATGCCTTGGAAATTGTCGGAACGCTGTACGCGTAAGTTGCCGTAGTGTCTACTAGTGAATTTCCTACTCAAAATTAATTATTTTTTAATGAGATTTTACTGGCTTATTACCGGCAATATTCTGATTAAAACAAGACCAAACACGGTATAATTTGGCCCATTTGTAACGTGTTGGCAGTTGTCGGAACGCTGTACGCGTAAGTTGCCGTAGTGTCTACTAGTGAATTTCCTACTCAAAATTAATTATTTTTTAATGAGATTTTACTGGCTTATTCCGGACAATATTCTGATTAAAACAAGACCAAAGACGGTATAATTTGGCCCATCAGTAATGTGTTGGAAGCTGTCGGAACGCTGTACGCGTAAGTTGCCGTAGTGTCTACTAGTGAATTTCCTACTCAAAATTAATTATTTTTTAATGAGATTTTACTGGCTTATTCCCGGCAATATTCTGATTAAAACAAGACCAAACACGGGATAGTTTGGCCCATCAGTAATGTGTTGGCAGTTGTCGGAAAGCTGTACGCGTAAGTTGCCTTAGTGTCTACTAGTGAATTTCCTACTCAAAATTAATTATTTTTAATGACGTTTTACTGGCTCATCCCTGGAAATATTCTCATTAACACAAGACCAAACACTGTATAATTTGGCCCATCAGTAATGTGTTGGCAGTTGTCGGAAGGCTGTACGCGTAAGTTGCCGTTGTGTCTACTAGTGAATTTCCTAGTCAGCACTCATTATTTTTAATGAGATTTTACTCGCTTATTCCTGGCAATATTCTGATTAAAACTAGACCAAACACGGTATAGTTTGGCCCATCAGTAATGTCTTGGAAATTGTCGGAAGGCTGTACGCGTAAGTTGCCGTAGTGTCTACTAGTGAATTTCCTACACAAAATTAATTATTTTTTATTGAGATTTTACTGGCTCATTCCTGGCAATGTTCTGATTAAAACAAGACCAAACACTGTATAATTTGGCCAATCAGTAATGCGTTGGAAATTGTCGGAAGGCTGTACGCGTAAGTTGCCGTAGTGTCTACTAGTGAATTTCCTACTCAAAATTAATTATTTTTTATTCAGATTTTACTGGCATATTCCCGGCAATATTCTGATTAAAACAAGACCAAACACGGTATTGCTTGGCCCATCAGTAATGTCTTGGAAATTGTCGGAACGCTGTACGCGTAAGTTGCCGTAGTGTCTACTAGTGAATTTCCTACTCAAAATAATTACTTTTTAATGAGATTTTATTGGCTTATTTATGGCAATATTCTGATTAAAACAAGAACAATCACGGTATAATTTGGCCCATGAGTAAGGTGTTGGCAGTTGTCGGAAGGCTGTACACGTAAATTGCCGTAGTGTCTACTAGTGAATTTCCTACTCAAAATTAATTATTTTTTAATTAGATTTTACTGGCTTATTCCTGACAATATTCTGATTAAAACAAGACCAAACACGGTATAATTTGGCCCATCAGTAATGTGTTGGCAGTTGTCGGAAGGCTGTACGCGTAAGTTGCCGTAGTGTCCACTAGTGAATTTCCTACTCAAAATTAATTATTTTTTAATGAGATTTTACTGGCTCATTCCTGGCAATCTTCTGATTAAAACAAGACCAAACACTGTATAATTTGGCCAATCAGTAATGTGTTGGAAATTGTCGGAAGGCTGTACGCGTAAGTTGCCGTAGTGTCTACTAGTGAATTTCCTACTCAAAATTAATTATTTTTTAATGAGATTTTCCTGGCTTATACCCGGCAATATTCTCATTAAAACAAGACCAAACACGGTATAGTTTGGCCCATCAGTAATGTGTTGGCAGTTGTCGGAAGGCTGTTTGCGTAAGTTGCCGTAGTGACTACTAGTGAATTTCCTACTCAAAATTAATTATTTTTCAATGAGATTTTACTGGCTTATTCCCGGCAATATTCTGATTAAAACAAGACCAAACACGGTATAATTTGGCCCATCAGTAATGTGTTGGCAGTTGTCGGAAGGCTGTACGCGGAAGTTGCCGTAGTGTCTATTAGTGAATTTCCTACGCAAAATTAATTATTTTTTAATGACGTTTTACTGGCTCATTCCTGGAAATATTCTCATTAAAAAAAGACCAAACACTGTATAATTTGGCCCATCAGTAATGTGTTGGCAGTTGTCGGAAGGCTGTACGCGTTAGTTGCCGTAGCGTCTACTGGTGAATTTCCTACTCAACACTCATTATTTTTAATGAGATTTTACTGGCTTATTCCTGACAATATTCTGATTCATACAAGACCAAACACGGTATAATTTGGCCCATGAGTAACGTGTTGGCAGTTGTCGGAAGGCTGTACGCGGAAGTTGCTGTAGTGTCTATTAGTGAATTTCCTACTCAGCACTCATTATTTTTTAATGAGATTTTACTCGCTTATTCCTGGCAATATTCTGATTAAAACAAGACCAAACACGGTATAATTTGGCCAATCAGTAATGCGATGGAAATTGTCGGAAGGCTGTACGCGTAAGTTGCCGTAGTGTCTACTAGTGAATTTCCTACTCAAAATTAATTATTTTTTATTCAGATTTTACTGGCTTATTCCCGGCAATATTCTGATTAAAACAAGACCAAACACGGTATTGTTTGGCCCATCAGTAATGTCTTGGAAATTGTCGGAACGCTGTACGCGTAAGTTGCCGTAGTGTCTACTAGTGAATTTCCTACTCAAAATAATAACTTTTTAATGAGATTTTATTGGCTTATTTATGGCAATATTCTGATTAAAACAAGAACAATCACGGTATAATTTGGCCCATGAGTAAGGTGTTGGCAGTTGTCGGAAGGCTGTACACGTAAATTGCCGTAGTGTCTACTAGTGAATTTCCTACTCAAAATTAATTATTTTTTAATTAGATTTTACTGGCTTATTCCTGACAATATTCTGATTAAAACAAGACCAAACACGGTATTGTTTGGCCCATCAGTAATGTCTTGGAAATTGTCGGAACGCTGTACGCGTAAGTTGCCGTAGTGTCTACTAGTGAATTTCCTACTCAAAATAATTACTTTTTAATGAGATTTTATTGGCTTATTTATGGCAATATTCTGATTAAAACAAGAACAATCACGGTATAATTTGGCCCATGAGTAAGGTGTTGGCAGTTGTCGGAACGCTGTACGCATAAGTTGCCGTAGTGTCTACTAGTGAATTTCCTACTCGAAATTAATTATTTTTTAATGAGATTTTATTGGCTTATTCCTGGCAATATTCTGATTAAAACAAGACCAAACACTGTATAATTTGGCCAATCAGTAATGTGTTGGAAATTGTCGGAAGGCTGTACGCGTAAGTTGCCGTAGTGTCTACTAGTGAATTTCCTACTCAACACTCATTATTTTTTAATGAGATTTTACTGGCTTATTCCTGACAATATTCTGATTAAAACAAGACCAAACACGGTATAGTGTGGTCCATCAGTAATGTCTTGGAAGTTGTCGGAACGCTGTACGCGTAAGTTGCCGTAGTGTCTACTAGTGAATTTCCTACTCAAAATTAATTATTTTTTATTGAGATTTTACTGGCTTATTCCCGGCAATATTTTGATTAAACCAAGACCAAACACGGTATAGTTTGGCCCATCAGTAATGCCTTGGAAATTGTCGGAACGCTGTACGCGTAAGTTGCCGTAGTGTCTACTAGTGAATTTCCTACTCAAAATTAATTATTTTTTAATGAGATTTTACTGGCTTATTACCGGCAATATTCTGATTAAAACAAGACCAAACACGGTATAATTTGGCCCATTTGTAACGTGTTGGCAGTTGTCGGAACGCTGTACGCGTAAGTTGCCGTAGTGTCTACTAGTGAATTTCCTACTCAAAATTAATTATTTTTTAATGAGATTTTACTGGCTTATTCCGGACAATATTCTGATTAAAACAAGACCAAAGACGGTATAATTTGGCCCATCAGTAATGTGTTGGAAGCTGTCGGAACGCTGTACGCGTAAGTTGCCGTAGTGTCTACTAGTGAATTTCCTACTCAAAATTAATTATTTTTTAATGAGATTTTACTGGCTTATTCCCGGCAATATTCTGATTAAAACAAGACCAAACACGGGATAGTTTGGCCCATCAGTAATGTGTTGGCAGTTGTCGGAAAGCTGTACGCGTAAGTTGCCTTAGTGTCTACTAGTGAATTTCCTACTCAAAATTAATTATTTTTAATGACGTTTTACTGGCTCATCCCTGGAAATATTCTCATTAACACAAGACCAAACACTGTATAATTTGGCCCATCAGTAATGTGTTGGCAGTTGTCGGAAGGCTGTACGCGTAAGTTGCCGTTGTGTCTACTAGTGAATTTCCTAGTCAGCACTCATTATTTTTAATGAGATTTTACTCGCTTATTCCTGGCAATATTCTGATTAAAACAAGACCAAACACTGTATAATTTGGCCAATCAGTAATGCGTTGGAAATTGTCGGAAGGCTGTACGCGTAAGTTGCCGTAGTGTCTACTAGTGAATTTCCTACTCAAAATTAATTATTTTTTATTCAGATTTTACTGGCTTATTCCCGGCAATATTCTGATTAAAACAAGACCAAACACGGTATTGCTTGGCCCATCAGTAATGTCTTGGAAATTGTCGGAACGCTGTACGCGTAAGTTGCCGTAGTGTCTACTAGTGAATTTCCTACTCAAAATAATTACTTTTTAATGAGATTTTATTGGCTTATTTATGGCAATATTCTGATTAAAACAAGAACAATCACGGTATAATTTGGCCCATGAGTAAGGTGTTGGCAGTTGTCGGAAGGCTGTACACGTAAATTGCCGTAGTGTCTACTAGTGAATTTCCTACTCAAAATTAATTATTTTTTAATTAGATTTTACTGGCTTATTCCTGACAATATTCTGATTAAAATTTGGCCCATCAGTAATGTGTTGGCAGTTGTCGGAAGGCTGTACGCGTAAGTTGCCGTAGTGTCCACTAGTGAATTTCCTACTCAAAATTAATTATTTTTTAATGAGATTTTACTGGCTCATTCCTGGCAATCTTCTGATTAAAACAAGACCAAACACTGTATAATTTGGCCAATCAGTAATGTGTTGGAAATTGTCGGAAGGCTGTACGCGTAAGTTGCCGTAGTGTCTACTAGTGAATTTCCTACTCAAAATTAATTATTTTTTAATGAGATTTTACTGGCTTATTCCCGGCAATATTCTGATTAAAACAAGACCAAACACGGTATAGTTTGGCCCATCAGTAATGTGTTGGCAGTTGTCGGAAGGCTGTACGCGTAAGTTGCCGTAGTGACTACTAGTGAATTTCCTACTCAAAATTAATTATTTTTTAATGACGTTTTACTGGCTCATTCCTGGAAATATTCTCATTAAAAAAAGACCAAACACTGTATAATTTGGCCCATCAGTAATGTGTTGGCAGTTGTCGGAAGGCTGTACGCGTTAGTTGCCGTAGCGTCTACTGGTGAATTTCCTACTCAACACTCATTATTTTTAATGAGATTTTACTGGCTTATTCCTGACAATATTCTGATTCATACAAGACCAAACACGGTATAATTTGGCCCATGAGTAACGTGTTGGCAGTTGTCGGAAGGCTGTACGCGGAAGTTGCTGTAGTGTCTATTAGTGAATTTCCTACTCAGCACTCATTATTTTTTAATGAGATTTTACTCGCTTATTCCTGGCAATATTCTGATTAAAACAAGACCAAACACGGTATAATTTGGCCAATCAGTAATGCGATGGAAATTGTCGGAAGGCTGTACGCGTAAGTTGCCGTAGTGTCTACTAGTGAATTTCCTACTCAAAATTAATTATTTTTTATTCAGATTTTACTGGCTTATTCCCGGCAATATTCTGATTAAAACAAGACCAAACACGGTATTGTTTGGCCCATCAGTAATGTCTTGGAAATTGTCGGAACGCTGTACGCGTAAGTTGCCGTAGTGTCTACTAGTGAATTTCCTACTCAAAATAATAACTTTTTAATGAGATTTTATTGGCTTATTTATGGCAATATTCTGATTAAAACAAGAACAATCACGGTATAATTTGGCCCATGAGTAAGGTGTTGGCAGTTGTCGGAAGGCTGTTCACGTAAATTGCCGTAGTGTCTACTAGTGAATTTCCTACTCAAAATTAATTATTTTTTAATTAGATTTTACTGGCTTATTCCTGACAATATTCTGATTAAAACAAGACCAAACACGGTATTGTTTGGCCCATCAGTAATGTCTTGGAAATTGTCGGAACGCTGTACGCGTAAGTTGCCGTAGTGTCTACTAGAGAATTTCCTACTCAAAATAATTACTTTTTAATGAGATTTTATTGGCTTATTTATGGCAATATTCTGATTAAAACAAGAACAATCACGGTATAATTTGGCCCATGAGTAAGGTGTTGGCAGTTGTCGGAACGCTGTACGCATAAGTTGCCGTAGTGTCTACTAGTGAATTTCCTACTCAAAATTAATTATTTTTTATTGAGATTTTACTGGCTTATTCCCGGCAATATTCTGATTAAAACAAGACCAAACACGGTATTGTTTGGCCCATCAGTAATGTCTTGGAAATTGTCGGAACGCTGTACGCGTAAGTTGCCGTAGTGTCTACTAGTGAATTTCCTACTCGAAATTAATTATTTTTTAATGAGATTTTATTGGCTCATTCCTGGCAATATTCTCATTAAAACAAGACCAAACACTGTATAATTTGGGCCATCAGTAATGTGTTGGCAGTTGTCGGAAGGCTGTACGCGTAAGTTGCCGTAGTGTCTACTGGTGAATTTCCTACTCAACACTCATTATTTTTAATGAGATTTTACTGGCTTATTCCTGACAATATTCTGATTCAAACAAGACCAAACACTGTATAATTTGGCCCATGAGTAACGTGTTGGCAGTTGTCGGAACGCTGTACGCGTAAGTTGCCGTGGTGTCTACTAGTGAATTTCCTACTCAAAATTAATTATTTTTGAATGACGTTTTACTGGCTCATCACTGGAAATATTCTCATTAAAACAAGACCAAACACTGTATAATTTGGCCAATCAGTAATGCGTTGGAAATTGTCGGAAGGCTGTACGCGTAAGTTGCCGTAGTGTCTACTAGTGAATTTCCTACTCAAAATTAATTATTTTTTATTCAGATTTTACTGGCTTATTCCCGGCAATATTCTGATTAAAACAAGACCAAACACGGTATTGTTTGGCCCATCAGTAATGTCTTGGAAATTGTCGGAACGCTGTACGCGTAAGTTGCCGTAGTGTCTACTAGTGAATTTCCTACTCAAAATAATAACTTTTTAATGAGATTTTATTGGCTTATTTATGGCAATATTCTGATTAAAACAAGAACAATCACGGTATAATTTGGCCCATGAGTAAGGTGTTGGCAGTTGTCGGAAGGCTGTACACGTAAATTGCCGTAGTGTCTACTAGTGAATTTCCTACTCAAAATTAATTATTTCTTAATTAGATTTTACTGGCTTATTCCTGACAATATTCTGATTAAAACAAGACCAAACACGGTATAATTTGGCCCATCAGTAATGTGTTGGCAGTTGTCGGAACGCTGTACGCGTAAGTTGCCGTAGTGTCTACTAGTGAATTTCCTACTCAAAATTAATTATTTTTTAATGACGTTTTACTGGCTCATCCCTGGAAATATTCTCATTAAAACAAGACCAAACACTGTATAATTTGGCCCATCAGTAATGTGTTGGCAGTTGTCGGAAGGCTGTACGCGTAAGTTGCCGTAGTGTCTACTAGTGAATTTCCTAGTCAGCACTCATTATTTTTAATGAGATTTTACTCGCTTATTCCTGGCAATATTCTGATTAAAACTAGACCAAACACGGTATAGTTTGGCCCATCAGTAATGTATTGGAAATTGTCGGAACGCTGTACGCGTAAGTTGCCGTAGTGTGTACTAGTGAATTTCCTACTCAAAATTAATTATTTTTTATTCAGATTTTACTGGCTTATTCCCGGCAATATTCTGATTAAAACAAGACCAAACACGGTATTGTTTGGCCCATCAGTAATGTCTTGGAAATTGTCGGAACGCTGTACGCGTAAGTTGCCGTAGTGTCTACTAGTGAATTTCCTACTCAAAATAATAACTTTTTAATGAGATTTTATTGGCTTATTTATGGCAATATTCCGATTAAAACAAGAACAATCACGGTATAATTTGGCCCATGAGTAAGGTGTTGGCAGTTGTCGGAAGGCTGCACACGTAAATTGCCGTAGTGTCTAATAGTGAATTTCCTACTCAAAATTAATTATTTTTTAATTAGATTTTACTGGCTTATTCCTGACAATATTCTGATTAAAACAAGACCAAACACGGTATAATTTGGCCCATCAGTAATGTGTTGGCAGTTGTCGGAAGGCTGTACGCGTAAGTTGCCGTAGTGTCTACTAGTGAATTTCCTACACAAAATTAATTATTTTTTATTGAGATTTTACTGGCTCATTCCTGGCAATGTTCTGATTAAAACAAGACCAAACACTGTATAATTTGGCCAATCAGTAATGCGTTGGAAATTGTCGGAAGGCTGTACGCGTATGTTGCCGTAGTGTCTACTAGTGAATTTCCTACTCAACACTCATTATTTTTTAATGAGATTTTACTGGCTTATTCCTCACAATATTCTGATTATAACAAGACCAAACACGGTATAGTGTGGTCCATCAGTAATGTCTTGGAAGTTGTCGGAACGCTGTACGCGTAAGTTGCCGTAGTGTCTACTAGTGAATTTCCTACTCAAAATTAATTATTTTTTATTGAGATTTTACTGGCTTATTCCCGGCAATATTCTGATTAAAACAAGACCAAACACGGTATTGTTTGGCCCATCAGTAATGTCTTGGAAGCTGTCGGAACGCTGTACGCGTAAGTTGCCGTACTGACTACTAGTGAATTTCCTACTCAAAATTAATTATTTTTTAATGACGTTTTACTGGCTCATTCCTGGCAATATTCTCATTAAAACAAGACCAAACACTGTATAATTTGGGCCATCAGTAATGTGTTGGCAGTTGTCGGAAGGCTGTACGCGTAAGTTGCCGTAGTGTCTACTGGTGAATTTCCTACTCAACACTCATTATTTTTAATGAGATTTTACTGGCTTATTCCTGACAATATTCTGATTCAAACAAGACTAAACACTGTATAATTTGGCCCATGAGTAACGTGTTGGCAGTTGTCGGAACGCTGTACGCGTAAGTTGCCGTGGTGTCTACTAGTGAATTTCCTACTCAAAATTAATTATTTTTTAATGACGTTTTACTGGCTCATCACTGGAAATATTCTCATTAAAACAAGACCAAACACTGTATAATTTGGCCCATCAGTAATGTGTTGGCAGTTGTCGGAAGGCTGTACGCGTAAGTTGCCGTAGTGTCTACTAGTGAATTTCCTAGTCAGCACTCATTATTTTTAATGAGATTTTACTCGCTTATTCCTGGCAATATTCTGATTAAAACTAGACCAAACACGGTATAGTTTGGCCCATCAGTAATGTGTTGGCAGTTGTCGGAAGGCTGTACGCGTAAGTTGCCGTAGTGACTACTAGTGAATTTCCTACTCAAAATTAATTATTTTTTATTGAGATTTTACTGGCTCATTCCTGGCAATCTTCTGATTAAAACAAGACCAAACACTGTATAATTTGGCCAATCAGTAATGTCTTGGAAATTGTCGGAACGCTGTACGCGTAAGTTGCCGTAGTGTCTACTAGTGAATTTCCTACTCAAAATTAATTATTTTTTAATTAGATTTTACTGGCTTATTCCTGACAATATTCTGATTAAAACAAGACCAAACACGGTATAATTTGGCCCATCAGTAATGCGTTGGCAGTTGTCGGAAGGCTGTACGCGTAAGTTGCCGTAGTGTCCACTAGTGAATTTCCTACTCAAAATTAATTATTTTTTAATGAGATTTTACTGGCTCATTCCTGGCAATCTTCTGATTAAAACAAGACCAAACACTGTATAATTTGGCCAATCAGTAATGTGTTGGAAATTGTCGGAAGGCTGTACGCGTAAGTTGCCGTAGTGTCTACTAGTGAATTTCCCACTCAAAATTAATTATTTTTTAATGAGATTTTCCTGGCTTATACCCGGCAATATTCTCATTAAAACAAGACCAAACACGGTATAGTTTGGCCCATCAGTAATGTGTTGGCAGTTGTCGGAAGGCTGTACGCGTAAGTTGCCGTAGTGTCTACTAGTGAATTTCCTACTCAACACTCATTATTTTTTAATGAGATTTTACTGGCTTATTCCTCACAATATTCTGATTATAACAAGACCAAACACGGTATAGTGTGGTCCATCAGTAATGTCTTGGAAGTTGTCGGAACGCTGTACGCGTAAGTTGCCATAGTGTCTACTAGTGAATTTCCTACTCAAAATTAATTATTTTTTATTGAGATTTTACTGGCTTATTCCCGGCAATATTCTGATTAAAACAAGACCAAACACGGTATTGTTTGGCCCATCAGTAATGTCTTGGAAGCTGTCGGAACGCTGTACGCGTAAGTTGCCGTACTGACTACTAGTGAATTTCCTACTCAAAATTAATTATTTTTTAATGACGTTTTACTGGCTCATTCCTGGCAATATTCTCATTAAAACAAGACCAAACACTGTATAATTTGGGCCATCAGTAATGTGTTGGCAGTTGTCGGAAGGCTGTACGCGTAAGTTGCCGTAGTGTCTACTGGTGAATTTCCTACTCAACACTCATTATTTTTAATGAGATTTTACTGGCTTATTCCTGACAATATTCTGATTCAAACAAGACCAAACACTGTATAATTTGGCCCATGAGTAACGTGTTGGCAGTTGTCGGAACGCTGTACGCGTAAGTTGCCGTGGTGTCTACTAGTGAATTTCCTACTCAAAATTAATTATTTTTGAATGACGTTTTACTGGCTCATCACTGGAAATATTCTCATTAAAACAAGACCAAACACTGTATAATTTGGCCCATCAGTAATGTGTTGGCAGTTGTCGGAAGGCTGTACGCGTAAGTTGCCGTAGTGTCTACTAGTGAATTTCCTACTCAAAATTAATTATTTTTTAATTAGATTTTACTGGCTTATTCCTGACAATATTCTGATTAAAACAAGACCAAACACGGTATAATTTGGCCCATCAGTAATGTGTTGGAAGTTGTCGGAAGGCTGTACGCGTAAGTTGCCGTAGTGTCTACTAGTGAATTTCCTACACAAAATTAATTATTTTTTATTGAGATTTTACTGGCTCATTCCTGGCAATGTTCTGATTAAAACAAGACCAAACACTGTATAATTTGGCCAATCAGTAATGCGTTGGAAATTGTCGGAAGGCTGTACGCGTAAGTTGCCGTAGTGTCTACTAGTGAATTTCCTACTCAAAATTAATTATTTTTTATTGAGATTTTACTGGCTTATTCCCGGCAATATTCTGATTAAAACAAGACCAAACACGGTATTGTTTGGCCCATCAGTAATGTCTTGGAAATTGTCGGAACGCTGTACGCGTAAGTTGCCGTAGTGTCTACTAGTGAATTTCCTACTCAAAATAATAACTTTTTAATGAGATTTTATTGGCTTATTTATGGCAATATTCTGATTAAAACAAGAACAATCACGGTATAATTTGGCCCATGAGTAAGGTGTTGGCAGTTGTCGGAACGCTGTACGCGTAAGTTGCCGTAGTGTCTACTAGTGAATTTCCTACTCAAAATTAATTATTTTTTAATGACGTTTTACTGGCTCATCCCTGGAAATATTCTCATTAAAACAAGACCAAACACTGTATAATTTGGCCCATCAGTAATGTGTTGGCAGTTGTCGGAAGGCTGTACGCGTAAGTTGCCGTAGTGTCTACTAGTGAATTTCCTAGTCAGCACTCATTATTTTTAATGAGATTTTACTCGCTTATTCCTGGCAATATTCTGATTAAAACTAGACCAAACACGGTATAGTTTGGCCCATCAGTAATGTATTGGAAATTGTCGGAACGCTGTACGCGTAAGTTGCCGTAGTGTGTACTAGTGAATTTCCTACTCAAAATTAATTATTTTTTATTCAGATTTTACTGGCTTATTCCCGGCAATATTCTGATTAAAACAAGACCAAACACGGTATTGTTTGGCCCATCAGTAATGTCTTGGAAATTGTCGGAACGCTGTACGCGTAAGTTGCCGTACTGTCTACTAGTGAATTTCCTACTCAAAATTAATTATTTTTTAATTAGATTTTACTGGCTTATTCCTGACAATATTCTGATTAAAACAAGACCAAACACGGTATAATTTGGCCCATCAGTAATGCGTTGGAAATTGTCGGAAAGCTGTACGCGTAAGTTGCCGTAGTGTCTACTAGTGAATTTCCTACTCAAAATTAATTATTTTTTATTCAGATTTTACTGGCTTATTCCCGGCAATATTCTGATTAAAACAAGACCAAACACGGTATTGTTTGGCCCATCAGTAATGTCTTGGAAATTGTCGGAACGCTGTACGCGTAAGTTGCCGTAGTGTCTACTAGTGAATTTCCTACTCAAAATAATTACTTTTTAATGAGATTTTATTGGCTTATTTATGGCAATATTCTGATTAAAACAAGAACAATCACGGTATAATTTGGCCCATGAGTAAGGTGTTGGCAGTTGTCGGAACGCTGTACGCGTAAGTTGCCGTAGTGTCTACTAGTGAATTTCCTACTCAAAATTAATTATTTTTTATTGAGATTTTACTGGCTTATTCCCGGCAATATTCTGATTAAAACAAGACCAAACACGGTATTGTTTGGCCCATCAGTAATGTCTTGGAAATTGTCGGAACGCTGTACGCGTAAGTTGCCGTAGTGTCTACTAGTGAATTTCCTACTCGAAATTAATTATTTTTTAATGAGATTTTATTGGCTTATTCCTGGCAATATTCTGATTAAAACAAGACCAAACACTGTATAATTTGGCCAATCAGTAATGTGTTGGAAATTGTCGGAAGGCTGTACGCGTAAGTTGCCGTAGTGTCTACTAGTGAATTTCCTACTCAACACTCATTATTTTTTAATGAGATTTTACTGGCTTATTCCTGACAATATTCTGATTAAAACAAGACCAAACACGGTATAGTGTGGTCCATCAGTAATGTCTTGGAAGTTGTCGGAACGCTGTACGCGTAAGTTGCCGTAGTGTCTACTAGTGAATTTCCTACTCAAAATTAATTATTTTTTATTGAGATTTTACTGGCTTATTCCCGGCAATATTCTGATTAAAACAAGACCAAACACGGTATTGTTTGGCCCATCAGTAATGTCTTGGAAGCTGTCGGAACGCTGTACGCGTAAGTTGCCGTACTGACTACTAGTGAATTTCCTACTCAAAATTAATTATTTTTTAATGACGTTTTACTGGCTCATTCCTGGCAATATTCTCATTAAAACAAGACCAAACACTGTATAATTTGGGCCATCAGTAATGTGTTGGCAGTTGTCGGAAGGCTGTACGCGTAAGTTGCCGTAGTGTCTACTGGTGAATTTCCTACTCAACACTCATTATTTTTAATGAGATTTTACTGGCTTATTCCTGACAATATTCTGATTCAAACAAGACCAAACACTGTATAATTTGGCCCATGAGAAACGTGTTGGCAGTTGTCGGAACGCTGTACGCGTAAGTTGCCGTGGTGTCTACTAGTGAATTTCCTACTCAAAATTAATTATTTTTGAATGACGTTTTACTGGCTCATCACTGGAAATATTCTCATTAAAACAAGACCAAACACTGTATAATTTGGCCCATCAGTAATGTGTTGGCAGTTGTCGGAAGGCTGTACGCGTAAGTTGCCGTAGTGTCTACTAGTGAATTTCCTACTCAAAATAATAACTTTTTAATGAGATTTTATTGGCTTATTTATGGCAATATTCTGATTAAAACAAGAACAATCACGGTATAATTTGGCCCATGAGTAAGGTGTTGGCAGTTGTCGGAAGGCTGTACACGTAAATTGCCGTAGTGTCTACTAGTGAATTTCCTACTCAAAATTAATTATTTCTTAATTAGATTTTACTGGCTTATTCCTGACAATATTCTGATTAAAACAAGACCAAACACGGTATAATTTGGCCCATCAGTAATGTGTTGGCAGTTGTCGGAACGCTGTACGCGTAAGTTGCCGTAGTGTCTACTAGTGAATTTCCTACTCAAAATTAATTATTTTTTAATGACGTTTTACTGGCTCATCCCTGGAAATATTCTCATTAAAACAAGACCAAACACTGTATAATTTGGCCCATCAGTAATGTGTTGGCAGTTGTCGGAAGGCTGTACGCGTAAGTTGCCGTAGTGTCTACTAGTGAATTTCCTAGTCAGCACTCATTATTTTTAATGAGACTTTACTCGCTTATTCCTGGCAATATTCTGATTAAAACTAGACCAAACACGGTATAGTTTGGCCCATCAGTAATGTATTGGAAATTGTCGGAACGCTGTACGCGTAAGTTGCCGTAGTGTGTACTAGTGAATTTCCTACTCAAAATTAATTATTTTTTAATTAGATTTTACTGGCTTATTCCTGACAATATTCTGATTAAAACAAGACCAAACACGGTTTAATTTGGCCCATCAGTAATGTGTTGGAAGTTGTCGGAAGGCTGTACGCGTAAGTTGCCGTAGTGTCTACTAATGAATTTCCTACACAAAATTAATTATTTTTTATTGAGATTTTACTGGCTCATTCCTGGCAATGTTCTGATTAAAACAAGACCAAACACTGTATAATTTGGCCAATCAGTAATGCGTTGGAAATTGTCGGAAGGCTGTACGCGTAAGTTGCCGTAGTGTCTACTAGTGAATTTCCTACTCAAAATTAATTATTTTTTATTCAGATTTTACTGGCTTATTCCCGGCAATATTCTGATTAAAACAAGACCAAACACGGTATTGTTTGGCCCATCAGTAATGTCTTGGAAATTGTCGGAACGCTGTACGCGTAAGTTGCCGTAGTGTCTACTAGTGAATTTCCTACTCAAAATAATAACTTTTTAATGAGATTTTATTGGCTTATTTATGGCAATATTCCGATTAAAACAAGAACAATCACGGTATAATTTGGCCCATGAGTAAGGTGTTGGCAGTTGTCGGAAGGCTGTACACGTAAATTGCCGTAGTGTCTACTAGTGAATTTCCTACTCAAAATTAATTATTTTTTAATTAGATTTTACTGGCTTATTCCTGACAATATTCTGATTAAAACAAGACCAAACACGGTATAATTTGGCCCATCAGTAATGTGTTGGCAGTTGTCGGAACGCTGTACGCGTAAGTTGCCGTAGTGTCTACTAGTGAATTTCCTACTCAAAATTAATTATTTTTTAATGACGTTTTACTGGCTCATCCCTGGCAATGTTCTGATTAAAACAAGACCAAACACTGTATAATTTGGCCAATCAGTAATGCGTTGGAAATTGTCGGAAGGCTGTACGCGTAAGTTGCCGTAGTGTCTACTAGTGAATTTCCTACTCAACACTCATTATTTTTTAATGAGATTTTACTGGCTTATTCCTCACAATATTCTGATTATAACAAGACCAAACACGGTATAGTGTGGTCCATCAGTAATGTCTTGGAAGCTGTCGGAACGCTGTACGCGTAAGTTGCCGTACTGACTACTAGTGAATTTCCTACTCAAAATTAATTATTTTTTAATGACGTTTGCTGGCTCATTCCTGGCAATATTCTCATTAAAACAAGACCAAACACTGTATAATTTGGGCCATCAGTAATGTGTTGGCAGTTGTCGGAAGGCTGTACGCGTAAGTTGCCGTAGTGTCTACTGGTGAATTTCCTACTCAACACTCATTATTTTTAATGAGATTTTACTGGCTTATTCCTGACAATATTCTGATTCAAACAAGACTAAACACTGTATAATTTGGCCCATGAGTAACGTGTTGGCAGTTGTCGGAACGCTGTACGCGTAAGTTACCGTGGTGTCTACTAGTGAATTTCCTACTCAAAATTAATTATTTTTTAATGACGTTTTACTGGCTCATCACTGGAAATATTCTCATTAAAACAAGACCAAACTCTGTATAATTTGGCCCATCAGTAATGTGTTGGCAGTTGTCGGAAGGCTGTACGCGTAAGTTGCCGTAGTGTCTGCTAGTGAATTTCCTAGTCAGCACTCATTATTTTTAATGAGATTTTACTCGCTTATTCCTGGCAATATTCTGATTAAAACTAGACCAAACACGGTATAGTTTGGCCCATCAGTAATGTGTTGGCAGTTGTCGGAAGGCTGTACGCGTAAGTTGCCGTAGTGACTACTAGTGAATTTCCTACTCAAAATTAATTATTTTTTATTGAGATTTTACTGGCTCATTCCTGGCAATCTTCTGATTAAAACAAGACCAAACACTGTATAATTTGGCCAATCAGTAATGCGTTGGAAATTGTCGGAAGGCTGTACGCGTAAGTTGCCGTAGTGTCTACTAGTGAATTTCCTACTCAAAATTAATTATTTTTTATTGAGATTTTACTGGCTTATTCCCGGCAATATTCTGATTAAAACAAGTACCAAACACGGTATTGTTTGGCCCATCAGTAATGTCTTGGAAATTGTCGGAACGCTGTACGCGTAAGTTGCCGTAGTGTCTACTAGTGAATTTCCTACTCAAAATAATTACTTTTTAATGAGATTTTATTGGCTTATTTATGGCAATATTCTGATTAAAACAAGAACAATCACGGTATAATTTGGCCCATGAGTAAGGTGTTGGCAGTTGTCGGAAGGCTGTACACGTAAATTGCCGTAGTGTCTACTAGTGAATTTCCTACTCAAAATTAATTATTTTTTAATTAGATTTTACTGGCTTATTCCTGACAATATTCTGATTAAAACAAGACCAAACACGGTATAATTTGGCCCATCAGTAATGCGTTGGCAGTTGTCGGAAGGCTGTACGCGTAAGTTGCCGTAGTGTCCACTAGTGAATTTCCTACTCAAAATTAATTATTTTTTAATGAGATTTTACTGGCTCATTCCTGGCAATCTTCTGATTAAAACAAGACCAAACACTGTATAATTTGGCCAATCAGTAATGTGTTGGAAATTGTCGGAAGGCTGTACGCGTAAGTTGCCGTAGTGTCTACTAGTGAATTTCCCACTCAAAATTAATAAATTTATTAATGAGATTTTCCTGGCTTATACCCGGCAATATTCTCATTAAAACAAGACCAAACACGGTATAGTTTGGCCCATCAGTAATGTGTTGGCAGTTGTCGGAAGGCTGTACGCGTAAGTTGCCGTAGTGACTACTAGTGAATTTCCTACTCAAAATTAATTATTTTTCAATGAGATTTTACTGGCTTATTCCCGGCAATATTCTGATTAAAACAAGACCAAACACGGTATAATTTGGCCCATCAGTAATGTGTTGGCAGTTGTCGGAACGCTGTACGCGTAAGTTGCCGTAGTGTCTACTAGTGATTTTCCTACTCAAAATTAATTATTTTTTAATGACGTTTTACTGGCTCATCCCTGGAAATATTCTCATTAAAACAAGACCAAACACTGTATAATTTGGCCCATCAGTAATGTGTTGGCAGTTGTCGGAAGGCTGTACGCGTAAGTTGCCGTAGTGTCTACTAGTGAATTTCCTAGTCAGCACTCATTATTTTTAATGAGATTTTACTCGCTTATTCCTGGCAATATTCTGATTAAAACTAGACCAAACACGGTATAGTTTGGCCCATCAGTAATGTCTTGGAAATTGTCGGAACGCTGTACGCGTAAGTTGGCGTAGTGTCTACTAGTGAATTTCCTACTCAAAATTAATTATTTTTTAATTAGATTTTACTGGCTTATTCCTGACAATATTCTGATTAAAACAAGACCAAACACGGTATAATTTGGCCCATCAGTAATGCGTTGGAAATTGTCGGGAAGCTGTACGCGTAAGTTGCCGTAGTGTCTACTAGTGAATTTCCTACTCAAAATTAATTATTTTTTATTCAGATTTTACTGGCTTATTCCCGGCAATATTCTGATTAAAACAAGACCAAACACGGTATTGTTTGGCCCATCAGTAATGTCTTGGAAATTGTCGGAACGCTGTACGCGTAAGTTGCCGTAGTGTCTACTAGTGAATTTCCTACTCAAAATAATTACTTTTTAATGAGATTTTATTGGCTTATTTATGGCAATATTCTGATTAAAACAAGAACAATCACGGTATAATTTGGCCCATGAGTAAGGTGTTGGCAGTTGTCGGAACGCTGTACGCGTAAGTTGCCGTAGTGTCTACTAGTGAATTTCCTACTCAAAATTAATTATTTTTTATTGAGATTTTACTGGCTTATTCCCGGCAATATTCTGATTAAAACAAGACCAAACACGGTATTGTTAGGCCCATCAGTAATGGCTTGGAAATTGTCGGAACGCTGTACGCGTAAGTTGCCGTAGTGTCTACTAGTGAATTTCCTACTCGAAATTAATTATTTTTTAATGAGATTTTATTGGCTTATTCCTGGCAATATTCTGATTAAAACAAGACCAAACACTGTATAATTTGGCCAATCAGTAATGTGTTGGAAATTGTCGGAAGGCTGTACGCGTAAGTTGCCGTAGTGTCTACTAGTGAATTTCCTACTCAACACTCATTATTTTTTAATGAGATTTTACTGGCTTATTCCTGACAATATTCTGATTAAAACAAGACCAAACACGGTATAGTGTGGTCCATCAGTAATGTCTTGGAAGTTGTCGGAACGCTGTACGCGTAAGTTGCCGTAGTGTCTACTAGTGAATTTCCTACTCAAAATTAATTATTTTTTATTGAGATTTTACTGGCTTATTCCCGGCAATATTCTGATTAAAACAAGACCAAACACGGTATTGTTTGGCCCATCAGTAATGTCTTGGAAGCTGTCGGAACGCTGTACGCGTAAGTTGCCGTACTGACTACTAGTGAATTTCCTACTCAAAATTAATTATTTTTTAATGACGTTTTACTGGCTCATTCCTGGCAATATTCTCATTAAAACAAGACCAAACACTGTATAATTTGGGCCATCAGTAATGTGTTGGCAGTTGTCGGAAGGCGGTACGCGTAAGTTGCCGTAGTGTCTACTGGTGAATTTCCTACTCAACACTCATTATTTTTAATGAGATTTTACTGGCTTATTCCTGACAATATTCTGATTCAAACAAGACCAAACACTGTATAATTTGGCCCATGAGTAACGTGTTGGCAGTTGTCGGAACGCTGTACGCGTAAGTTGCCGTGGTGTCTACTAGTGAATTTCCTACTCAAAATTAATTATTTTTGAATGACGTTTTACTGGCTCATCACTGGAAATATTCTCATTAAAACAAGACCAAACACTGTATAATTTGGCCCATCAGTAATGTGTTGGCAGTTGTCGGAAGGCTGTACGCGTAAGTTGCCGTAGTGTCTACTAGTGAATTTCCTACTCAAAATTAATTATTTTTTAATTAGATTTTACTGGCTTATTCCTGACAATATTCTGATTAAAACAAGACCAAACACGGTATAATTTGGCCCATCAGTAATGTGTTGGAAGTTGTCGGAAGGCTGTACGCGTAAGTTGCCGTAGTGTCTACTAGTGAATTTCCTACACAAAATTAATTATTTTTTATTGAGATTTTACTGGCTCATTCCCGGCAATATTCTGATTAAAACAATACCAAACACGGTATTGTTTGGCCCATCAGTAATGTCTTGGAAATTGTCGGAACGCTGTACGCGTAAGTTGCCGTAGTGTCTACTAGTGAATTTCCTACTCAAAATAATAACTTTTTAATGAGATTTTATTGGCTTATTTATGGCAATATTCTGATTAAAACAAGAACAATCACGGTATAATTTGGCCCATGAGTAAGGTGTTGGCAGTTGTCGGAAGGCTGTACACGTAAATTGCCGTAGTGTCTACTAGTGAATTTCCTACTCAAAATTAATTATTTCTTAATTAGATTTTACTGGCTTATTCCTGACAATATTCTGATTAAAACAAGACCAAACACGGTATAATTTGGCCCATCAGTAATGTGTTGGCAGTTGTCGGAACGCTGTACGCGTAAGTTGCCGTAGTGTCTACTAGTGAATTTCCTACTCAAAATTAATTATTTTTTAATGACGTTTTACTGGCTCATCCCTGGAAATATTCTCATTAAAACAAGACCAAACACTGTATAATTTGGCCCATCAGTAATGTGTTGGCAGTTGTCGGAAGGCTGTACGCGTAAGTTGCCGTAGTGTCTACTAGTGAATTTCCTAGTCAGCACTCATTATTTTTAATGAGACTTTACTCGCTTATTCCTGGCAATATTCTGATTAAAACTAGACCAAACACGGTATAGTTTGGCCCATCAGTAATGTATTGGAAATTGTCGGAACGCTGTACGCGTAAGTTGCCGTAGTGTGTACTAGTGAATTTCCTACTCAAAATTAATTATTTTTTAATTAGATTTTACTGGCTTATTCCTGACAATATTCTGATTAAAACAAGACCAAACACGGTTTAATTTGGCCCATCAGTAATGTGTTGGAAGTTGTCGGAAGGCTGTACGCGTAAGTTGCCGTAGTGTCTACTAATGAATTTCCTACACAAAATTAATTATTTTTTATTGATATTTTACTGGCTCATTCCTGGCAATGTTCTGATTAAAACAAGACCAAACACTGTATAATTTGGCCAATCAGTAATGCGTTGGAAATTGTCGGAAGGCTGTACGCGTAAATTGCCGTAGTGTCTACTAGTGAATTTCCTACTCAAAATTAATTATTTTTTAATTAGATTTTACTGGCTTATTCCTGACAATATTCTGATTCAAACAAGACTAAACACTGTATAATTTGGCCCATGAGTAACGTGTTGGCAGTTGTCGGAACGCTGTACGCGTAAGTTGCCGTGGTGTCTACTAGTGAATTTCCTACTCAAAATTAATTATTTTTTAATGACGTTTTACTGGCTCATCACTGGAAATATTCTCATTAAAACAAGACCAAACTCTGTATAATTTGGCCCATCAGTAATGTGTTGGCAGTTGTCGGAAGGCTGTACGCGTAAGTTGCCGTAGTGTCTACTAGTGAATTTCCTAGTCAGCACTCATTATTTTTAATGAGATTTTACTCGCTTATTCCTGGCAATATTCTGATTAAAACTAGACCAAACACGGTATAGTTTGGCCCATCAGTAATGTGTTGGCAGTTGTCGGAAGGCTGTACGCGTAAGTTGCCGTAGTGACTACTAGTGAATTTCCTACTCAAAATTAATTATTTTTTATTGAGATTTTACTGGCTCATTCCTGGCAATCTTCTGATTAAAACAAGACCAAACACTGTATAATTTGGCCAATCAGTAATGCGTTGGAAATTGTCGGAAGGCTGTACGCGTAAGTTGCCGTAGTGTCTACTAGTGAATTTCCTACTCAAAATTAATTATTTTTTATTGAGATTTTACTGGCTTATTCCCGGCAATATTCTGATTAAAACAAGTACCAAACACGGTATTGTTTGGCCCATCAGTAATGTCTTGGAAATTGTCGGAACGCTGTACGCGTAAGTTGCCGTAGTGTCTACTAGTGAATTTCCTACTCAAAATAATTACTTTTTAATGAGATTTTATTGGCTTATTTATGGCAATATTCTGATTAAAACAAGAACAATCACGGTATAATTTGGCCCATGAGTAAGGTGTTGGCAGTTGTCGGAAGGCTGTACACGTAAATTGCCGTAGTGTCTACTAGTGAATTTCCCACTCAATAATTAATAAATTTATTAATGAGATTTTCCTGGCTTATACCCGGCAATATTCTCATTAAAACAAGACCAAACACGGTATAGTTTGGCCCATCAGTAATGTGTTGGCAGTTGTCGGAAGGCTGTACGCGTAAGTTGCCGTAGTGACTACTAGTGAATTTCCTACTCAAAATTAATTATTTTTCAATGAGATTTTACTGGCTTATTCCCGGCAATATTCTGATTAAAACAAGACCAAACACGGTATAATTTGGCCCATCAGTAATGTGTTGGCAGTTGTCGGAAGGCTGTACGCGGAAGTTGCCGTAGTGTCTATTAGTGAATTTCCTACGCAAAATTAATTATTTTTTAATGACGTTTTACTGGCTCATTCCTGGAAATATTCTCATTAAAACAAGACCAAACACTGTATAATTTGGCCCATCAGTAATGTGTTGGCAGTTGTCGGAAGGCTGTACGCGTTAGTTGCCGTAGCGTCTACTGGTGAATTTCCTACGCAACACTCATTATTTTTAATGAGATTTTACTGGCTTATTCCTGACAATATTCTGATTCATACATTACCAAACACGGTATAATTTGGCCCATGAGTAACGTGTTGGCAGTTGTCGGAAGGCTGTACGCGGAAGTTGCTGTAGTGTCTATTAGTGAATTTCCTACTCAGCACTCATTATTTTTTAATGAGATTTTACTCGCTTATTCCTGGCAATATTCTGATTAAAACAAGACCAAACACGGTATAATTTGGTCCATCAGTAATGTCTTGGAAGCTGTCGGAACGCTGTACGCGTAAGTTGCCGTACTGACTACTAGTGAATTTCCTACTCAACACTCATTATCTTTTAATGAGATTTTACTGGCTTATTCCTCACAATATTCTGATTATAACAAGACCAAACACGGTATAGTGTGGTCCATCAGTAATGTCTTGGAAGTTGTCGGAACGCTGTACGCGTAAGTTGCCGTAGTGTCTACTAGTGAATTTCCTACTCAAAATTAATTATTTTTTATTGAGATTTTACTGGCTTATTGCCGGCAATATTCTGATTAAAACAAGACCAAACACGGTATTGTTTGGCCCATCAGTAATGTCTTGGAAGCTGTCGGAACGCTGTACGCGTAAGTTGCCGTACTGACTACTAGTGAATTTCCTACTCAAAATTAATTATTTTTTAATGACGTTTTACTGGCTCATTCCTGGCAATATTCTCATTAAAACAAGACCAAACACTGTATAATTTGGCCCATGAGTAACGTGTTGGCAGTTGTCGGAAGGCTGTACGCGTAAGTTGCCGTAGTGTCTACTGGTGAATTTCCTACTCAACACTCATTATTTTTAATGAGATTTTACTGGCTTATTCCTGACAATATTCTGATTCAAACAAGACCAAACACTGTATAATTTTGCCCATGAGTAACGTGTTGGCAGTTGTCGGAACGCTGTACGCGTAAGTTGCCGTGGTGTCTACTAGTGAATTTCCTACTCAAAATTAATTATTTTTTAATGACGTTTTACTGGCTCATCACTGGAAATATTCTCATTAAAACAAGACCAAACACTGTATAATTTGGCCCATCAGTAATGTGTTGGCAGTTGCCGGAAGGCTGTACGCGTAAGTTGCCGTAGTGTCTACTAGTGAATTTCCTAGTCAGCACTCATTATTTTTAATGAGATTTTACTCGCTTATTCCTGGCAATATTCTGATTAAAACAAGACCAAACACGGTATTGTTTGGCCCATCAGTAATGTCTTGGAAATTGTCGGAACGCTGTACGCGTAAGTTGCCGTAGTGTCTACTAGTGAATTTCCTACTCAAAATAATTACTTTTTAATGAGATTTTATTGGCTTATTTATGGCAATATTCTGATTAAAACAAGAACAATCACGGTATAATTTGGCCCATGAGTAAGGTGTTGGCAGTCGTCGGAAGGCTGTACACGTAAATTGCCGTAGTGTCTACTAGTGAATTTCCTACTCAAAATTAATTATTTTTTAATTAGATTTTACTGGCTTATTCCTGACAATATTCTGATTAAAACAAGACCAAACACGGTATAATTTGGCCCATCAGTAATGCGTTGGCAGTTGTCTGAAGGCTGTACGCGTAAGTTGCCGTAGTGTCCACTAGTGAATTTCCTACTCAAAATTAATTATTTTTTAATGAGATTTTACTGGCTCATTCCTGGCAATCTTCTGATTAAAACAAGACCAAACACTGTATAATTTGGCCAATCAGTAATGTGTTGGAAATTGTCGGAAGGCTGTACGCGTAAGTTGCCGTAGTGTCTACTAGTGAATTTCCCACTCAAAATTAATAAATTTATTAATGAGATTTTCCTGGCTTATACCCGGCAATATTCTCATTAAAACAAGACCAAACACGGTATAGTTTGGCCCATCAGTAATGTGTTGGCAGTTGTCGGAAGGCTGTACGCGTAAGTTGCCGTAGTGACTACTAGTGAATTTCCTACTCAAAATTAATTATTTTTCAATGAGATTTTACTGGCTTATTCCCGGCAATATTCTGATTAAAACAAGACCAAACACGGTATAATTTGGCCCATCAGTAATGTGTTGGCAGTTGTCGGAAGGCTGTACGCGGAAGTTGCCGTAGTGTCTATTAGTGAATTTCCTACGCAAAATTAATTATTTTTTAATGACGTTTTACTGGCTCATTCCTGGAAATATTCTCATTAAAACAAGACCAAACACTGTATAATTTGGCCCATCAGTAATGTGTTGGCAGTTGTCGGAAGGCTGTACGCGTTAGTTGCCGTAGCGTCTACTGGTGAATTTCCTACTCAACACTCATTATTTTTAATGAGATTTTACTGGCTTATTCCTGACAATATTCTGATTCATACAAGACCAAACACGGTATAATTTGGCCCATGAGTAACGTGTTGGCAGTTGTCGGAAGGCTGTACGCGTAAATTGCCGTAGTGTCTACTAGTGAATTTCCTACTCAAAATTAATTATTTTTTAATTAGATTTTACTGGCTTATTCCTGACAATATTCTGATTCAAACAAGACCAAACACTGTATAATTTTGCCCATGAGTAACGTGTTGGCAGTTGTCGGAACGCTGTACGCGTAAGTTGCCGTGGTGTCTACTAGTGAATTTCCTACTCAAAATTAATTATTTTTTAATGACGTTTTACTGGCTCATCACTGGAAATATTCTCATTAAAACAAGACCAAACACTGTATAATTTGGCCCATCAGTAATGTGTTGGCAGTTGCCGGAAGGCTGTACGCGTAAGTTGCCGTAGTGTCTACTAGTGAATTTCCTAGTCAGCACTCATTATTTTTAATGAGATTTTACTCGCTTATTCCTGGCAATATTCTGATTAAAACTAGACCAAACACGGTATAGTTTGGCCCATCAGTAATGTGTTGGCAGTTGTCGGAAGCTGTACGCGTAAGTTGCCGTAGTGACTACTAGTGAATTTCCTACTCAAAATTAATTATTTTTTATTGAGATTTTACTGGCTCATTCCTGGCAATGTTCTGATTAAAACAAGACCAAACACTGTATAATTTGGCCAATCAGTAATGCGTTGGAAATTGTCGGAAGGCTGTACGCGTAAGTTGCCGTAGTGTCTACTAGTGAATTTCCTACTCAAAATTAATTATTTTTTATTGAGATTTTACTGGCTTATTCCCGGCAATATTCTGATTAAAACAAGACCAAACACGGTATTGTTTGGCCCATCAGTAATGTCTTGGAAATTGTCGGAACGCTGTACGCGTAAGTTGCCGTAGTGTCTACTAGTGAATTTCCTACTCAAAATAATTACTTTTTAATGAGATTTTATTGGCTTATTTATGGCAATATTCTGATTAAAACAAGAACAATCACGGTATAATTTGGCCCATGAGTAAGGTGTTGGCAGTTGTCGGAAGGCTGTACACGTAAATTGCCGTAGTGTCTACTAGTGAATTTCCTACTCAAAATTAATTATTTTTTAATTAGATTTTACTGGCTTATTCCTGACAATATTCTGATTAAAACAAGACCAAACACGGTATAATTTGGCCCATCAGTAATGCGTTGGCAGTTGTCTGAAGGCTGTACGCGTAAGTTGCCGTAGTGTCCACTAGTGAATTTCCTACTCAAAATTAATTATTTTTTAATGAGATTTTACTGGCTCATTCCTGGCAATCTTCTGATTAAAACAAGACCAAACACTGTATAATTTGGCCAATCAGTAATGTGTTGGAAATTGTCGGAAGGCTGTACGCGTAAGTTGCCGTAGTGTCTACTAGTGAATTTCCCACTCAAAATTAATAAATTTATTAATGAGATTTTCCTGGCTTATACCCGGCAATATTCTCATTAAAACAAGACCAAACACGGTATAGTTTGGCCCATCAGTAATGTGTTGGCAGTTGTCGGAAGGCTGTACGCGTAAGTTGCCGTAGTGACTACTAGTGAATTTCCTACTCAAAATTAATTATTTTTCAATGAGATTTTACTGGCTTATTCCCGGCAATATTCTGATTAAAACAAGACCAAACACGGTATAATTTGGCCCATCAGTAATGTGTTGGCAGTTGTCGGAAGGCTGTACGCGGAAGTTGCCGTAGTGTCTATTAGTGAATTTCCTACGCAAAATTAATTATTTTTTAATGACGTTTTACTGGCTCATTCCTGGAAATATTCTCATTAAAACAAGACCAAACACTGTATAATTTGGCCCATCAGTAATGTGTTGGCAGTTGTCGGAAGGCTGTACGCGTTAGTTGCCGTAGCGTCTACTGGTGAATTTCCTACTCAACACTCATTATTTTTAATGAGATTTTACTGGCTTATTCCTGACAATATTCTGATTCATACAAGACCAAACACGGTATAATTTGGCCCATGAGTAACGTGTTGGCAGTTGTCGGAAGGCTGTACGCGGAAGTTGCTGTAGTGTCTATTAGTGAATTTCCTACTCAGCACTCATTATTTTTTAATGAGATTTTACTCGCTTATTCCTGGCAATATTCTGATTAAAACAAGACCAAACACGGTATAATTTGGTCCATCAGTAATGTCT
This sequence comes from Lasioglossum villosulum, assembly GCA_963971365.1. Taxonomy (NCBI): domain Eukaryota; kingdom Metazoa; phylum Arthropoda; class Insecta; order Hymenoptera; family Halictidae; genus Lasioglossum; species Lasioglossum villosulum. Next base: position 31,085,269 of record OZ020495.1, read on the forward strand.
TGGAAGCTGTCGGAACGCTGTACGCGTAAGTTGCCGTACTGACTACTAGTGAATTTCCTACTCAAAATTAATTATTTTTTAATGACGTTTTACTGGCTCATTCCTGGCAATATTCTCATTAAAACAAGACCAAACACTGTATAATTTGGCCCATCAGTAATGTGTTGGCAGTTGTCGGAAGGCTGTACGCGTAAGTTGCCGTAGTGTCTACTAGTGAATTTCCTACTCAAAATTAATTATTTTTTATTGAGATTTTACTGGCTTATTCCCGGCAATATTCTGATTAAAACAAGACCAAACACGGTATTGTTTGGCCCATCAGTAATGTCTTGGAAGCTGTCGGAACGCTGTACGCGTAAGTTGCCGTACTGACTACTAGTGAATTTCCTACTCAAAATTAATTATTTTTTAATGACGTTTTACTGGCTCATTCCTGGCAATATTCTCATTAAAACAAGACCAAACACTGTATAATTTGGCCCATCAGTAATGTGTTGGCAGTTGTCGGAAGGCTGTACGCGTAAGTTGCCGTAGTGTCTACTAGTGAATTTCCTAGTCAGCACTCATTATTTTTAATGAGATTTTACTCGCTTATTCCTGGCAATATTCTGATTAAAACTAGACCAAACACGGTATAGTTTGGCCCATCAGTAATGTGTTGGCAGTTGTCGGAAGGCTGTACGCGTAAGTTGCCGTAGTGACTACTAGTGAATTTCCTACTCAAAATTAATTATTTTTTATTGAGATTTTACTGGCTCATTCCTGGCAATGTTCTGATTAAAACAAGACCAAACACTGTATAGTTTGGCCCATCAGTAATGTGTTGGCAGTTGTCGGAAGGCTGTACGCGTAAGTTGCCGTAGTGACTACTAGTGAATTTCCTACTCAAAATTAATTATTTTTTATTGAGATTTTACTGGCTCATTCCTGGCAATGTTCTGATTAAAACAAGACCAAACACTGTATAATTTGGCCAATCAGTAATGCGTTGGAAATTGTCGGAAGGCTGTACGCGTAAGTTGCCGTAGTGTCTACTAGTGAATTTCCTACTCAAAATTAATTATTTTTTATTGAGATTTTACTGGCTTATTCCCGGCAATATTCTGATTAAAACAAGACCAAACACGGTATTGTTTGGCCCATCAGTAATGTCTTGGAAATTGTCGGAACGCTGTACGCGTAAGTTGCCGTAGTGTCTACTAGTGAATTTCCTACTCAAAATAATTACTTTTTAATGAGATTTTATTGGCTTATTTATGGCCATATTCTGATTAAAACAAGAACAATCACGGTATAATTTGGCCCATGAGTAAGGTGTTGGCAGTTGTCGGAAGGCTGTACACGTAAATTGCCGTAGTGTCTACTAGTGAATTTCCTACTCAAAATTAATTATTTTTTAATTAGATTTTACTGGCTTATTCCTGACAATATTCTGATTAAAACAAGACCAAACACGGTATAATTTGGCCCATCAGTAATGCGTTGGCAGTTGTCGGAAGGCTGTACGCGTAAGTTGCCGTAGTGTCCACTAGTGAATTTCCTACTCAAAATTAATTATTTTTTAATGAGATTTTACTGGCTCATTCCTGGCAATCTTCTGATTAAAACAAGACCAAACACGGTATAGTTTGGCCCATCAGTAATGTGTTGGCAGTTGTCGGAAGGCTGTACGCGTAAGTTGCCGTAGTGACTACTAGTGAATTTCCTACTCAAAATTAATTATTTTTTATTGAGATTTTACTGGCTCATTCCTGGCAATGTTCTGATTAAAACAAGACCAAACACTGTATAATTTGGCCAATCAGTAATGCGTTGGAAATTGTCGGAAGGCTGTACGCGTAAGTTGCCGTAGTGTCTACTAGTGAATTTCCTACTCAAAATTAATTATTTTTTATTGAGATTTTACTGGCTTATTCCCGGCAATATTCTGATTAAAACAAGACCAAACACGGTATTGTTTGGCCCATCAGTAATGTCTTGGAAATTGTCGGAACGCTGTACGCGTAAGTTGCCGTAGTGTCTACTAGTGAATTTCCTACTCAAAATAATTACTTTTTAATGAGATTTTATTGGCTTATTTATGGCAATATTCTGATTAAAACAAGAACAATCACGGTATAATTTGGCCCATGAGTAAGGTGTTGGCAGTTGTCGGAAGGCTGTACACGTAAATTGCCGTAGTGTCTACTAGTGAATTTCCTACTCAAAATTAATTATTTTTTAATTAGATTTTACTGGCTTATTCCTGACAATATTCTGATTAAAACAAGACCAAACACGGTATAATTTGGCCCATCAGTAATGCGTTGGCAGTTGTCGGAAGGCTGTACGCGTAAGTTGCCGTAGTGTCCACTAGTGAATTTCCTACTCAAAATTAATTATTTTTTAATGAGATTTTACTGGCTCATTCCTGGCAATCTTCTGATTAAAACAAGACCAAACACTGTATAATTTGGCCAATCAGTAATGTGTTGGAAATTGTCGGAAGGCTGTACGCGTAAGTTGCCGTAGTGTCTACTAGTGAATTTCCCACTCAAAATTAATTATTTTTTAATGAGATTTTCCTGGCTTATACCCGGCAATATTCTGATTAAAACTAGACCAAACACGGTATAGTTTGGCCCATCAGTAATGTGTTGGCAGTTGTCGGAAGGCTGTACGCGTAAGTTGCCGTAGTGACTACTAGTGAATTTCCTACTCAAAATTAATTATTTTTCAATGAGATTTTACTGGCTTATTCCCGCCAATATTCTGATTAAAACAAGACCAAACACGGTATAATTTGGCCCATCAGTAATGTGTAGGCAGTTGTCGGAAGGCTGTACGCGGAAGTTGCCGTAGTGTCTATTAGTGAATTTCCTACGCAAAATTAATTATTTTTTAATGACGTTTTACTGGCTCATTCCTGGAAATATTCTCATTAAAACAAGACCAAACACTGTATAATTTGGCCCATCAGTAATGTGTTGGCAGTTGTCGGAAGGCTGTACGCGTTAGTTGCCGTAGCGTCTACTGGTGAATTTCCTACTCAACACTCATTATTTTTAATGAGATTTTACTGGCTTATTCCTGACAATATTCTGATTCATACAAGACCAAACACGGTATAATTTGGCCCATGAGTAACGTGTTGGCAGTTGTCGGAAGGCTGTACGCGGAAGTTGCTGTAGTGTCTATTAGTGAATTTCCTACTCAAAATTAATTATTTTTTAATGACGTTTTACTGGCTCATCACTGGAAATATTCTCATTAAAACAAGACCAAACACTGTATAATTTGGCCCATCAGTAATGTGTTGGCAGTTGTCGGAAGGCTGTACGCGTAAGTTGCCGTAGTGTCTACTACTGAATTTCCTAGTCAGCACTCATTATTTTTAATGAGATTTTACTCGCTTATTCCTGGCAATATTCTGATTAAAACTAGACCAAACACGGTATAGTTTGGCCCATCAGTAATGTGTTGGCAGTTGTCGGAAGGCTGTACGCGTAAGTTGCCGTAGTGACTACTAGTGAATTTCCTACTCAAAATTAATTATTTTTTATTGAGATTTTACTGGCTCATTCCTGGCAATGTTCTGATTAAAACAAGACCAAACACTGTATAATTTGGCCAATCAGTAATGCGTTGGAATTTGTCGGAAGGCTGTACGCGTAAGTTGCCGTAGTGTCTACTAGTGAATTTCCTACTCAAAATTAATTATTTTTTATTGAGATTTTACTGGCTTATTCCCGGCAATATTCTGATTAAAACAAGACCAAACACGGTATTGTTTGGCCCATCAGTAATGTCTTGGAAATTGTCGGAACGCTGTACGCGTAAGTTGCCGTAGTGTCTACTAGTGAATTTCCTACTCAAAATAATTACTTTTTAATGAGATTTTATTGGCTTATTTATGGCAATATTCTGATTAAAACAAGAACAATCACGGTATAATTTGGCCCATGAGTAAGGTGTTGGCAGTTGTCGGAAGGCTGTACACGTAAATTGCCGTAGTGTCTACTAGTGAATTTCCTACTCAAAATTAATTATTTTTTAATTAGATTTTACTGGCTTATTCCTGACAATATTCTGATTAAAACAAGACCAAACACGGTATAACTTGGCCCATCAATAATGCGTTGGCAGTTGTCGGAAGGCTGTACGCGTAAGTTGCCGTAGTGTCCACTAGTGAATTTCCTACTCAAAATTAATTATTTTTTAATGAGATTTTACTGGCTCATTCCTGGCAATCTTCTGATTAAAACAAGACCAAACACTGTATAATTTGGCCAATCAGTAATGTGTTGGAAATTGTCGGAAGGCTGTACGCGTAAGTTGCCGTAGTGTCTACTAGTGAATTTCCCACTCAAAATTAATTATTTTTTAATGAGATTTTCCTGGCTTATACCCGGCAATATTCTCATTAAAACAAGACCAAACACGGTATAGTTTGGCCCATCAGTAATGTGTTGGCAGTTGTCGGAAGGCTGTACGCGTAAGTTGCCGTAGTGACTACTAGTGAATTTCCTACTCAAAATTAATTATTTTTCAATGAGATTTTACTGGCTTATTCCCGGCAATATTCTGATTAAAACAAGACCAAACACGGTATAATTTGGCCCATCAGTAATGTGTTGGCAGTTGTCGGAAGGCTGTACGCGGAAGTTGCCGTAGTGTCTATTAGTGAATTTCCTACGCAAAATTAATTATTTTTTAATGACGTTTTACTGGCTCATTCCTGGAAATATTCTCATTAAAACAAGACCAAACACTGTATAATTTGGCCCATCAGTAATGTGTTGGCAGTTGTCGGAAGGCTGTACGCGTTAGTTGCCGTATCGTCTACTGGTGAATTTCCTACTCAACACTCATTATTTTTAATGAGATTTTACTGGCTTATTCCTGACAATATTCTGATTCATACAAGACCAAACACGGTATAATTTGGCCCATGAGTAACGTGTTGGCAGTTGTCGGAAGGCTGTACGCGGAAGTTGCTGTAGTGTCTATTAGTGAATTTCCTACTCAGCACTCATTATTTTTTAATGAGATTTTACTCGCTTATTCCTGGCAATATTCTGATTAAAACAAGACCAAACACGGTATAATTTGGTCCATCAGTAATGTCTTGGAAGCTGTCGGAACGCTGTACGCGTAAGTTGCCGTACTGACTACTAGTGAATTTCCTACTCAAAATTAATTATTTTTTACTGACGTTTTACTGGCTCATTCCTGGCAATATTCTCATTAAAACAAGACCAAAGACGGTATAATTTGGCCCATGAGTAACGTGTTGGTAGTTGTCGGGACGCTGTACGCGTAAGTTGCCGTAGTGTCTACTAGTGAATTTCCCACTCAAAATTAATTATTTTTTAATGAGATTTTACTGGCTTATTCCCGGCAATATTCTGATTAAAACAAGACCAAACACGGTATAGTTTGGCCCATCAGTAATGTGTTGGCAGTTGTCGGAAGGCTGTACGCGTAAGTTGCCGTAGTGACTACTAGTGAATTTCCTACTCAAAATTAATTATTTTTTAATGACGTTTTACTGGCTCATTCCTGGCAATATTCTCATTAAAACAAGACCAAACACGGTATAATTTGGCCCATGAGTAACGTGTTGGCAGTTGTCGGAAAGCTGTACGCGTAAGTTGCCTTAGTGTCTACTAGTGAATTTCCTACTCAAAATTAATTATTTTTTAATGACGTTTTACTGGCTCATCCCTGGAAATATTCTCATTAAAACAAGACCAAACACTGTATAATTTGGCCCATCAGTAATGTGTTGGCAGTTGTCGGAAGGCTGTACGCGTAAGTTGCCGTAGTGTCTACTAGTGAATTTCCTAGTCAGCACTCATTATTTTTAATGAGATTTTACTCGCTTATTCCTGGCAATATTCTGATTAAAACTAGACCAAACACGGTATAGTTTGGCCCATCAGTAATGTCTTGGAAATTGTCGGAACGCTGTACGCGTAAGTTGCCGTAGTGTCTACTAGTGAATTTCCTACTCAAAATTAATTATTTTTTAATTAGATTTTACTGGCTCATTCCTGGCAATGTTCTGATTAAAACAAGACCAAACACTGTATAATTTGGCCAATCAGTAATGCGTTGGAAATTGTCGGAAGGCTGTACGCGTAAGTTGCCGTAGTGTCTACTAGTGAATTTCCTACTCAAAATTAATTATTTTTTATTCAGATTTTACTGGCTTATTCCCGGCAATATTCTGATTAAAACAAGACCAAACACGGTATTGTTTGGCCCATCAGTAATGTCTTGGAAATTGTCGGAACGCTGTACGCGTAAGTTGCCGTAGTGTCTACTAGTGAATTTCCTACTCAAAATAATAACTTTTTAATGAGATTTTAATGGCTTATTTATGGCAATATTCCGATTAAAACAAGAACAATCACGGTATAATTTGGCCCATGAGTAAGGTGTTGGCAGTTGTCGGAAGGCTGTACACGTAAATTGCCGTAGTGTCTACTAGTGAATTTCCTACTCAAAATTAATTATTTTTTAATTAGATTTTACTGGCTTATTCCTGACAATATTCTGATTAAAACAAGACCAAACACGGTATAGTTTGGCCCATCAGTAATGTATTGGAAATTGTCGGAACGCTGTACGCGTAAGTTGCCGTAGTGTGTACTAATGAATTTCCTACTCAAAATTAATTATTTTTTAATTAGATTTTACTGGCTTATTCCTGACAATATTCTGATTAAAACAAGACCAAACACGGTATAATTTGGCCCATCAGTAATGTGTTGGAAGTTGTCGGAAGGCTGTACGCGTAAGTTGCTGTAGTGTCTACTAGTGAATTTCCTACACAAAATTAATTATTTTTTATTGAGATTTTACTGGCTCATTCCTGGCAATGTTCTGATTAAAACAAGACCAAACACTGTATAATTTGGCCAGTCAGTAATGCGTTGGAAATTGTCGGAAGGCTGTACGCGTAAGTTGCCGTAGCGTCTACTAGTGAATTTCCTACTCAACACTCATTATTTTTTAATGAGATGTTACTGGCTTATTCCCGGCAATATTCTGATTAAAACAGGACCAAACACGGTATTGTTTGGCCCATCAGTAATGTCTTGGAAATTGTCGGAACGCTGTACGCGTAAGTTGCCGTGGTGTCTACTAGTGAATTTCCTACTCAAAATTAATTATTTTTTAATGACGTTTTACTGGCTCATCACTGGAAATATTCTCATTAGAACAAGACCAAACACGGTATAGTTTGGTCCATCAGTAATGTGTTGGCAGTTGTCGGAAGGCTGTACGCGTAAGTTGCCGTAGTGACTACTAGTGAATTTCCTACTCAACACTCATTATTTTTTAATGAGATTTTACTGGCTTATTCCTGACAATATTCTGATTAAAACAAGACCAAACACAGTATAGTGTGGTCCATCAGTAATGTCTTGGAAGTTGTCGGAACGCTGTACGCGTAAGTTGCCGTAGTGTCTACTAGTGAATTTCCTACTCAAAATTAATTATTTTTTATTGAGATTTTACTGGCTTATTCCCGGCAATATTCTGATTAAAACAAGACCAAACACGGTATTGTTTGGCCCATCAGTAATGTCTTGGAAGCTGTCGGAACGCTGTACGCGTAAGTTGCCGTACTGACTACTAGTGAATTTCCTACTCAAAATTAATTATTTTTTAATGACGTTTTACTGGCTCATTCCTGGCAATATTCTCATTAAAACAAGACCAAACACTGTATAATTTGGCCCATGAGTAAGGTGTTGGCAGTTGTCGGAAGGCTGTACACGTAAATTGCCGTAGTGTCTACTAGTGAATTTCCTACTCAAAATTAATTATTTTTTAATTAGATTTTACTGGCTTATTCCTGACAATATTCTGATTAAAACAAGACCAAACACGGTATAATTTGGCCCATCAGTAATGTGTTGGCAGTTGTCGGAAGGCTGTACGCGTAAGTTGCCGTAGTGTCCACTAGTGAATTTCCTACTCAAAATTAATTATTTTTCAATGAGATTTTACTGGCTTATTCCGGGCAATATTCTGATTAAAACAAGACCAAACACGGTATAATTTGGCCCATCAGTAATGTGTTGGCAGTTGTCGGAAGGCTGTACGCGGAAGTTGCCGTAGTGTCTATTAGTGAATTTCCTACGCAAAATTAATTATTTTTTAATGACGTTTTACTGGCTCATTCCTGGAAATATTCTCATTAAAACAAGACCAAACACTGTATAATTTGGCCCATGAGTAACGTGTTGGCAGTTGTCGGAAGGCTGTACGCGGAAGTTGCTGTAGTGTCTATTAGTGAATTTCCTACTCAGCACTCATTATTTTTTAATGAGATTTTACTCGCTTATTCCTGGCAATATTCTGATTAAAACAAGACCAAACACGGTATTGTTTGGCCCATCAGTAATGTCTTGGAAGCTGTCGGAACGCTGTACGCGTAAGTTGCCGTACTGACTACTAGTGAATTTCCTACTCAAAATTAATTATTTTTTAATGACGTTTTACTGGCTCATTCCTGGCAATATTCTCATTAAAACAAGACCAAAGACGGTATAATTTGGCCCATGAGTAACGTGTTGGTAGTTGTCGGGACGCTGTACGCGTAAGTTGCCGTAGTGTCTACTAGTGAATTTCCCACTCAAAATTAATTATTTTTTAATGAGATTTTACTGGCTTATTCCCGGCAATATTCTGATTAAAACAAGACCAAACACGGTATAGTTTGGCCCATCAGTAATGTGTTGGCAGTTGTCGGAAGGCTGTACGCGTAAGTTGCCGTAGTGACTACTAGTGAATTTCCTACTCAAAATTAATTATTTTTTAATGACGTTTTACTGGCTCATTCCTGGCAATATTCTCATTAAAACAAGACCAAACACGGTATAATTTGGCCCATGAGTAACGTGTTGGCAGTTGTCGGAAAGCTGTACGCGTAAGTTGCCTTAGTGTCTACTAGTGAATTTCCTACTCAAAATTAATTATTTTTTAATGACGTTTTACTGGCTCATCCCTGGAAATATTCTCATTAAAACAAGACCAAACACTGTATAATTTGGCCCATCAGTAATGTGTTGGCAGTTGTCGGAAGGCTGTACGCGTAAGTTGCCGTAGTGTCTACTAGTGAATTTCCTAGTCAGCACTCATTATTTTTAATGAGATTTTACTCGCTTATTCCTGGCAATATTCTGATTAAAACTAGACCAAACACGGTATAGTTTGGCCCATCAGTAATGTCTTGGAAATTGTCGGAACGCTGTACGCGTAAGTTGCCGTAGTGTCTACTAGTGAATTTCCTACTCAAAATTAATTATTTTTTAATTAGATTTTACTGGCTTATTCCTGACAATATTCTGATTAAAACAAGACCAAACACGGTATAATTTGGCCCATCAGTAATGTGTTGGCAGTTGTCGGAAGGCTGTACGCGTAAGTTGCCGTAGTGTCTACTAGTGAATTTCCTACACAAAATTAATTATTTTTTATTGAGATTTTACTGGCTCATTCCTGGCAATGTTCTGATTAAAACAAGACCAAACACTGTATAATTTGGCCAATCAGTAATGCGTTGGAAATTGTCGGAAGGCTGTACGCGTAAGTTGCCGTAGTGTCTACTAGTGAATTTCCTACTCAAAATTAATTATTTTTTATTCAGATTTTACTGGCTTATTCCCGGCAATATTCTGATTAAAACAAGACCAAACACGGTATTGTTTGGCCCATCAGTAATGTCTTGGAAATTGTCGGAACGCTGTACGCGTAAGTTGCCGTAGTGTCTACTAGTGAATTTCCTACTCGAAATTAATTATTTTTTAATGAGATTTTATTGGCTTATTCCTGGCAATATTCTGATTAAAACAAGACCAAACACTGTATAATTGGCCAATCAGTAATGTGTTGGAAATTGTCGGAAGGCTGTACGCGTAAGTTGCCGTAGTGTCTACTGGTGAATTTCCTACTCAACACTCATTATTTTTAATGAGATTTTACTGGCTTATTCCTGACAATATTCTGATTCAAACAAGACCAAACACTGTATAATTTGGCCCATGAGTAACGTGTTGGCAGTTGTCGGAACGCTGTACGCGTAAGTTGCCGTGGTGTCTACTAGTGAATTTCCTACTCAAAATTAATTATTTTTTAATTAGATTTTACTGGCTTATTCCTGACAATGTTCTGATTAAAACAAGACCAAACACGGTATAATTTGGCCAATCAGTAATGCGTTGGAAATTGTCGGAAGGCTGTACGCGTAAGTTGCCGTAGTGTCTACTAGTGAATTTCCTACTCAAAATTAATTATTTTTTATTCAGATTTTACTGGCTTATTCCCGGCAATATTCTGATTAAAACAAGACCAAACACGGTATTGTTTGGCCCATCAGTAATGTCTTGGAAATTGTCGGAACGCTGTACGCGTAAGTTGCCGTAGTGTCTACTAGTGAATTTCCTACTCAAAATAATAACTTTTTAATGAGATTTTATTGGCTTATTTATGGCAATATTCCGATTAAAACAAGAACAATCACGGTATAATTTGGCCCATGAGTAATGTATTGGAAATTGTCGGAACGCTGTACGCGTAAGTTGCCGTAGTGTGTACTAGTGAATTTCCTACTCAAAATTAATTATTTTTTAATTAGATTTTACTGGCTTATTCCTGACAATATTCTGATTAAAACAAGACCAAACACGGTATAATTTGGCCCATCAGTAATGTGTTGGAAGTTGTCGGAAGGCTGTACGCGTAAGTTGCTGTAGTGTCTACTAGTGAATTTCCTACACAAAATTAATTATTTTTTATTGAGATTTTACTGGCTCATTCCTGGCAATGTTCTGATTAAAACAAGACCAAACACTGTATAATTTGGCCAGTCAGTAATGCGTTGGAAATTGTCGGAAGGCTGTACGCGTAAGTTGCCGTAGCGTCTACTAGTGAATTTCCTACTCAACACTCATTATTTTTTAATGAGATGTTACTGGCTTATTCCCGGCAATATTCTGATTAAAACAGGACCAAACACGGTATTGTTTGGCCCATCAGTAATGTCTTGGAAATTGTCGGAACGCTGTACGCGTAAGTTGCCGTGGTGTCTACTAGTGAATTTCCTACTCAAAATTAATTATTTTTTAATGACGTTTTACTGGCTCATCACTGGAAATATTCTCATTAGAACAAGACCAAACACGGTATAGTTTGGCCCATCAGTAATGTGTTGGCAGTTGTCGGAAGGCTGTACGCGTAAGTTGCCGTAGTGACTACTAGTGAATTTCCTACTCAAAATTAATTATTTTTTATTGAGATTTCACTGGCTCATTCCTGGCAATGTTCTGATTGAAACGAGACCAAACACTGTATAATTTGGCCAATCAGTAATGCGTTGGAAATTGTCGGAAGGCTGTACGCGTAAGTTGCCGTAGTGTCTACTAGTGAATTTCCTACTCAAAATTAATTATTTTTTATTGAGATTTTACTGGCTTATTCCCGGCAATATTCTGATTAAAACAAGACCAAACACGGTATTGTTTGGCCCATCAGTAATGTCTTGGAAGCTGTCGGAACGCTGTACGCGTAAGTTGCCGTACTGACTACTAGTGAATTTCCTACTCAAAATTAATTATTTTTTAATGACGTTTTACTGGCTCATTCCTGGCAATATTCTCATTAAAACAAGACCAAACACTGTATAATTTGGCCCATGAGTAAGGTGTTGGCAGTTGTCGGAAGGCTGTACACGTAAATTGCCGTAGTGTCTACTAGTGAATTTCCTACTCAAAATTAATTATTTTTTAATTAGATTTTACTGGCTTATTCCTGACAATATTCTGATTAAAACAAGACCAAACACGGTATAATTTGGCCCATCAGTAATGTGTTGGCAGTTGTCGGAAGGCTGTACGCGTAAGTTGCCGTAGTGTCCACTAGTGAATTTCCTACTCAAAATTAATTATTTTTTAATGAGATTTTACTGGCTTATTCCCGGCAATATTCTGATTAAAACAAGACCAAACACGGTATAATTTGGCCCATCAGTAATGAGTTGGCAGTTGTCGGAAGGCTGTACGCGGAAGTTGCCGTAGTGTCTATTAGTGAATTTCCTACGCAAAATTAATTATTTTTTAATGACGTTTTACTGGCTCATTCCTGGAAATATTCTCATTAAAACAAGACCAAACACTGTATAATTTGGGCCATCAGTAATGTGTTGGCAGTTGTCGGAAGGCTGTACGCGTAAGTTGCCGTAGTGTCTACTGGTGAATTTCCTACTCAACACTCATTATTTTTAATGAGATTTTACTGGCTTATTCCTGACAATATTCTGATTCAAACAAGACCAAACACTGTATAATTTGGCCCATGAGTAACGTGTTGGCAGTTGTCGGAACGCTGTACGCGTAAGTTGCCGTGGTGTCTACTAGTGAATTTCCTACTCAAAATTAATTATTTTTTAATTAGATTTTACTGGCTTATTCCTGACAATATTCTGATTAAAACAAGACCAAACACGGTATAATTTGGCCCATCAGTAATGTGTTGGAAGTTGTCGGAAGGCTGTACGCGTAAGTTGCCGTAGTGTGTACTAGTGAATTTCCTACTCAAAATTAATTATTTTTTAATTAGATTTTACTGGCTTATTCCTGACAATATTCTGATTAAAACAAGATCAAACACGGTATAATTTGGCCCATCAGTAATGTCTTGGAAATTGTCGGAACGCTGTACGCGTAAGTTGCCGTAGTGTCTACTAGTGAATTTCCTACTCAAAATAATTACTTTTTAATGAGATTTTATTGGCTTATTTATGGCAATATTCTGATTAAAACAAGAACAATCACGGTATAATTTGGCCCATGAGTAAGGTGTTGGCAGTTGTCGGAAGGCTGTACACGTAAATTGCCGTAGTGTCTACTAGTGAATTTCCTACTCAAAATTAATTATTTTTTAATTAGATTTTACTGGCTTATTCCTGACAATATTCTGATTAAAACAAGACCAAACACGGTATAATTTGGCCCATCAGTAATGTGTTGGCAGTTGTCGGAAGGCTGTACGCGTAAGTTGCCGTAGTGTCCACTAGTGAATTTCCTACTCAAAATTAATTATTTTTTAATGAGATTTTACTGGCTTATTCCCGGCAATATTCTGATTAAAACAAGACCAAACACGGTATAATTTGGCCCATCAGTAATGTGTTGGAAGTTGTCGGAAGGCTGTACGCGTAAGTTGCTGTAGTGTCTACTAGTGAATTTCCTACACAAAATTAATTATTTTTTATTGAGATTTTACTGGCTCATTCCTGGCAATGTTCTGATTAAAACAAGACCAAACACTGTATAATTTGGCCAGTCAGTAATGCGTTGGAAATTGTCGGAAGGCTGTACGCGTAAGTTGCCGTAGCGTCTACTAGTGAATTTCCTACTCAACACTCATTATTTTTTAATGAGATGTTACTGGCTTATTCCCGGCAATATTCTGATTAAAACAGGACCAAACACGGTATTGTTTGGCCCATCAGTAATGTCTTGGAAATTGTCGGAACGCTGTACGCGTAAGTTGCCGTGGTGTCTACTAGTGAATTTCCTACTCAAAATTAATTATTTTTTAATGACGTTTTACTGGCTCATCACTGGAAATATTCTCATTAGAACAAGACCAAACACGGTATAGTTTGGCCCATCAGTAATGTGTTGGCAGTTGTCGGAAGGCTGTACGCGTAAGTTGCCGTAGTGACTACTAGTGAATTTCCTACTCAAAATTAATTATTTTTTATTGAGATTTCACTGGCTCATTCCTGGCAATGTTCTGATTGAAACAAGACCAAACACTGTATAATTTGGCCAATCAGTAATGCGTTGGAAATTGTCGGAAGGCTGTACGCGTAAGTTGCCGTAGTGTCTACTAGTGAATTTCCTACTCAAAATTAATTATTTTTTATTGAGATTTTACTGGCTTATTCCCGGCAATATTCTGATTAAAACAAGACCAAACACGGTATTGTTTGGCCCATCAGTAATGTCTTGGAAGCTGTCGGAACGCTGTACGCGTAAGTTGCCGTACTGACTACTAGTGAATTTCCTACTCAAAATTAATTATTTTTTAATGACGTTTTACTGGCTCATTCCTGGCAATATTCTCATTAAAACAAGACCAAACACTGTATAATTTGGCCCATGAGTAAGGTGTTGGCAGTTGTCGGAAGGCTGTACACGTAAATTGCCGTAGTGTCTACTAGTGAATTTCCTACTCAAAATTAATTATTTTTTAATTAGATTTTACTGGCTTATTCCTGACAATATTCTGATTAAAACAAGACCAAACACGGTATAATTTGGCCCATCAGTAATGTGTTGGCAGTTGTCGGAAGGCTGTACGCGTAAGTTGCCGTAGTGTCCACTAGTGAATTTCCTACTCAAAATTAATTATTTTTTAATGAGATTTTACTGGCTTATTCCCGGCAATATTCTGATTAAAACAAGACCAAACACGGTATAATTTGGCCCATCAGTAATGAGTTGGCAGTTGTCGGAAGGCTGTACGCGGAAGTTGCCGTAGTGTCTATTAGTGAATTTCCTACGCAAAATTAATTATTTTTTAATGACGTTTTACTGGCTCATTCCTGGAAATATTCTCATTAAAACAAGACCAAACACTGTATAATTTGGGCCATCAGTAATGTGTTGGCAGTTGTCGGAAGGCTGTACGCGTAAGTTGCCGTAGTGTCTACTGGTGAATTTCCTACTCAACACTCATTATTTTTAATGAGATTTTACTGGCTTATTCCTGACAATATTCTGATTCAAACAAGACCAAACACTGTATAATTTGGCCCATGAGTAACGTGTTGGCAGTTGTCGGAACGCTGTACGCGTAAGTTGCCGTGGTGTCTACTAGTGAATTTCCTACTCAAAATTAATTATTTTTTAATTAGATTTTACTGGCTTATTCCTGACAATATTCTGATTAAAACAAGACCAAACACGGTATAATTTGGCCCATCAGTAATGTGTTGGAAGTTGTCGGAAGGCTGTACGCGTAAGTTGCCGTAGTGTGTACTAGTGAATTTCCTACTCAAAATTAATTATTTTTTAATTAGATTTTACTGGCTTATTCCTGACAATATTCTGATTAAAACAAGATCAAACACGGTATAATTTGGCCCATCAGTAATGTCTTGGAAATTGTCGGAACGCTGTACGCGTAAGTTGCCGTAGTGTCTACTAGTGAATTTCCTACTCAAAATAATTACTTTTTAATGAGATTTTATTGGCTTATTTATGGCAATATTCTGATTAAAACAAGAACAATCACGGTATAATTTGGCCCATGAGTAAGGTGTTGGCAGTTGTCGGAAGGCTGTACACGTAAATTGCCGTAGTGTCTACTAGTGAATTTCCTACTCAAAATTAATTATTTTTTAATTAGATTTTACTGGCTTATTCCTGACAATATTCTGATTAAAACAAGACCAAACACGGTATAATTTGGCCCATGAGTAACGTGTTGGCAGTTGGCGGAACGCTGTACGAGTAAGTTGCCGTAGTGTCTACTAGTGAATTTCCCACTCAAAATTAATTATTTTTTAATGAGATTTTACTGGCTTATTCCCGGCAATATTCTGATTAAAACAAGACCAAACACGGTATAGTTTGGCCCATCAGTAATGTGTTGGCAGTTGTCGGAAGGCTGTACGTGTAAGTTGCCGTAGTGACTACTAGTGAATTTCCTACTCAAAATTAATTATTTTTTAATGACGTTTTACTGGCTCATTCCTGGCAATATTCTCATTAAAACAAGACCAAACACGGTATAATTTGGCCCATGAGTAACGTGTTGGCAGTTGTCGGAAAGCTGTACGCGTAAGTTGCCTTAGTGTCTACTAGTGAATTTCCTACTCAAAATTAATTATTTTTTATTGAGATTTTACTGGCTCATTCCTGGCAATGTTCTGATTGAAACAAGACCAAACACTGTATAATTTGGCCAATCAGTAATGCGTTGGAAATTGTCGGAAGGCTGTACGCGTAAGTTGCCGTAGTGTCTACTAATGAATTTCCTACTCAAAATTAATTATTTTTTATTGAGATTTTACTGGCTTATTCCCGGCAATATTCTGATTAAAACAAGACCAAACACGGTATTGTTTGGCCCATCAGTAATGTCTTGGAAATTGTCGGAACGCTGTACGCGTAAGTTGCCGTAGTGTCTACTAGTGAATTTCCTACTCAAAATAATTACTTTTTAATGAGATTTTATTGGCTTATTTATGGCAATATTCTGATTAAAACAAGAACAATCACGGTATAATTTGGCCCATGAGTAAGGTGTTGGCAGTTGTCGGAAGGCTGTACACGTAAATTGCCGTAGTGTCTACTAGTGAATTTCCTACTCAAAATTAATTATTTTTTAATTAGTTTTTACTGGCTTATTCCTGACAATATTCTGATTAAAACAAGACCAAACACGGTATAATTTGGCCCATCAGTAATGTGTTGGCAGTTGTCGGAAGGCTGTACGCGTAAGTTGCCGTAGTGTCCACTAGTGAATTTCCTACTCAAAATTAATTATTTTTTAATGAGATTTTACTGGCTTATTCCCGGCAATATTCTGATTAAAACAAGACCAAACACGGTATAATTTGGCCCATCAGTAATGAGTTGGCAGTTGTCGGAAGGCTGTACGCGGAAGTTGCCGTAGTGTCTATTAGTGAATTTCCTACGCAAAATTAATTATTTTTTAATGACGTTTTACTGGCTCATTCCTGGAAATATTCTCATTAAAACAAGACCAAACACTGTATAATTTGGCCCATCAGTAATGTGTTGGCAGTTGTCGGAAGGCTGTACGCGTTAGTTGCCGTAGCGTCTACTGGTGAATTTTCTACTCAACACTCATTATTTTTAATGAGATTTTACTGGCTTATTCCTGACAATATTCTGATTAAAACAAGACCAAACACGGTATAATTTGGCCCATCAGTAATGAGTTGGCAGTTGTCGGAAGGCTGTACGCGGAAGTTGCCGTAGTGTCTACTAGTGAATTTCCTACACAAAATTAATTATTTTTTATTGAGATTTTACTGGCTCATTCCTGGCAATGTTCTGATTAAAACAAGACCAAACACTGTATAATTTGGCCAATCAGTAATGCGTTGGAAATTGTCGGAAGGCTGTACGCGTAAGTTGCCGTAGCGTCTACTAGTGAATTTCCTACTCAACACTCATTATTTTTTAATGAGATTTTACTGGCTTATTCCCGGCAATATTCTGATTAAAACAGGACCAAACACGGTATTGTTTGGCCCATCAGTAATGTCTTGGAAATTGTCGGAACGCTGTACGCGTAAGTTGCCGTGGTGTCTACTAGTGAATTTACTACTCAAAATTAATTATTTTTTAATGACGTTTTACTGGCTCATCACTGGAAATATTCTCATTAAAACAAGACCAAACACTGTATAATTTGGCCCATCAGTAATGTGTTGGCAGTTGTCGGAAGGCTGTACGCGTAAGTTGCCGTAGTGTCTACTAGTGAATTTCCTAGTCAGCACTCATTATTTTTAATGAGATTTTACTCGCTTATTCCTGGCAATATTCTGATTAAAACTAGACCAAACACGGTATAGTTTGGCCCATCAGTAATGTGTTGGCAGTTGTCGGAAGGCTGTACGCGTAAGTTGCCGTAGTGACTACTAGTGAATTTCCTACTCAAAATTAATTATTTTTTATTGAGATTTCACTGGCTCATTCCTGGCAATGTTCTGATTGAAACAAGACCAAACACTGTATAATTTGGCCAATCAGTAATGCGTTGGAAATTGTCGGAAGGCTGTACGCGTAAGTTGCCGTAGTGTCTACTAGTGAATTTCCTACTCAAAATTAATTATTTTTTATTGAGATTTTACTGGCTTATTCCCGGCAATATTCTGATTAAAACAAGACCAAACACGGTATTGTTTGGCCCATCAGTAATGTCTTGGAAATTGTCGGAACGCTGTACGCGTAAGTTGCCGTAGTGTCTACTAGTGAATTTCCTACCCAAAATAATTACTTTTTAATGAGATTTTATTGGCTTATTTATGGCAATATTCTGATTAAAACAAGAACAATCACGGCATAATTTGGCCCATGAGTAAGGTGTTGGCAGTTGTCGGAAGGCTGTACACGTAAATTGCCGTAGTGTCTACTAGTGAATTTCCTACTCAAAATTAATTATTTTTTAATTAGATTTTACTGGCTTATTCCTGACAATATTCTGATTAAAACAAGACCAAACACGGTATAATTTGGCCCATCAGTAATGTGTTGGCAGTTGTCGGAAGGCTGTACGCGTAAGTTGCCGTAGTGTCCACTAGTGAATTTCCTACTCAAAATTAATTATTTTTTAATGAGATTTTACTGGCTTATTCCCGGCAATATTCTGATTAAAACAAGACCAAACACGGTATAATTTGGCCCATCAGTAATGAGTTGGCAGTTGTCGGAAGGCTGTACGCGGAAGTTGCCGTAGTGTCTATTAGTGAATTTCCTACGCAAAATTAATTATTTTTTAATGACGTTTTACTGGCTCATTCCTGGAAATATTCTCATTAAAACAAGACCAAACACTGTATAATTTGGCCCATCAGTAATGTGTTGGCAGTTGTCGGAAGGCTGTACGCGTTAGTTGCCGTAGCGTCTACTGGTGAATTTTCTACTCAACACTCATTATTTTTAATGAGATTTTACTGGCTTATTCCTGACAATATTCTGATTCATACAAGACCAAACACGGTATAATTTGGCCCATGAGTAACGTGTTGGCAGTTGTCGGAACGCTGTACGCGTAAGTTGCCGTACTGACTACTAGTGAATTTCCTACTCAAAATTAATTATTTTTTAATGACGTTTTACTGGCTCATTCCTGGCAATATTCTCATTAAAACAAGACCAAACACGGTATAATTTGGCCCATGAGTAACGTGTTGGCAGTTGTCGGAACGCTGTATGAGTAAGTTGCCGTAGTGTCTACTAGTGAATTTCCCACTCAAAATTAATTATTTTTTAATGAGATTTTACTGGCTTATTCCCGGCAATATTCTGATTAAAACAAGACCAAACACGGTATAGTTTGGCCCATCAGTAATGTGTTGGCAGTTGTCGGAAAGCTGTACGCGTAAGTTGCCTTAGTGTCTACTAGTGAATTTCCTACTCAAAATTAATTATTTTTTAATGACGTTTTACTGGCTCATCCCTGGAAATATTCTCATTAAAACAAGACCAAACACTGTATAATTTGGCCCATCAGTAATGTGTTGGCAGTTGTCGGAAGGCTGTACGCGTAAGTTGCCGTAGTGTCTACTAGTGAATTTCCTACTCAAAATTAATTATTTTTTATTCAGATTTTACTGGCTTATTCCCGGCAATATTCTGATTAAAACAAGACCAAACACGGTATTGTTTGGCCCATCAGTAATGTCTTGGAAATTGTCGGAACGCTGTACGCGTAAGTTGCCGTAGTGTCTACTAGTGAATTTCCTACTCAAAATAATTACTTTTTAATGAGATTTTATTGGCTTATTTATGGCAATATTCTGATTAAAACAAGAACAATCACGGTATAATTTGGCCCATGAGTAAGGTGTTGGCAGTTGTCGGAACGCTGTACGCGTAAGTTGCCGTAGTGTCTACTAGTGAATTTCCTACTCAAAATTAATTATTTTTTATTGAGATTTTACTGGCTTATTCCCGGCAATATTCTGATTAAAACAAGACCAAACACGGTATTGTTTGGCCCATCAGTAATGTCTTGGAAATTGTCGGAACGCTGTACGCGTAAGTTGCCGTAGTGTCTACTAGTGAATTTCCTACTCGAAATTAATTATTTTTTAATGACGTTTTACTGGCTCATTCCTGGAAATATTCTCATTAAAACAAGACCAAACACTGTATAATTTGGCCCATCAGTAATGTGTTGGCAGTTGTCGGAAGGCTGTACGCGTTAGTTGCCGTAGCGTCTACTGGTGAATTTTCTACTCAACACTCATTATTTTTAATGAGATTTTACTGGCTTATTCCTGACAATATTCTGATTCATACAAGACCAAACACGGTATAATTTGGCCCATGAGTAACGTGTTGGCAGTTGTCGGAACGCTGTACGCGTAAGTTGCCGTACTGACTACTAGTGAATTTCCTACTCAAAATTAATTATTTTTTAATGACGTTTTACTGGCTCATTCCTGGCAATATTCTCATTAAAACAAGACCAAACACGGTATAATTTGGCCCATGAGTAACGTGTTGGCAGTTGTCGGAACGCTGTATGAGTAAGTTGCCGTAGTGTCTACTAGTGAATTTCCCACTCAAAATTAATTATTTTTTAATGAGATTTTACTGGCTTATTCCCGGCAATATTCTGATTAAAACAAGACCAAACACGGTATAGTTTGGCCCATCAGTAATGTGTTGGCAGTTGTCGGAAAGCTGTACGCGTAAGTTGCCTTAGTGTCTACTAGTGAATTTCCTACTCAAAATTAATTATTTTTTAATGACGTTTTACTGGCTCATCCCTGGAAATATTCTCATTAAAACAAGACCAAACACTGTATAATTTGGCCCATCAGTAATGTGTTGGCAGTTGTCGGAAGGCTGTACGCGTAAGTTGCCGTAGTGTCTACTAGTGAATTTCCTACTCAAAATTAATTATTTTTTATTCAGATTTTACTGGCTTATTCCCGGCAATATTCTGATTAAAACAAGACCAAACACGGTATTGTTTGGCCCATCAGTAATGTCTTGGAAATTGTCGGAACGCTGTACGCGTAAGTTGCCGTAGTGTCTACTAGTGAATTTCCTACTCAAAATAATTACTTTTTAATGAGATTTTATTGGCTTATTTATGGCAATATTCTGATTAAAACAAGAACAATCACGGTATAATTTGGCCCATGAGTAAGGTGTTGGCAGTTGTCGGAACGCTGTACGCGTAAGTTGCCGTAGTGTCTACTAGTGAATTTCCTACTCAAAATTAATTATTTTTTATTGAGATTTTACTGGCTTATTCCCGGCAATATTCTGATTAAAACAAGACCAAACACGGTATTGTTTGGCCCATCAGTAATGTCTTGGAAATTGTCGGAACGCTGTACGCGTAAGTTGCCGTAGTGTCTACTAGTGAATTTCCTACTCGAAATTAATTATTTTTTAATGACGTTTTACTGGCTCATTCCTGGCAATATTCTCATTAAAACAAGACCAAACACTGTATAATTTGGGCCATCAGTAATGTCTTGGAAATTGTCGGAACGCTGTACGCGTAAGTTGCCGTAGTGTCTACTAGTGAATTTCCTACTCAAAATAATTACTTTTTAATGAGATTTTATTGGCTTATTCCTGGCAATATTCTGATTAAAACAAGACCAAACACTGTATAATTCGGCCAATCAGTAATGTGTTGGAAATTGTCGGAAGGCTGTACGCGTAAGTTGCCGTAGTGTCTACTAGTGAATTTCCTACTCAACACTCATTATTTTTTAATGAGATTTTACTGGCTTATTCCTGACAATATTCTGATTAAAACAAGACCAAACACGGTATTGTTTGGCCCATCAGTAATGTCTTGGAAGCTGTCGGAACGCTGTACGCGTAAGTTGCCGTACTGACTACTAGTGAATTTCCTACTCAAAATTAATTATTTTTTAATGACGTTTTACTGGCTCATTCCTGGCAATATTCTCATTAAAACAAGACCAAACACTGTATAATTTGGGCCATCAGTAATGTGTTGGCAGTTGTCGGAAGGCTGTACGCGTAAGTTGCCGTAGTGTCTACTGGTGAATTTCCTACTCAACACTCATTATTTTTAATGAGATTTTACTGGCTTATTCCTGACAATATTCTGATTCAAACAAGACCAAACACTGTATAATTTGGCCCATGAGTAACGTGTTGGCAGTTGTCGGAACGCTGTACGCGTAAGTTGCCGTGGTGTCTACTAGTGAATTTCCTACTCAAAATTAATTATTTTTTAATGACGTTTTACTGGCTCATCACTGGAAATATTCTCATTAAAACAAGACCAAACACTGTATAATTTGGCGCATCAGTAATGTGTTGGCAGTTGTCGGAAGGCTGTACGCGTAAGTTGCCGTAGTGTCTACTAGTGAATTTCCTACTCAAAATTAATTATTTTTTAATTAGATTTTACTGGCTTATTCCTGACAATATTCTGATTAAAACAAGACCAAACACGGTATAATTTGGCCCATCAGTAATGTGTTGGAAGTTGTCGGAAGGCTGTACGCGTAAGTTGCCGTAGTGTGTACTAGTGAATTTCCTACTCAAAATTAATTATTTTTTAATTAGATTTTACTGGCTTATTCCTGACAATATTCTGATTAAAACAAGACCAAACACGGTATAATTTGGCCCATCAGTAATGTTTTGGAAGTTGTCGGAAGGCTGTACGCGTAAGTTGCCGTAGTGTCTACTAGTGAATTTCCTACACAAAATTAATTATTTTTTATTGAGATTTTACTGGCTCATTCCTGGCAATGTTCTGATTAAAACAAGAACAATCACGGTATAATTTGGCCCATGAGTAAGGTGTTGGCAGTTGTCGGAAGGCTGTACACGTAAATTGCCGTAGTGTCTACTAGTGAATTTCCTACTCAAAATTAATTATTTTTTAATTAGATTTTACTGGCTTATTCCTGACAATATTCTGATTAAAACAAGACCAAACACGGTATAATTTGGCCCATCAGTAATGTGTTGGCAGTTCTCGGAACGCTGTACGCGTAAGTTGCCGTAGTGTCTACTAGTGAATTTACTACTCAAAATTAATTATTTTTTAATGACGTTTTACTGGCTCATCCCTGGAAATATTCTCATTAAAACAAGACCAAACACTGTATAATTTGGCCCATCAGTAATGTGTTGGCAGTTGTCGGAAGGCTGTACGCGTAAGTTGCCGTAGTGTCTACTAGTGAATTTCCTAGTCAGCACTCGTTATTTTTAATGAGATTTTACTCGCTTATTCCTGGCAATATTCTGATTAAAACTAGACCAAACACGGTATAGTTTGGCCCATCAGTAATGTGTTGGAAGTTGTCGGAACGCTGTACGCGTAAGTTGCCGTAGTGTGTACTAGTGAATTTCCTACTTAACACTCATTATTTTTTAATGAGATTTTACTGGCTTATTCCTCACAATATTCTGATTATAACAAGACCAAACACGGTATAGTGTGGTCCATCAGTAATGTCTTGGAAGTTGTCGGAACGCTGTATGCGTAAGTTGCCGCAGTGTCTACTAGTGAATTTCCTACTCAAAATTAATTATTTTTTATTGAGATTTTACTGGCTTATTCCCGGCAATATTCTGATTATAAAAAGACCAAACACGGTATAGTGTGGTCCATCAGTAATGTCTTGGAAGTTGTCGGAACGCTGTACGCGTAAGTTGCCGTAGTGTCTACTAGTGAATTTCCTACTCAAAATTAATTATTTTTTATTGAGATTTTATTGGCTTATTCCCGGCAATATTCTGATTAAAACAAGACCAAACACGGTATTGTTTGGCCCATCAGTAATGTCTTGGAAGCTGTCGGAACGCTGTACGCGTAAGTTGCCGTACTGACTACTAGTGAATTTCCTACTCAAAATTAATTATTTTTTAATGACGTTTTACTGGCTCATTCCTGGCAATATTCTCATTAAAACAAGACCAAACACTGTATAATTTGGGCCATCAGTAATGTGTTGGCAGTTGTCGGAAGGCTGTACGCGTAAGTTGCCGTAGTGTCTACTAGTGTATTTCCTAGTCAGCACTCATTATTTTTAATGAGATTTTACTCGCTTATTCCTGGCAATATTCTGATTAAAACTAGACCAAACACGGTATAGTTTGGCCCATCAGTAATGTCTTGGAAATTGTCGGAACGCTGTACGCGTAAGTTGCCGTAGTGTCTACAAGTGAATTTCCTACTCAAAATTAATTATTTTTTAATTAGATTTTACTGGCTTATTCCTGACAATATTCTGATTAAAACAAGACCAAACACGGTATAATTTGGCCCATCAGTAATGTGTTGGAAGTTGTCGGAAGGCTGTACGCGTAAGTTGCCGTAGTGTCTACTAGTGAATTTCCTACACAAAATTAATTATTTTTTATTGAGATTTTACTGGCTCATTCCTGGCAATGTTCTGATTGAAACAAGACCAAACACTGTATAATTTGGCCAATCAGTAATGCGTTGGAAATTGTCGGAAGGCTGTACGCGTAAGTTGCCGTAGTGTCTACTAGTGAATTTCCTACTCAAAATTAATTATTTTTTATTCAGATTTTACTGGCTTATTCCCGGCAATATTCTGATTAAAACAAGACCAAACACGGTATTGTTTGGCCCATCAGTAATGTCTTGGAAGCTGTCGGAACGCTGTACGCGTAAGTTGCCGTACTGACTACTAGTGAATTTCCTACTCAAAATTAATTATTTTTTAATGACGTTTTACTGGCTCATTCCTGGCAATATTCTCATTAAAACAAGACCAAACACTGTATAATTTGGCCCATCAGTAATGTGTTGGCAGTTGTCGGAAGGCTGTACGCGTAAGTTGCCGTAGTGTCTACTGGTGAATTTCCTACTCAACACTCATTATTTTTTAATGAGATTTTACTGGCTTATTCCTCACAATATTCTGATTATAACAAGACCAAACACGGTATAGTGTGGTCCATCAGTAATGTCTTGGAAGTTGTCGGAACGCTGTATGCGTAAGTTGCCGCAGTGTCTACTAGTGAATTTCCTACTCAAAATTAATTATTTTTTATTGAGATTTTACTGGCTTATTCCCGGCAATATTCTGATTAAAACAAGACCAAACACGGTATTGTTTGGCCCATCAGTAATGTGTTGGAAATTGTCGGAAGGCTGTACGCGTAAGTTGCCGTAGTGTCTACTAGTGAATTTCCTACTCAACACTCATTATTTTTTAATGAGATTTTACTGGCTTATTCCTGACAATATTCTGATTAAAACAAGACCAAACACGGTATAGTGTGGTCCATCAGTAATGTCTTGCAAGTTGTCGGAACGCTGTACGCGTAAGTTGCCGTAGTGTCTACTAGTGAATTTCCTACTCAAAATTAATTATTTTTTATTCAGATTTTACTGGCTTATTCCCGGCAATATTCTGATTAAAACAAGACCAAACACGGTATTGTTTGGCCCATCAGTAATGTCTTGGAAATTGTCGGAACGCTGTACGCGTAAGTTGCCGTACTGACTACTAGTGAATTTCCTACTCAAAATTAATTATTTTTTAATGACGTTTTACTGGCTCATTCCTGGCAATATTCTCATTAAAACAAGACCAAACACTGTATAATTTGGGCCATCAGTAATGTGTTGGCAGTTGTCGGAAGGCTGTACGCGTAAGTTGCCGTAGTGTCTACTGGTGAATTTCCTACTCAACACTCATTATTTTTAATGAGATTTTACTGGCTTATTCCTGACAATATTCTGATTAAAACAAGACCAAACACGGTATAATTTGGCCCATCAGTAATGTGTTGGAAGTTGTCGGAAGGCTGTACGCGTAAGTTGCCGTAGTGTGTACTAGTGAATTTCCTACTCAAAATTAATTATTTTTTAATTAGATTTTACTGGCTTATTCCTGACAATATTCTGATTAAAACAAGACCAAACACGGTATAATTTGGCCCATCAGTAATGTGTTGGAAGTTGTCGGAAGGCTGTACGCGTAAGTTGCCGTAGTGTCTACTAGTGAATTTCCTACACAAAATTAATTATTTTTTATTGAGATTTTACTGGCTCATTCCTGGCAATGTTCTGATTAAAACAAGAAGAATCACGGTATAATTTGGCCCATGAGTAAGGTGTTGGCAGTTGTCGGAAGGGTGTACACGTAAATTGCCGTAGTGTCTACTAGTGAATTTCCTACTCAAAATTAATTATTTTTTAATTAGATTTTACTGGCTTATTCCTGACAATATTCTGATTAAAACAAGACCAAACACGGTATAATCTGGCCCATCAGTAATGTGTTGGCAGTTGTCGGAACGCTGTACGCGTAAGTTGCCGTAGTGTCTACTAGTGAATTTCCTACTCAAAATTAATTATTTTTTAATGACGTTTTACTGGCTCATCCCTGGAAATATTCTCATTAAAACAAGACCAAACACTGTATAATTTGGCCCATCAGTAATGTGTTGGCAGTTGTCGGAAGGCTGTACGCGTAAGTTGCCGTAGTGTCTACTAGTGAATTTCCTAGTCAGCACTCGTTATTTTTAATGAGATTTTACTCGCTTATTCCTGGCAATATTCTGATTAAAACTAGACCAAACACGGTATAGTTTGGCCCATCAGTAATGTGTTGGAAGTTGTCGGAAGGCTGTACGCGTAAGTTGCCGTAGTGTCTACTAGTGAATTTCCTACTCAACACTCATTATTTTTTAATGAGATTTTACTGGCTTATTCCTCACAATATTCTGATTATAACAAGACCAAACACGGTATAGTGTGGTCCATCAGTAATGTCTTGGAAGTTGTCGGAACGCTGTATGCGTAAGTTGCCGCAGTGTCTACTAGTGAATTTCCTACTCAAAATTAATTTTTTTTTATTGAGATTTTACTGGCTTATTCCCGGCAATATTCTGATTAAAACAAGACCAAACACGGTATTGTTTGGCCCATCAGTAATGTCTTGGAAGCTGTCGGAACGCTGTACGCGTAAGTTGCCGTACTGACTACTAGTGAATTTCCTACTCAAAATTAATTATTTTTTAATGACGTTTTACTGGCTCATTCCTGGCAATATTCTCATTAAAACAAGACCAAACACTGTATAATTTGGGCCATCAGTAATGTGTTGGCAGTTGTCGGAAGGCTGTACGCGTAAGTTGCCGTAGTGTCTACTGGTGAATTTCCTACTCAACACTCATTATTTTTAATGAGATTTTACTGGCTTATTCCTGACAATATTCTGATTCAAACAAGACCAAACACTGTATAATTTGGCCCACGAGTAACGTGTTGGCAGTTGTCGGAACGCTGTACGCGTAAGTTGCCGTGGTGTCTACTAGTGAATTTCCTACTCAAAATTAATTATTTTTTAATGACGTTTTACTGGCTCATCACTGGAAATATTCTCATTAAAACAAGACCAAACACTGTATAATTTGGCCAATCAGTAATGCGTTGGAAATTGTCGGAAGGCTGTACGCGTAAGTTGCCGTAGTGTCTACTAGTGAATTTCCTACTCAAAATTAATTATTTTTTATTCAGATTTTACTGGCTTATTCCCGGCAATATTCTGATTAAAACAAGACCAAACACGGTATTGTTTGGCCCATCAGTAATGTCTTGGAAATTGTCGGAACGCTGTACGCGTAAGTTGCCGTAGTGTCTACTAGTGAATTTCCTACTCAAAATAATTACTTTTTAATGAGATTTTATTGGCTTATTTATGGCAATATTCTGATTAAAACTAGACCAACACGGTATAGTTTGGCCCATCAGTAATGTGTTGGAAATTGTCGGAAGGCTGTACGCGTAAGTTGCCGTAGTGTCTACTAGTGAATTTCCTACTCAACACTCATTATTTTTTAATGAGATTTTACTGGCTTATTCCTCACAATATTCTGATTATAACAAGACCAAACACGGTATAGTGTGGTCCATCAGTAATGTCTTGGAAGTTGTCGGAACGCTGTACGCGTAAGTTGCCGCAGTGTCTACTAGTGAATTTCCTACTCAAAATTAATTATTTTTTATTGAGATTTTACTGGCTTATTCCCGGCAATATTCTGATTAAAACAAGACCAAACACGGTATTGTTTGGCCCATCAGTAATGTGTTGGAAATTGTCGGAAGGCTGTACGCGTAAGTTGCCGTAGTGTCTACTAGTGAATTTCCTACTCAACACTCATTATTTTTTAATGAGATTTTACTGGCTTATTCCTGACAATATTCTGATTAAAACAAGACCAAACACGGTATAGTGTGGTCCATCAGTAATGTCTTGCAAGTTGTCGGAACGCTGTACGCGTAAGTTGCCGTAGTGTCTACTAGTGAATTTCCTACTCAAAATTAATTATTTTTTATTCAGATTTTACTGGCTTATTCCCGGCAATATTCTGATTAAAACAAGACCAAACACGGTATTGTTTGGCCCATCAGTAATGTCTTGGAAATTGTCGGAACGCTGTACGCGTAAGTTGCCGTACTGACTACTAGTGAATTTCCTACTCAAAATTAATTATTTTTTAATGACGTTTTACTGGCTCATTCCTGGCAATATTCTCATTAAAACAAGACCAAACACTGTATAATTTGGGCCATCAGTAATGTGTTGGCAGTTGTCGGAAGGCTGTACGCGTAAGTTGCCGTAGTGTCTACTGGTGAATTTCCTACTCAACACTCATTATTTTTAATGAGATTTTACTGGCTTATTCCTGACAATATTCTGATTAAAACAAGACCAAACACGGTATAATTTGGCCCATCAGTAATGTGTTGGAAGTTGTCGGAAGGCTGTACGCGTAAGTTGCCGTAGTGTGTACTAGTGAATTTCCTACTCAAAATTAATTATTTTTTAATTAGATTTTACTGGCTTATTCCTGACAATATTCTGATTAAAACAAGACCAAACACGGTATAATTTGGCCCATCAGTAATGTGTTGGAAGTTGTCGGAAGGCTGTACGCGTAAGTTGCCGTAGTGTCTACTAGTGAATTTCCTACACAAAATTAATTATTTTTTATTGAGATTTTACTGGCTCATTCCTGGCAATGTTCTGATTAAAACAAGAAGAATCACGGTATAATTTGGCCCATGAGTAAGGTGTTGGCAGTTGTCGGAAGGGTGTACACGTAAATTGCCGTAGTGTCTACTAGTGAATTTCCTACTCAAAATTAATTATTTTTTAATTAGATTTTACTGGCTTATTCCTGACAATATTCTGATTAAAACAAGACCAAACACGGTATAATCTGGCCCATCAGTAATGTGTTGGCAGTTGTCGGAACGCTGTACGCGTAAGTTGCCGTAGTGTCTACTAGTGAATTTCCTACTCAAAATTAATTATTTTTTAATGACGTTTTACTGGCTCATCCCTGGAAATATTCTCATTAAAACAAGACCAAACACTGTATAATTTGGCCCATCAGTAATGTGTTGGCAGTTGTCGGAAGGCTGTACGCGTAAGTTGCCGTAGTGTCTACTAGTGAATTTCCTAGTCAGCACTCGTTATTTTTAATGAGATTTTACTCGCTTATTCCTGGCAATATTCTGATTAAAACTAGACCAAACACGGTATAGTTTGGCCCATCAGTAATGTGTTGGAAGTTGTCGGAAGGCTGTACGCGTAAGTTGCCGTAGTGTCTACTAGTGAATTTCCTACTCAACACTCATTATTTTTTAATGAGATTTTACTGGCTTATTCCTCACAATATTCTGATTATAACAAGACCAAACACGGTATAGTGTGGTCCATCAGTAATGTCTTGGAAGTTGTCGGAACGCTGTATGCGTAAGTTGCCGCAGTGTCTACTAGTGAATTTCCTACTCAAAATTAATTTTTTTTTATTGAGATTTTACTGGCTTATTCCCGGCAATATTCTGATTAAAACAAGACCAAACACGGTATTGTTTGGCCCATCAGTAATGTCTTGGAAGCTGTCGGAACGCTGTACGCGTAAGTTGCCGTACTGACTACTAGTGAATTTCCTACTCAAAATTAATTATTTTTTAATGACGTTTTACTGGCTCATTCCTGGCAATATTCTCATTAAAACAAGACCAAACACTGTATAATTTGGGCCATCAGTAATGTGTTGGCAGTTGTCGGAAGGCTGTACGCGTAAGTTGCCGTAGTGTCTACTGGTGAATTTCCTACTCAACACTCATTATTTTTAATGATATTTTACTGGCTTATTCCTGACAATATTCTGATTCAAACAAGACCAAACACTGTATAATTTGGCCCACGAGTAACGTGTTGGCAGTTGTCGGAACGCTGTACGCGTAAGTTGCCGTGGTGTCTACTAGTGAATTTCCTACTCAAAATTAATTATTTTTTAATGACGTTTTACTGGCTCATCACTGGAAATATTCTCATTAAAACAAGACCAAACACTGTATAATTTGGCCAATCAGTAATGCGTTGGAAATTGTCGGAAGGCTGTACGCGTAAGTTGCCGTAGTGTCTACTAGTGAATTTCCTACTCAAAATTAATTATTTTTTATTCAGATTTTACTGGCTTATTCCCGGCAATATTCTGATTAAAACAAGACCAAACACGGTATTGTTTGGCCCATCAGTAATGTCTTGGAAATTGTCGGAACGCTGTACGCGTAAGTTGCCGTAGTGTCTACTAGTGAATTTCCTACTCAAAATAATTACTTTTTAATGAGATTTTATTGGCTTATTTATGGCAATATTCTGATTAAAACTAGACCAAACACGGTATAGTTTGGCCCATCAGTAATGTGTTGGAAATTGTCGGAAGGCTGTACGCGTAAGTTGCCGTAGTGTCTACTAGTGAATTTCCTACTCAACACTCATTATTTTTTAATGAGATTTTACTGGCTTATTCCTCACAATATTCTGATTATAACAAGACCAAACACGGTATAGTGTGGTCCATCAGTAATGTCTTGGAAGTTGTCGGAACGCTGTACGCGTAAGTTGCCGTAGTGTCTACTAGTGAATTTCCTACTCAAAATTAATTATTTTTTATTGAGATTTTACTGGCTTATTCCCGGCAATATTCTGATTAAAACAAGACCAAACACGGTATTGTTTGGCCCATCAGTAATGTCTTGGAAGCTGTCGGAACGCTGTACGCGTAAGTTGCCGTACTGACTACTAGTGAATTTCCTACTCAAAATTAATTATTTTTTAATGACGTTTTACTGGCTCATTCCTGGCAATATTCTCATTAAAACAAGACCAAACACTGTATAATTTGGCCCATCAGTAATGTGTTGGCAGTTGTCGGAAGGCTGTACGCGTAAGTTGCCGTAGTGTCTACTGGTGAATTTCCTACTCAACACTCATTATTTTTTAATGAGATTTTACTGGCTTATTCCTCACAATATTCTGATTATAACAAGACCAAACACGGTATAGTGTGGTCCATCAGTAATGTCTTGGAAGTTGTCGGAACGCTGTATGCGTAAGTTGCCGCAGTGTCTACTAGTGAATTTCCTACTCAAAATTAATTATTTTTTATTGAGATTTTACTGGCTTATTCCCGGCAATATTCTGATTAAAACAAGACCAAACACGGTATTGTTTGGCCCATCAGTAATGTCTTGGAAGCTGTCGGAACGCTGTACGCGTAAGTTGCCGTACTGACTACTAGTGAATTTCCTACTCAAAATTAATTATTTTTTAATGACGTTTTACTGGCTCATTCCTGGCAATATTCTCATTAAAACAAGACCAAACACTGTATAATTTGGGCCATCAGTAATGTGTTGGCAGTTGTCGGAAGGCTGTACGCGTAAGTTGCCGTAGTGTCTACTGGTGAATTTCCTACTCAACACTCATTATTTTTAATGAGATTTTACTGGCTTATTCCTGACAATATTCTGATTCAAACAAGACCAAACACTGTATAATTTGGCCCACGAGTAACGTGTTGGCAGTTGTCGGAACGCTGTACGCATAAGTTGCCGTAGTGTCTACTAGTGAATTTCCTACTCAAAATTAATTATTTTTTATTGAGATTTTACTGGCTTATTCCCGGCAATATTCTGATTAAAACAAGACCAAACACGGTATTGTTTGGCCCATCAGTAATGTCTTGGAAGCTGTCGGAACGCTGTACGCGTAAGTTGCCGTACCTGACTACTAGTGAATTTCCTACTCAAAATTAATTATTTTTTAATGACGTTTTACTGGCTCATTCCTGGCAATATTCTCATTAAAACAAGACCAAACACTGTATAATTTGGCCCATCAGTATTGTGTTGGCAGTTGTCGGAAGCTGTACGCGTAAGTTGCCGTAGTGTCTACTGGTGAATTTCCTACTCAACACTCATTATTTTTAATGAGATTTTACTGGCTTATTCCTGACAATATTCTGATTCAAACAAGACCAAACACTGTATAATTTGGCCCATGAGTAACGTGTTGGCAGTTGTCGGAACGCTGTACGCGTAAGTTGCCGTAGTGTCTACTAGTGAATTTCCTACTCAAAATTAATTATTTTTTAATGACGTTTTACTGGCTCATCACTGGAAATATTCTCATTAAAACAAGACCAAACACTATAATTTGGCCCATCAGTAATGTGTTGGCAGTTGTCGGAAGGCTGTACGCGTAAGTTGCCGTAGTGTCTACTGGTGAATTTCCTACTCAACACTCATTATTTTTAATGAGATTTTACTGGCTTATTCCTGACAATATTCTGATTCAAACAAGACCAAACACTGTATAATTTGGCCCATGAGTAACGTGTTGGCAGTTGTCGGAACGCTGTACGCGTAAGTTGCCGTAGTGTCTACTAGTGAATTTCCTACTCAAAATTAATTATTTTTTAATGACGTTTTACTGGCTCATCACTGGAAATATTCTCATTAAAACAAGACCAAACACTGTATAATTTGGCCCATCAGTAATGTGTTGGCAGTTGTCGGAAGGCTGTACGCGTAAGGTGCCGTAGTGTCTACTAGTGAATTTCCTAGTCAGCACTCATTATTTTTAATGAGATTTTACTCGCTTATTCCTGGCAATATTCTGATTAAAACTAGACCAAACACGGTATAGTTTGGCCCATCAGTAATGTCTTGGAAATTGTCGGAACGCTGTACGCGTAAGTTGCCGTAGTGTGTACTAGTGAATTTCCTACTCAAAATTAATTATTTTTTAATTAGATTTTACTGGCTTATTCCTCACAATATTCTGATTATAACAAGACCAAACACTGTATAATTTGGCCAATCAGTAATGCGTTGGAAATTGTCGGAAGGCTGTACGCGTAAGTTGCCGTAGTGTCTACTAGTGAATTTCGTACTCAACACTCATTATTTTTTAATGAGATTTTACTGGCTTATTCCTCACAATATTCTGATTATAACAAGACCAAACACGGTATAGTGTGGTCCATCAGTAATGTCTTGGAAGTTGTCGGAACGCTGTATGCGTAAGTTGCCGCAGTGTCTACTAGTGAATTTCCTACTCAAAATTAATTATTTTTTATTGAGATTTTACTGGCTTATTCCCGGCAATATTCTGATTAAAACAAGACCAAACACGGTATTGTTTGGCCCATCAGTAATGTCTTGGAAGCTGTCGGAACGCTGTACGCGTAAGTTGCCGTACTGACTACTAGTGAATTTCCTACTCAAAATTAATTATTTTTTAATGACGTTTTACTGGCTCATTCCTGGCAATATTCTCATTAAAACAAGACCAAACACTGTATAATTTGGGCCATCAGTAATGTGTTGGCAGTTGTCGGAAGGCTGTACGCGTAAGTTGCCGTAGTGTCTACTGGTGAATTTCCTACTCAACACTCATTATTTTTAATGAGATTTTACTGGCTTATTCCTGACAATATTCTGATTCAAACAAGACCAAACACTGTATAATTTGGCCCACGAGTAACGTGTTGGCAGTTGTCGGAACGCTGTACGCGTAAGTTGCCGTGGTGTCTACTAGTGAATTTCCTACTCAAAATTAATTATTTTTTAATGACGTTTTACTGGCTCATCACTGGAAATATTCTCATTAAAACAAGACCAAACACTGTATAATTTGGCCCATCAGTAATGTGTTGGCAGTTGTCGGAAGGCTGTACGCGTAAGTTGCCGTAGTGTCTACTAGTGAATTTCCTAGTCAGCACTCATTATTTTTAATGAGATTTTACTCGCTTATTCCTGGCAATATTCTGATTAAAACTAGACCAAACACGGTATAGTTTGGCCCATCAGTAATGTCTTGGAAATTGTCGGAACGCTGTACGCGTAAGTTGCCGTAGTGTGTACTAGTGAATTTCCAACTCAAAATTAATTATTTTTTAATTAGATTTTACTGGCTTATTCCTCACAATATTCTGATTATAGCAAGACCAAACACTGTATAATTTGGCCAATCAGTAATGCGTTGGAAATTGTCGGAAGGCTGTACGCGTAAGTTGCCGTAGTGTCTACTAGTGAATTTCCTACTCAACACTCATTATTTTTTAATGAGATTTTACTGGCTTATTCCTCACAATATTCTGATTATAACAAGACCAAACACGGTATAGTGTGGTCCATCAGTAATGTCTTGGAAGTTGTCGGAACGCTGTACGCGTAAGTTGCCGTAGTGTCTACTAGTGAATTTCCTACTCAAAATAATTACTTTTTAATGAGATTTTATTGGCTTATTTATGGCAATATTCTGATTAAAACAAGAACAAACACGGTATAATTTGGCCCATGAGTAAGGTATTGGCAGTTGTCGGAAGGCTGTACACGTAAATTGCCGTAGTGTCTACTAGTGAATTTCCTACTCAAAATTAATTATTTTTTAATTAGATTTTACTGGCTTATTCCGGACAATATTCTGATTAAAACAAGACCAAACACGGTATAATTTGGCCCATCAGTAATGTGTTGGCAGTTGTCGGAAGGCTGTACGCGTAAGTTGCCGTAGTGTCCACTAGTGAATTTCCTACTCAAAATTAATTATTTTTTAATGAGATTTTACTGGCTTATACCCGGCAATATTCTCATTAAAACAAGACCAAACACGGTATAGTTTGGCCCATCAGTAATGTGTTGGCAGTTGTCGGAAGGCTGTACGCGTAAGTTGCCGTAGTTACTACTAGTGAATTTCCTACTCAAAATTAATTATTTTTCAATGAGATTTTACTGGCTTATTCCCGGCAATATTCTGATTAAAACAAGACCAAACACGGTATAATTTGGCCCATCAGTAATGTGTTGGCTGTTGTCGGAAGGCTGTACGCGGAAGTTGCCGTAGTGTCTATTAGTGAATTTCCTACGCAAAATTAATTATTTTTTAATGACGTTTTACTGGCTCATTCCTGGAAATATTCTCATTAAAACAAGACCAAACACTGTATAATTTGTCCCATCAGTAATGTGTTGGCAGTTGTCGGAATGCTGTACGCGTTAGTTGCCGTAGCGTCTACTGGTGAATTTCCTACTCAACACTCATTATTTTTAATGAGATTTTACTGGCTTATTCCTGACAATATTCTGATTCATACAAGACCAAACACGGTATAATTTGGCCCATGAGTAACGTGTTGGCAGTTGTCGGAAGGCTGTACGCGGAAGTTGCTGTAGTGTCTATTAGTGAATTTCCTACACAAAATTAATTATTTTTTATTGAGATTTTACTGGCTCATTCCTGGCAATGTTCTGATTAAAACAAGACCAAACACTGTATAATTTGGCCAATCAGTAATGCGTTGGAAATTGTCGGAAGGCTGTACGCGTAAGTTGCCGTAGTGTCTACTAGTGAATTTCCTAGTCAGCACTCATTATTTTTAATGAGATTTTACTCGCTTATTCCTGGCAATATTCTGATTAAAACTAGACCAAACACGGTATAGTTTGGCCCATCAGTAATGTCTTGGAAATTGTCGGAACGCTGTACGCGTAAGTTGCCGTAGTGTGTACTAGTGAATTTCCGACTCAAAATTAATTATTTTTTAATTAGATTTTACTGGCTTATTCCTCACAATATTCTGATTATAGCAAGACCAAACACTGTATAATTTGGCCAATCAGTAATGCGTTGGAAATTGTCGGAAGGCTGTACGCGTAAGTTGCCGTAGTGTCTACTAGTGAATTTCCTACTCAAAATTAATTATTTTTTAATGACGTTTTACTGGCTCATCACTGGAAATATTCTCATTAAAACAAGACCAAACACTGTATAATTTGGCCCATCAGTAATGTGTTGGCAGTTGTCGGAAGGCTGTACGCGTAAGTTGCCGTAGTGTCTACTAGTGAATTTCCTACTCAACACTCATTATTTTTTAATGAGATTTTACTGGCTTATTCCTCACAATATTCTGATTATAACAAGACCAAACACGGTATAGTGTGGTCCATCAGTAATGTCTTGGAAGTTGTCGGAACGCTGTATGCGTAAGTTGCCGCAGTGTCTACTAGTGAATTTCCTACTCAAAATTAATTTTTTTTTATTGAGATTTTACTGGCTTATTCCCGGCAATATTCTGATTAAAACAAGACCAAACACGGTATTGTTTGGCCCATCAGTAATGTCTTGGAAGCTGTCGGAACGCTGTACGCGTAAGTTGCCGTACTGACTACTAGTGAATTTCCTACTCAAAATTAATTATTTTTTAATGACGTTTTACTGGCTCATTCCTGGCAATATTCTCATTAAAACAAGACCAAACACTGTATAATTTGGGCCATCAGTAATGTGTTGGCAGTTGTCGGAAGGCTGTACGCGTAAGTTGCCGTAGTGTCTACTGGTGAATTTCCTACTCAACACTCATTATTTTTAATGAGATTTTACTGGCTTATTCCTGACAATATTCTGATTCAAACAAGACCAAACACTGTATAATTTGGCCCACGAGTAACGTGTTGGCAGTTGTCGGAACGCTGTACGCGTAAGTTGCCGTGGTGTCTACTAGTGAATTTCCTACTCAAAATTAATTATTTTTTAATGACGTTTTACTGGCTCATCACTGGAAATATTCTCATTAAAACAAGACCAAACACTGTATAATTTGGCCAATCAGTAATGCGTTGGAAATTGTCGGAAGGCTGTACGCGTAAGTTGCCGTAGTGTCTACTAGTGAATTTCCTACTCAAAATTAATTATTTTTTATTCAGATTTTACTGGCTTATTCCCGGCAATATTCTGATTAAAACAAGACCAAACACGGTATTGTTTGGCCCATCAGTAATGTCTTGGAAATTGTCGGAACGCTGTACGCGTAAGTTGCCGTAGTGTCTACTAGTGAATTTCCTACTCAAAATAATTACTTTTTAATGAGATTTTATTGGCTTATTTATGGCAATATTCTGATTAAAACTAGACCAAACACGGTATAGTTTGGCCCATCAGTAATGTGTTGGAAATTGTCGGAAGGCTGTACGCGTAAGTTGCCGTAGTGTCTACTAGTGAATTTCCTACTCAACACTCATTATTTTTTAATGAGATTTTACTGGCTTATTCCTCACAATATTCTGATTATAACAAGACCAAACACGGTATAGTGTGGTCCATCAGTAATGTCTTGGAAGTTGTCGGAACGCTGTACGCGTAAGTTGCCGTAGTGTCTACTAGTGAATTTCCTACTCAAAATTAATTATTTTTTATTGAGATTTTACTGGCTTATTCCCGGCAATATTCTGATTAAAACAAGACCAAACACGGTATTGTTTGGCCCATCAGTAATGTCTTGGAAGCTGTCGGAACGCTGTACGCGTAAGTTGCCGTACTGACTACTAGTGAATTTCCTACTCAAAATTAATTATTTTTTAATGACGTTTTACTGGCTCATTCCTGGCAATATTCTCATTAAAACAAGACCAAACACTGTATAATTTGGCCCATCAGTAATGTGTTGGCAGTTGTCGGAAGGCTGTACGCGTAAGTTGCCGTAGTGTCTACTGGTGAATTTCCTACTCAACACTCATTATTTTTTAATGAGATTTTACTGGCTTATTCCTCACAATATTCTGATTATAACAAGACCAAACACGGTATAGTGTGGTCCATCAGTAATGTCTTGGAAGTTGTCGGAACGCTGTATGCGTAAGTTGCCGCAGTGTCTACTAGTGAATTTCCTACTCAAAATTAATTATTTTTTATTGAGATTTTACTGGCTTATTCCCGGCAATATTCTGATTAAAACAAGACCAAACACGGTATTGTTTGGCCCATCAGTAATGTCTTGGAAGCTGTCGGAACGCTGTACGCGTAAGTTGCCGTACTGACTACTAGTGAATTTCCTACTCAAAATTAATTATTTTTTAATGACGTTTTACTGGCTCATTCCTGGCAATATTCTCATTAAAACAAGACCAAACACTGTATAATTTGGGCCATCAGTAATGTGTTGGCAGTTGTCGGAAGGCTGTACGCGTAAGTTGCCGTAGTGTCTACTGGTGAATTTCCTACTCAACACTCATTATTTTTAATGAGATTTTACTGGCTTATTCCTGACAATATTCTGATTCAAACAAGACCAAACACTGTATAATTTGGCCCACGAGTAACGTGTTGGCAGTTGTCGGAACGCTGTACGCGTAAGTTGCCGTAGTGTCTACTAGTGAATTTCCTACTCAAAATTAATTATTTTTTAATGACGTTTTACTGGCTCATCACTGGAAATATTCTCATTAAAACAAGACCAAACACTATAATTTGGCCCATCAGTAATGTGTTGGCAGTTGTCGGAACGCTGTACGCGTAAGTTGCCGTAGTGTCTACTAGTGAATTTCCTACTCAAAATTAATTATTTTTTAATGACGTTTTACTGGCTCATCCCTGGAAATATTCTCATTAAAACAAGACCAAACACTGTATAATTTGGCCCATGAGTAACGTGTTGGCAGTTGTCGGAACGCTGTACGCGTAAGTTGCCGTAGTGTCTACTAGTGAATTTCCTACTCAAAATTAATTATTTTTTAATGACGTTTTACTGGCTCATCACTGGAAATATTCTCATTAAAACAAGACCAAACACTGTATAATTTGGCCCATCAGTAATGTGTTGGCAGTTGTCGGAAGGCTGTACGCGTAAGGTGCCGTAGTGTCTACTAGTGAATTTCCTAGTCAGCACTCATTATTTTTAATGAGATTTTACTCGCTTATTCCTGGCAATATTCTGATTAAAACTAGACCAAACACGGTATAGTTTGGCCCATCAGTAATGTCTTGGAAATTGTCGGAACGCTGTACGCGTAAGTTGCCGTAGTGTGTACTAGTGAATTTCCTACTCAAAATTAATTATTTTTTAATTAGATTTTACTGGCTTATACCCGGCAATATTCTCATTAAAACAAGACCAAACACTGTATAATTTGGCCCATCAGTAATGTGTTGGCAGTTGTCGGAAGGCTGTACGCGTAAGTTGCCGTAGTGTCTACTAGTGAATTTCCTACTCAAAATTAATTATTTTTTATTGAGATTTTACTGGCTTATTCCCGGCAATATTCTGATTAAAACAAGACCAAACACGGTATTGTTTGGCCCATCAGTAATGTCTTGGAAGCTGTCGGAACGCTGTACGCGTAAGTTGCCGTACTGACTACTAGTGAATTTCCTACTCAAAATTAATTATTTTTTAATGACGTTTTACTGGCTCATTCCTGGCAATATTCTCATTAAAACAAGACCAAACACTGTATAATTTGGGCCATCAGTAATGTGTTGGCAGTTGTCGGAAGGCTGTACGCGTAAGTTGCCGTAGTGTCTACTGGTGAATTTCCTACTCAACACTCATTATTTTTAATGAGATTTTACTGGCTTATTCCTGACAATATTCTGATTCAAACAAGACCAAACACTGTATAATTTGGCCCACGAGTAACGTGTTGGCAGTTGTCGGAACGCTGTACGCGTAAGTTGCCGTGGTGTCTACTAGTGAATTTCCTACTCAAAATTAATTATTTTTTAATGACGTTTTACTGGCTCATCACTGGAAATATTCTCATTAAAACAAGACCAAACACTGTATAATTTGGCCCATCAGTAATGTGTTGGCAGTTGTCGGAAGGCTGTACGCGTAAGTTGCCGTAGTGTCTACTAGTGAATTTCCTAGTCAGCACTCATTATTTTTAATGAGATTTTACTCGCTTATTCCTGGCAATATTCTGATTAAAACTAGACCAAACACGGTATAGTTTGGCCCATCAGTAATGTCTTGGAAATTGTCGGAACGCTGTACGCGTAAGTTGCCGTAGTGTGTACTAGTGAATTTCCAACTCAAAATTAATTATTTTTTAATTAGATTTTACTGGCTTATTCCTCACTATATTCTGATTATAGCAAGACCAAACACTGTATAATTTGGCCAATCAGTAATGCGTTGGAAATTGTCGGAAGGCTGTACGCGTAAGTTGCCGTAGTGTCTACTAGTGAATTTCCTACTCAACACTCATTATTTTTTAATGAGATTTTACTGGCTTATTCCTCACAATATTCTGATTATAACAAGACCAAACACGGTATAGTGTGGTCCATCAGTAATGTCTTGGAAGTTGTCGGAACGCTGTACGCGTAAGTTGCCGTAGTGTCTACTAGTGAATTTCCTACTCAAAATTAATTATTTTTTATTGAGATTTTACTGGCTTATTCCCGGCAATATTCTGATTAAAACAAGACCAAACACGGTATTGTTTGGCCCATCAGTAATGTCTTGGAAGCTGTCGGAACGCTGTACGCGTAAGTTGCCGTGCTGACTACTAGTGAATTTCCTACTCAAAATTAATTATTTTTTAATGACGTTTTACTGGCTCATTCCTGGCAATATTCTCATTAAAACAAGACCAAACACTGTATAATTTGGCCCATCAGTAATGTGTTGGCAGTTGTCGGAACGCTGTACGCGTAAGTTGCCGTAGTGTCTACTAGTGAATTTCCTACTCAAAATAATTACTTTTTAATGAGATTTTATTGGCTTATTTATGGCAATATTCTGATTAAAACTAGACCAAACACGGTATAGTTTGGCCCATCAGTAATGTGTTGGAAATTGTCGGAAGGCTGTACGCGTAAGTTGCCGTAGTGTCTACTAGTGAATTTCCTACTCAACACTCATTATTTTTTAATGAGATTTTACTGGCTTATTCCTCACAATATTCTGATTATAACAAGACCAAACACGGTATAGTGTGGTCCATCAGTAATGTCTTGGAAGTTGTCGGAACGCTGTACGCGTAAGTTGCCGTAGTGTCTACTAGTGAATTTCCTACTCAAAATTAATTATTTTTTATTGAGATTTTACTGGCTTATTCCCGGCAATATTCTGATTAAAACAAGACCAAACACGGTATTGTTTGGCCCATCAGTAATGTCTTGGAAGCTGTCGGAACGCTGTACGCGTAAGTTGCCATACTGACTACTAGTGAATTTCCTACTCAAAATTAATTATTTTTTAATGACGTTTTACTGGCTCATTCCTGGCAATATTCTCATTAAAACAAGACCAAACACTGTATAATTTGGCCCATCAGTAATGTGTTGGCAGTTGTCGGAAGGCTGTACGCGTAAGTTGCCGTAGTGTCTACTGGTGAATTTCCTACTCAACACTCATTATTTTTTAATGAGATTTTACTGGCTTATTCCTCACAATATTCTGATTATAACAAGACCAAACACGGTATAGTGTGGTCCATCAGTAATGTCTTGGAAGTTGTCGGAACGCTGTATGCGTAAGTTGCCGCAGTGTCTACTAGTGAATTTCCTACTCAAAATTAATTATTTTTTATTGAGATTTTACTGGCTTATTCCCGGCAATATTCTGATTAAAACAAGACCAAACACGGTATTGTTTGGCCCATCAGTAATGTCTTGGAAGCTGTCGGAACGCTGTACGCGTAAGTTGCCGTACTGACTACTAGTGAATTTCCTACTCAAAATTAATTATTTTTTAATGACGTTTTACTGGCTCATTCCTGGCAATATTCTCATTAAAACAAGACCAAACACTGTATAATTTGGGCCATCAGTAATGTGTTGGCAGTTGTCGGAAGGCTGTACGCGTAAGTTGCCGTAGTGTCTACTGGTGAATTTCCTACTCAACACTCATTATTTTTAATGAGATTTTACTGGCTTATTCCTGACAATATTCTGATTCAAACAAGACCAAACACTGTATAATTTGGCCCACGAGTAACGTGTTGGCAGTTGTCGGAACGCTGTACGCGTAAGTTGCCGTAGTGTCTACTAGTGAATTTCCTACTCAAAATTAATTATTTTTTAATGACGTTTTACTGGCTCATCACTGGAAATATTCTCATTAAAACAAGACCAAACACTATAATTTGGCCCATCAGTAATGTGTTGGCAGTTGTCGGAACGCTGTACGCGTAAGTTGCCGTAGTGTCTACTAGTGAATTTCCTACTCAAAATTAATTATTTTTTATTGAGATTTTACTGGCTTATTCCCGGCAATATTCTGATTAAAACAAGACCAAACACGGTATTGTTTGGCCCATCAGTAATGTCTTGGAAGCTGTCGGAACGCTGTACGCGTAAGTTGCCGTACTGACTACTAGTGAATTTCCTACTCAAAATTAATTATTTTTTAATGACGTTTTACTGGCTCATTCC
This sequence comes from Lasioglossum villosulum, assembly GCA_963971365.1. Lineage (NCBI taxonomy): Eukaryota > Metazoa > Arthropoda > Insecta > Hymenoptera > Halictidae > Lasioglossum > Lasioglossum villosulum. The sequence goes on from OZ020495.1 coordinate 31,127,552, forward strand.
TGGCAATATTCTCATTAAAACAAGACCAAACACTGTATAATTTGGGCCATCAGTAATGTGTTGGCAGTTGTCGGAAGGCTGTACGCGTAAGTTGCCGTAGTGTCTACTGGTGAATTTCCTACTCAACACTCATTATTTTTAATGAGATTTTACTGGCTTATTCCTGACAATATTCTGATTCAAACAAGACCAAACACTGTATAATTTGGCCCACGAGTAACGTGTTGGCAGTTGTCGGAACGCTGTACGCGTAAGTTGCCGTGGTGTCTACTAGTGAATTTCCTACTCAAAATTAATTATTTTTTAATGACGTTTTACTGGCTCATCACTGGAAATATTCTCATTAAAACAAGACCAAACACTGTATAATTTGGCCCATCAGTAATGTGTTGGCAGTTGTCGGAAGGCTGTACGCGTAAGTTGCCGTAGTGTCTACTAGTGAATTTCCTAGTCAGCACTCATTATTTTTAATGAGATTTTACTCGCTTATTCCTGGCAATATTCTGATTAAAACTAGACCAAACACGGTATAGTTTGGCCCATCAGTAATGTCTTGGAAATTGTCGGAACGCTGTACGCGTAAGTTGCCGTAGTGTGTACTAGTGAATTTCCAACTCAAAATTAATTATTTTTTAATTAGATTTTACTGGCTTATTCCTCACTATATTCTGATTATAGCAAGACCAAACACTGTATAATTTGGCCAATCAGTAATGCGTTGGAAATTGTCGGAAGGCTGTACGCGTAAGTTGCCGTAGTGTCTACTAGTGAATTTCCTACTCAACACTCATTATTTTTTAATGAGATTTTACTGGCTTATTCCTCACAATATTCTGATTATAACAAGACCAAACACGGTATAGTGTGGTCCATCAGTAATGTCTTGGAAGTTGTCGGAACGCTGTACGCGTAAGTTGCCGTAGTGTCTACTAGTGAATTTCCTACTCAAAATTAATTATTTTTTATTGAGATTTTACTGGCTTATTCCCGGCAATATTCTGATTAAAACAAGACCAAACACGGTATTGTTTGGCCCATCAGTAATGTCTTGGAAGCTGTCGGAACGCTGTACGCGTAAGTTGCCGTGCTGACTACTAGTGAATTTCCTACTCAAAATTAATTATTTTTTAATGACGTTTTACTGGCTCATTCCTGGCAATATTCTCATTAAAACAAGACCAAACACTGTATAATTTGGCCCATCAGTAATGTGTTGGCAGTTGTCGGAAGGCTGTACGCGTAAGTTGCCGTAGTGTCTACTGGTGAATTTCCTACTCAACACTCATTATTTTTAATGAGATTTTACTGACTTATTCCTGACAATATTCTGATTCAAACAAGACCAAACACTGTATAATTTGGCCCATGAGTAACGTGTTGGCAGTTGTCGGAACGCTGTACGCGTAAGTTGCCGTAGTGTCTACTAGTGAATTTCCTACACAAAATTAATTATTTTTTATTGAGATTTTACTGGCTTATTCCCGGCAATATTCTGATTAAAACAAGACCAAACACGGTATTGTTTGGCCCATCAGTAATGTCTTGGAAATTGTCGGAACGCTGTACGCGTAAGTTGCCGTAGTGTCTACTAGTGAATTTCCTACTCAAAATAATTACTTTTTAATGAGATTTTATTGGCTTATTTATGGCAATATTCTGATTAAAACAAGAACAAACACGGTATAATTTGGCCCATGAGTAAGGTATTGGCAGTTGTCGGAAGGCTGTACACGTAAATTGCCGTAGTGTCTACTAGTGAATTTCCTACTCAAAATTAATTATTTTTTAATTAGATTTTACTGGCTTATTCCGGACAATATTCTGATTAAAACAAGACCAAACACGGTATAATTTGGCCCATCAGTAATGTGTTGGCAGTTGTCGGAAGGCTGTACGCGTAAGTTGCCGTAGTGTCCACTAGTGAATTTCCTACTCAAAATTAATTATTTTTTAATGAGATTTTACTGGCTTATACCCGGCAATATTCTCATTAAAACAAGACCAAACACGGTATAGTTTGGCCCATCAGTAATGTGTTGGCAGTTGTCGGAAGGCTGTACGCGTAAGTTGCCGTAGTTACTACTAGTGAATTTCCTACTCAAAATTAATTATTTTTCAATGAGATTTTACTGGCTTATTCCCGGCAATATTCTGATTAAAACAAGACCAAACACGGTATAATTTGGCCCATCAGTAATGTGTTGGCTGTTGTCGGAAGGCTGTACGCGGAAGTTGCCGTAGTGTCTATTAGTGAATTTCCTACGCAAAATTAATTATTTTTTAATGACGTTTTACTGGCTCATTCCTGGAAATATTCTCATTAAAACAAGACCAAACACTGTATAATTTGTCCCATCAGTAATGTGTTGGCAGTTGTCGGAAGGCTGTACGCGTTAGTTGCCGTAGCGTCTACTGGTGAATTTCCTACTCAACACTCATTATTTTTAATGAGATTTTACTGGCTTATTCCTGACAATATTCTGATTCATACAAGACCAAACACGGTATAATTTGGCCCATGAGTAACGTGTTGGCAGTTGTCGGAAGGCTGTACGCGGAAGTTGCTGTAGTGTCTATTAGTGAATTTCCTACACAAAATTAATTATTTTTTATTGAGATTTTACTGGCTCATTCCTGGCAATGTTCTGATTAAAACAAGACCAAACACTGTATAATTTGGCCAATCAGTAATGCGTTGGAAATTGTCGGAAGGCTGTACGCGTAAGTTGCCGTAGTGTCTACTAGTGAATTTCCTACTCAAAATTAATTATTTTTTATTGAGATTTTACTGGCTTATTCCCGGCAATATTCTGATTAAAACAAGACCAAACACGGTATTGTTTGGCCCATCAGTAATGTCTTGGAAATTGTCGGAACGCTGTACGCGTAAGTTGCCGTAGTGTCTACTAGTGAATTTCCTACTCAAAATAATTACTTTTTAATGAGATTTTATTGGCTTATTTATGGCAATATTCTGATTAAAACAAGAACAATCACGGTATAATTTGGCCCATGAGTAAGGTGTTGGCAGTTGTCGGAAGGCTGTACACGTAAATTGCCGTAGTGTCTACTAGTGAATTTCCTACTCAAAATTAATTATTTTTTAATTAGATTTTACTGGCTTATTCCTGACAATATTCTGATTAAAACAATACCAAACACGGTATAATTTGGCCCATCAGTAATGTGTTGGCAGTTGTCGGAACGCTGTACACGTAAGTTGCCGTAGTGTCTACTAGTGAATTTCCTACTCAAAATTAATTATTTTTTAATGACGTTTTACTGGCTCATCCCTGGAAATATTCTCATTAAAACAAGACCAAACACTGTATAATTTGGCCCATCAGTAATGTGTTGGCAGTTGTCGGAAGGCTGTACGCGTAAGTTGCCGTAGTGTCTACTAGTGAATTTCCTAGTCAGCACTCATTATTTTTAATGAGATTTTACTCGCTTATTCCTGGCAATATTCTGATTAAAACTAGACCAAACACGGTATAGTTTGGCCCATCAGTAATGTATTGGAAATTGTCGGAACGTTGTACGCGTAAGTTGCCGTAGTGTCTACTAGTGAATTTCCAACACAAAATTAATTATTTTTTATTGAGATTTTACTGGCTCATTCCTGGCAATGTTCTGATTAAAACAAGACCAAACACTGTATAATTTGGCCAATCAGTAATGCGTTGGAAATTGTCGGAAGGCTGTACGCGTAAGTTGCCGTAGTGTCTACTAGTGAATTTCCTACTCAACACTCATTATTTTTTAATGAGATTTTACTGGCTTATTCCTCACAATATTCTGATTATAACAAGACCAAACACGGTATAGTGTGGTCCATCAGTAATGTCTTGGAAGTTGTAGGAACGCTGTACGCGTAAGTTGCCGTAGTGTCTACTAGTGAATTTCCTACACAAAATTAATTATTTTTTATTGAGATTTTACTGGCTTATTCCCGGCAATATTCTGATTAAAACAAGACCAAACACGGTATTGTTAGGCCCATCAGTAATGTCTTGGAAATTGTCGGAACGCTGTACGCGTAAGTTGCCGTAGTGTCTACTAGTGAATTTCCTACTCAAAATAATTACTTTTTAATGAGATTTTATTGGCTTATTTATGGCAATATTCTGATTAAAACAAGAACAAACACGGTATAATTTGGCCCATGAGTAAGGTGTTGGCAGTTGTCGGAAGGCTGTACACGTAAATTGCCGTAGTGTCTACTAGTGAATTTCCTACTCAAAATTAATTATTTTTTAATTAGATTTTACTGGCTTATTCCGGACAATATTCTGATTAAAACAAGACCAAACACGGTATAATTTGGCCCATCAGTAATGTGTTGGCAGTTGTCGGAAGGCTGTACGCGTAAGTTGCCGTAGTGTCTACTAGTGAATTTCCTACTCAAAATTAATTATTTTTTATTGAGATTTTACTGGCTTATTCCCGGCAATATTCTGATTAAAACAAGACCAAACACGGTATTGTTTGGCCCATCAGTAATGTCTTGGAAATTGTCGGAACGCTGTACGCGTAAGTTGCCGTAGTGTCTACTAGTGAATTTCCTACTCAAAATAATTACTTTTTAATGAGATTTTACTGGCTTATACCCGGCAATATTCTCATTAAAACAAGACCAAACACGGTATAGTTTGGCCCATCAGTAATGTGTTGGCAGTTGTCGGAAGGCTGTACGCGTAAGTTGCCGTAGTTACTACTAGTGAATTTCCTACTCAAAATTAATTATTTTTCAATGAGATTTTACTGGCTTATTCCCGGCAATATTCTGATTAAAACAAGACCAAACACGGTATAATTTGGCCCATCAGTAATGTGTTGGCTGTTGTCGGAAGGCTGTACGCGGAAGTTGCCGTAGTGTCTATTAGTGAATTTCCTACGCAAAATTAATTATTTTTTAATGACGTTTTACTGGCTCATTCCTGGAAATATTCTCATTAAAACAAGACCAAACACGGTATAGTTTGGCCCATCAGTAATGTGTTGGCAGTTGTCGGAAGGCTGTACGCGTTAGTTGCCGTAGCGTCTACTGGTGAATTTCCTACTCAACACTCATTATTTTTAATGAGATTTTACTGGCTTATTCCTGACAATATTCTGATTCATACAAGACCAAACACGGTATAATTTGGCCCATGAGTAACGTGTTGGCAGTTGTCGGAAGGCTGTACGCGGAAGTTGCTGTAGTGTCTATTAGTGAATTTCCTACACAAAATTAATTATTTTTTATTGAGATTTTACTGGCTCATTCCTGGCAATGTTCTGATTAAAACAAGACCAAACACTGTATAATTTGGCCAATCAGTAATGCGTTGGAAATTGTCGGAAGGCTGTACGCGTAAGTTGCCGTAGTGTCTACTAGTGAATTTCCTACTCAAAATTAATTATTTTTTATTGAGATTTTACTGGCTTATTCCCGGCAATATTCTGATTAAAACAAGACCAAACACGGTATTGTTTGGCCCATCAGTAATGTCTTGGAAATTGTCGGAACGCTGTACGCGTAAGTTGCCGTAGTGTCTACTAGTGAATTTCCTACTCAAAATAATTACTTTTTAATGAGATTTTATTGGCTTATTTATGGCAATATTCTGATTAAAACAAGAACAATCACGGTATAATTTGGCCCATGAGTAAGGTGTTGGCAGTTGTCGGAAGGCTGTACACGTAAATTGCCGTAGTGTCTACTAGTGAATTTCCTACTCAAAATTAATTATTTTTTAATTAGATTTTACTGGCTTATTCCTGACAATATTCTGATTAAAACAATACCAAACACGGTATAATTTGGCCCATCAGTAATGTGTTGGCAGTTGTCGGAACGCTGTACGCGTAAGTTGCCGTAGTGTCTACTAGTGAATTTCCTACTCAAAATTAATTATTTTTTAATGACGTTTTACTGGCCCATCCCTGGAAATATTCTCATTAAAACAAGACCAAACACTGTATAATTTGGCCCATCAGTAATGTGTTGGCAGTTGTCGGAAGGCTGTACGCGTAAGTTGCCGTAGTGTCTACTAGTGAATTTCCTAGTCAGCACTCATTATTTTTAATGAGATTTTACTCGCTTATTCCTGGCAATATTCTGATTAAAACTAGACCAAACACGGTATAGTTTGGCCCATCAGTAATGTATTGGAAATTGTCGGAACGTTGTACGCGTAAGTTGCCGTAGTGTCTACTAGTGAATTTCCAACACAAAATTAATTATTTTTTATTGAGATTTTACTGGCTCATTCCTGGCAATGTTCTGATTAAAACAAGACCAAACACTGTATAATTTGGCCAATCAGTAATGCGTTGGAAATTGTCGGAAGGCTGTACGCGTAAGTTGCCGTAGTGTCTACTAGTGAATTTCCTACTCAACACTCATTATTTTTTAATGAGATTTTACTGGCTTATTCCTCACAATATTCTGATTATAACAAGACCAAACACGGTATAGTGTGGTCCATCAGTAATGTCTTGGAAGTTGTAGGAACGCTGTACGCGTAAGTTGCCGTAGTGTCTACTAGTGAATTTCCTAGTCAGCACTCATTATTTTTAATGAGATTTTACTCGCTTATTCCTGGCAATATTCTGATTAAAACTAGACCAAACACGGTATAGTTTGGCCCATCAGTAATGTCTTGGAAATTGTCGGAACGCTGTACGCGTAAGTTGCCGTAGTGTGTACTAGTGAATTTCCAACTCAAAATTAATTATTTTTTAATTAGATTTTACTGGCTTATTCCTCACTATATTCTGATTATAGCAAGACCAAACACTGTATAATTTGGCCAATCAGTAATGCGTTGGAAATTGTCGGAAGGCTGTACGCGTAAGTTGCCGTAGTGTCTACTAGTGAATTTCCTACTCAACACTCATTATTTTTTAATGAGATTTTACTGGCTTATTCCTCACAATATTCTGATTATAACAAGACCAAACACGGTATAGTGTGGTCCATCAGTAATGTCTTGGAAGTTGTCGGAACGCTGTACGCGTAAGTTGCCGTAGTGTCTACTAGTGAATTTCCTACTCAAAATTAATTATTTTTTATTGAGATTTTACTGGCTTATTCCCGGCAATATTCTGATTAAAACAAGACCAAACACGGTATTGTTTGGCCCATCAGTAATGTCTTGGAAGCTGTCGGAACGCTGTACGCGTAAGTTGCCGTGCTGACTACTAGTGAATTTCCTACTCAAAATTAATTATTTTTTAATGACGTTTTACTGGCTCATTCCTGGCAATATTCTCATTAAAACAAGACCAAACACTGTATAATTTGGCCCATCAGTAATGTGTTGGCAGTTGTCGGAAGGCTGTACGCGTAAGTTGCCGTAGTGTCTACTGGTGAATTTCCTACTCAACACTCATTATTTTTAATGAGATTTTACTGACTTATTCCTGACAATATTCTGATTCAAACAAGACCAAACACTGTATAATTTGGCCCATGAGTAACGTGTTGGCAGTTGTCGGAACGCTGTACGCGTAAGTTGCCGTAGTGTCTACTAGTGAATTTCCTACACAAAATTAATTATTTTTTATTGAGATTTTACTGGCTTATTCCCGGCAATATTCTGATTAAAACAAGACCAAACACGGTATTGTTTGGCCCATCAGTAATGTCTTGGAAATTGTCGGAACGCTGTACGCGTAAGTTGCCGTAGTGTCTACTAGTGAATTTCCTACCCAAAATAATTACTTTTTAATGAGATTTTATTGGCTTATTTATGGCAATATTCTGATTAAAACAAGAACAATCACGGCATAATTTGGCCCATGAGTAAGGTGTTGGCAGTTGTCGGAAGGCTGTACACGTAAATTGCCGTAGTGTCTACTAGTGAATTTCCTACTCAAAATTAATTATTTTTTAATTAGATTTTACTGGCTTATTCCTGACAATATTCTGATTAAAACAAGAACAAACACGGTATAATTTGGCCCATGAGTAAGGTATTGGCAGTTGTCGGAAGGCTGTACACGTAAATTGCCGTAGTGTCTACTAGTGAATTTCCTACTCAAAATTAATTATTTTTTAATGACGTTTTACTGGCTCATCACTGGAAATATTCTCATTAAAACAAGACCAAACACTGTATAATTTGGCCAATCAGTAATGCGTTGGAAATTGTCGGAAGGCTGTACGCGTAAGTTGCCGTAGTGTCTACTAGTGAATTTCCTACTCAAAATTAATTATTTTTTATTCAGATTTTACTGGCTTATTCCCGGCAATATTCTGATTAAAACAAGACCAAACACGGTATTGTTTGGCCCATCAGTAATGTCTTGGAAATTGTCGGAACGCTGTACGCGTAAGTTGCCGTAGTGTCTACTAGTGAATTTCCTACTCAAAATAATTACTTTTTAATGAGATTTTATTGGCTTATTTATGGCAATATTCTGATTAAAACTAGACCAAACACGGTATAGTTTGGCCCATCAGTAATGTGTTGGAAATTGTCGGAAGGCTGTACGCGTAAGTTGCCGTAGTGTCTACTAGTGAATTTCCTACTCAACACTCATTATTTTTTAATGAGATTTTACTGGCTTATTCCTCACAATATTCTGATTATAACAAGACCAAACACGGTATAGTGTGGTCCATCAGTAATGTCTTGGAAGTTGTCGGAACGCTGTACGCGTAAGTTGCCGTAGTGTCTACTAGTGAATTTCCTACTCAAAATTAATTATTTTTTAATTAGATTTTACTGTCTTATTCCGGACAATATTCTGATTAAAACAAGACCAAACACGGTATAATTTGGCCCATCAGTAATGTGTTGGCAGTTGTCGGAAGGCTGTACGCGTAAGTTGCCGTAGTGTCCACTAGTGAATTTCCTACTCAAAATTAATTATTTTTTAATGAGATTTTACTGGCTTATACCCGGCAATATTCTCATTAAAACAAGACCAAACACGGTATAGTTTGGCCCATCAGTAATGTGTTGGCAGTTGTCGGAAGGCTGTACGCGTAAGTTGCCGTAGTTACTACTAGTGAATTTCCTACTCAAAATTAATTATTTTTCAATGAGATTTTACTGGCTTATTCCCGGCAATATTCTGATTAAAACAAGACCAAACACGGTATAATTTGGCCCATCAGTAATGTGTTGGCTGTTGTCGGAAGGCTGTACGCGGAAGTTGCCGTAGTGTCTATTAGTGAATTTCCTACGCAAAATTAATTATTTTTTAATGACGTTTTACTGGCTCATTCCTGGAAATATTCTCATTAAAACAAGACCAAACACTGTATAATTTGTCCCATCAGTAATGTGTTGGCAGTTGTCGGAAGGCTGTACGCGTTAGTTGCCGTAGCGTCTACTGGTGAATTTCCTACTCAACACTCATTATTTTTAATGAGATTTTACTGGCTTATTCCTGACAATATTCTGATTCATACAAGACCAAACACGGTATAATTTGGCCCATGAGTAACGTGTTGGCAGTTGTCGGAAGGCTGTACGCGGAAGTTGCTGTAGTGTCTATTAGTGAATTTCCTACACAAAATTAATTATTTTTTATTGAGATTTTACTGGCTCATTCCTGGCAATGTTCTGATTAAAACAAGACCAAACACTGTATAATTTGGCCAATCAGTAATGCGTTGGAAATTGTCGGAAGGCTGTACGCGTAAGTTGCCGTAGTGTCTACTAGTGAATTTCCTACTCAAAATTAATTATTTTTTATTGAGATTTTACTGGCTTATTCCCGGCAATATTCTGATTAAAACAAGACCAAACACGGTATTGTTTGGCCCATCAGTAATGTCTTGGAAATTGTCGGAACGCTGTACGCGTAAGTTGCCGTAGTGTCTACTAGTGAATTTCCTACTCAAAATAATTACTTTTTAATGAGATTTTATTGGCTTATTTATGGCAATATTCTGATTAAAACAAGAACAATCACGGTATAATTTGGCCCATGAGTAAGGTGTTGGCAGTTGTCGGAAGGCTGTACACGTAAATTGCCGTAGTGTCTACTAGTGAATTTCCTACTCAAAATTAATTATTTTTTAATTAGATTTTACTGGCTTATTCCTGACAATATTCTGATTAAAACAATACCAAACACGGTATAATTTGGCCCATCAGTAATGTGTTGGCAGTTGTCGGAACGCTGTACACGTAAGTTGCCGTAGTGTCTACTAGTGAATTTCCTACTCAAAATTAATTATTTTTTAATGACGTTTTACTGGCTCATCCCTGGAAATATTCTCATTAAAACAAGACCAAACACTGTATAATTTGGCCCATCAGTAATGTGTTGGCAGTTGTCGGAAGGCTGTACGCGTAAGTTGCCGTAGTGTCTACTAGTGAATTTCCTAGTCAGCACTCATTATTTTTAATGAGATTTTACTCGCTTATTCCTGGCAATATTCTGATTAAAACTAGACCAAACACGGTATAGTTTGGCCCATCAGTAATGTATTGGATGTTGTTAGGTATTGAGCGTGATTGTATATTAATTGTGAACAGAATATAGAGATATTTATTGACTAGGTGTTTACAGGTAGAGCTACGGATTACGTCTGAGAGAATAGAGACGTGTGTCACAGATAGAATTACATGTGTTACTGCAGATAGCCGTGGGTCTGCTTTACCGACATTAAATAGAGAAATTATAGTTATCAATAGAGCGCGTATTTAGTGAGTCAATGCTCAACACTTCCTCTTAACTATAAGTTCTCTACAATTGTTACAAAAGAAAAGAATTAGCAATTATATCTTACATACTAGGTTAGTTTTACATTGTTCAAATTTTACACTACTGAGCGGTTTTGTTAACAAGTCTGCAAGTTGTTTGTTAGTAGGACAGTATTCTAAATTTATTGTGCCGTCATTATACTTTTCGTTAATAAAATGAAATCTCACATCTATGTGTTTACTTCTTTTATGTATTGTGCCGTTTTTAATTAAACTTAGCGCGCTCTGATTATCAATAAGTAGTTTAGCTTTTACCGTTTTATTAGTTAAAGTTTCTAATACGCCCTTTAAGTATATTAATTCTCTACAGCATTCCGCTGCTGCTATATATTCAGATTCTGTTGTGGATAGAGCTACAATCGGTTGTTTGCGTGAACACCAGCTGATTGGACCATTTCCATATAATATAATATAGCCGGTGGTGCTTTTCCTTGTTACTGTATCTCCTGCAAAATCTGAGTCACTGTAACCAATTAGCTCGTCCATCTGATCTGCGTTGTTTCTGGAATATTGTATTCCAATATCTTTGGTTCCCTGTAGGTATCTGAGAATACGTTTTATGTTACATATATTTTGATTAGACGGATTTTCTACAAATCTACTGACATAATTGACTGCGAAAGCAATGTCTGGTCGCGTTTTCGTAGTTAAATACTGTAAACTACCCGCTAGTTCTCTGTAGGGAAAACTATTGTTTAATGTTATATTTTCAGAATCTTTATCGGCGTTCATACTTACAATAGGCGTTGATACACTCTTTGCATTATCCATACCATAATCTTTCAACAGCTTTTCAACGTAGTTAGTTTGATCTAGTTTTAAGATGTTGTTTTTCAACGTTACTCTTACACCTAAAAAACTTTCAAAAGAGTTATAAAATTTTACATCAAATTCTGCAGCTAATTTTTCTTTAATCAAGTTCAGATCTTTCATGTCTTTACCAAATACTATACCATCATCTACGTACAGTGCTAGAATCATAGCTCCCTTTTTGGATTTAAATATGCAAGGATCTGATGGAATTGTTTCAAGATCATTTTGTTTTAGAAAGGTTTTAAAGTGTTGATTCCATTTGATTGGCGCTTGTTTAAGCCCGTAAATGGCCTTTTTAAGTTTGTATACTTTACTTGCATTTTTAAATCCTTCTGGGAGTTTTACGTATGTTTCCTCATCTAAACATCCATATAGGAAAGCTGTTTTTATATCGAATTTTAGTATGTAATAATCTTCTTGGACTGACAAGGCCATTAATAGTCTAAAAACATTTGAATGTAATACGGGACTATATGTTTCGTTATAGTCTATGCCTTTCTCCTGTTCGAATCCTCTAGCTACTAGACGCGCTTTGTATCTTCCATCCTCTTTTATTTTGAAGACCCATCTCGTAGACAAGACTTTTTTATTCTTTATTTGATCAGGATCAACCTCGATCCATGTTTCATTCTTCATAAGTGAATTTTTTTCTTCTTCAATTGCTGCTTTCCATTCTTCGGAGTTTTCTCCAGTGATTGCTTCCTTGTATGACAGGTGTACATAATAATTTCCATATCTGTCTGGAATATTTCTATTTCTTACGCTTTTTCTTCTTGGTTCTTCCTCTGTTTCTACTGGTGTTTCATTTTCTTCCGTTTCCTGTGTGTCAGATGTTTCTTCTATCTCGTGCATGATTGGTGTGTCTATTTCTTCACAATTTTCCGTATCAATTATTATTTTCGTTGTTTTACTTTCTTCTATTGTTTCTCCTTCAGTTTTACAGGTATTATCAAATATTACATCTCTTGCTATTATTATTTTTCTTTTACTTCCATCCCATAGGCGATATCCATTAGTTGAATATCCTACCATGGTATATTTTTTACTTCTGTTGTCTAATTTCCTTAGATATCCAAGTTCCTTGGCATAAGCGTCGCAACCAAAGATTTGTAAATTTCTAATATCAGGTTTTTTATTTAACCAATTTTCTGCTGGCGTTTTGTCGCTCGCAGTCGTAGGACTTCTATTTAGTAGATATACAGCCGTACGAGCTGCCTCTCCCCACATTGTTTTACTTATTTTTGCGTCGAATAGCAGAGCTCTTACCTTTTCCAGAATAGTGCGGTTTAGCCTTTCTGCTTTGCCATTGAGTTGTGGTGAATATGGTACTGTGAAATCTAAAATAGTTCCGTTATTTTTGCACCAATCTTGTAGATCTCTATTGGCATATTCTCTACCATTATCACACCTTAGTTTGACTACTTTCTTCCCCCATTTTGTTTCGCATTGTTTTACATATGATTTTACTATTTCGGAGACTTCAAATTTACCTTTCATTGGAAAAACGGCAGCAAAGTGAGTGAATTCATCGAGGAATGTTATAAGATATCTCATCCCGTCCCACGTAGTGGGTTCTATCGGACCGCATACGTCCGTATGAACGATTTCCAAAGGTTTGAGTGCTTTAGTTCTCTCTTGGTTAAACGGATTGCGAGTCTGTTTAGCCTTTATACATATATCACAAAATTCTGACTCAGTATTAAATTTAGGTGATAAATTCATACCTTTGCTTATACCCATCAGTCTTTTCATATTGGAGAAGCTCAAGTGTCCTAGTTTTCGATGCCATTGAGATACGTCCTTATTTGTTGTCAAGAGGCTCTCCATGGTATGTGTTCCTGTTATGTTTACGACGTATAGCCCGTTCTGACCTCGTGATCCTTCCAAGATTGTTGTTTCTCCTTTTCGGATTTCGACCTTGTTTTTGGTGAATAAAACTTCGCCATCATTTTGCGTTATAGAATTTACTGATAGCAATTTTCTTGTGAGTTCTGGAACTAGTATTACGTTTTTTAATATGCAGTTTTCGGTTGTAACTTCACCTATACCTTTACCTTCCATTTTTACTGATTTTTTAGCGGTGGAAATTTCGGTAATTGTTAGTTTTACATTTGTTAGTAAATCAATGTCGTTAATCATATGATTTGATGCTCCTGAGTCGACTACCCAGTCATCCTCTTTTACATTATTATTGTTAACAAAGAAACATACCTTTCCATCATCGTATCTACCTGATGAAGCAGTTCTATTTTTCCGAAAATAGCAGTCTTTCTCGGCATGGTTGGTCTTCTTGCAGATATTGCACCTGTGGTTGTTTTTGGAGTAATCTGCTGTATTTGTTGTATATCGGCCTCTGTTGCTGTCTTTGTGATAATTACGTTCTGCTGATTCCTTCTTACAATACTTTGCTATATGGTTAAAACCGTTACACTTGTAGCATTTTCTAACTGAAGATTTAAAGGCTACGTTTTCTTGTACAGGTTCTTCCAGTTTTAATCGATTTTCTTCAAGCTGTAATCTAGCTATAAGGTTAGTTAACGTCTTTTCTTCTAACGCGGTAGAATCCCAAGCGCTAGCAAAATGTTTGTATTGAGTAGGTAATGTAGATAATATTTTTGTAATTAGCATCGTATCGTCTATTGTTTGATTTAATGAATTTAGTCTATGAGATAGATTTTCAAGAGTACTCACATGTGTTGCTATGTCGCAATCTTTTGCGAAGGAATAGTTAAAAAATTCTTGGAGTAATACGCACTTCTTTTGTTCCGTATCCTTCCCGTATATCGATGTTAATTTGTCCAGCATTTCACTTGAGGTTTTACAGTTTAAAATATGCATTTGCATTTTTCTATCGACAGACAGCACTATCGCCTTTTGTACTTTTGCATCAAGGAGTTCCCATTCTTTCTTCTTATTTTCAGACCAGCCTGTCTCAGGCACAGTTTTTCCGATAAGGATATCGTACGCATTGATCGATTTTACCAGGATTGTTAGTTGAAAGTTCCAGAGTTGAAAGTTTGTTTCATCTTTTAATTTTTCAATTTGTTCAATTTCACTTCTATGACCGTTACACGTCGCCATTTTTCCTTTGTCTTACATGCACGTTTTATCAAGATGGCCTGGACGCCCGCCACGTGCAGATTTTACGAATTTTTAATTTTTGTTTTACTTCGACTCACTCAGTTCCACGTTTCACACCCACTGATTTTACTTTAATTAAGATTTTTTAAAACAACTGGGCCCATAACCTGTTGTTAGGTATTGAGCGTGATTGTATATTAATTGTGAACAGAATATAGAGATATTTATTGACTAGGTGTTTACAGGTAGAGCTACGGATTACGTCTGAGAGAATAGAGACGTGTGTCACAGATAGAATTACATGTGTTACTGCAGATAGCCGTGGGTCTGCTTTACCGACATTAAATAGAGAAATTATAGTTATCAATAGAGCGCGTATTTAGTGAGTCAATGCTCAACATTGGAAATTGTCGGAACGTTGTACGCGTAAGTTGCCGTAGTGTCTACTAGTGAATTTCCAACACAAAATTAATTATTTTTTATTGAGATTTTACTGGCTCATTCCTGGCAATGTTCTGATTAAAACAAGACCAAACACTGTATAATTTGGCCAATCAGTAATGCGTTGGAAATTGTCGGAAGGCTGTACGCGTAAGTTGCCGTAGTGTCTACTAGTGAATTTCCTACTCAACACTCATTATTTTTTAATGAGATTTTACTGGCTTATTCCTCACAATATTCTGATTATAACAAGACCAAACACGGTATAGTGTGGTCCATCAGTAATGTCTTGGAAGTTGTAGGAACGCTGTACGCGTAAGTTGCCGTAGTGTCTACTAGTGAATTTCCTACACAAAATTAATTATTTTTTATTGAGATTTTACTGGCTTATTCCCGGCAATATTCTGATTAAAACAAGACCAAACACGGTATTGTTAGGCCCATCAGTAATGTCTTGGAAATTGTCGGAACGCTGTACGCGTAAGTTGCCGTAGTGTCTACTAGTGAATTTCCTACTCAAAATAATTACTTTTTAATGAGATTTTATTGGCTTATTTATGGCAATATTCTGATTAAAACAAGAACAAACACGGTATAATTTGGCCCATGAGTAAGGTGTTGGCAGTTGTCGGAAGGCTGTACACGTAAATTGCCGTAGTGTCTACTAGTGAATTTCCTACTCAAAATTAATTATTTTTTAATTAGATTTTACTGGCTTATTCCGGACAATATTCTGATTAAAACAAGACCAAACACGGTATAATTTGGCCCATCAGTAATGTGTTGGCAGTTGTCGGAAGGCTGTACGCGTAAGTTGCCGTAGTGTCTACTAGTGAATTTCCTACTCAAAATTAATTATTTTTTATTGAGATTTTACTGGCTTATTCCCGGCAATATTCTGATTAAAACAAGACCAAACACGGTATTGTTTGGCCCATCAGTAATGTCTTGGAAATTGTCGGAACGCTGTACGCGTAAGTTGCCGTAGTGTCTACTAGTGAATTTCCTACTCAAAATAATTACTTTTTAATGAGATTTTACTGGCTTATACCCGGCAATATTCTCATTAAAACAAGACCAAACACGGTATAGTTTGGCCCATCAGTAATGTGTTGGCAGTTGTCGGAAGGCTGTACGCGTAAGTTGCCGTAGTTACTACTAGTGAATTTCCTACTCAAAATTAATTATTTTTCAATGAGATTTTACTGGCTTATTCCCGGCAATATTCTGATTAAAACAAGACCAAACACGGTATAATTTGGCCCATCAGTAATGTGTTGGCTGTTGTCGGAAGGCTGTACGCGGAAGTTGCCGTAGTGTCTATTAGTGAATTTCCTACGCAAAATTAATTATTTTTTAATGACGTTTTACTGGCTCATTCCTGGAAATATTCTCATTAAAACAAGACCAAACACGGTATAGTTTGGCCCATCAGTAATGTGTTGGCAGTTGTCGGAAGGCTGTACGCGTTAGTTGCCGTAGCGTCTACTGGTGAATTTCCTACTCAACACTCATTATTTTTAATGAGATTTTACTGGCTTATTCCTGACAATATTCTGATTCATACAAGACCAAACACGGTATAATTTGGCCCATGAGTAACGTGTTGGCAGTTGTCGGAAGGCTGTACGCGGAAGTTGCTGTAGTGTCTATTAGTGAATTTCCTACACAAAATTAATTATTTTTTATTGAGATTTTACTGGCTCATTCCTGGCAATGTTCTGATTAAAACAAGACCAAACACTGTATAATTTGGCCAATCAGTAATGCGTTGGAAATTGTCGGAAGGCTGTACGCGTAAGTTGCCGTAGTGTCTACTAGTGAATTTCCTACTCAAAATTAATTATTTTTTATTGAGATTTTACTGGCTTATTCCCGGCAATATTCTGATTAAAACAAGACCAAACACGGTATTGTTTGGCCCATCAGTAATGTCTTGGAAATTGTCGGAACGCTGTACGCGTAAGTTGCCGTAGTGTCTACTAGTGAATTTCCTACTCAAAATAATTACTTTTTAATGAGATTTTATTGGCTTATTTATGGCAATATTCTGATTAAAACAAGAACAATCACGGTATAATTTGGCCCATGAGTAAGGTGTTGGCAGTTGTCGGAAGGCTGTACACGTAAATTGCCGTAGTGTCTACTAGTGAATTTCCTACTCAAAATTAATTATTTTTTAATTAGATTTTACTGGCTTATTCCTGACAATATTCTGATTAAAACAATACCAAACACGGTATAATTTGGCCCATCAGTAATGTGTTGGCAGTTGTCGGAAGGCTGTACGCGTAAGTTGCCGTAGTGTCTACTAGTGAATTTCCTACACAAAATTAATTATTTTTTATTGAGATTTTACTGGCTTATTCCCGGCAATATTCTGATTAAAACAAGACCAAACACGGTATTGTTAGGCCCATCAGTAATGTCTTGGAAATTGTCGGAACGCTGTACGCGTAAGTTGCCGTAGTGTCTACTAGTGAATTTCCTACTCAAAATAATTACTTTTTAATGAGATTTTATTGGCTTATTTATGGCAATATTCTGATTAAAACAAGAACAAACACGGTATAATTTGGCCCATGAGTAAGGTGTTGGCAGTTGTCGGAAGGCTGTACACGTAAATTGCCGTAGTGTCTACTAGTGAATTTCCTACTCAAAATTAATTATTTTTTAATTAGATTTTACTGGCTTATTCCGGACAATATTCTGATTAAAACAAGACCAAACACGGTATAATTTGGCCCATCAGTAATGTGTTGGCAGTTGTCGGAAGGCTGTACGCGTAAGTTGCCGTAGTGTCTACTAGTGAATTTCCTACTCAAAATTAATTATTTTTTATTGAGATTTTACTGGCTTATTCCCGGCAATATTCTGATTAAAACAAGACCAAACACGGTATTGTTTGGCCCATCAGTAATGTCTTGGAAATTGTCGGAACGCTGTACGCGTAAGTTGCCGTAGTGTCTACTAGTGAATTTCCTACTCAAAATAATTACTTTTTAATGAGATTTTACTGGCTTATACCCGGCAATATTCTCATTAAAACAAGACCAAACACGGTATAGTTTGGCCCATCAGTAATGTGTTGGCAGTTGTCGGAAGGCTGTACGCGTAAGTTGCCGTAGTTACTACTAGTGAATTTCCTACTCAAAATTAATTATTTTTCAATGAGATTTTACTGGCTTATTCCCGGCAATATTCTGATTAAAACAAGACCAAACACGGTATAATTTGGCCCATCAGTAATGTGTTGGCTGTTGTCGGAAGGCTGTACGCGGAAGTTGCCGTAGTGTCTATTAGTGAATTTCCTACGCAAAATTAATTATTTTTTAATGACGTTTTACTGGCTCATTCCTGGAAATATTCTCATTAAAACAAGACCAAACACGGTATAGTTTGGCCCATCAGTAATGTGTTGGCAGTTGTCGGAAGGCTGTACGCGTTAGTTGCCGTAGCGTCTACTGGTGAATTTCCTACTCAACACTCATTATTTTTAATGAGATTTTACTGGCTTATTCCTGACAATATTCTGATTCATACAAGACCAAACACGGTATAATTTGGCCCATGAGTAACGTGTTGGCAGTTGTCGGAAGGCTGTACGCGGAAGTTGCTGTAGTGTCTATTAGTGAATTTCCTACACAAAATTAATTATTTTTTATTGAGATTTTACTGGCTCATTCCTGGCAATGTTCTGATTAAAACAAGACCAAACACTGTATAATTTGGCCAATCAGTAATGCGTTGGAAATTGTCGGAAGGCTGTACGCGTAAGTTGCCGTAGTGTCTACTAGTGAATTTCCTACTCAAAATTAATTATTTTTTATTGAGATTTTACTGGCTTATTCCCGGCAATATTCTGATTAAAACAAGACCAAACACGGTATTGTTTGGCCCATCAGTAATGTCTTGGAAATTGTCGGAACGCTGTACGCGTAAGTTGCCGTAGTGTCTACTAGTGAATTTCCTACTCAAAATAATTACTTTTTAATGAGATTTTATTGGCTTATTTATGGCAATATTCTGATTAAAACAAGAACAATCACGGTATAATTTGGCCCATGAGTAAGGTGTTGGCAGTTGTCGGAAGGCTGTACACGTAAATTGCCGTAGTGTCTACTAGTGAATTTCCTACTCAAAATTAATTATTTTTTAATTAGATTTTACTGGCTTATTCCTGACAATATTCTGATTAAAACAATACCAAACACGGTATAATTTGGCCCATCAGTAATGTGTTGGCAGTTGTCGGAACGCTGTACGCGTAAGTTGCCGTAGTGTCTACTAGTGAATTTCCTACTCAAAATTAATTATTTTTTAATGACGTTTTACTGGCCCATCCCTGGAAATATTCTCATTAAAACAAGACCAAACACTGTATAATTTGGCCCATCAGTAATGTGTTGGCAGTTGTCGGAAGGCTGTACGCGTAAGTTGCCGTAGTGTCTACTAGTGAATTTCCTAGTCAGCACTCATTATTTTTAATGAGATTTTACTCGCTTATTCCTGGCAATATTCTGATTAAAACTAGACCAAACACGGCATAGTTTGGCCCATCAGTAATGTATTGGAAATTGTCGGAACGTTGTACGCGTAAGTTGCCGTAGTGTCTACTAGTGAATTTCCAACACAAAATTAATTATTTTTTATTGAGATTTTACTGGCTCATTCCTGGCAATGTTCTGATTAAAACAAGACCAAACACTGTATAATTTGGCCAATCAGTAATGCGTTGGAAATTGTCGGAAGGCTGTACGCGTAAGTTGCCGTAGTGTCTACTAGTGAATTTCCTACTCAACACTCATTATTTTTTAATGAGATTTTACTGGCTTATTCCTCACAATATTCTGATTATAACAAGACCAAACACGGTATAGTGTGGTCCATCAGTAATGTCTTGGAAGTTGTAGGAACGCTGTACGCGTAAGTTGCCGTAGTGTCTACTAGTGAATTTCCTACACAAAATTAATTATTTTTTATTGAGATTTTACTGGCTTATTCCCGGCAATATTCTGATTAAAACAAGACCAAACACGGTATTGTTAGGCCCATCAGTAATGTCTTGGAAATTGTCAGAACGCTGTACGCGTAAGTTGCCGTAGTGTCTACTAGTGAATTTCCTACTCAAAATAATTACTTTTTAATGAGATTTTATTGGCTTATTTATGGCAATATTCTGATTAAAACAAGAACAAACACGGTATAATTTGGCCCATGAGTAAGGTGTTGGCAGTTGTCGGAAGGCTGTACACGTAAATTGCCGTAGTGTCTACTAGTGAATTTCCTACTCAAAATTAATTATTTTTTAATTAGATTTTACTGGCTTATTCCGGACAATATTCTGATTAAAACAAGACCAAACACGGTATAATTTGGCCCATCAGTAATGTGTTGGCAGTTGTCGGAAGGCTGTACGCGTAAGTTGCCGTAGTGTCCACTAGTGAATTTCCTACTCAAAATTAATTATTTTTTAATGAGATTTTACTGGCTTATACCCGGCAATATTCTCATTAAAACAAGACCAAACACGGTATAGTTTGGCCCATCAGTAATGTGTTGGCAGTTGTCGGAAGGCTGTACGCGTAAGTTGCCGTAGTTACTACTAGTGAATTTCCTACTCAAAATTAATTATTTTTCAATGAGATTTTACTGGCTTATTCCCGGCAATATTCTGATTAAAACAAGACCAAACACGGTATAATTTGGCCCATCAGTAATGTGTTGGCTGTTGTCGGAAGGCTGTACGCGGAAGTTGCCGTAGTGTCTATTAGTGAATTTCCTACGCAAAATTAATTATTTTTTAATGACGTTTTACTGGCTCATTCCTGGAAATATTCTCATTAAAACAAGACCAAACACGGTATAGTTTGGCCCATCAGTAATGTGTTGGCAGTTGTCGGAAGGCTGTACGCGTTAGTTGCCGTAGCGTCTACTGGTGAATTTCCTACTCAACACTCATTATTTTTAATGAGATTTTACTGGCTTATTCCTGACAATATTCTGATTCATACAAGACCAAACACGGTATAATTTGGCCCATGAGTAACGTGTTGGCAGTTGTCGGAAGGCTGTACGCGGAAGTTGCTGTAGTGTCTATTAGTGAATTTCCTACACAAAATTAATTATTTTTTATTGAGATTTTACTGGCTCATTCCTGGCAATGTTCTGATTAAAACAAGACCAAACACTGTATAATTTGGCCAATCAGTAATGCGTTGGAAATTGTCGGAAGGCTGTACGCGTAAGTTGCCGTAGTGTCTACTAGTGAATTTCTTACTCAAAATTAATTATTTTTTATTGAGATTTTACTGGCTTATTCCCGGCAATATTCTGATTAAAACAAGACCAAACACGGTATTGTTTGGCCCATCAGTAATGTCTTGGAAATTGTCGGAACGCTGTACGCGTAAGTTGCCGTAGTGTCTACTAGTGAATTTCCTACTCAAAATAATTACTTTTTAATGAGATTTTATTGGCTTATTTATGGCAATATTCTGATTAAAACAAGAACAATCACGGTATAATTTGGCCCATGAGTAAGGTGTTGGCAGTTGTCGGAAGGCTGTACACGTAAATTGCCGTAGTGTCTACTAGTGAATTTCCTACTCAAAATTAATTATTTTTTAATTAGATTTTACTGGCTTATTCCTGACAATATTCTGATTAAAACAATACCAAACACGGTATAATTTGGCACATCAGTAATGTGTTGGCAGTTGTCGGAACGCTGTACGCGTAAGTTGCCGTAGTGTCTACTAGTGAATTTCCTACTCAAAATTAATTATTTTTTAATGACGTTTTACTGGCTCATCCCTGGAAATATTCTCATTAAAACAAGACCAAACACGGTATAGTTTGGCCCATCAGTAATGTGTTGGCAGTTGTCGGAAGGCTGTACGCGTAAGTTGCCGTACTGACTACTAGTGAATTTCCTACTCAAAATTAATTATTTTTTAATGACGTTTTACTGGCTCATTCCTGGCAATATTCTCATTAAAACAAGACCAAACACTGTATAATTTGGCCCATGAGTTACGTGTTGGCAGTTGTCGGAACGCTGTACGCGTAAGTTGCCGTGGTGTCTACTAGTGAATTTCCTACTCAAAATTAATTATTTTTTAATGACGTTTTACTGGCTCATCACTGGAAATATTCTCATTAAAACAAGACCAAACACTGTGTAATTTGGCCCATCAGTAATGTGTTGGCAGTTGTCGGAAGGCTGTACGCGTAAGTTGCCGTAGTGTCTACTAGTGAATTTCCTAGTCAGCACTCATTATTTTTAATGAGATTTTACTCGCTTATTCCTGGCAATATTCTGATTAAAACTAGACCAAACACGGTATAGTTTGGCCCATCAGTAATGTCTTGGAAATTGTCGGAACGCTGTACGCGTAAGTTGCCGTAGTGTGTACTAGTGAATTTCCTACTCAAAATTAATTATTTTTTAATTAGATTTTACTGGCTTATTCCTGACAATATTCTGATTAAAACAAGACCAAACACGGTATAATTTGGCCCATCAGTAATGTGTTGGAAGTTGTCGGAAGGCTGTACGCGTAAGTTGCCGTAGTGTCCACTAGTGAATTTCCTACACAAAATTAATTATTTTTTATTGAGATTTTACTGGCTCATTCCTGGCAATGTTCTGATTAAAACAAGACCAAACACTGTATAATTTGGCCAATCAGTAATGCGTTGGAAATTGTCGGAAGGCTGTACGCGTAAGTTGCCGTAGTGTCTACTAGTGAATTTCCTACTCAACACTCATTATTTTTTAATGAGATTTTACTGGCTTATTCCTCACAATATTCTGATTATAACAAGACCAAACACGGTATAGTGTGGTCCATCAGTAATGTCTTGGAAGTTGTCGGAACGCTGTACGCGTAAGTTGCCGTAGTGTCTACTAGTGAATTTCCTACTCAAAATTAATTATTTTTTATTGAGATTTTACTGGCTTATTCCCGGCAATATTCTGATTAAAACAAGACCAAACACGGTATTGTTTGGCCCATCAGTAATGTCTTGGAAGCTGTCGGAACGCTGTACGCGTAAGTTGCCGTACTGACTACTAGTGAATTTCCTACTCACTGGAAATATTCTCATTAAAACAAGACCAAACACTGTGTAATTTGGCCCATCAGTAATGTGTTGGCAGTTGTCGGAAGGCTGTACGCGTAAGTTGCCGTAGTGTCTACTAGTGAATTTCCTAGTCAGCACTCATTATTTTTAATGAGATTTTACTCGCTTATTCCTGGCAATATTCTGATTAAAACTAGACCAAACACGGTATAGTTTGGCCCATCAGTAATGTCTTGGAAATTGTCGGAACGCTGTACGCGTAAGTTGCCGTAGTGTGTACTAGTGAATTTCCTACTCAAAATTAATTATTTTTTAATTAGATTTTACTGGCTTATTCCTGACAATATTCTGATTAAAACAAGACCAAACACGGTATAATTTGGCCCATGAGTAAGGTGTTGGCAGTTGTCGGAAGGCTGTACACGTAAATTGCCGTAGTGTCTACTAGTGAATTTCCTACTCAAAATTAATTATTTTTTAATTAGATTTTACTGGCTTATTCCGGACAATATTCTGATTAAAACAAGACCAAACACGGTATAATTTGGCCCATCAGTAATGTGTTGGCAGTTGTCGGAAGGCTGTACGCGTAAGTTGCCGTAGTGTCCACTAGTGAATTTCCTACTCAAAATTAATTGTTTTTTAATGAGATTTTACTGGCTTATACCCGGCAATATTCTCATTAAAACAAGACCAAACACGGTATAGTTTGGCCCATCAGTAATGTGTTGGCAGTTGTCGGAAGGCTGTACGCGGAAGTTGCCGTAGTGTCTACTAGTGAATTTCCTACTCAAAATTAATTATTTTTTATTGAGATTTTACTGGCTTATTCCCGGC
This sequence comes from Lasioglossum villosulum, assembly GCA_963971365.1. NCBI lineage: Eukaryota > Metazoa > Arthropoda > Insecta > Hymenoptera > Halictidae > Lasioglossum > Lasioglossum villosulum. Next base: position 31,151,524 of record OZ020495.1, read on the forward strand.
AATATTCTGATTAAAACAAGACCAAACACGGTATTGTTTGGCCCATCAGTAATGTCTTGGAAGCTGTCGGAACGCGGTACGCGTAAGTTGCCGTACTGACTACTAGTGAATTTCCTACTCAAAATTAATTATTTTTTAATGACGTTTTACTGGCTCATTCCTGGTAATATTCTCATTAAAACAAGACCAAACACTGTATAATTTGGCCCATGAGTTACGTGTTGGCAGTTGTCGGAACGCTGTACGCGTAAGTTGCCGTGGTGTCTACTAGTGAATTTCCTACTCAAAATTAATTATTTTTTAATGACGTTTTACTGGCTCATCACTGGAAATATTCTCATTAAAACAAGACCAAACACTGTGTAATTTGGCCCATCAGTAATGTGTTGGCAGTTGTCGGAAGGCTGTACGCGTAAGTTGCCGTAGTGTCTACTAGTGAATTTCCTAGTCAGCACTCATTATTTTTAATGAGATTTTACTCGCTTATTCCTGGCAATATTCTGATTAAAACTAGACCAAACACGGTATAGTTTGGCCCATCAGTAATGTCTTGGAAATTGTCGGAACGCTGTACGCGTAAGTTGCCGTAGTGTGTACTAGTGAATTTCCTACTCAAACTTAATTATTTTTTAATTAGATTTTACTGGCTTATTCCTGACAATATTCTGATTAAAACAAGACCAAACACGGTATAATTTGGCCCATCAGTAATGTGTTGGAACTTGTCGGAAGGCTGTACGCGTAAGTTGCCGTAGTGTCTACTAGTGAATTTCCTACACAAAATTAATTATTTTTTATTGAGATTTTACTGGCTCATTCCTGGCAATGTTCTGATTAAAACAAGACCAAACACTGTATAATTTGGCCAATCAGTAATGCGTTGGAAATTTTCGGAAGGCTGTACGCGTAAGTTGCCGTAGTGTCTACTAGTGAATTTCCTACTCAACACTCATTATTTTTTAATGAGATTTTACTGGCTTATTCCTCACAATATTCTGATTATAACAAGACCAAACACGGTATAGTGTGGTCCATCAGTAATGTCTTGGAAGTTGTCGGAACGCTGTACGCGTAAGTTGCCGTAGTGTCTACTAGTGAATTTCCTACTCAAAATTAATCATTTTTTATTGAGATTTTACTGGCTTATTCCCGGCAATATTCTGATTAAAACAAGACCAAACACGGTATTGTTTGGCCCATCAGTAATGTCTTGGAAGCTGTCGGAACGCTGTACGCGTAAGTTGCCGTACTGACTACTAGTGAATTTCCTACTCAAAATTAATTATTTTTTAATGACGTTTTACTGGCTCCTTGCTGGCAATATTCTCATTAAAACAAGACGAAACACTGTATAATTTGGCCCATCAGTAATGTGTTGGCAGTTGTCGGAAGGCTGTACGCGTAAGTTGCCGTAGTGTCTACTGGTGAATTTCCTACTCAACACTCATTATTTTTAATGAGATTTTACTGGCTTATTCCTGACAATATTCTGATTCAAACAAGACCAAACACTGTATAATTTGGCCCATGAGTAACGTGTTGGCAGTTGTCGGAACGCTGTACGCGTAAGTTGCCGTAGTGTCTACTAGTGAATTTCCTACTCAAAATTAATTATTTTTTAATGAGATTTTATTGGCTTATTTATGGCAATATTCTGATTAAAACAAGAACAAACACGGTATAATTTGGCCCATGAGTAAGGTGTTGGCAGTTGTCGGAAGGCTGTACACGTAAATTGCCGTAGTGTCTACTAGTGAATTTCCTACTCAAAATTAATTATTTTTTAATTAGATTTTACTGGCTTATTCCGGACAATATTCTGATTAAAACAAGACCAAACACGGTATAATTTGGCCCATCAGTAATGTGTTGGCAGTTGTCGGAAGGCTGTACGCGTAAGTTGCCGTAGTGTCCACTAGTGAATTTCCTACTCAAAATTAATTATTTTTTAATGAGATTTTACTGGCTTATACCCGGCAATATTCTCATTAAAACAAGACCAAACACGGTATAGTTTGGCCCATCAGTAATGTGTTGGCAGTTGTCGGAAGGCTGTACGCGGAAGTTGCCGTAGTGTCTATTAGTGAATTTCCTACGCAAAATTAATTATTTTTTAATGACGTTTTACTGGCTCATTCCTGGAAATATTCTCATTAAAACAAGACCAAACACTGTATAATTTGGCCCATCAGTAATGTGTTGGCAGTTGTCGGAAGGCTGTACGCGTTAGTTGCCGTAGCGTCTACTGGTGAATTTCCTACTCAACACTCATTATTTTTAATGAGATTTTACTGGCTTATTCCTGACAATATTCTGATTCATACAAGACCAAACACGGTATAATTTGGCCCATGAGTAACGTGTTGGCAGTTGTCGGAAGGCTGTACGCGGAAGTTGCTGTAGTGTCTATTAGTGAATTTCCTACTCAGCACTCATTATTTTTTAATGAGATTTTACTCGCTTATTCCTGGCAATATTCTGATTAAAACAAGACCAAACACGGTATAATTTGGTCCATCAGTAATGTCTTGGAAGCTGTCGGAAAGCTGTACGCGTAAGTTGCCGTACTGACTACTAGTGAATTTCCTACTCAAAATTAATTATTTTTTAATGACGTTTTACTGGCTCATTCCTGGCAATATTCTCATTAAAACAAGACCAAACACTGTATAATTTGGCCCATCAGTAATGTGTTGGCAGTTGTCGGAAGGATGTACGGGTAAGTTGACCTAGTGTCCACTAGTGAATTTCCTACTCAAAATTAATTATTTTTTAATGAGATTTTACTGGCTTATACCCGGCAATATTCTCATTAAAACAAGACCAAACACGGTATAGTTTGGCCCATCAGTAATGTGTTGGCAGTTGTCGGAAGGCTGTACGCGTAAGTTGCCGTAGTGTCTACTAGTGAATTTCCTACTCAAAATTAATTATTTTTTATTGACGTTTTACTGGCTCATTCCTGGCAATATTCTCATTAAAACAAGACGAAACACTGTATAATTTGGCCCATCAGTAATGTGTTGGCAGTTGTCGGAAGGCTGTACGCGTAAGTTGCCGTAGTGTCTACTGGTGAATTTCCTACTCAACACCCATTATTTTTAATGAGATTTTACTGGCTTATTCCTGACAATATTCTGATTAAAACTAGACCAAACACGGTATAGTTTGGCCCATCAGTAATGTCTTGGAAATTGTCGGAACGCTGTACGCGTAAGTTGCCGTAGTGTCTACTAGTGAATTTCCTACTCAAAATTAATTATTTTTTAATTAGATTTTACTGGCTTATTCCTGACAATATTCTGATTAAAACAAGACCAAACACGGTATAATTTGGCCCATCAGTAATGTGTTGGAAGTTGTCGGAAGGCTGTACGCGTAAGTTGCCGTAGTGTCTACTAGTGAATTTCCTACTCAACACTCATTATTTTTTATTGAGATTTTACTGGCTCATTCCTGGCAATGTTCTGATTAAAACAAGACCAAACACTGTATAATTTGGCCCATGAGTAACGTGTTGGCAGTTGTCGGAACGCTGTACGCGTAAGTTGCCGTAGTGTCTACTAGTGAATTTCCTACTCAAAATTAATTGTTTTTTAATGAGATTTTATTGGCTTATTTATGGCAATATTCTGATTAAAACAAGAACAAACACGGTATAATTTGGCCCATGAGTAAGGTGTTGGCAGTTGTCGGAAGGCTGTACACGTAAATTGCCGTAGTGTCTACTAGTGAATTTCCTACTCAAAATTAATTATTTTTTAATTAGATTTTACTGGCTTATTCCGGACAATATTCTGATTAAAACAAGACCAAACACGGTATAATTTGGCCCATCAGTAATGTGTTGGCAGTTGTCGGAAGGCTGTACGCGTAAGTTGCCGTAGTGTCCACTAGTGAATTTCCTACTCAAAATTAATTATTTTTTAATGAGATTTTACTGGCTTATACCCGGCAATATTCTCATTAAAACAAGACCAAACACGGTATAGTTTGGCACATCAGTAATGTGTTGGCAGTTGTCGGAAGGCTGTACGCTGAAGTTGCCGTAGTGTCTATTAGTGAATTTCCTACGCAAAATTAATTATTTTTTAATGACGTTTTACTGGCTCATTCCTGGAAATATTCTCATTAAAACAAGACCAAACACTGTATAATTTGGCCCATCAGTAATGTGTTGGCAGTTGTCGGAAGGCTGTACGCGTTAGTTGCCGTAGCGTCTACTGGTGAATTTCCTACTCAACACTCATTATTTTTAATGAGATTTTACTGGCTTATTCCTGACAATATTCTGATTCATACAAGACCAAACACGGTATAATTTGGCCCATGAGTAACGTGTTGGCAGTTGTCGGAAGGCTGTACGCGGAAGTTGCTGTAGTGTCTATTAGTGAATTTCCTACTCAGCACTCATTATTTTTTAATGAGATTTTACTCGCTTATTCCTGGTAATATTCTGATTAAAACAAGACCAAACACGGTATAATTTGGTCCATCAGTAATGTCTTGGAAGCTGTCGGAAAGCTGTACGCGTAAGTTGCCGTACTGACTACTAGTGAATTTCCTACTCAAAATTAATTATTTTTTAATGACGTTTTACTGGCTCATTCCTGGCAATATTCTCATTAAAACAAGACCAAACACTGTATAATTTGGCCCATCAGTAATGTGTTGGCAGTTGTCGGAAGGCTGTACGGGTAAGTTGACCTAGTGTCCACTAGTGAATTTCCTACTCAAAATTAATTATTTTTTAATGAGATTTTACTGGCTTATACCCGGCAATATTCTCATTAAAACAAGACCAAACACGGTATAGTTTGGCCCATCAGTAATGTGTTGGCAGTTGTCGGAAGGCTGTACGCGTAAGTTGCCGTAGTGTCTACTAGTGAATTTCCTACTCAAAATTAATTATTTTTTATTGACGTTTTACTGGCTCATTCCTGGCAATATTCTCATTAAAACAAGACGAAACACTGTATAATTTGGCCCATCAGTAATGTGTTGGCTGTTGTCGGAAGGCTGTACGCGTAAGTTGCCGTAGTGTCTACTAGTGAAATTCCTACTCAAAATTAATTATTTTTTAATTAGATTTTACTGGCTTATTCCTGACAATATTCTGATTAAAACAAGACCAAACACGGTATAATTTGGCCCATCAGTAATGTGTTGGAAGTTGTCGGAAGGCTGTACGCGTAAGTTGCCGTAGTGTCTACTAGTGAATTTCCTACACAAAATTAATTATTTTTTATTGAGATTTTACTGGCTCATTCCTGGCAATGTTCTGATTAAAACAAGACCAAACACTGTATAATTTGGCCAATCAGTAATGCGTTGGAAATTGTCGGAAGGCTGTACCCGTAAGTTGCCGTAGTGTCTACTAGTGAATTTCCTACTCAACACTCATTATTTTTTATTGAGATTTTACTGGCTCATTCCTGGCAATGTTCTGATTAAAACAAGACCAAACACTGTATAATTTGGCCCATGAGTAACGTGTTGGCAGTTGTCGGAACGCTGTACGCGTAAGTTGCCGTAGTGTCTACTAGTGAATTTCCTACTCAAAATTAATTATTTTTTAATGACGTTTTACTGGCTCATCACTGGAAATATTCTCATTAAAACAAGACCAAACACTGAATAATTTGGCCCATCAGTAATGTGTTGGCAGTTGTCGGAAGGCTGTACGGGTAAGTTGACCTAGTGTCCACTAGTGAATTTCCTACTCAAAATTAATTATTTTTTAATGAGATTTTACTGGCTTATACCCGGCAATATTCTCATTAAAACAAGACCAAACACGGTATAGTTTGGCCCATCAGTAATGTGTTGGCAGTTGTCGGAAGGCTGTACGCGTAAGTTGCCGTAGTGTCTACTAGTGAATTTCCTACTCAAAATTAATTATTTTTTATTGACGTTTTACTGGCTCATTATTGGCAATATTCTCATTAAAACAAGACGAAACACTGTATAATTTGGCCCATCAGTAATGTGTTGGCAGTTGTCGGAAGGCTGTACGCGTAAGTTGCCGTAGTGTCTACTGGTGAATTTCCTACTCAACACCCATTATTTTTAATGAGATTTTACTGGCTTATTCCTGACAATATTCTGATTAAAACTAGACCAAACACGGTATAGTTTGGCCCATCAGTAATGTCTTGGAAATTGTCGGAACGCTGTACGCGTAAGTTGCCGTAGTGTCTACTAGTGAATTTCCTACTCAACACTCATTATTTTTTATTGAGATTTTACTGGCTCATTCCTGGCAATGTTCTGATTAAAACAAGACCAAACACTGTATAATTTGGCCCATGAGTAACGTGTTGGCAGTTGTCGGAACGCTGTACGCGTAAGTTGCCGTAGTGTCTACTAGTGAATTTCCTACTCAAAATTAATTGTTTTTTAATGAGATTTTATTGGCTTATTTATGGCAATATTCTGATTAAAACAAGAACAAACACGGTATAATTTGGCCCATGAGTAAGGTGTTGGCAGTTGTCGGAAGGCTGTACACGTAAATTGCCGTAGTGTCTACTAGTGAATTTCCTACTCAAAATTAATTATTTTTTAATTAGATTTTACTGGCTTATTCCGGACAATATTCTGATTAAAACAAGACCAAACACGGTATAATTTGGCCCATCAGTAATGTGTTGGCAGTTGTCGGAAGGCTGTACGCGTAAGTTGCCGTAGTGTCCACTAGTGAATTTCCTACTCAAAATTAATTATTTTTTAATGAGATTTTACTGGCTTATACCCGGCAATATTCTCATTAAAACAAGACCAAACACGGTATAGTTTGGCCCATCAGTAATGTGTTGGCAGTTGTCGGAAGGCTGTACGCGGAAGTTGCCGTAGTGTCTATTAGTGAATTTCCTACGCAAAATTAATTATTTTTTAATGACGTTTTACTGGCTCATTCCTGGAAATATTCTCATTAAAACAAGACCAAACACGGTATAATTTGGGCCATGAGTAACGTGTTGGCAGTTGTCGGAAGGCTGTACGCGGAAGTTGCTGTAGTGTCTATTAGTGAATTTCCTACTCAACACTCATTATTTTTAATGAGATTTTACTGGCTTATTCCTGACAATATTCTGATTCATACAAGACCAAACACGGTATAATTTGGGCCATGAGTAACGTGTTGGCAGTTGTCGGAAGGCTGTACGCGGAAGTTGCTGTAGTGTCTATTAGTGAATTTCCTACTCAGCACTCATTATTTTTTAATGAGATTTTACTGGCTTATACCCGGCAATATTCTCATTAAAACAAGACCAAACACGGTATAGTTTGGCCCATCAGTAATGTGTTGGCAGTTGTCGGAAGGCTGTACGCGGAAGTTGCCGTAGTGTCTATTAGTGAATTTCCTACGCAAAATTAATTATTTTTTAATGACGTTTTACGGGCTCATTCCTGGAAATATTCTCATTAAAACAAGACCAAACACTGTATAATTTGGCCCATCAGTAATGTGTTGGAAGTTGTCGGAAGGCTGTACGCGTAAGTTGCCGTAGTGTCTACTAGTGAATTTCCTACTCAAAATTAATTATTTTTTATTGAGATTTTACTGGCTTATTCCCGGCAATATTCTGACTAAAACAAGACCAAACACGGTATTGTTTGGCCCATCAGTAATGTCTTGGAAATTGTCGGAACGCTGTACGCGTAAGTTGCCGTAGTGTCTACTAGTGAATTTCCAACACAAAATTAATTATTTTTTAATGAGATTTTACTGGCTCATTCCTGGCAATGTTCTGATTAAAACAAGACCAAACACTGTATAATTTGGCCAATCAGTAATGCGTTGGAAATTGTCGGAAGGCTGTACGCGTAAGTTGCCGTAGTGTCTACTAGTGAATTTCCTACTCAAAATTAATTATTTTTTAATGAGATTTTACTCGCTTATTCCTGGCAATATTCTGATTAAAACTAGACCAAACACGGTATAGTTTGGCCCATCAGTAATGTCTTGGAAATTGTCGGAACGCTGTACGCGTAAGTTGCCGTAGTGTCTACTAGTGAATTTCCTACTCAAAATTAATTATTTTTTAATTAGATTTTACTGGCTTATTCCTGACAATATTCTGATTAAAACTAGACCAAACACGGTATAGTTTGGCCCATCAGTAATGTCTTGGAAATTGTCGGAACGCTGTACGCGTAAGTTGCCGTAGTGTCTACTAGTGAATTTCCTACTCAAAATTAATTATTTTTTAATTAGATTTTACTGGCTTATTCCTGACAATATTCTGATTAAAACAAGACCAAACACGGTATAATTTGGCCCATCAGTAATGTGTTGGCAGTTGTCGGAACGCTGTACGCGTAAGTTGCCGTAGTGTCTACTAGTGAATTTCCTACTCAAAATTAATTATTTTTTAATGACGTTTTACTGGCTCATCACTGGAAATATTCTCATTAAAACAAGACCAAACACTGAATAATTTGGCCCATCAGTAATGTGTTGGCAGTTGTCGGAAGGCTGTACGGGTAAGTTGACCTAGTGTCCATTAGTGAATTTCCTACTCAAAATTAATTATTTTTTAATGAGATTTTACTGGCTTATACCCGGCAATATTCTCATTAAAACAAGACCAAACACGGTATAGTTTGGCCCATCAGTAATGTGTTGGCAGTTGTCGGAAGGCTGTACGCGTAAGTTGCCGTAGTGTCTACTAGTGAATTTCCTACTCAAAATTAATTATTTTTTAATTAGATTTTACTGGCTTATTCCGGACAATATTCTGATTAAAACAAGACCAAACACGGTATAATTTGGCCCATCAGTAATGTGTTGGCAGTTGTCGGAAGGCTGTACGCGTAAGTTGCCGTAGTGTCCACTAGTGAATTTCCTACTCAAAATTAATTATTTTTTAATGAGATTTTACTGGCTTATACCCGGCAATATACTCATTAAAACAAGACCAAACACGGTATAGTTTGGCCCATCAGTAATGTGTTGGCAGTTGTCGGAAGGCTGTACGCGGAAGTTGCCGTAGTGTCTATTAGTGAATTTCCTACGCAAAATTAATTATTTTTTAATGACGTTTTACTGGCTCATTCCTGGAAATATTCTCATTAAAACAAGACCAAACACTGTATAATTTGGCCCATCAGTAATGTGTTGGCAGTTGTCGGAAGGCTGTACGCGTTAGTTGCCGTAGCGTCTACTGGTGAATTTCCTACTCAACACTCATTATTTTTAATGAGATTTTACTGGCTTATTCCTGACAATATTCTGATTCATACAAGACCAAACACGGTATAATTTGGCCCATGAGTAACGTGTTGGCAGTTGTCGGAAGGCTGTACGCGGAAGTTGCTGTAGTGTCTATTAGTGAATTTCCTACTCAGCACTCATTATTTTTTAATGAGATTTTACTCGCTTATTCCTGGCAATATTCTGATTAAAACAAGACAAAACACGGTATAATTTGGTCCATCAGTAATGTCTTGGAAGCTGTCGGAAAGCTGTACGCGTAAGTTGCCGTACTGACTACTAGTGAATTTCCTACTCAAAATTAATTATTTTTTAATGACGTTTTACTGGCTCATTCCTGGCAATATTCTCATTAAAACAAGACCAAACACTGTATAATTTGGCCCATCAGTAATGTGTTGGCAGTTGTCGGAAGGCTGTACGGGTAAGTTGACCTAGTGTCCACTAGTGAATTTCCTACTCAAAATTAATTATTTTTTAATGAGATTTTACTGGCTTATACCCGGCAATATTCTCATTAAAACAAGACCAAACACGGTATAGTTTGGCCCATCAGTAATGTGTTGGCAGTTGTCGGAAGGCTGTACGCGTAAGTTGCCGTAGTGTCTACTAGTGAATTTCCTACTCAAAATTAATTATTTTTTATTGACGTTTTACTGGCTCATTCCTGGCAATATTCTCATTAAAACAAGACGAAACACTGTATAATTTGGCCCATCAGTAATGTGTTGGCAGTTGTCGGAAGGCTGTACGCGTAAGTTGCCGTAGTGTCTACTAGTGAATTTCCTACTCAAAATTAATTATTTTTTAATTAGATTTTACTGGCTCATTCCTGGCAATATTCTCATTAAAACAAGACCAAACACTGTATAATTTGGCCCATCAGTAATGTGTTGGCAGTTGTCGGAAGGCTGTACGGGTAAGTTGACCTAGTGTCCACTAGTGAATTTCCTACTCAAAATTAATTATTTTTTAATGAGATTTTACTGGCTTATACCCGGCAATATTCTCATTAAAACAAGACCAAACACGGTATAGTTTGGCCCATCAGTAATGTGTTGGCAGTTGTCGGAAGGCTGTACGCGTAAGTTGCCGTAGTGTCTACTAGTGAATTTCCTACTCAACACTCATTATTTTTTATTGAGATTTTACTGGCTCATTCCTGGCAATGTTCTGATTAAAACAAGACCAAACACTGTATAATTTGGCCCATGAGTAACGTGTTGGCAGTTGTCGGAACGCTGTACGCGTAAGTTGCCGTAGTGTCTACTAGTGAATTTCCTACTCAAAATTAATTGTTTTTTAATGAGATTTTATTGGCTTATTTATGGCAATATTCTGATTAAAACAAGAACAAACACGGTATAATTTGGCCCATGAGTAAGGTGTTGGCAGTTGTCGGAAGGCTGTACACGTAAATTGCCGTAGTGTCTACTAGTGAATTTCCTACTCAAAATTAATTATTTTTTAATTAGATTTTACTGGCTTATTCCGGACAATATTCTGATTAAAACAAGACCAAACACGGTATAATTTGGCCCATCAGTAATGTGTTGGCAGTTGTCGGAAGGCTGTACGCGTAAGTTGCCGTAGTGTCCACTAGTGAATTTCCTACTCAAAATTAATTATTTTTTAATGAGATTTTACTGGCTTATACCCGGCAATATTCTCATTAAAACAAGACCAAACACGGTATAGTTTGGCCCATCAGTAATGTGTTGGCAGTTGTCGGAAGGCTGTACGCGGAAGTTGCCGTAGTGTCTATTAGTGAATTTCCTACGCAAAATTAATTATTTTTTAATGACGTTTTACTGGCTCATTCCTGGAAATATTCTCATTAAAACAAGACCAAACACGGTATAATTTGGGCCATGAGTAACGTGTTGGCAGTTGTCGGAAGGCTGTACGCGGAAGTTGCTGTAGTGTCTATTAGTGAATTTCCTACTCAACACTCATTATTTTTAATGAGATTTTACTGGCTTATTCCTGACAATATTCTGATTCATACAAGACCAAACACGGTATAATTTGGGCCATGAGTAACGTGTTGGCAGTTGTCGGAAGGCTGTACGCGGAAGTTGCTGTAGTGTCTATTAGTGAATTTCCTACTCAGCACTCATTATTTTTTAATGAGATTTTACTGGCTTATACCCGGCAATATTCTCATTAAAACAAGACCAAACACGGTATAGTTTGGCCCATCAGTAATGTGTTGGCAGTTGTCGGAAGGCTGTACGCGGAAGTTGCCGTAGTGTCTATTAGTGAATTTCCTACGCAAAATTAATTATTTTTTAATGACGTTTTACGGGCTCATTCCTGGAAATATTCTCATTAAAACAAGACCAAACACTGTATAATTTGGCCCATCAGTAATGTGTTGGAAGTTGTCGGAAGGCTGTACGCGTAAGTTGCCGTAGTGTCTACTAGTGAATTTCCTACTCAAAATTAATTATTTTTTATTGAGATTTTACTGGCTTATTCCCGGCAATATTCTGACTAAAACAAGACCAAACACGGTATTGTTTGGCCCATCAGTAATGTCTTGGAAATTGTCGGAACGCTGTACGCGTAAGTTGCCGTAGTGTCTACTAGTGAATTTCCAACACAAAATTAATTATTTTTTAATGAGATTTTACTGGCTCATTCCTGGCAATGTTCTGATTAAAACAAGACCAAACACTGTATAATTTGGCCAATCAGTAATGCGTTGGAAATTGTCGGAAGGCTGTACGCGTAAGTTGCCGTAGTGTCTACTAGTGAATTTCCTACTCAAAATTAATTATTTTTTAATGAGATTTTACTCGCTTATTCCTGGCAATATTCTGATTAAAACTAGACCAAACACGGTATAGTTTGGCCCATCAGTAATGTCTTGGAAATTGTCGGAACGCTGTACGCGTAAGTTGCCGTAGTGTCTACTAGTGAATTTCCTACTCAAAATTAATTATTTTTTAATTAGATTTTACTGGCTTATTCCTGACAATATTCTGATTAAAACTAGACCAAACACGGTATAGTTTGGCCCATCAGTAATGTCTTGGAAATTGTCGGAACGCTGTACGCGTAAGTTGCCGTAGTGTCTACTAGTGAATTTCCTACTCAAAATTAATTATTTTTTAATTAGATTTTACTGGCTTATTCCTGACAATATTCTGATTAAAACAAGACCAAACACGGTATAATTTGGCCCATCAGTAATGTGTTGGCAGTTGTCGGAACGCTGTACGCGTAAGTTGCCGTAGTGTCTACTAGTGAATTTCCTACTCAAAATTAATTATTTTTTAATGACGTTTTACTGGCTCATCACTGGAAATATTCTCATTAAAACAAGACCAAACACTGAATAATTTGGCCCATCAGTAATGTGTTGGCAGTTGTCGGAAGGCTGTACGGGTAAGTTGACCTAGTGTCCATTAGTGAATTTCCTACTCAAAATTAATTATTTTTTAATGAGATTTTACTGGCTTATACCCGGCAATATTCTCATTAAAACAAGACCAAACACGGTATAGTTTGGCCCATCAGTAATGTGTTGGCAGTTGTCGGAAGGCTGTACGCGTAAGTTGCCGTAGTGTCTACTAGTGAATTTCCTACTCAAAATTAATTATTTTTTAATTAGATTTTACTGGCTTATTCCGGACAATATTCTGATTAAAACAAGACCAAACACGGTATAATTTGGCCCATCAGTAATGTGTTGGCAGTTGTCGGAAGGCTGTACGCGTAAGTTGCCGTAGTGTCCACTAGTGAATTTCCTACTCAAAATTAATTATTTTTTAATGAGATTTTACTGGCTTATACCCGGCAATATACTCATTAAAACAAGACCAAACACGGTATAGTTTGGCCCATCAGTAATGTGTTGGCAGTTGTCGGAAGGCTGTACGCGGAAGTTGCCGTAGTGTCTATTAGTGAATTTCCTACGCAAAATTAATTATTTTTTAATGACGTTTTACTGGCTCATTCCTGGAAATATTCTCATTAAAACAAGACCAAACACTGTATAATTTGGCCCATCAGTAATGTGTTGGCAGTTGTCGGAAGGCTGTACGCGTTAGTTGCCGTAGCGTCTACTGGTGAATTTCCTACTCAACACTCATTATTTTTAATGAGATTTTACTGGCTTATTCCTGACAATATTCTGATTCATACAAGACCAAACACGGTATAATTTGGCCCATGAGTAACGTGTTGGCAGTTGTCGGAAGGCTGTACGCGGAAGTTGCTGTAGTGTCTATTAGTGAATTTCCTACTCAGCACTCATTATTTTTTAATGAGATTTTACTCGCTTATTCCTGGCAATATTCTGATTAAAACAAGACAAAACACGGTATAATTTGGTCCATCAGTAATGTCTTGGAAGCTGTCGGAAAGCTGTACGCGTAAGTTGCCGTACTGACTACTAGTGAATTTCCTACTCAAAATTAATTATTTTTTAATGACGTTTTACTGGCTCATTCCTGGCAATATTCTCATTAAAACAAGACCAAACACTGTATAATTTGGCCCATCAGTAATGTGTTGGCAGTTGTCGGAAGGCTGTACGGGTAAGTTGACCTAGTGTCCACTAGTGAATTTCCTACTCAAAATTAATTATTTTTTAATGAGATTTTACTGGCTTATACCCGGCAATATTCTCATTAAAACAAGACCAAACACGGTATAGTTTGGCCCATCAGTAATGTGTTGGCAGTTGTCGGAAGGCTGTACGCGTAAGTTGCCGTAGTGTCTACTAGTGAATTTCCTACTCAAAATTAATTATTTTTTATTGACGTTTTACTGGCTCATTCCTGGCAATATTCTCATTAAAACAAGACGAAACACTGTATAATTTGGCCCATCAGTAATGTGTTGGCAGTTGTCGGAAGGCTGTACGCGTAAGTTGCCGTAGTGTCTACTAGTGAATTTCCTACTCAAAATTAATTATTTTTTAATTAGATTTTACTGGCTCATTCCTGGCAATATTCTCATTAAAACAAGACCAAACACTGTATAATTTGGCCCATCAGTAATGTGTTGGCAGTTGTCGGAAGGCTGTACGGGTAAGTTGACCTAGTGTCCACTAGTGAATTTCCTACTCAAAATTAATTATTTTTTAATGAGATTTTACTGGCTTATACCCGGCAATATTCTCATTAAAACAAGACCAAACACGGTATAGTTTGGCCCATCAGTAATGTGTTGGCAGTTGTCGGAAGGCTGTACGCGTAAGTTGCCGTAGTGTCTACTAGTGAATTTCCTACTCAAAATTAATTATTTTTTATTGACGTTTTACTGGCTCATTCCTGGCAATATTCTCATTAAAACAAGACGAAACACTGTATAATTTGGCCCATCAGTAATGTGTTGGCAGTTGTCGGAAGGCTGTACGCGTAAGTTGCCGTAGTGTCTACTGGTGAATTTCCTACTCAACACCCATTATTTTTAATGAGATTTTACTGGCTTATTCCTGACAATATTCTGATTAAAACTAGACCAAACACGGTATAGTTTGGCCCATCAGTAATGTCTTGGAAATTGTCGGAACGCTGTACGCGTAAGTTGCCGTAGTGTCTACTAGTGAATTTCCTACTCAAAATTAATTATTTTTTAATTAGATTTTACTGGCTTATTCCTGACAATATTCTGATTAAAACAAGACCAAACACGGTATAATTTGGCCCATCAGTAATGTGTTGGAAGTTGTCGGAAGGCTGTACGCGTAAGTTGCCGTAGTGTCTACTAGTGAATTTCCTACTCAACACTCATTATTTTTTATTGAGATTTTACTGGCTCATTCCTGGCAATGTTCTGATTAAAACAAGACCAAACACTGTATAATTTGGCCCATGAGTAACGTGTTGGCAGTTGTCGGAACGCTGTACGCGTAAGTTGCCGTAGTGTCTACTAGTGAATTTCCTACTCAAAATTAATTGTTTTTTAATGAGATTTTATTGGCTTATTTATGGCAATATTCTGATTAAAACAAGAACAAACACGGTATAATTTGGCCCATGAGTAAGGTGTTGGCAGTTGTCGGAAGGCTGTACACGTAAATTGCCGTAGTGTCTACTAGTGAATTTCCTACTCAAAATTAATTATTTTTTAATTAGATTTTACTGGCTTATTCCGGACAATATTCTGATTAAAACAAGACCAAACACGGTATAATTTGGCCCATCAGTAATGTGTTGGCAGTTGTCGGAAGGCTGTACGCGTAAGTTGCCGTAGTGTCCACTAGTGAATTTCCTACTCAAAATTAATTATTTTTTAATGAGATTTTACTGGCTTATACCCGGCAATATTCTCATTAAAACAAGACCAAACACGGTATAATTTGGCCCATCAGTAATGTGTTGGCAGTTGTCGGAAGGCTGTACGGGTAAGTTGACCTAGTGTCCACTAGTGAATTTCCTACTCAAAATTAATTATTTTTTAATGAGATTTTACTGGCTTATACCCGGCAATATTCTCATTAAAACAAGACCAAACACGGTATAGTTTGGCCCATCAGTAATGTGTTGGCAGTTGTCGGAAGGCTGTACGCGTAAGTTGCCGTAGTGTCTACTAGTGAATTTCCTACTCAAAATTAATTATTTTTTATTGACGTTTTACTGGCTCATTCCTGGCAATATTCTCATTAAAACAAGACGAAACACTGTATAATTTGGCCCATCAGTAATGTGTTGGCAGTTGTCGGAAGGCTGTACGCGTAAGTTGCCGTAGTGTCTACTAGTGAATTTCCTACTCAAAATTAATTATTTTTTAATTAGATTTTACTGGCTTATTCCTGACAATATTCTGATTAAAACAAGACCAAACACGGTATAATTTGGCCCATCAGTAATGTGTTGGAAGTTGTCGGAAGGCTGTACGCGTAAGTTGCCGTAGTGTCTACTAGTGAATTTCCTACACAAAATTAATTATTTTTTATTGAGATTTTACTGGCTCATTCCTGGCAATGTTCTGATTAAAACAAGACCAAACACTGTATAATTTGGCCAATCAGTAATGCGTTGGAAATTGTCGGAAGGCTGTACCCGTAAGTTGCCGTAGTGTCTACTAGTGAATTTCCTACTCAACACTCATTATTTTTTATTGAGATTTTACTGGCTCATTCCTGGCAATGTTCTGATTAAAACAAGACCAAACACTGTATAATTTGGCCCATGAGTAACGTGTTGGCAGTTGTCGGAACGCTGTACGCGTAAGTTGCCGTAGTGTCTACTAGTGAATTTCCTACTCAAAATTAATTATTTTTTAATGACGTTTTACTGGCTCATCACTGGAAATATTCTCATTAAAACAAGACCAAACACTGAATAATTTGGCCCATCAGTAATGTATTGGCAGTTGTCGGAAGGCTGTACGCGTAAGTTGCCGTAGTGTCTACTAGTGAATTTGCTAGTCAGCACTCATTATTTTTAATGAGATTTTACTCGCTTATTCCTGGCAATATTCTGATTAAAACTAGACCAAACACGGTATAGTTTGGTCCATCAGTAATGTCTTGGAAATTGTCGGAACGCTGTACGCGTAAGTTGCCGTAGTGTCTACTAGTGAATTTCCTACTCAAAATTAATTATTTTTTAATTAGATTTTACTGGCTTATTCCTGACAATATTCTGATTAAAACAAGACCAAACACGGTATAATTTGGCCCATCAGTAATGTGTTGGAAGTTGTCGGAAGGCTGTACGCGTAAGTTGCCGTAGTGTCTACTAGTGAATTTCCTACTCAAAATTAATTATTTTTTATTGAGATTTTACTGGCTTATTCCCGGCAATATTCTGACTAAAACAAGACCAAACACGGTATTGTTTGGCCCATCAGTAATGTCTTGGAAATTGTCGGAACGCTGTACGCGTAAGTTGCCGTAGTGTCTACTAGTGAATTTCCAACACAAAATTAATTATTTTTTATTGAGATTTTACTGGCTCATTCCTGGCAATGTTCTGATTAAAACAAGACCAAACACTGTATAATTTGGCCAATCAGTAATGCGTTGGAAATTGTCGGAAGGCTGTACGCGTAAGTTGCCGTAGTGTCTACTAGTGAATTTCCTACTCAACACTCATTATTTTTTAATGAGATTTTACTGGCTTATTCCTCACAATATTCTGATTATAACAAGACCAAACACGGTATAGTGTGGTCCATCAGTAATGTCTTGGAAGTTGTCGGAACGCTGTACGCGTAAGTTGCCGTAGTGTCTACTAGTGAATTTCCTACTCAAAATAATTACTTTTTAATGAGATTTTATTGGCTTATTTATGGCAATATTCTGATTAAAACAAGAACAAACACGGTATAATTTGGCCCATGAGTAAGGTGTTGGCAGTTGTCGGAAGGCTGTACACGTAAATTGCCGTAGTGTCTACTAGTGAATTTCCTACTCAACACTCATTATTTTTAATGTGATTTTACTGGCTTATTCCGGACAATATTCTGATTATAACAAGACCAAACACGGTATAATTTGGCCCATCAGTAATGTGTTGGCAGTTGTCGGAACGCTGTACGCGTAAGTTGCCGTAGTGTCCACTAGTGAATTTCCTACTCAAAATTAATTATTTTTTATTGAGATTTTACTGGCTCATTCCTGGCAATGTTCTGATTAAAACAAGACCAAACACTGTATAATTTGGCCAATCAGTAATGCGTTGGAAATTGTCGGAAGGCTGTACGCGTAAGTTGCCGTAGTGTCTACTAGTGAATTTCCTACTCAACACTCATTATTTTTTAATGAGATTTTACTGGCTTATTCCTCACAATATTCTCATTAAAACAAGACCAAACACGGTATAGTTTGGCCCATCAGTAATGTGTTGGCAGTTGTCGGAAGGCTGTACGCGTAAGTTGCCGTAGTGTCTACTAGTGAATTTCCTACTCAAAATTAATTATTTTTTATTGACGTTTTACTGGCTCATTCCTGGCAATATTCTCATTAAAACAAGACGAAACACTGTATAATTTGGCCCATCAGTAATGTGTTGGCAGTTGTCGGAAGGCTGTACGCGTAAGTTGCCGTAGTGTCTACTAGTGAATTTCCTACTCAAAATTAATTATTTTTTAATTAGATTTTACTGGCTCATTCCTGGCAATATTCTCATTAAAACAAGACCAAACACTGTATAATTTGGCCCATCAGTAATGTGTTGGCAGTTGTCGGAAGGCTGTACGGGTAAGTTGACCTAGTGTCCACTAGTGAATTTCCTACTCAAAATTAATTATTTTTTAATGAGATTTTACTGGCTTATACCCGGCAATATTCTCATTAAAACAAGACCAAACACGGTATAGTTTGGCCCATCAGTAATGTGTTGGCAGTTGTCGGAAGGCTGTACGCGTAAGTTGCCGTAGTGTCTACTAGTGAATTTCCTACTCAAAATTAATTATTTTTTATTGACGTTTTACTGGCTCATTCCTGGCAATATTCTCATTAAAACAAGACGAAACACTGTATAATTTGGCCCATCAGTAATGTGTTGGCAGTTGTCGGAAGGCTGTACGCGTAAGTTGCCGTAGTGTCTACTGGTGAATTTCCTACTCAACACCCATTATTTTTAATGAGATTTTACTGGCTTATTCCTGACAATATTCTGATTAAAACTAGACCAAACACGGTATAGTTTGGCCCATCAGTAATGTCTTGGAAATTGTCGGAACGCTGTACGCGTAAGTTGCCGTAGTGTCTACTAGTGAATTTCCTACTCAAAATTAATTATTTTTTAATTAGATTTTACTGGCTTATTCCTGACAATATTCTGATTAAAACAAGACCAAACACGGTATAATTTGGCCCATCAGTAATGTGTTGGAAGTTGTCGGAAGGCTGTACGCGTAAGTTGCCGTAGTGTCTACTAGTGAATTTCCTACTCAAAATTAATTATTTTTTAATGAGATTTTACTCGCTTATTCCTGGCAATATTCTGATTAAAACTAGACCAAACACGGTATAGTTTGGCCCATCAGTAATGTCTTGGAAATTGTCGGAACGCTGTACGCGTAAGTTGCCGTAGTGTCTACTAGTGAATTTCCTACTCAAAATTAATTATTTTTTAATGAGATTTTACTCGCTTATTCCTGGCAATATTCTGATTAAAACTAGACCAAACACGGTATAGTTTGGCCCATCAGTAATGTCTTGGAAATTGTCGGAACGCTGTACGCGTAAGTTGCCGTAGTGTCTACTAGTGAATTTCCTACTCAAAATTAATTATTTTTTAATTAGATTTTACTGGCTTATTCCTGACAATATTCTGATTAAAACTAGACCAAACACGGTATAGTTTGGCCCATCAGTAATGTCTTGGAAATTGTCGGAACGCTGTACGCGTAAGTTGCCGTAGTGTCTACTAGTGAATTTCCTACTCAAAATTAATTATTTTTTAATTAGATTTTACTGGCTTATTCCTGACAATATTCTGATTAAAACAAGACCAAACACGGTATAATTTGGCCCATCAGTAATGTGTTGGAAGTTGTCGGAAGGCTGTACGCGTAAGTTGCCGTAGTGTCTACTAATGAATTTCCTACTCAACACTCATTATTTTTTATTGAGATTTTACTGGCTCATTCCTGGCAATGTTCTGATTAAAACAAGACCAAACACTGTATAATTTGGCCCATGAGTAACGTGTTGGCAGTTGTCGGAACGCTGTACGCGTAAGTTGCCGTAGTGTCTACTAGTGAATTTCCTACTCAAAATTAATTGTTTTTTAATGAGATTTTATTGGCTTATTTATGGCAATATTCTGATTAAAACAAGAACAAACACGGTATAATTTGGCCCATGAGTAAGGTGTTGGCAGTTGTCGGAAGGCTGTACACGTAAATTGCCGTAGTGTCTACTAGTGAATTTCCTACTCAAAATTAATTATTTTTTAATTAGATTTTACTGGCTTATTCCGGACAATATTCTGATTAAAACAAGACCAAACACGGTATAATTTGGCCCATCAGTAATGTGTTGGCAGTTGTCGGAAGGCTGTACGCGTAAGTTGCCGTAGTGTCCACTAGTGAATTTCCTACTCAAAATTAATTATTTTTTAATGAGATTTTACTGGCTTATACCCGGCAATATTCTCATTAAAACAAGACCAAACACGGTATAGTTTGGCCCATCAGTAATGTGTTGGCAGTTGTCGGAAGGCTGTACGCGGAAGTTGCCGTAGTGTCTATTAGTGAATTTCCTACGCAAAATTAATTATTTTTTAATGACGTTTTACTGGCTCATTCCTGGAAATATTCTCATTAAAACAAGACCAAACACTGTATAATTTGGCCCATCAGTAATGTGTTGGCAGTTGTCGGAAGGCTGTACGCGTTAGTTGCCGTAGCGTCTACTGGTGAATTTCCTACTCAACACTCATTATTTTTAATGAGATTTTACTGGCTTATTCCTGACAATATTCTGATTCATACAAGACCAAACACGGTATAATTTGGCCCATGAGTAACGTGTTGGCAGTTGTCGGAAGGCTGTACGCGGAAGTTGCTGTAGTGTCTATTAGTGAATTTCCTACTCAGCACTCATTATTTTTTAATGAGATTTTACTCGCTTATTCCTGGCAATATTCTGATTAAAACAAGACAAAACACGGTATAATTTGGTCCATCAGTAATGTCTTGGAAGCTGTCGGAAAGCTGTACGCGTAAGTTGCCGTACTGACTACTAGTGAATTTCCTACTCAAAATTAATTATTTTTTAATGACGTTTTACTGGCTCATTCCTGGCAATATTCTCATTAAAACAAGACCAAACACTGTATAATTTGGCCCATCAGTAATGTGTTGGCAGTTGTCGGAAGGCTGTACGGGTAAGTTGACCTAGTGTCCACTAGTGAATTTCCTACTCAAAATTAATTATTTTTTAATGAGATTTTACTGGCTTATACCCGGCAATATTCTCATTAAAACAAGACCAAACACGGTATAGTTTGGCCCATCAGTAATGTGTTGGCAGTTGTCGGAAGGCTGTACGCGTAAGTTGCCGTAGTGTCTACTAGTGAATTTCCTACTCAAAATTAATTGTTTTTTAATTAGATTTTACTGGCTTATTCCGGACAATATTCTGATTAAAACAAGACCAAACACGGTATAATTTGGCCCATCAGTAATGTGTTGGCAGTTGTCGGAAGGCTGTACGCGTAAGTTGCCGTAGTGTCCACTAGTGAATTTCCTACTCAAAATTAATTATTTTTTAATGAGATTTTACTGGCTTATACCCGGCAATATTCTCATTAAAACAAGACCAAACACGGTATAATTTGGCCCATCAGTAATGTGTTGGCAGTTGTCGGAAGGCTGTACGGGTAAGTTGACCTAGTGTCCACTAGTGAATTTCCTACTCAAAATTAATTATTTTTTAATGAGATTTTACTGGCTTATACCCGGCAATATTCTCATTAAAACAAGACCAAACACGGTATAGTTTGGCCCATCAGTAATGTGTTGGCAGTTGTCGGAAGGCTGTACGCGTAAGTTGCCGTAGTGTCTACTAGTGAATTTCCTACTCAAAATTAATTATTTTTTATTGACGTTTTACTGGCTCATTCCTGGCAATATTCTCATTAAAACAAGACGAAACACTGTATAATTTGGCCCATCAGTAATGTGTTGGCAGTTGTCGGAAGGCTGTACGCGTAAGTTGCCGTAGTGTCTACTAGTGAATTTCCTACTCAAAATTAATTATTTTTTAATTAGATTTTACTGGCTTATTCCTGACAATATTCTGATTAAAACAAGACCAAACACGGTATAATTTGG
Source organism: Lasioglossum villosulum (assembly GCA_963971365.1). Taxonomy (NCBI): domain Eukaryota; kingdom Metazoa; phylum Arthropoda; class Insecta; order Hymenoptera; family Halictidae; genus Lasioglossum; species Lasioglossum villosulum. The sequence goes on from OZ020495.1 coordinate 31,173,494, forward strand.
CCCATCAGTAATGTGTTGGAAGTTGTCGGAAGGCTGTACGCGTAAGTTGCCGTAGTGTCTACTAGTGAATTTCCTACACAAAATTAATTATTTTTTATTGAGATTTTACTGGCTCATTCCTGGCAATGTTCTGATTAAAACAAGACCAAACACTGTATAATTTGGCCAATCAGTAATGCGTTGGAAATTGTCGGAAGGCTGTACCCGTAAGTTGCCGTAGTGTCTACTAGTGAATTTCCTACTCAACACTCATTATTTTTTATTGAGATTTTACTGGCTCATTCCTGGCAATGTTCTGATTAAAACAAGACCAAACACTGTATAATTTGGCCCATGAGTAACGTGTTGGCAGTTGTCGGAACGCTGTACGCGTAAGTTGCCGTAGTGTCTACTAGTGAATTTCCTACTCAAAATTAATTATTTTTTAATGACGTTTTACTGGCTCATCACTGGAAATATTCTCATTAAAACAAGACCAAACACTGAATAATTTGGCCCATCAGTAATGTATTGGCAGTTGTCGGAAGGCTGTACGCGTAAGTTGCCGTAGTGTCTACTAGTGAATTTGCTAGTCAGCACTCATTATTTTTAATGAGATTTTACTCGCTTATTCCTGGCAATATTCTGATTAAAACTAGACCAAACACGGTATAGTTTGGCCCATCAGTAATGTCTTGGAAATTGTCGGAACGCTGTACGCGTAAGTTGCCGTAGTGTCTACTAGTGAATTTCCTACTCAAAATTAATTATTTTTTAATTAGATTTTACTGGCTTATTCCTGACAATATTCTGATTAAAACAAGACCAAACACGGTATAATTTGGCCCATCAGTAATGTGTTGGAAGTTGTCGGAAGGCTGTACGCGTAAGTTGCCGTAGTGTCTACTAGTGAATTTCCTACTCAAAATTAATTATTTTTTATTGAGATTTTACTGGCTTATTCCCGGCAATATTCTGACTAAAACAAGACCAAACACGGTATTGTTTGGCCCATCAGTAATGTCTTGGAAATTGTCGGAACGCTGTACGCGTAAGTTGCCGTAGTGTCTACTAGTGAATTTCCAACACAAAATTAATTATTTTTTATTGAGATTTTACTGGCTCATTCCTGGCAATGTTCTGATTAAAACAAGACCAAACACTGTATAATTTGGCCAATCAGTAATGCGTTGGAAATTGTCGGAAGGCTGTACGCGTAAGTTGCCGTAGTGTCTACTAGTGAATTTCCTACTCAACACTCATTATTTTTTAATGAGATTTTACTGGCTTATTCCTCACAATATTCTGATTATAACAAGACCAAACACGGTATAGTGTGGTCCATCAGTAATGTCTTGGAAGTTGTCGGAACGCTGTACGCGTAAGTTGCCGTAGTGTCTACTAGTGAATTTCCTACTCAAAATAATTACTTTTTAATGAGATTTTATTGGCTTATTTATGGCAATATTCTGATTAAAACAAGAACAAACACGGTATAATTTGGCCCATGAGTAAGGTGTTGGCAGTTGTCGGAAGGCTGTACACGTAAATTGCCGTAGTGTCTACTAGTGAATTTCCTACTCAACACTCATTATTTTTAATGTGATTTTACTGGCTTATTCCGGACAATATTCTGATTAAAACAAGACCAAACACGGTATAATTTGGCCCATCAGTAATGTGTTGGCAGTTGTCGGAACGCTGTACGCGTAAGTTGCCGTAGTGTCCACTAGTGAATTTCCTACTCAAAATTAATTATTTTTTATTGAGATTTTACTGGCTCATTCCTGGCAATGTTCTGATTAAAACAAGACCAAACACTGTATAATTTGGCCAATCAGTAATGCGTTGGAAATTGTCGGAAGGCTGTACGCGTAAGTTGCCGTAGTGTCTACTAGTGAATTTCCTACTCAACACTCATTATTTTTTAATGAGATTTTACTGGCTTATTCCTCACAATATTCTCATTAAAACAAGACCAAACACGGTATAGTTTGGCCCATCAGTAATGTGTTGGCAGTTGTCGGAAGGCTGTACGCGTAAGTTGCCGTAGTGTCTACTAGTGAATTTCCTACTCAAAATTAATTATTTTTTATTGACGTTTTACTGGCTCATTCCTGGCAATATTCTCATTAAAACAAGACGAAACACTGTATAATTTGGCCCATCAGTAATGTGTTGGCAGTTGTCGGAAGGCTGTACGCGTAAGTTGCCGTAGTGTCTACTAGTGAATTTCCTACTCAAAATTAATTATTTTTTAATTAGATTTTACTGGCTCATTCCTGGCAATATTCTCATTAAAACAAGACCAAACACTGTATAATTTGGCCCATCAGTAATGTGTTGGCAGTTGTCGGAAGGCTGTACGGGTAAGTTGACCTAGTGTCCACTAGTGAATTTCCTACTCAAAATTAATTATTTTTTAATGAGATTTTACTGGCTTATACCCGGCAATATTCTCATTAAAACAAGACCAAACACGGTATAGTTTGGCCCATCAGTAATGTGTTGGCAGTTGTCGGAAGGCTGTACGCGTAAGTTGCCGTAGTGTCTACTAGTGAATTTCCTACTCAAAATTAATTATTTTTTATTGACGTTTTACTGGCTCATTCCTGGCAATATTCTCATTAAAACAAGACGAAACACTGTATAATTTGGCCCATCAGTAATGTGTTGGCAGTTGTCGGAAGGCTGTACGCGTAAGTTGCCGTAGTGTCTACTGGTGAATTTCCTACTCAACACCCATTATTTTTAATGAGATTTTACTGGCTTATTCCTGACAATATTCTGATTAAAACTAGACCAAACACGGTATAGTTTGGCCCATCAGTAATGTCTTGGAAATTGTCGGAACGCTGTACGCGTAAGTTGCCGTAGTGTCTACTAGTGAATTTCCTACTCAAAATTAATTATTTTTTAATTAGATTTTACTGGCTTATTCCTGACAATATTCTGATTAAAACAAGACCAAACACGGTATAATTTGGCCCATCAGTAATGTGTTGGAAGTTGTCGGAAGGCTGTACGCGTAAGTTGCCGTAGTGTCTACTAGTGAATTTCCTACTCAAAATTAATTGTTTTTTAATGAGATTTTATTGGCTTATTTATGGCAATATTCTGATTAAAACAAGAACAAACACGGTATAATTTGGCCCATGAGTAAGGTGTTGGCAGTTGTCGGAAGGCTGTACACGTAAATTGCCGTAGTGTCTACTAGTGAATTTCCTACTCAAAATTAATTATTTTTTAATTAGATTTTACTGGCTTATTCCGGACAATATTCTGATTAAAACAAGACCAAACACGGTATAATTTGGCCCATCAGTAATGTGTTGGCAGTTGTCGGAAGGCTGTACGCGTAAGTTGCCGTAGTGTCCACTAGTGAATTTCCTACTCAAAATTAATTATTTTTTAATGAGATTTTACTGGCTTATACCCGGCAATATTCTCATTAAAACAAGACCAAACACGGTATAGTTTGGCCCATCAGTAATGTGTTGGCAGTTGTCGGAAGGCTGTACGCGTAAGTTGCCGTAGTGTCTACTAGTGAATTTCCTACTCAAAATTAATTATTTTTTATTGACGTTTTACTGGCTCATTCCTGGCAATATTCTCATTAAAACAAGACGAAACACTGTATAATTTGGCCCATCAGTAATGTGTTGGCAGTTGTCGGAAGGCTGTACGCGTAAGTTGCCGTAGTGTCTACTAGTGAATTTCCTACTCAAAATTAATTATTTTTTAATTAGATTTTACTGGCTTATTCCTGACAATATTCTGATTAAAACAAGACCAAACACGGTATAATTTGGCCCATCAGTAATGTGTTGGAAGTTGTCGGAAGGCTGTACGCGTAAGTTGCCGTAGTGTCTACTAGTGAATTTCCTACACAAAATTAATTATTTTTTATTGAGATTTTACTGGCTCATTCCTGGCAATGTTCTGATTAAAACAAGACCAAACACTGTATAATTTGGCCAATCAGTAATGCGTTGGAAATTGTCGGAAGGCTGTACCCGTAAGTTGCCGTAGTGTCTACTAGTGAATTTCCTACTCAACACTCATTATTTTTTATTGAGATTTTACTGGCTCATTCCTGGCAATGTTCTGATTAAAACAAGACCAAACACTGTATAATTTGGCCCATGAGTAACGTGTTGGCAGTTGTCGGAACGCTGTACGCGTAAGTTGCCGTAGTGTCTACTAGTGAATTTCCTACTCAAAATTAATTATTTTTTAATGACGTTTTACTGGCTCATCACTGGAAATATTCTCATTAAAACAAGACCAAACACTGAATAATTTGGCCCATCAGTAATGTATTGGCAGTTGTCGGAAGGCTGTACGCGTAAGTTGCCGTAGTGTCTACTAGTGAATTTGCTAGTCAGCACTCATTATTTTTAATGAGATTTTACTCGCTTATTCCTGGCAATATTCTGATTAAAACTAGACCAAACACGGTATAGTTTGGCCCATCAGTAATGTCTTGGAAATTGTCGGAACGCTGTACGCGTAAGTTGCCGTAGTGTCTACTAGTGAATTTCCTACTCAAAATTAATTATTTTTTAATTAGATTTTACTGGCTTATTCCTGACAATATTCTGATTAAAACAAGACCAAACACGGTATAATTTGGCCCATCAGTAATGTGTTGGAAGTTGTCGGAAGGCTGTACGCGTAAGTTGCCGTAGTGTCTACTAGTGAATTTCCTACTCAAAATTAATTATTTTTTATTGAGATTTTACTGGCTTATTCCCGGCAATATTCTGACTAAAACAAGACCAAACACGGTATTGTTTGGCCCATCAGTAATGTCTTGGAAATTGTCGGAACGCTGTACGCGTAAGTTGCCGTAGTGTCTACTAGTGAATTTCCAACACAAAATTAATTATTTTTTATTGAGATTTTACTGGCTCATTCCTGGCAATGTTCTGATTAAAACAAGACCAAACACTGTATAATTTGGCCAATCAGTAATGCGTTGGAAATTGTCGGAAGGCTGTACGCGTAAGTTGCCGTAGTGTCTACTAGTGAATTTCCTACTCAACACTCATTATTTTTTAATGAGATTTTACTGGCTTATTCCTCACAATATTCTGATTATAACAAGACCAAACACGGTATAGTGTGGTCCATCAGTAATGTCTTGGAAGTTGTCGGAACGCTGTACGCGTAAGTTGCCGTAGTGTCTACTAGTGAATTTCCTACTCAAAATAATTACTTTTTAATGAGATTTTATTGGCTTATTTATGGCAATATTCTGATTAAAACAAGAACAAACACGGTATAATTTGGCCCATGAGTAAGGTGTTGGCAGTTGTCGGAAGGCTGTACACGTAAATTGCCGTAGTGTCTACTAGTGAATTTCCTACTCAACACTCATTATTTTTAATGTGATTTTACTGGCTTATTCCGGACAATATTCTGATTAAAACAAGACCAAACACGGTATAATTTGGCCCATCAGTAATGTGTTGGCAGTTGTCGGAACGCTGTACGCGTAAGTTGCCGTAGTGTCCACTAGTGAATTTCCTACTCAAAATTAATTATTTTTTATTGAGATTTTACTGGCTCATTCCTGGCAATGTTCTGATTAAAACAAGACCAAACACTGTATAATTTGGCCAATCAGTAATGCGTTGGAAATTGTCGGAAGGCTGTACGCGTAAGTTGCCGTAGTGTCTACTAGTGAATTTCCTACTCAACACTCATTATTTTTTAATGAGATTTTACTGGCTTATTCCTCACAATATTCTCATTAAAACAAGACCAAACACGGTATAGTTTGGCCCATCAGTAATGTGTTGGCAGTTGTCGGAAGGCTGTACGCGTAAGTTGCCGTAGTGTCTACTAGTGAATTTCCTACTCAAAATTAATTATTTTTTATTGACGTTTTACTGGCTCATTCCTGGCAATATTCTCATTAAAACAAGACGAAACACTGTATAATTTGGCCCATCAGTAATGTGTTGGCAGTTGTCGGAAGGCTGTACGCGTAAGTTGCCGTAGTGTCTACTAGTGAATTTCCTACTCAAAATTAATTATTTTTTAATTAGATTTTACTGGCTCATTCCTGGCAATATTCTCATTAAAACAAGACCAAACACTGTATAATTTGGCCCATCAGTAATGTGTTGGCAGTTGTCGGAAGGCTGTACGGGTAAGTTGACCTAGTGTCCACTAGTGAATTTCCTACTCAAAATTAATTATTTTTTAATGAGATTTTACTGGCTTATACCCGGCAATATTCTCATTAAAACAAGACCAAACACGGTATAGTTTGGCCCATCAGTAATGTGTTGGCAGTTGTCGGAAGGCTGTACGCGTAAGTTGCCGTAGTGTCTACTAGTGAATTTCCTACTCAAAATTAATTATTTTTTATTGACGTTTTACTGGCTCATTCCTGGCAATATTCTCATTAAAACAAGACGAAACACTGTATAATTTGGCCCATCAGTAATGTGTTGGCAGTTGTCGGAAGGCTGTACGCGTAAGTTGCCGTAGTGTCTACTGGTGAATTTCCTACTCAACACCCATTATTTTTAATGAGATTTTACTGGCTTATTCCTGACAATATTCTGATTAAAACTAGACCAAACACGGTATAGTTTGGCCCATCAGTAATGTCTTGGAAATTGTCGGAACGCTGTACGCGTAAGTTGCCGTAGTGTCTACTAGTGAATTTCCTACTCAAAATTAATTATTTTTTAATTAGATTTTACTGGCTTATTCCTGACAATATTCTGATTAAAACAAGACCAAACACGGTATAATTTGGCCCATCAGTAATGTGTTGGAAGTTGTCGGAAGGCTGTACGCGTAAGTTGCCGTAGTGTCTACTAGTGAATTTCCTACTCAAAATTAATTGTTTTTTAATGAGATTTTATTGGCTTATTTATGGCAATATTCTGATTAAAACAAGAACAAACACGGTATAATTTGGCCCATGAGTAAGGTGTTGGCAGTTGTCGGAAGGCTGTACACGTAAATTGCCGTAGTGTCTACTAGTGAATTTCCTACTCAAAATTAATTATTTTTTAATTAGATTTTACTGGCTTATTCCGGACAATATTCTGATTAAAACAAGACCAAACACGGTATAATTTGGCCCATCAGTAATGTGTTGGCAGTTGTCGGAAGGCTGTACGCGTAAGTTGCCGTAGTGTCCACTAGTGAATTTCCTACTCAAAATTAATTATTTTTTAATGAGATTTTACTGGCTTATACCCGGCAATATTCTCATTAAAACAAGACCAAACACGGTATAGTTTGGCCCATCAGTAATGTGTTGGCAGTTGTCGGAAGGCTGTACGCGTAAGTTGCCGTAGTGTCTACTAGTGAATTTCCTACTCAAAATTAATTATTTTTTATTGACGTTTTACTGGCTCATTCCTGGCAATATTCTCATTAAAACAAGACGAAACACTGTATAATTTGGCCCATCAGTAATGTGTTGGCAGTTGTCGGAAGGCTGTACGCGTAAGTTGCCGTAGTGTCTACTAGTGAATTTCCTACTCAAAATTAATTATTTTTTAATTAGATTTTACTGGCTTATTCCTGACAATATTCTGATTAAAACAAGACCAAACACGGTATAATTTGGCCCATCAGTAATGTGTTGGAAGTTGTCGGAAGGCTGTACGCGTAAGTTGCCGTAGTGTCTACTAGTGAATTTCCTACACAAAATTAATTATTTTTTATTGAGATTTTACTGGCTCATTCCTGGCAATGTTCTGATTAAAACAAGACCAAACACTGTATAATTTGGCCAATCAGTAATGCGTTGGAAATTGTCGGAAGGCTGTACCCGTAAGTTGCCGTAGTGTCTACTAGTGAATTTCCTACTCAACACTCATTATTTTTTATTGAGATTTTACTGGCTCATTCCTGGCAATGTTCTGATTAAAACAAGACCAAACACTGTATAATTTGGCCCATGAGTAACGTGTTGGCAGTTGTCGGAACGCTGTACGCGTAAGTTGCCGTAGTGTCTACTAGTGAATTTCCTACTCAAAATTAATTATTTTTTAATGACGTTTTACTGGCTCATCACTGGAAATATTCTCATTAAAACAAGACCAAACACTGAATAATTTGGCCCATCAGTAATGTATTGGCAGTTGTCGGAAGGCTGTACGCGTAAGTTGCCGTAGTGTCTACTAGTGAATTTGCTAGTCAGCACTCATTATTTTTAATGAGATTTTACTCGCTTATTCCTGGCAATATTCTGATTAAAACTAGACCAAACACGGTATAGTTTGGCCCATCAGTAATGTCTTGGAAATTGTCGGAACGCTGTACGCGTAAGTTGCCGTAGTGTCTACTAGTGAATTTCCTACTCAAAATTAATTATTTTTTAATTAGATTTTACTGGCTTATTCCTGACAATATTCTGATTAAAACAAGACCAAACACGGTATAATTTGGCCCATCAGTAATGTGTTGGAAGTTGTCGGAAGGCTGTACGCGTAAGTTGCCGTAGTGTCTACTAGTGAATTTCCTACTCAAAATTAATTATTTTTTATTGAGATTTTACTGGCTTATTCCCGGCAATATTCTGACTAAAACAAGACCAAACACGGTATTGTTTGGCCCATCAGTAATGTCTTGGAAATTGTCGGAACGCTGTACGCGTAAGTTGCCGTAGTGTCTACTAGTGAATTTCCAACACAAAATTAATTATTTTTTATTGAGATTTTACTGGCTCATTCCTGGCAATGTTCTGATTAAAACAAGACCAAACACTGTATAATTTGGCCAATCAGTAATGCGTTGGAAATTGTCGGAAGGCTGTACGCGTAAGTTGCCGTAGTGTCTACTAGTGAATTTCCTACTCAACACTCATTATTTTTTAATGAGATTTTACTGGCTTATTCCTCACAATATTCTGATTATAACAAGACCAAACACGGTATAGTGTGGTCCATCAGTAATGTCTTGGAAGTTGTCGGAACGCTGTACGCGGAAGTTGCCGTAGTGTCTATTAGTGAATTTCCTACGCAAAATTAATTATTTTTTAATGACGTTTTACTGGCTCATTCCTGGAAATATTCTCATTAAAACAAGACCAAACACTGTATAATTTGGCCCATCAGTAATGTGTTGGCAGTTGTCGGAAGGCTGTACGCGTTAGTTGCCGTAGCGTCTACTGGTGAATTTCCTACTCAACACTCATTATTTTTAATGAGATTTTACTGGCTTATTCCTGACAATATTCTGATTCATACAAGACCAAACACGGTATAATTTGGCCCATGAGTAACGTGTTGGCAGTTGTCGGAAGGCTGTACGCGGAAGTTGCTGTAGTGTCTATTAGTGAATTTCCTACTCAGCACTCATTATTTTTTAATGAGATTTTACTCGCTTATTCCTGGCAATATTCTGATTAAAACAAGACCAAACACGGTATAATTTGGTCCATCAGTAATGTCTTGGAAGCTGTCGGAAAGCTGTACGCGTAAGTTGCCGTACTGACTACTAGTGAATTTCCTACTCAATATTAATTATTTTTTAATGACGTTTTACTGGCTCATTCCTGGCAATATTCTCATTAAAACAAGACCAAACACTGTATAATTTGGCCCATCAGTAATGTGTTGGCAGTTGTCGGAAGGCTGTACGGGTAAGTTGACCTAGTGTCCACTAGTGAATTTCCTACTCAAAATTAATTATTTTTTAATGAGATTTTACTGGCTTATACCCGGCAATATTCTCATTAAAACAAGACCAAACACGGTATAGTTTGGCCCATCAGTAATGTGTTGGCAGTTGTCGGAAGGCTGTACGCGTAAGTTGCCGTAGTGTCTACTAGTGAATTTCCTACTCAAAATTAATTATTTTTTAATTAGATTTTACTGGCTTATTCCTGACAATATTCTGATTAAAACAAGACCAAACACGGTATAATTTGGCCCATCAGTAATGTGTTGGAAGTTGTCGGAAGGCTGTACGCGTAAGTTGCCGTAGTGTCTACTAGTGAATTTCCTACTCAAAATTAATTGTTTTTTAATGAGATTTTATTGGCTTATTTATGGCAATATTCTGATTAAAACAAGAACAAACACGGTATAATTTGGCCCATGAGTAAGGTGTTGGCAGTTGTCGGAAGGCTGTACACGTAAATTGCCGTAGTGTCTACTAGTGAATTTCCTACTCAAAATTAATTATTTTTTAATTAGATTTTACTGGCTTATTCCGGACAATATTCTGATTAAAACAAGACCAAACACGGTATAATTTGGCCCATCAGTAATGTGTTGGCAGTTGTCGGAAGGCTGTACGCGTAAGTTGCCGTAGTGTCCACTAGTGAATTTCCTACTCAAAATTAATTATTTTTTAATGAGATTTTACTGGCTTATACCCGGCAATATTCTCATTAAAACAAGACCAAACACGGTATAGTTTGGCCCATCAGTAATGTGTTGGCAGTTGTCGGAAGGCTGTACGCGTAAGTTGCCGTAGTGTCTACTAGTGAATTTCCTACTCAAAATTAATTATTTTTTATTGACGTTTTACTGGCTCATTCCTGGCAATATTCTCATTAAAACAAGACGAAACACTGTATAATTTGGCCCATCAGTAATGTGTTGGCAGTTGTCGGAAGGCTGTACGCGTAAGTTGCCGTAGTGTCTACTAGTGAATTTCCTACTCAAAATTAATTATTTTTTAATTAGATTTTACTGGCTTATTCCTGACAATATTCTGATTAAAACAAGACCAAACACGGTATAATTTGGCCCATCAGTAATGTGTTGGAAGTTGTCGGAAGGCTGTACGCGTAAGTTGCCGTAGTGTCTACTAGTGAATTTCCTACACAAAATTAATTATTTTTTATTGAGATTTTACTGGCTCATTCCTGGCAATGTTCTGATTAAAACAAGACCAAACACTGTATAATTTGGCCAATCAGTAATGCGTTGGAAATTGTCGGAAGGCTGTACCCGTAAGTTGCCGTAGTGTCTACTAGTGAATTTCCTACTCAACACTCATTATTTTTTATTGAGATTTTACTGGCTCATTCCTGGCAATGTTCTGATTAAAACAAGACCAAACACTGTATAATTTGGCCCATGAGTAACGTGTTGGCAGTTGTCGGAACGCTGTACGCGTAAGTTGCCGTAGTGTCTACTAGTGAATTTCCTACTCAAAATTAATTATTTTTTAATGACGTTTTACTGGCTCATCACTGGAAATATTCTCATTAAAACAAGACCAAACACTGAATAATTTGGCCCATCAGTAATGTATTGGCAGTTGTCGGAAGGCTGTACGCGTAAGTTGCCGTAGTGTCTACTAGTGAATTTGCTAGTCAGCACTCATTATTTTTAATGAGATTTTACTCGCTTATTCCTGGCAATATTCTGATTAAAACTAGACCAAACACGGTATAGTTTGGCCCATCAGTAATGTCTTGGAAATTGTCGGAACGCTGTACGCGTAAGTTGCCGTAGTGTCTACTAGTGAATTTCCTACTCAAAATTAATTATTTTTTAATTAGATTTTACTGGCTTATTCCTGACAATATTCTGATTAAAACAAGACCAAACACGGTATAATTTGGCCCATCAGTAATGTGTTGGAAGTTGTCGGAAGGCTGTACGCGTAAGTTGCCGTAGTGTCTACTAGTGAATTTCCTACTCAAAATTAATTATTTTTTATTGAGATTTTACTGGCTTATTCCCGGCAATATTCTGACTAAAACAAGACCAAACACGGTATTGTTTGGCCCATCAGTAATGTCTTGGAAATTGTCGGAACGCTGTACGCGTAAGTTGCCGTAGTGTCTACTAGTGAATTTCCAACACAAAATTAATTATTTTTTATTGAGATTTTACTGGCTCATTCCTGGCAATGTTCTGATTAAAACAAGACCAAACACTGTATAATTTGGCCAATCAGTAATGCGTTGGAAATTGTCGGAAGGCTGTACGCGTAAGTTGCCGTAGTGTCTACTAGTGAATTTCCTACTCAACACTCATTATTTTTTAATGAGATTTTACTGGCTTATTCCTCACAATATTCTGATTATAACAAGACCAAACACGGTATAGTGTGGTCCATCAGTAATGTCTTGGAAGTTGTCGGAACGCTGTACGCGGAAGTTGCCGTAGTGTCTATTAGTGAATTTCCTACGCAAAATTAATTATTTTTTAATGACGTTTTACTGGCTCATTCCTGGAAATATTCTCATTAAAACAAGACCAAACACTGTATAATTTGGCCCATCAGTAATGTGTTGGCAGTTGTCGGAAGGCTGTACGCGTTAGTTGCCGTAGCGTCTACTGGTGAATTTCCTACTCAACACTCATTATTTTTAATGAGATTTTACTGGCTTATTCCTGACAATATTCTGATTCATACAAGACCAAACACGGTATAATTTGGCCCATGAGTAACGTGTTGGCAGTTGTCGGAAGGCTGTACGCGGAAGTTGCTGTAGTGTCTATTAGTGAATTTCCTACTCAGCACTCATTATTTTTTAATGAGATTTTACTCGCTTATTCCTGGCAATATTCTGATTAAAACAAGACCAAACACGGTATAATTTGGTCCATCAGTAATGTCTTGGAAGCTGTCGGAAAGCTGTACGCGTAAGTTGCCGTACTGACTACTAGTGAATTTCCTACTCAATATTAATTATTTTTTAATGACGTTTTACTGGCTCATTCCTGGCAATATTCTCATTAAAACAAGACCAAACACTGTATAATTTGGCCCATCAGTAATGTGTTGGCAGTTGTCGGAAGGCTGTACGGGTAAGTTGACCTAGTGTCCACTAGTGAATTTCCTACTCAAAATTAATTATTTTTTAATGAGATTTTACTGGCTTATACCCGGCAATATTCTCATTAAAACAAGACCAAACACGGTATAGTTTGGCCCATCAGTAATGTGTTGGCAGTTGTCGGAAGGCTGTACGCGTAAGTTGCCGTAGTGTCTACTAGTGAATTTCCTACTCAAAATTAATTATTTTTTATTGACGTTTTACTGGCTCATTCCTGGCAATATTCTCATTAAAACAAGACCAAACACTGTATAATTTGGCCCATCAGTAATGTGTTGGCAGTTGTCGGAAGGCTGTACGCGTAAGTTGCCGTAGTGTCTACTGGTGAATTTCCTACTCAACACCCATTATTTTTAATGAGATTTTAATGGCTTATTCCTGACAATATTCTGATTAAAACTAGACCAAACACGGTATAGTTTGGCCCATCAGTAATGTCTTGGAAATTGTCGGAACGCTGTACGCGTAAGTTGCCGTAGTGTCTACTAGTGAATTTCCTACTCAAAATTAATTATTTTTTAATTAGATTTTACTGGCTTATTCCTGACAATATTCTGATTAAAACAAGACCAAACACGGTATAATTTGGCCCATCAGTAATGTGTTGGAAGTTGTCGGAAGGCTGTACGCGTAAGTTGCCGTAGTGTCTACTAGTGAATTTCCTACACAAAATTAATTATTTTTTATTGAGATTTTACTGGCTCATTCCTGGCAATGTTCTGATTAAAACAAGACCAAACACTGTATAATTTGGCCAATCAGTAATGCGTTGGAAATTGTCGGAAGGCTGTACCCGTAAGTTGCCGTAGTGTCTACTAGTGAATTTCCTACTCAACACTCATTATTTTTTATTGAGATTTTACTGGCTCATTCCTGGCAATGTTCTGATTAAAACAAGACCAAACACTGTATAATTTGGCCCATGAGTAACGTGTTGGCAGTTGTCGGAACGCTGTACGCGTAAGTTGCCGTAGTGTCTACTAGTGAATTTCCTACTCAAAATTAATTATTTTTTAATGACGTTTTACTGGCTCATCACTGGAAATATTCTCATTAAAACAAGACCAAACACTGAATAATTTGGCCCATCAGTAATGTATTGGCAGTTGTCGGAAGGCTGTACGCGTAAGTTGCCGTAGTGTCTACTAGTGAATTTGCTAGTCAGCACTCATTATTTTTAATGAGATTTTACTCGCTTATTCCTGGCAATATTCTGATTAAAACTAGACCAAACACGGTATAGTTTGGCCCATCAGTAATGTCTTGGAAATTGTCGGAACGCTGTACGCGTAAGTTGCCGTAGTGTCTACTAGTGAATTTCCTACTCAAAATTAATTATTTTTTAATTAGATTTTACTGGCTTATTCCTGACAATATTCTGATTAAAACAAGACCAAACACGGTATAATTTGGCCCATCAGTAATGTGTTGGAAGTTGTCGGAAGGCTGTACGCGTAAGTTGCCGTAGTGTCTACTAGTGAATTTCCTACTCAAAATTAATTATTTTTTATTGAGATTTTACTGGCTTATTCCCGGCAATATTCTGAATAAAACAAGACCAAACACGGTATTGTTTGGCCCATCAGTAATGTCTTGGAAGTTGTCGGAACGCTGTACGCGTAAGTTGCCGTAGTGTCCACTAGTGAATTTCCTACTCAAAATTAATTATTTTTTAATGAGATTTTACTGGCTTATACCCGGCAATATTCTGATTAAAACAAGACCAAACACGGTATAGTTTGGCCCATGAGTAAGGTGTTGGCAGTTGTCGGAAGGCTGTACACGTAAATTGCCGTAGTGTCTACTAGAGAATTTCCTACTCAAAATTAATTATTTTTTAATTAGATTTTACTGGCTTATTCCGGACAATATTCTGATTAAAACAAGACCAAACACGGTATAATTTGGCCCATCAGTAATGTGTTGGCAGTTGTCGGAAGGCTGTACGGGTAAGTTGACCTAGTGTCCACTAGTGAATTTCCTACTCAAAATTAATTATTTTTTAATGAGATTTTACTGGCTTATACCCGGCAATATTCTCATTAAAACAAGACCAAACACGGTATAGTTTGGCCCATCAGTAATGTCTTGGAAGTTGTCGGAACGCTGTACGCGTAAGTTGCCGTAGTGTCTACTAGTGAATTTCCTACTCAAAATTAATTATTTTTTATTGAGATTTTACTGGCTTATTCCCGGCAATATTCTGATTAAAACAAGACCAAACACGGTATTGTTTGGCCCATCAGTAATGTCTTAGAAATTGTCGGAACGCTGTACGCGTAAGTTGCCGTAGTGTCTACTAGTGAATTTCCTACTCAAAATAATTACTTTTTAATGAGATTTTATTGGCTTATTTATGGCAATATTCTGATTAAAACAAGACCAAACACGGTATAATTTGGCCCATCAGTAATGTGTTGGAAGTTGTCGGAAGGCTGTACGCGTAAGTTGCCGTAGTGTCTACTAGTGAATTTCCTACACAAAATTAATTATTTTTTATTGAGATTTTACTGGCTCATTCCTGGCAATGTTCTGATTAAAACAAGACCAAACACTGTATAATTTGGCCAATCAGAAATGCGTTGGAAATTGTCGGAAGGCTGTACGCGTAAGTTGCCGTAGTGTCTACTAGTGAATTTCCTACTCAACACTCATTATTTTTTAATGAGATTTTACTGGCTTATTCCTCACAATATTCTGATTATAACAAGACCAAACACGGTATAGTGTGGTCCATCAGTAATGTCTTGGAAGTTGTCGGAACGCTGTACGCGTAAGTTGCCGTAGTGTCTACTAGTGAATTTCCTACTCAAAATAATTACTTGTTAATGAGATTTTATTGGCTTATTTATGGCAATATTCTGATTAAAACAAGAACAAACACGGTATAATTTGGCCCATGAGTAAGGTGTTGGCAGTTGTCGGAAGGCTGTACACGTAAATTGCCGTAGTGTCTACTAGTGAATTTCCTACTCAACACTCATTATTTTTAATGTGATTTTACTGGCTTATTCCAGACAATATTCTGATTAAAACAAGACCAAACACGGTATAATTTGGCCCATCAGTAATGTGTTGGCAGTTGTCGGAACGCTGTACGCGTAAGTTGCCGTAGTGTCCACTAGTGAATTTCCTACTCAAAATTAATTATTTTTTATTGAGATTTTACTGGCTCATTCCTGGCAATGTTCTGATTAAAACAAGACCAAACACTGTATAATTTGGCCAATCAGTAATGCGTTGGAAATTGTCGGAAGGCTGTACGCGTAAGTTGCCGTAGTGTCTACTAGTGAATTTCCTACTCAACACTCATTATTTTTTAATGAGATTTTACTGGCTTATTCCTCACAATATTCTCATTAAAACAAGACCAAACACGGTATAGTTTGGCCCATCAGTAATGTGTTGGCAGTTGTCGGAAGGCTGTACGCGTAAGTTGCCGTAGTGTCTACTAGTGAATTTCCTACTCAAAATTAATTATTTTTTATTGACGTTTTACTGGCTCATTTCTGGCAATATTCTCATTAAAACAAGACGAAACACTGTATAATTTGGCCCATCAGTAATGTGTTGGCAGTTGTCGGAAGGCTGTACGCGTAAGTTGCCGTAGTGTCTACTGGTGAATTTCCTACTCAACACCCATTATTTTTAATGAGATTTTACTGGCTTATTCCTGACAATATTCTGATTAAAACTAGACCAAACACGGTATAGTTTGGCCCATCAGTAATGTCTTGGAAATTGTCGGAACGCTGTACGCGTAAGTTGCCGTAGTGTCTACTAGTGAATTTCCTACTCAAAATTAATTATTTTTTAATTAGATTTTACTGGCTTATTCCTGACAATATTCTGATTAAAACAAGACCAAACACGGTATAATTTGGCCCATCAGTAATGTGTTGGAAGTTGTCGGAAGGCTGTACGCGTAAGTTGCCGTAGTGTCTACTAGTGAATTTCCTACTCAAAATTAATTGTTTTTTAATGAGATTTTATTGGCTTATTTATGGCAATATTCTGATTAAAACAAGAACAAACACGGTATAATTTGGTCCATGAGTAAGGTGTTGGCAGTTGTCGGAAGGCTGTACACGTAAATTGCCGTAGTGTCTACTAGTGAATTTCCTACTCAAAATTAATTATTTTTTAATTAGATTTTACTGGCTTATTCCGGACAATATTCTGATTAAAACAAGACCAAACACGGTATAATTTGGCCCATCAGTAATGTGTTGGCAGTTGTCGGAAGGCTGTACGCGTAAGTTGCCGTAGTGTCCACTAGTGAATTTCCTACTCAAAATTAATTATTTTTTAATGAGATTTTACTGGCTTATACCCGGCAATATTCTCATTAAAACAAGACCAAACACGGTATAGTTTGGCCCATCAGTAATGTGTTGGCAGTTGTCGGAAGGCTGTACGCGTAAGTTGCCGTAGTGTCTACTAGTGAATTTCCTACTCAAAATTAATTATTTTTTATTGACGTTTTACTGGCTCATTCCTGGCAATATTCTCATTAAAACAAGACGAAACACTGTATAATTTGGCCCATCAGTAATGTGTTGGCAGTTGTCGGAAGGCTGTACGCGTAAGTTGCCGTAGTGTCTACTAGTGAATTTCCTACTCAAAATTAATTATTTTTTAATTAGATTTTACTGGCTTATTCCTGACAATATTCTGATTAAAACAAGACCAAACACGGTATACTTTGGCCCATCAGTAATGTGTTGGAAGTTGTCGGAAGGCTGTACGCGTAAGTTGCCGTAGTGTCTACTAGTGAATTTCCTACACAAAATTAATTATTTTTTATTGAGATTTTACTGGCTCATTCCTGGCAATGTTCTGATTAAAACAAGACCAAACACTGTATAATTTGGCCAATCAGTAATGCGTTGGAAATTGTCGGAAGGCTGTACCCGTAAGTTGCCGTAGTGTCTACTAGTGAATTTCCTACTCAACACTCATTATTTTTTATTGAGATTTTACTGGCTCATTCCTGGCAATGTTCTGATTAAAACAAGACCAAACACTGTATAATTTGGCCCATGAGTAACGTGTTGGCAGTTGTCGGAACGCTGTACGCGTAAGTTGCCGTAGTGTCTACTACTGAATTTCCTACTCAAAATTAATTATTTTTTAATGACGTTTTACTGGCTCATCACTGGAAATATTCTCATTAAAACAAGACCAAACACTGAATAATTTGGCCCATCAGTAATGTATTGGCAGTTGTCGGAAGGCTGTACGCGTAAGTTGCCGTAGTGTCTACTAGTGAATTTGCTAGTCAGCACTCATTATTTTTAATGAGATTTTACTCGCTTATTCCTGGCAATATTCTGATTAAAACTAGACCAAACACGGTATAGTTTGGCCCATCAGTAATGTCTTGGAAATTGTCGGAACGCTGTACGCGTAAGTTGCCGTAGTGTCTACTAGTGAATTTCCAACACAAAATTAATTATTTTTTATTGAGATTTTACTGGCTCATTCCTGGCAATGTTCTGATTAAAACAAGACCAAACACTGTATAATTTGGCCAATCAGTAATGCGTTGGAAATTGTCGGAAGGCTGTACGCGTAAGTTGCCGTAGTGTCTACTAGTGAATTTCCTACACAACACTCATTATTTTTTAATGAGATTTTACTGGCTTATTCCTCACAATATTCTGATTATAACAAGACCAAACACGGTATAGTGTGGTCCATCAGTAATGTCTTGGAAGTTGTCGGAAGGCTGTACGCGGAAGTTGCCGTAGTGTCTATTAGTGAATTTCCTACGCAAAATTAATTATTTTTTAATGACGTTTTACTGGCTCATTCCTGGAAATATTCTCATTAAAACAAGACCAAACACTGTATAATTTGGCCCATCAGTAATGTGTTGGCAGTTGTCGGAAGGCTGTACGCGTTAGTTGCCGTAGCGTCTACTGGTGAATTTCCTACTCAACACTCATTATTTTTAATGAGATTTTACTGGCTTATTCCTGACAATATTCTGATTCATACAAGACCAAACACGGTATAATTTGGCCCATGAGTAACGTGTTGGCAGTTGTCGGAAGGCTGTACGCGGAAGTTGCTGTAGTGTCTATTAGTGAATTTCCTACTCAGCACTCATTATTTTTTAATGAGATTTTACTCGCTTATTCCTGGCAATATTCTGATTAAAACAAGACCAAACACGGTATAATTTGGTCCATCAGTAATGTCTTGGAAGCTGTCGGAAAGCTGTACGCGTAAGTTGCCGTACTGACTACTAGTGAATTTCCTACTCAATATTAATTATTTTTTAATGACGTTTTACTGGCTCATTCCTGGCAATATTCTCATTAAAACAAGACCAAACACTGTATAATTTGGCCCATCAGTAATGTGTTGGCAGTTGTCGGAAGGCTGTACGGGTAAGTTGACCTAGTGTCCACTAGTGAATTTCCTACTCAAAATTAATTATTTTTTAATGAGATTTTACTGGCTTATACCCGGCAATATTCTCATTAAAACAAGACCAAACACGGTATAGTTTGGCCCATCAGTAATGTGTTGGCAGTTGTCGGAATGCTGTACGCGTAAGTTGCCGTAGTGTCTACTAGTGAATTTCCTACTCAAAATTAATTATTTTTTATTGACGTTTTACTGGCTCATTCCTGGCAATATTCTCATTAAAACAAGACCAAACACTGTATAATTTGGCCCATCAGTAATGTGTTGGCAGTTGTCGGAAGGCTGTACGCGTAAGTTGCCGTAGTGTCTACTGGTGAATTTCCTACTCAACACCCATTATTTTTAATGAGATTTTAATGGCTTATTCCTGACAATATTCTGATTAAAACTAGACCAAACACGGTATAGTTTGGCCCATCAGTAATGTCTTGGAAATTGTCGGAACGCTGTACGCGTAAGTTGCCGTAGTGTCTACTAGTGAATTTCCTACTCAAAATTAATCATTTTTTAATTAGATTTTACTGGCTTATTCCTGACAATATTCTGATTAAAACAAGACCAAACACGGTATAATTTGGCCCATCAGTAATGTGTTGGAAGTTGTCGGAAGGCTGTACGCGTAAGTTGCCGTAGTGTCTACTAGTGAATTTCCTACACAAAATTAATTATTTTTTATTGAGATTTTACTGGCTCATTCCTGGCAATGTTCTGATTAAAACAAGACCAAACACTGTATAATTTGGCCAATCAGTAATGCGTTGGAAATTGTCGGAAGGCTGTACCCGTAAGTTGCCGTAGTGTCTACTAGTGAATTTCCTACTCAACACTCATTATTTTTTATTGAGATTTTACTGGCTCATTCCTGGCAATGTTCTGATTAAAACAAGACCAAACACTGTATAATTTGGCCCATGAGTAACGTGTTGGCAGTTGTCGGAACGCTGTACGCGTAAGTTGCCGTAGTGTCTACTAGTGAATTTCCTACTCAAAATTAATTATTTTTTAATGACGTTTTACTGGCTCATCACTGGAAATATTCTCATTAAAACAAGACCAAACACTGAATAATTTGGCCCATCAGTAATGTATTGGCAGTTGTCGGAAGGCTGTACGCGTAAGTTGCCGTAGTGTCTACTAGTGAATTTGCTAGTCAGCACTCATTATTTTTAATGAGATTTTACTCGCTTATTCCTGGCAATATTCTGATTAAAACTAGACCAAACACGGTATAGTTTGGCCCATCAGTAATGTCTTGGAAATTGTCGGAACGCTGTACGCGTAAGTTGCCGTAGTGTCTACTAGTGAATTTCCTACTCAAAATTAATTATTTTTTAATTAGATTTTACTGGCTTATTCCTGACAATATTCTGATTAAAACAAGACCAAACACGGTATAATTTGGCCCATCAGTAATGTGTTGGAAGTTGTCGGAAGGCTGTACGCGTAAGTTGCCGTAGTGTCTACTAGTGAATTTCCTACTCAAAATTAATTATTTTTTATTGAGATTTTACTGGCTTATTCCCGGCAATATTCTGAATAAAACAAGACCAAACACGGTATTGTTTGGCCCATCAGTAATGTCTTGGAAATTGTCGGAACGCTGTACGCGTAAGTTGCCGTAGTGTCTACTAGTGAATTTCCAACACAAAATTAATTATTTTTTATTGAGATTTTACTGGCTCATTCCTGGCAATGTTCTGATTAAAACAAGACCAAACACTGTATAATTTGGCCAATCAGTAATGCGTTGGAAATTGTCGGAAGGCTGTACGCGTAAGTTGCCGTAGTGTCTACTAGTGAATTTCCTACTCAACACTCATTATTTTTTAATGAGATTTTACCGGCTTATTCCTCACAATATTCTGATTATAACAAGACCAAACACGGTATAGTGTGATCCATCAGTAATGTCTTGGAAGTTGTCGGAACGCTGTACGCGTAAGTTGCCGTAGTGTCTACTATTGAATTTCCTACTCAAAATAATTACTTTTTAATGAGATTTTATTGGCTTATTTATGGCAATATTCTGATTAAAACAAGAACAAACACGGTATAATTTGGCCCATGAGTAAGGTGTTGGCAGTTGTCGGAAGGCTGTACACGTAAATTGCCGTAGTGTCTACTAGTGAATTTCCTACTCAACACTCATTATTTTTAATGTGATTTTACTGGCTTATTCCGGACAATATTCTGATTAAAACAAGACCAAACACGGTATAATTTGGCCCATCAGTAATGTGTTGGCAGTTGTCGGAACGCTGTACGCGTAAGTTGCCGTAGTGTCCACTAGTGAATTTCCTACTCAAAATTAATTATTTTTTAATGAGATTTTACTGGCTTATACCCGGCAATATTCTGATTAAAACAAGACCAAACACGGTATAGTTTGGCCCATGAGTAAGGTGTTGGCAGTTGTCGGAAGGCTGTACACGTAAATTGCCGTAGTGTCTACTAGAGAATTTCCTACTCAAAATTAATTATTTTTTAATTAGATTTTACTGGCTTATTCCGGACAATATTCTGATTAAAACAAGACCAAACACGGTATAATTTGGCCCATCAGTAATGTGTTGGCAGTTGTCGGAAGGCTGTACGGGTAAGTTGACCTAGTGTCCACTAGTGAATTTCCTACTCAAAATTAATTATTTTTTAATGAGATTTTACTGGCTTATACCCGGCAATATTCTCATTAAAACAAGACCAAACACGGTATAGTTTGGCCCATCAGTAATGTCTTGGAAGTTGTCGGAACGCTGTACGCGTAAGTTGCCGTAGTGTCTACTAGTGAATTTCCTACTCAAAATTAATTATTTTTTATTGAGATTTTACTGGCTTATTCCCGGCAATATTCTGATTAAAACAAGACCAAACACGGTATTGTTTGGCCCATCAGTAATGTCTTGGAAATTGTCGGAACGCTGTACGCGTAAGTTGCCGTAGTGTCTACTAGTGAATTTCCAACACAAAATTAATTATTTTTTATTGAGATTTTACTGGCTCATTCCTGGCAATGTTCTGATTAAAACAAGACCAAACACTGTATAATTTGGCCAATCAGTAATGCGTTGGAAATTGTCGGAAGGCTGTACGCGTAAGTTGCCGTAGTGTCTACTAGTGAATTTCCTACTCAACACTCATTATTTTTTAATGAGATTTTACCGGCTTATTCCTCACAATATTCTGATTATAACAAGACCAAACACGGTATAGTGTGATCCATCAGTAATGTCTTGGAAGTTGTCGGAACGCTGTACGCGTAAGTTGCCGTAGTGTCTACTATTGAATTTCCTACTCAAAATAATTACTTTTTAATGAGATTTTATTGGCTTATTTATGGCAATATTCTGATTAAAACAAGAACAAACACGGTATAATTTGGCCCATGAGTAAGGTGTTGGCAGTTGTCGGAAGGCTGTACACGTAAATTGCCGTAGTGTCTACTAGTGAATTTCCTACTCAACACTCATTATTTTTAATGTGATTTTACTGGCTTATTCCGGACAATATTCTGATTAAAACAAGACCAAACACGGTATAATTTGGCCCATCAGTAATGTGTTGGCAGTTGTCGGAACGCTGTACGCGTAAGTTGCCGTAGTGTCCACTAGTGAATTTCCTACTCAAAATTAATTATTTTTTAATGAGATTTTACTGGCTTATACCCGGCAATATTCTGATTAAAACAAGACCAAACACGGTATAGTTTGGCCCATGAGTAAGGTGTTGGCAGTTGTCGGAAGGCTGTACACGTAAATTGCCGTAGTGTCTACTAGAGAATTTCCTACTCAAAATTAATTATTTTTTAATTAGATTTTACTGGCTTATTCCGGACAATATTCTGATTAAAACAAGACCAAACACGGTATAATTTGGCCCATCAGTAATGTGTTGGCAGTTGTCGGAAGGCTGTACGGGTAAGTTGACCTAGTGTCCACTAGTGAATTTCCTACTCAAAATTAATTATTTTTTAATGAGATTTTACTGGCTTATACCCGGCAATATTCTCATTAAAACAAGACCAAACACGGTATAGTTTGGCCCATCAGTAATGTCTTGGAAGTTGTCGGAACGCTGTACGCGTAAGTTGCCGTAGTGTCTACTAGTGAATTTCCTACTCAAAATTAATTATTTTTTATTGAGATTTTACTGGCTTATTCCCGGCAATATTCTGATTAAAACAAGACCAAACACGGTATTGTTTGGCCCATCAGTAATGTCTTAGAAATTGTCGGAACGCTGTACGCGTAAGTTGCCGTAGTGTCTACTAGTGAATTTCCTACTCAAAATAATTACTTTTTAATGAGATTTTATTGGCTTATTTATGGCAATATTCTGATTAAAACAAGACCAAACACGGTATAATTTGGCCCATCAGTAATGTGTTGGAAGTTGTCGGAAGGCTGTACGCGTAAGTTGCCGTAGTGTCTACTAGTGAATTTCCTACACAAAATTAATTATTTTTTATTGAGATTTTACTGGCTCATTCCTGGCAATGTTCTGATTAAAACAAGACCAAACACTGTATAATTTGGCCAATCAGAAATGCGTTGGAAATTGTCGGAAGGCTGTACGCGTAAGTTGCCGTAGTGTCTACTAGTGAATTTCCTACTCAACACTCATTATTTTTTAATGAGATTTTACTGGCTTATTCCTCACAATATTCTGATTATAACAAGACCAAACACGGTATAGTGTGGTCCATCAGTAATGTCTTGGAAGTTGTCGGAACGCTGTACGCGTAAGTTGCCGTAGGGTCTACTAGTGAATTTCCTACTCAAAATTAATTATTTTTTATTCAGATTTTACTGGCTTATTCCCGGCAATATTCTGATTAAAACAAGACCAAACACGGTATTGTTTGGCCCATCAGTAATGTGTTGGCAGTTGTCGGAAGGCTGTACGCGTAAGTTGCCGTAGTGTCTACTAGTGAATTTCCTAGTCAGCACTCATTATTTTTAATGAGATTTTACTCGCTTATTCCTGGCAATATTCTGATTAAAACTAGACCAAACACGGTATAGTTTGGCCCATCAGTAATGTCTTGGAAATTGTCGAAACGCTGTACGCGTAAGTTGCCGTAGTGTGTACTAGTGAATTTCCTACACAAAATTAATTATTTTTTAATTAGATTTTACTGGCTTATTCCTGACAATATTCTGATTAAAACAAGACCAAACACGGTATAATTTGGCCCATCAGTAATGTGTTGGAAGTTGTCGGAAGGCTGTACGCGTAAGTTGCCGTAGTGTCTACTAGTGAATTTCCTACTCAAAATTAATTGTTTTTTAATGAGATTTTACTGGCTTATACCCGGCAATATTCTCATTAAAACAAGACCAAACACGGTATAGTTTGGCCCATCAGTAATGTGTTGGCAGTTGTCGGAAGGCTGTACGCGGAAGTTGCCGTAGTGTCTACTAGTGAATTTCCTACTCAAAATTAATTATTTTTTATTGAGATTTTACTGGCTTATTCCCGGCAATGTTCTGATTAAAACAAGACCAAACACGGTATTGTTTGGCCCATCAGTAATGTCTTGGAAGCTGTCGGAACGCGGTACGCGTAAGTTGCCGTACTGACTACTAGTGAATTTCCTACTCAAAATTAATTATTTTTTAATGACGTTTTACTGGCTCATTCCTGGCAATATTCTCATTAAAACAAGACCAAACACTGTATAATTTGGCCCATGAGTTACGTGTTGGCAGTTGTCGGAACGCTGTACGCGTAAGTTGCCGTGGTGTCTACTAGTGAATTTCCTACTCAAAATTAATTATTTTTTAATGACGTTTTACTGGCTTATTCCCGGCAATATTCTGATTAAAACAAGACCAAACACGGTATTGTTTGGCCCATCAGTAATGTGTTGGAAGCTGTCGGAACGCTGTACGCGTAAGTGGCCGTAGTGTCTACTAGTGAATTTCCTACTCAAAATTAATTATTTTTTAATTAGATTTTACTGGCTTATTCCTGACAATATTCTGATTAAAACAAGACCAAACACGGTATAATTTGGCCCATCAGTAATGTGTTGGAAATTGTCGGAAGGCTGTACGCGTAAGTTGCCGTAGTGTCTACTAGTGAATTTCCTACACAAAATCAATTATTAACTTCCCGATTCATAGGGAAGTTACTGTAATTACCCCGAAAATCGAAAATTGATTTTTTAGCAGATCTTCACGTTTCATGGTCATTGGAGTCATTTTAGACTATTTTTATCAAAATGTTCGTATGTGTGTGTGTGTGTGTGTGTGTGTGTGTGTGTGTGTGTGTGTGTGTGTGTGTGTGCGTATGTCCGTTTGTATGGTATCAAATTTTTCGTTAACGTTTTCTGAAAAAATAACAATGCGATCAGAATAATGAATGATGCAATCGATGTGCCCCGCTGTAACTTAGAGCTGATTAGATTTTGGTCCATATTGGTCAAGTAGTTTTTTAGATTTTTTAGTTTTTTTCGAAACAAGTTCATTCAACAATGCAAATTATACGAGAGGACGGAAATTTTCCACCGAAGAAACAAACGTAACAATTATATATAATTTTTATTTTTTTTTATTAAAAAAAAAAATAAAAAAAAATTTTTTTTTTTTCATTTAAAAAAAAATTTAAAAAAAATTTAAATGCATTTGTAATTTATTTTGCAACATTACTATGCTATAACAAGGAATCAAGCGAGCAACGAGCATACGATGTTGGTTCAAACATTTTGATAAGTAGAAAACTATTGAACTTCCCAAAGAATGTATAATCTTCTTAAAACGTATACTAAATAAATAATGATAATAATATATTGCAACTAACGAATCGGGAAGTTCTTTGTGTGGCTCGTGGAGAGTCACACACAAAATACCATCCGTACCACTAACCCTCTCGCGAGCTCGCAAAGCGAGCGAGCTACAACACCCCCACCTGCGAAGCTCGCGAAGCGAGCGAGCAACAATAACCAGCTAGTTTTTTATTGAGATTTTACTGGCTCATTCCTGGCAATGTTCTGATTAAAACAAGACCAAACACTGTATAATTTGGCCAATCAGTAATGCGTTGGAAATTGTCGGAAGGCTGTACCCGTAAGTTGCCGTAGTGTCTACTAGTGAATTTCCTACTCAACACTCATTATTTTTTATTGAGATTTTACTGGCTCATTCCTGGCAATGTTCTGATTAAAACAAGACCAAACACTGTATAATTTGGCCCATGAGTAACGTGTTGGAAGTTGTCGGAACGCTGTACGCGTAAGTTGCCGTCGTGTCTACTAGTGAATTTCCTACTCAAAATTAATTATTTTTTAATGACGTTTTACTGGCTCATCACTGGAAATATTCTCATTAAAACAAGACCAAACACTGTATAATTTGGCCCATCAGTAATGTGTTGGCAGTTGTCGGAAGGCTGTACGCGTTAGTTGCCGTAGCGTCTACTGGTGAATTTCCTACTCAACACTCATTATTTTTAATGAGATTTTACTGGCTTATTCCTGACAATATTCTGATTCATACAAGACCAAACACGGTATAATTTGGCCCATGAGTAACGTGTTGGCAGTTGTCGGATGGCTGTACGCGGAAGTTGCTGTAGTGTCTATTAGTGAATTTCCTACTCAGCACTCATTATTTTTTAATGAGATTTTACTCGCTTATTCCTGGCAATATTCTGATTAAAACAAGGCAAAACACGGTATAATTTGGTCCATCAGTAATGTCTTGGAAGCTGTCGGAAAGCTGTACGCGTAAGTTGCCGTACTGACTACTAGTGAATTTCCTACTCAAAATTAATTATTTTTTAATGACGTTTTACTGGCTCATTCCTGGCAATATTCTCATTAAAACAAGACCAAACACTGTATAATTTGGCCCATCAGTAATGTGTTGGCAGTTGTCGGAAGGCTGTACGCGTAAGTTGCCGTAGTGTCTACTAGTGAATTTCCTACACAAAATTAATTATTTTTTATTGAGATTTTACTGGCTCATTCCTGGCAATGTTCTGATTAAAACAAGACCAAACACTGTATAATTTGGCCAATCAGTAATGCGTTGGAAATTGTCGGAAGGCTGTACGCGTAAGTTGCCGTAGTGTCTACTAGTGAATTTCCTACTCAACACTCATTATTTTTTAATGAGATTTTACTGGCTTATTCCTCACAATATTCTGATTATAACAAGACCAAACACGGTATAGTGTGGTCCATCAGTAATGTCTTGGAAGTTGTCGGAACGCTGTACGCGTAAGTTGCCGTAGGGTCTACTAGTGAATTTCCTACTCAAAATTAATTATTTTTTATTGAGATTTTACTGGCTTATTCCCGGCAATATTCTGATTAAAACAAGACCAAACACGGTATTGTTTTGCCCATCAGTAATGTGTTGGAAGCTGTCGGAACGCTGTACGCGTAAGTTGCCGTAGTGTGTACTAGTGAATTTCCTACACAAAATTAATTATTTTTTAATTAGATTTTACTGGCTTATTCCTGACAATATTCTGATTAAAACAAGACCAAACACGGTATAATTTGGCCCATCAGTAATGTGTTGGAAGTTGTCGGAAGGCTGTACGCGTAAGTTGCCGTAGTGTCTACTAGTGAATTTCCTACTCAAAATTAATTATTTTTTAATGACGTTTTACTGGCTCATCACTGGAAATATTCTCATTAAAACAAGACCAAACACTGTAAAATTTGGCCCATCAGTAATGTATTGGCAGTTGTCGGAAGGCTGTACGCGTAAGTTGCCGTAGTGTCTACTAGTGAATTTCCTAGTCAGCACTCATTATTTTTAATGAGATTTTACTCGCTTATTCCTGGCAATAGTCTGATTAAAACTAGACCAAACACGGTATAGTTTGGCCCATCAGTAATGTCTTGGAAATTGTCGGAACGCTGTACGCGTAAGTTGCCGTAGTGTCTTGTTCGAGCAAAAACAGATCAGCTGTTCGCGATCTCGGTGCGAATGTACGAATACATTCGCTCGACGTACCGTGTTGAACGCGTATGCGTGTCAATTGCCAGAAATGTAACGGTAATGAGGATTCGGCTGTTGTCGTCGCCCGTCTCCCTCTCTCCCCGCGCACTTCCGGCGGACCGAGTAGATCGGGGTGCGCGGTGAGGGGAGCGAGCCGCGACAATATACACCACAATAAGCCGGGTCCTCGCTCTCTTTTCTAAGAATTGTTCGCGACGATACATAGTTAACAAATTTCATACGCTCGATCCTTTGTTCGTGCCGAAAAGCAATAAACCGTTTTTGCACTGTTAATTTGTATCGCGAGTGACGGTGGTCAAATACAATTAAAACGCTCTCCCACAAATCCGACCTTGGATAAAGTTTCTTTATTCCTCCTCTATTTCGCCGAATCGTAAATTCAAGTTTCCGCTTAACGGAAACCAAAGAAGATTCAAACATTTGGTGCCGAAACCCGGGAATAGAGTGTGTCGATTGCTCTGTTCCATCGTCGTGTTTAATCCACAGCAGAATTACGAAGAATTCTGTGCATCACCGCGAGTTCGTCGTTGCTTCGTTTCTTGTTTCCTCGAGTGATCCGCGAGTGCATCGAGCATCTTCTGAGGCCACGTCGAGGACAATCAGGAATCACCTAGAAAAGAGCAAAAGTGAATTCTCCGAATAGAATTCGTGAGTCCAGTCGCGAAAAACTCGAATTCGACCGCGTGGCGAACCGTTACGAATTCGAAAATTCCGTGACCTTCGGCAGAAGCGTTACCGCTTGTTCGAATCGATCGAGCAAAGTCGTTTGCCGCGAGACGCGCAAGGTCCCTTTTGTTTTTCGCGTACGATCACACCTTGTTGTTCCGCTCATTTTTGAAATTTAACCGCCGGCAGGATGTCGCAAACGTTCGTCGAATGGGCTCGAGCTCAGGAAGATCTCGCTAGCCGAATCAAAAGGTTTATCGCGAACACTGAAAAAATGGGATCCGCGAAGCTCACGGTGATCGCGCTTCAAAAACGAGTGAAGTTGCTGGACAATTACTGGCGTGATTTTACCACAAATCATCGAGCGATGTCATCGATGGCAGAATTCGCCGCCAGTGATTACAAAAAGGGGGGCCTATTCGATGAAGTCGAAGAGACCTACTTGGAGAGTTCGACGGACTTGGATGAAAGAATTGAAAATTTGAAACCAACCGTCGTGACAGATCCGACGGAAGTCGAACACCAAGAGTGCCACGGAGGAACCAGGTTACCGACCCTTCAAATAGAAAAGTTTTCGGGCAATCTGTTGCAGTGGGAGGAGTTTCGTGATTCGTTTCGTGCCACGATTCATAACGCGAAACGGTTGCGAGACGTTCAACGCCAGCAATATTTGAAGGCGAACCTCACCGGTGAGGCCGTGAAGGTCATCGCGCGCACGTCTTTGACCGATGCCAATTATGCAACGGCGTGGGCGGCACTCGAACGTCGCTACGGAGGAATCCGCGTTCTGACCAAAGCGCACATCGGTAGACTCTTGGATTGTCCGGCCATAAAACGAGCTACGAAGGAGGAGTTAACCCGAGTACTCGATGAATTCTGTCAAGCTCGGGATGCTTTGGCCGCGTTGAGGAAATCAGTCGAGACTTGGGACGATTGGTTTGTAACCCTCATCGTAAGGAAACTGGATGCAACCACTACCTTAGAGTGGGAAAAACTGTTCCCAGATCCGACGATCATGCCGTCATTCGAAGAAATTCGAGATTTTCTCGAAGCACGAATACATGCTCTGGCCTCGGCATCAGAGCCGGAGACTTCACCGACGACTCCCAAGCGAGAGGAGCCACGAAGGGCAGAAAAGAGGACAGCCATGACGGTCCAAGCGACAAAAAAGCCATCCGTTAAAGGGAAAGAAATTCGGAGGTGTCCGCTGTGCTCGGAAGATCACCAACTAGGACGCTGCGGTCGATTTAAAACTCTTGGCGCTCAGGGACGAAAGAACTTCGTTTACCAACACAAACTGTGCATCTCGTGTTTTTCAGGTAAACATTCGCTCGCGGAGTGCCCGTCTTCGTATCGGTGTATGGTGTGCGACGGACAACATCATACCTCGCTTCACGAGGCGTTTTCAAGAAATGCGAACATCGCGGAACCAAGCACGAGCTCGGTGAATACGTTCCGATCGAATCGCGTTGTTTTGCTGGCCACCGCGCGCGTCCTGTTAAAATCCTCGAACGGCCGCAGTGTTCACGCGCGCGCGTTACTCGACCCCGGGTCCGAGATGTCCTTCGTCACCGATGACATCGTACAAGCGTTACGTCTTCCGCGCCGGAATGTAGAAGTACACTTAACCGGATACCAGGAAATAAACGTGGGTACGGTACGACACGAAGTATCCGTATTACTCGCATCCACTCGCGATTCCAATTTCCAACTACCATTGAACGCGTTGGTGACACGGAAAATTACCGCTCCGACTCCAGCGGTTAAAATCAATGACGAAAAATGGACTCACCTGCAAGGACTCCCGCTGGCTGACGAGGACTTCCGCTCCCCAAACAGGGTGGAGTTGCTTCTAGGGGCAGATGCGTGTGGACACCTTCTCCTCGAGAATCGAGTCGGACCAATGGGTACTCCTCCGATAGTCCGAACACCCTTCGGCTGGGCGCCAATGGGCACAACTACTTCCACGACGACTGATGATCGTGGATATCGGGTGCGATCCTTACTGGTTCAGCCGGCCCGAGACCCACGCGACGATTGGCAGAGGTTCTGGGAACTGGAGGAAGTATCGTCAAAGCCGATAAGCTCGCCTCAGGATGAGGCCTGCGAACGATACTTCCAGGATACGCACAGCCGAGACCAGGAAGGACGCTACGTTGTGCGTTTACCGTTCATCACCACCCCAAGCAACGATGTCGGGGTTCCGCGAACTGTTGCCGTTCGCATGCTCGTCTCATCCGAGAGACGACACCAGAAGGACGAGATGCTGAGAGGCAAATATTCCGAATTTCTGGAGGAGTACGAACGGCTCGGTCACATGGAGTTAGTCTCGGGGCACTCGACTGGCGGGGGGGAGAATTACCTTCCACATCACGCTGTGTGGCGAGAAAATGGAGCTACAAAAAAAATACGAGTAGTATTTAACGGCACATATGTTTCAGGCACAAGTGGTTCCTTGAATAATTACCTGGCTGCGGGACCGAAGCTCCAATCCGACCTCTGGGCTGTCATAACGAAGTGGCGGTTCCATCGATGCGCCTTCTCCACGGACATTGTAAAAATGTTTCGTCAGGTTAAGGTGCATCCAGAGGATCGGGACTGGCAGAGGATCGTCTGGAGAAACGATCCAAGCGAAGAAGTTCGAGACTTCCGCTTGACGACGGTGACCTACGGTACGACGTCTGCTCCGTACCTCGCCACGAGAGTGCTGCTTCAGCTTGCCGACGATGAGGAGGTTCGATATCCGCGAGGAGCAGCGATGCTCCGAGCGAATTCCTATGTCGATGATATCCTTGCCGGAGGAGACGACATCGACGATGCCGAGGAAGCTCGACGTCAGCTCACGGACATCTTGACGGCGGGCGGATTCCCGTTAGACAAGTGGGCGACGAACTATTGGCCGTCGAGCTCCGATTTCATTGAATTGTTGCAGGATCACCAGGAGACAGGAGCACTGGGCCTCAGGTGGAGTACAGCGAACGATACGCTGTCGCTAGCATCTCCAAAGCTCATAACCTCCACACCAGGTCAACGATGGACCAAACGATTGGTCTTGTCCGAGACGGCCAGGCTCTTCGATCCAATGGGTTGGTTGTCTCCGATCACCGTGGCCGCGAAGATTTTGTTACAGGACCTCTGGTTGTCTGGACTGTCGTGGGATGAGCCACTGTCTGCGCAGTTCTCCGAGCGATGGAAGCAGCTTCGATTCGAGATGGAAAGGACCGACCGAATCACTGTTCCGAGATGGATTGGCTACCGTGCGGCGAGCAGCGATCAGGTAGAACTGCACGGATTCAGCGACGCCTCGGAAAGGGCATACTCTGCAGCAATCTTCATCAGGGTGCCAGTTACCGGTGCGAAGGCCGAGACGCACTTACTGATGGCGAAAACCAAGGTCGCTCCAACGAAACCGCAGTCTATTCCCAGACTAGAGCTATGTGGCGCTCTTCTGCTGGCCCGATTGCTGAGAGCAGTGAGAGACTCGATGCAGCTTCGCGGTGTGACGATGCATGCGTGGACCGATGCATCTGTCGTGCTAGCCTGTGTGAGATCGCATGCTTCCAGATGGAAACCATTTGTGGCGCATAGGGTGGCCGAGATCCAGCGCCTGCTGCCGGAAGTTGAGTGGCGGCATACGAGGACGCACGAAAACCCTGCAGATCTTGCCACGCGTGGGATCACAGTGCAGGTATTGGTCGACGATGACCTCTGGTGGACGGGTCCTTCGTGGTTGTCAAAGCCTCAGGAGAACTGGCCCGACACACTGCAGGTCAACGAGGATGAGGCCCCGGAACGCAGAGTGACCGTGACGACGACGACGGTCAAGCAAACGAAGCCGAACGAGAAACCCAGCCTGCAAGCCGTTTTCCAGTCGCCTTGGGATTCGCTCCCATTCTCTTCTGTATTGCGGTTGGTCAGGGTGACTGCGTATGTGCGACGTTTCGTCCACAACGCTCGTTCCATCGACACACCCCGACATGGGTTCTTGACCGCTGCCGAGATTAATGAGGCGTGGGTGAGCATCCACCGAATGAGCCAAGCGGACGACTTTGATGACGAACTTGCGGAGCTGAAAAAAGGTAAGAGCGTAAAGACGACTTCGACTCTTGTTTCTCTTCGGCCGAGTATAGATGCTCAAGGTGTCTTACGAGTGGGAGGACGACTGGATCTCGCAACGGTGTCATTCGATCAAAGACACCCTGTGATCATTGACCGACACTCTCCATTGGCAACCTTGCTGATAAAGTCGGCTCACCTTCAGACGCTCCATGGCGGAGTGACCTTGACGCGGGCGACGCTTAGACTCACCCACTGGATTCCGCGAGACAAAACTCTGGTGAAGCGGACCATAAAGGGTTGCGTCACATGCACTCGTCTCCAAGGTCGCACTGGTACACAGCAGATGGGCATGCTGCCTGCCCCACGAGTGCAACCAGCAAGGGCATTTTCTGTCAGCGGAGTCGATTATGCTGGCCCGATTCCGATGCTCATGACGAGAGCAAGAGGCCAGCGCACCACCAAGGGATACATTGTCGTCTTCGTGTGCTTGTGCACCAAGGCAGTACATTTAGATGTTGTTTCAGATCTGTCCTCAGCTTCCTTTATTGCCGCCTTCAAGCGCTTCGTAGCTCGACGAGGAAAATGCACGAAAATGCTGAGCGATAACGCCACGACCTTTAGAGGTGCCGACCAGCTCCTGAAGCGCATGTTCAACGCTGCGTCGACTTTTTACAAGGAAACGGCGGAGTTGCTGGCCACCGACGGGACGGAATGGAGTTTCATACCTCCGTACTCTCCCCATTTTGGTGGTCTTTGGGAAGCGGCAGTGAAATCGACGAAGAGGCATCTGCGACGCACGATCGGGGAACAACAGCTCACCTTCGAGGAGCTTTCCACTTTGCTGTGTCAAGTGGAAGCTTGCTTGAACTCTCGCCCCCTTGCCGCTTTGTCCGATGACCCAAATGACCTTTCCTTCCTCACGCCGAATCACCTAATCAACGCTAATTCGTTGTGTGCAGTTCCAGAACCGGGCGACGAAATCACGTACGACGCTGGCAGACGGAGATGGAACTTAATATCCAGACTCCTGGAAGGCTTCTGGAAGCGCTGGCGTACCGAGTACCTGAGCCAGTTGCAGACACTCCCGAAATGGCACAAGGCACAGGAGAATCTTGCTGTCGGAGCCATCGTATTGCTGAAGGACGACCTCGCGCCGCCTACGAAATGGCCGCTTGGAAGAGTCGTCGAAGTACGTCGAGGGTCCGACGGACGAGTCCGTGTGGCTGTTGTGAAGACTGCTACTCGCACCACCACCAGGGCCATCCAACGCCTTGTACCACTCGTTTCGGCAAAGGAATCCGCGGACAAAGAAACTTGACTCTCCTCACGGCGGGCGGTGCACCGATGCACTGAAAGTCGCTGAGATTCGTTGACGCGCACTTTAATGATGTATATAATGTATATAGCCTGTATATAGTTCACTTTGTTTTGTCTACGTTGTTTACATTCAGCACTTAACGGGTAGAGTTGCACTGTAACGATATTGTTCACCGCAATATTGTAAAATCACCGAAAGATTTTAATCACTCACATTGAACACACGTCGCGAGGCCGCAAGAATCGTAGCAACTTATTTCGTTGCCGACCCGACAACGAGGCGGGCGGTATGTTCGAGCAAAAACAGATCAGCTGTTCGCGATCTCGGTGCGAATGTACGAATACATTCGCTCGACGTACCGTGTTGAACGCGTATGCGTGTCAATTGCCAGAAATGTAACGGTAATGAGGATTCGGCTGTTGTCGTCGCCCGTCTCCCTCTCTCCCCGCGCACTTCGGGCGGACGGAGTAGTTCGGGGTGCGCGGTGAGGGGAGCGAGCCGCGACAATATACACCACAATAAGCCGGGTCCTCGCTCTCTTTTCTAAGAATTGTTCGCGACGATACATAGTTAACCAATTTCATACGCTCGATCCTTTGTTCGTGCCGAAAAGCAATAAACCGTTTTTGCACTGTTAATTTGTATCGCGAGTGACGGTGGTCAAATACAATTAAAACGCTCTCCCACAAATCCGACCTTGGATAAAGTTTCTTTATTCCTCCTCTGTTTCGCCGAATCGTAAATTCAAGTTTCCGCTTAACGGAAACCAAAGAAGATTCAAACAGTCTAGTAGTGAATTTCCTACTCAAAATTAATTATTTTTTAATTAGATTTTACTGGCTTATTCCTGACAATATTCTGATTAAAACAAGACCAAACACGGTATAATTTGGCCCATCAGTAATGTGTTGGAAGTTGTCGGAAGGCTGTACGCGTAAGTTGCCGTAGTGTCTACTAGTGAATTTCCTACTCAAAATTAATTATTTTTTATTGAGATTTTACTGGCTTATTCCTGGCAATGTTCTGATTAAAACAAGACCAAACACTGTATAATTTGGCCAATCAGTAATGCGTTGGAAATTGTCGGAAGGCTGTACGCGTAAGTTGCCGTAGTGTCTACTAGTGAATTTCCTACTCAACACTCATTATTTTTTAATGAGATTTTACTGGCTTATTCCTGACAATATTCTGATTAAAACAAGACCAAACACGGTATAGTGTGGTCCACCAGTAATGTCTTGGAAGTTGTCGGAACGCTGTACGCGTAAGTTGCCGTAGTGTCTACTAGTGAATTTCCTACTCAAAATTAATTATTTTTTATTGAGATTTTACTGGCTTATTCCCGGCAATATTCTGATTAAAACAAGACCAAACACGGTATTGTTTGGCCCATCAGTAATGTCTTGGAAATTGTCGGAACGCTGTACGCGTAAGTTGCCGTAGTGTCTACTAGTGAATTTCCTACTCAAAATAATTACTTTTTAATGAGATTTTATTGGCTTATTTATGGCAATATTCTGATTAAAACAAGAACAAACACGGTATAATTTGGCCCATGAGTAAGGTGTTGGCAGTTGTCGGAAGGCTGTACACGTAAGTTGCCGTAGTGTCTACTAGTGAATTTCCTACTCAACACTCATTATTTTTTATTGAGATTTTACTGGCTCATTCCTGGCAATGTTCTGATTAAAACAAGACCAAACACTGTATAATTTGGCCCTTGAGTAACGTGTTGGCAGTTGTCGGAACGCTGTACGCGTAAGTTGCCGTAGTGTCTACTAGAGAATTTCCTACTCAAAATTAATTATTTTTTAATTAGATTTTACTGGCTTATTCCGGACAATATTCTGATTAAAACAAGACCAAACACGGTATAATTTGGCCCATCAGTAATGTGTTGGCAATTGTCGGAAGGCTGTACGGGTAAGTTGACCTAGTGTCCACTAGTGAATTTCCTACTCAAAATTAATTATTTTTTAATGAGATTTTACTGGCTTATACCCGGCAATATTCTCATTAAAACAAGACCAAACACGGTATAGTTTGGCCCATCAGTAATGTGTTGGCAGTTGTCGGAAGGCTGTACGCGTAAGTTGCCGTAGTTACTACTAGTGAATTTCCTACTCAAAATTAATTATTTTTCAATGAGATTTTACTGGCTTATTCCCGGCAATATTCTGATTAAAACAAGACCAAACACGGTATAATTTGGCCCATCAGTAATGTGTTGGCAGTTGTCGGAAGGCTGTATGCGGAAGTTGCCGTAGTGTCTATTAGTGAATTTCCAACGCAAAATTAATTATTTTTTAATGACGTTTTACTGGCTCATTCCTGGAAATATTCTCATTAAAACAAGACCAAACACTGTATAATTTGGCCCATCAGTAATGTGTTGGCAGTTGTCGGAAGGATGTACGCGTTAGTTGCCGTACTGACTACTAGTGAATTTCCTACTCAATATTAATTATTTTTTAATGACGTTTTACTGGCTCATTCCTGGCAATATTCTCATTAAAACAAGGCCAAACACTGTATAATTTGGCACATCAGTAATGTGTTGGCAGTTGTCGGAAGGCTGTACGCGTAAGTTGCCGTAGTGTCTACTGGTGAAATTCCTACTCAACACTCATTATTTTTAATGAGATTTTACTGGCTTATTCCTGACAATATTCTGATTAAAACAAGACCAAACACGGTGTAATTTGGCCCATCAGTAATGTCTTGGAAATTGTCGGAACGCTGTACGCGTAAGTTGCCGTAGTGTCTACTAGTGAATTTCCTACTCAAAATAATTACTTTTTAATGAGATTTTATTGGCTTATTTATGGCAATATTCTGATTAAAACAAGAACAAACACGGTATAATTTGGCCCATGAGTAAGGTGTTGGCAGTTGTCGGAAGGCTGTACACGTAAGTTGCCGTAGTGTCTACTAGTGAATTTCCTACTCAACACTCATTATTTTTTATTGAGATTTTACTGGCTCATTCCTGGCAATGTTCTGATTAAAACAAGACCAAACACTGTATAATTTGGCCCATGAGTAACGTGTTGGCAGTTGTCGGAACGCTGTACGCGTAAGTTGCCGTAGTGTCTACTAGTGAATTTCCTACGCAAAATTAATTATTTTTTAATTACGTTTTACTGGCTCATCACTGGAAATATTCTCATTAAAACAAGACCAAACACTGTAAAATTTGGCCCATCAGTAATGTATTGGCAGTTGTCGGAAGGCTGTACGCGTAAGTTGCCGTAGTGTCTACTAGTGAATTTCCTACTCAAAATTAATTATTTTTCAATGAGATTTTACTGGCTTATTCCTGACAATATTCTGATTAAAACAAGACCAAACACGGTATAATTTGGCCCATGAGTAAGGTGTTGGCAGTTGTCGGAAGGCTGTACACGTAAGTTGCCGTAGTGTCTACTAGTGAATTTCCTACTCAACACTCATTATTTTTTATTGAGATTTTACTGGCTCATTCCTGGCAATGTTCTGATTAAAACAAGACCAAACACTGTATAATTTGGCCCATGAGTAACGTGTTGACAGTCGTCGGAACGCTGTACGCGTAAGTTGCCGTCGTGTCTACTAGTGAATTTCCTACTCAAAATTAATTATTTTTTAATGACGTTTTACTGGCTCATCACTGGAAATATTCTCATTAAAACAAGACCAAACACTGTATAATTTGGCCCATCAGTAATGTGTTGGCAGTTGTCGGAAGGCTGTACGCGTAAGTTGCCGTAGTGTCTACTAGTGAATTTCCTAGTCAGCACTCATTATTTTTAATGAGATTTTACTCGCTTATTCCTGGCAATATTCTGATTAAAACTAGACCAAACACGGTATAGTTTGGCCCATCAGTAATGTCTTGGAAATTGTCGGAACGCTGTACGCGTAAGTTGCCGTAGTGTCTACTAGTGAATTTCCTACACAAAATTAATTATTTTTTATTGAGATTTTACTGGCTCATTCCTGGCAATGTTCTGATTAAAACAAGACCAAACACTGTATAATTTGGCCAATCAGTAATGCGTTGGAAATTGTCGGAAGGCTGTACGCGTAAGTGGCCGTAGTGTCTACTAGTGAATTTCCTACTCAACACTCATTATTTTTTAATGAGATTTTACTGGCTTATTCCTCACAATATTCTGATTATAACAAGACCAAACACGGTATAGTGTGGTCCATCAGTAATGTCTTCGAAGTTGTCGGAACGCTGTACGCGTAAGTTGCCGTAGTGTCTACTAGTGAATTTCCTACTCAAAATTAATTATTTTTTATTGAGATTTTACTGGCTTATTCCCGGCAATATTCTGATTAAAACAAGACCAAACACTGTATAATTTGGCCCATCAGTAATGTGTTGGCAGTTGTCGGAAAGCTGTACGCGTAAGTTGCCGTAGTGTCTACTGGTGAATTTCCTACTCAACACTCATTATTTTTAATGAGATTTTACTGGCTTATTCCTGACAATATTCTGATTAAAACAAGACCAAACACGGTATAATTTGGCCCATCAGTAATGTGTTGGAAGTTGTCGGAAGGCTGTACGCGTAAGTTGCCGTAGTGTCTACTAGTGAATTTCCTACGCAAAATTAATTATTTTTTAATTACGTTTTACTGGCTCATCACTGGAAATATTCTCATTAAAACAAGACCAAACACTGTAAAATTTGGCCCATCAGTAATGTATTGGCAGTTGTCGGAAGGCTGTACGCGTAAGTTGCCGTAGTGTCTACTAGTGAATTTCCTACTCAAAATTAATTATTTTTCAATGAGATTTTACTGGCTTATTCCCGGCAATATTCTGATTAAAACAAGACCAAACACGGTATAATTTGGCCCATGAGTAACGTGTTGGCAGTTGTCGGAAGGCTGTACGCGGAAGTTGCTGTAGTGTCTATTAGTGAATTTCCTACTCAGCACTCATTATTTTTTAATGAGATTTTACTCGCTTATTCCTGGCAATATTCTGATTAAACCAAGACCAAACACGGTATAATTTGGTCCATCAGTAATGTCTTGGAAGCTGTCGGAACGCTGTACGCGTAAATTGCCGTACTGACTACTAGTGAATTTCCTACTCAAAATTAATTATTTTTTAATGACGTTTTACTGGCTTATTCCTGACAATATTCTGATTAAAACAAGACCAAACACGGTATAATTTGGCCCATGAGTAAGGTGTTGGCAGTTGTCGGAAGGCTGTACACGTAAGTTGCCGTAGTGTCTACTAGTGAATTTCCTACTCAACACTCATTATTTTTTATTGAGATTTTACTGGCTCATTCCTGGCAATGTTCTGATTAAAACAAGACCAAACACTGTATAATTTGGCCCATGAGTAACGTGTTGACAGTCGTCGGAACGCTGTACGCGTAAGTTGCCGTCGTGTCTACTAGTGAATTTCCTACTCAAAATTAATTATTTTTTAATGACGTTTTACTGGCTCATCACTGGAAATATTCTCATTAAAACAAGACCAAACACTGTATAATTTGGCCCATCAGTAATGTGTTGGCAGTTGTCGGAAGGCTGTACGCGTAAGTTGCCGTAGTGTCTACTAGTGAATTTCCTAGTCAGCACTCATTATTTTTAATGAGATTTTACTCGCTTATTCCTGGCAATATTCTGATTAAAACTAGACCAAACACGGTATAGTTTGGCCCATCAGTAATGTCTTGGAAATTGTCGGAACGCTGTACGCGTAAGTTGCCGTAGTGTCTACTAGTGAATTTCCTACACAAAATTAATTATTTTTTAATGACGTTTTACTGGCTCATCACTGGAAATATTCTCATTAAAACAAGACCAAACACTGTATAATTTGGCCCATCAGTAATGTGTTGGCAGTTGTCGGAAGGCTGTACGCGTAAGTTGCCGTAGTGTCTACTAGTGAATTTCCTAGTCAGCACTCATTATTTTTAATGAGATTTTACTCGCTTATTCCTGGCAATATTCTGATTAAAACTAGACCAAACACGGTATAGTTTGGCCCATCAGTAATGTCTTGGAAATTGTCGGAACGCTGTACGCGTAAGTTGCCGTAGTGTCTACTAGTGAATTTCCTACTCAAAATTAATTATTTTTTATTGAGATTTTACTGGCTTATTCCCGGCAATATTCTGATTAAAACAAGACCAAACACTGTATAATTTGGCCCATCAGTAATGTGTTGGCAGTTGTCGGAAAGCTGTACGCGTAAGTTGCCGTAGTGTCTACTGGTGAATTTCCTACTCAACACTCATTATTTTTAATGAGATTTTACTGGCTTATTCCTGACAATATTCTGATTAAAACAAGACCAAACACGGTATAATTTGGCCCATCAGTAATGTGTTGGAAGTTGTCGGAAGGCTGTACGCGTAAGTTGCCGTAGTGTCTACTAGTGAATTTCCTACACAAAATTAATTATTTTTTATTGAGATTTTACTGGCTCATTCCTGGCAATGTTCTGATTAAAACAAGACCAAACACTGTATAATTTGGCCCATCAGTAATGTGTTGGCAGTTGTCGGAAGGCTGTACGCGTAAGTTGCCGTAGTGTCTACTGGTGAATTTCCTACTCAACACCCATTATTTTTAATGAGATTTTACTGGCTTATTCCTGACAATATTCTGATTCAAACAAGACCAAACACGGTATAATTTGGCCCATGAGTAACGTGTTGGCAGTTGTCGGAACGCTGTACGCGTAAGTTGCCGTAGTGTCTACTAGTGAATTTCCTACTCAAAATTAATTATTTTTTAATGACGTTTTACTGGCTCATCCCTGGAAATATTCTCATTAAAACAAGACCAAACACTGTATAATTTGGCCCATCAGTAATGTGTTGGCAGTTGTCGGAAGGCTGTACGCGTAAGTTGCCGTAGTGTCTACTAGTGAATTTCCTAGTCAGCACTTATTATTTTTAATGAGATTTTACTGGCTTATTCCTGACAATATTCTGATTCATACAAGACCAAACACGGTATAATTTGGCCCATGAGTAACGTGTTGGCAGTTGTCGGAAGGCTGTACGCGGAAGTTGCTGTAGTGTCTATTAGTGAATTTCCTACTCAGCACTCATTATTTTTTAATGATATTTTACTGGCTTATTCCTGACAATATTCTGATTCAAACAAGACCAAACACGGTATAATTTGGGCCATGAGTAACGTGTTGGCAGTTGTCGGAAGGCTGTACGCGTAAGTTGCCGTAGTGTCTATTAGTGAATTTCCTACGCAAAATTAATTATTTTTTAATGACGTTTTACTGGCTCATTCCTGGAAATATTCTGATTACAACAAGACCAATCACGGTATAGTGTGGTCCATCAGTAATGTCTTGGAAGCTGTCGGAACGCTGTACGCGTAAGTTACCGTAGTGTCTACTAGTGAATTTCCTACTCAACACTCATTATTTTTTAATGAGATTTTACTGGCTTATTCCTCACAATATTCTGATTATAACAAGACCAAACACGGTATAGTGTGGTCCATCAGTAATGTCTTGGAAGTTGTCGGAACGCTGTACGCGTAAGTTGCCGTAGTGTCTACTAGTGAATTTCCTACTCAAAATTAATTATTTTTTATTGAGATTTTACTCGCTTATTCCTGGCAATATTCTGATTAAAACTAGACCAAACACGGTATAGTTTGGCCCATCAGTAATGTCTTGGAAATTGTCGGAACGCTGTACGCGTAAGTTGCCGTAGTGTCTACTAGTGAATTTCCTACACAAAATTAATTATTTTTTATTGAGATTTTACTGGCTCATTCCTGGCAATGTTCTGATTAAAACAAGACCAAACACTGTATAATTTGGCCC
Source organism: Lasioglossum villosulum (assembly GCA_963971365.1). Lineage (NCBI taxonomy): Eukaryota > Metazoa > Arthropoda > Insecta > Hymenoptera > Halictidae > Lasioglossum > Lasioglossum villosulum. The sequence goes on from OZ020495.1 coordinate 31,215,529, forward strand.
ATCAGTAATGTGTTGGCAGTTGTCGGAAGGCTGTACGCGTAAGTTGCCGTAGTGTCTACTAGTGAATTTCCTACTCAACACTCATTATTTTTTAATGAGATTTTACTGGCTTATTCCTCACAATATTCTGATTATAACAAGACCAAACACGGTATAGTGTGGTCCATCAGTAATGTCTTGGAAGTTGTCGGAACGCTGTACGCGTAAGTTGCCGTAGTGTCTACTAGTGAATTTCCTACTCAAAATTAATTATTTTTTATTGAGATTTTACTGGCTTATTCCCGGCAATATTCTGATTAAAACAAGACCAAACACGGTATTGTTTGGCTCATCAGTAAGGTCTTGGAAGCTGTCGGAACGCTGTACGCGTAAGTTGCCGTACTGACTACTAGTGAATTTCCTACTCAAAATTAATTATTTTTTAATGACGTTTTACTGGCTCATTCCTGGTAATATTCTCATTAAAACAAGACCAAACACTGTATAATTTGGCCCATCAGTAATGTGTTGGCAGTTGTCGGAAGGCTGTACGCGTAAGTTGCCGTAGTGTCTACTGGTGAATTTCCTACTCAACACCCATTATTTTTAATGAGATTTTACTGGCTTATTCCTGACAATATTCTGATTCAAACAAGACCAAACACGGTATAATTTGGCCCATGAGTAACGTGTTGGCAGTTGTCGGAACGCTGTACGCGTAAGTTGCCGTAGTGTCTACTAGTGAATTTCCTACTCAAAATTAATTATTTTTTATTGACGTTTTACTGGCTCATCCCTGGAAATATTCTCATTAAAACAAGACCAAACACTGTATAATTTGGCCCATCAGTAATGTGTTGGCAGTTGTCGGAAGGCTGTACGCGTAAGTTGCCGTAGTGTCTACTAGTGAATTTCCTAGTCAGCACTTATTATTTTTAATGAGAATTTACTGGCTTATTCCTGACAATATTCTGATTCATACAAGACCAAACACGGTATAATTTGGCCCATGAGTAACGTGTTGGCAGTTGTCGGAAGGCTGTACGCGGAAGTTGCTGTAGTGTCTATTAGTGAATTTCCTACTCAGCACTCATTATTTTTTAATGAGATTTTACTGGCTTATTCCTGACAATATTCTGATTCAAACAAGACCAAACACGGTATAATTTGGGCCATGAGTAACGTGTTGGCAGTTGTCGGAAGGCTGTACGCGTAAGTTGCCGTAGTGTCTATTAGTGAATTTCCTACGCAAAATTAATTATTTTTTAATGACGTTTTACTGGCTCATTCCTGGAAATATTCTGATTACAACAAGACCAATCACGGTATAGTGTGGTCCATCAGTAATGTCTTGGAAGCTGTCGGAACGCTGTACGCGTAAGTTACCGTAGTGTCTACTAGTGAATTTCCTACTCAACACTCATTATTTTTTAATGAGATTTTACTGGCTTATTCCTCACAATATTCTGATTATAACAAGACCAAACACGGTATAGTGTGGTCCATCAGTAATGTCTTGGAAGTTGTCGGAACGCTGTACGCGTAAGTTGCCGTAGTGTCTACTAGTGAATTTCCTACTCAAAATTAATTATTTTTTATTGAGATTTTACTCGCTTATTCCTGGCAATATTCTGATTAAAACTAGACCAAACACGGTATAGTTTGGCCCATCAGTAATGTCTTGGAAATTGTCGGAACGCTGTACGCGTAAGTTGCCGTAGTGTCTACTAGTGAATTTCCTACTCAAAATTAATTATTTTTTATTGAGATTTTACTCGCTTATTCCTGGCAATATTCTGATTAAAACAGGACCAAACACGGTATAATTTGGCCCATCAGTAATGTGTTGGCAGTTGTCGGAAGGCTGTACGCGTAAGTTGCCGTAGTGTCCACTAGTGAATTTCCTACTCAAAATTAATTATTTTTTAATGAGATTTTACTGGCTCATTCCTGGCAATCTTCTGATTAAAACAAGACCAAACACTGTATAATTTGGCTAATCAGTAATGTGTTGGAAATTGTCGGAAGGCTGTACGCGTAAGTTGCCGTAGCGTCTACTAGTGAATTTCCTACTCAAAATTAATTATTTTTTAATGAGATTTTACTGGCTTATACCCGGCAATATTCTCATTAAAACAAGACCAAACACGGTATAATTTGGCCCATGAGTAAGGTGTTGGCAGTTGTCGGAAGGCTGTACGCGTAAGTTGCCGTAGTGACTACTAGTGAATTTCCTACTCAAAATTAATTATTTTTCAATGAGATTTTACTGGCTTATTCCCGGCAATATTCTGATTAAAACAAGACCAAACACGGTATTGTTTGGCCCATCAGTAATGTCTTGGAAATTGTCGGAACGCTGTACGCGTAAGTTGCCGTAGTGTCTACTAGTGAATTTCCTACTCAAAATAATTACTTTTTAATGAGATTTTATTGGCTTATTTATGGCAATATTCCGATTAAAACAAGAACAAACACGGTATAATTTGGCCCATGAGTAAGGTGTTGGCAGTTGTCGGAAGGCTGTACACGTAAATTGCCGTAGTGTCTACTAGTGAATTTCCTACTCAAAATTAATTATTTTTTAATTAGATTTTACTGGCTTATTCCTGACAATATTCTGATTAAAACAAGACCAAACACGGTATAATTTGGCCCATCAGTAATGTGTTGGCAGTTGTCGGAATGCTGTACGCGTAAGTTGCCGTAGTGTCCACTAGTGAATTTCCTACTCAAAATTAATTATTTTTTAATGAGATTTTACTGGCTCATTCCTGGCAATCTTCTGATTAAAACAAGACCAAACACTGTATAATTTGGCCAATCAGTAATGTGTTGGAAATTGTCGGAAGGCTGTACGCGTAAGTTGCCGTAGTGTCTATTAGTGAATTTCCTACGCAAAATTAATTATTTTTTAATGACGTTTTACTGGCTCATTCCTGGAAATATTCTGATTACAACAAGACCAATCACGGTATAGTGTGGTCCATCAGTAATGTCTTGGAAGCTGTCGGAACGCTGTACGCGTAAGTTACTGTAGTGTCTACTAGTGAATTTCCTACTCAAAATTAATTATTTTTTAATGAGATTTTACTGGCTCATTCCTGGCAATCTTCTGATTAAAACAAGACCAAACACTGTAGAATTTGGCCAATCAGTAATGTGTAGGAAATTGTCGGAAGGCTGTACGCGTAAGTTGCCGTAGTGTCTATTAGTGAATTTCCTACGCAAAATTAATTATTTTTTAATGACGTTTACTGGCTCATTCCTGGAAATATTCTGATTACAACAAGACCAATCACGGTATAGTGTGGTCCATCAGTAATGTCTTGGAAGCTGTCGGAACGCTGTACGCGTAAGTTACCGTAGTGTCTACTAGTGAATTTCCTACTCAACACTCATCATTTTTTAATGAGATTTTACTGGCTTATTCCTCACAATATTCTGATTATAACAAGACCAAACACGGTATAGTGTGGTCCATCAGTAATGTCTTGGAAGTTGTCGGAACGCTGTACGCGTAAGTTGCCGTAGTGTCTACTAGTGAATTTCCTACACAAAATTAATTATTTTTTATTGAGATTTTACTGGCTCATTCCTGGCAATCTTCTGATTAAAACAAGACCAAACACGGTATAATTTGGCCCATCAGTAATGTGTTGGCAGTTGTCGGAACGCTGTACGCGTAAATTGCCGTAGTGTCTACTAGTGAATTTCCTACTCAAAATTAATTATTTTTTAATTAGATTTTACTGGCTTATTCCTGACAATATTCTGATTAAAACAAGACCAAACACGGTATAATTTGGCCCATCAGTAATGTGTTGGCAGTTGTCGGAAGGCTGTACGCGTAAGTTGCCGTAGTGTCCACTAGTGAATTTCCTACTCAAAATTAATTATTTTTTAATGAGATTTTACTGGCTCATTCCTGGCAATCTTCTGATTAAAACAAGACCAAACACTGTATAATTTGGCCAATCAGTCATGTGTTGGAAATTGCCGGAAGGCTGTAGGCGTAAGTTGCCGTAGTGTCTACTAGTGAATTTCCTACACAAAATTAATTATTTTTTATTGAGATTTTACTGGCTTATTCCTCACAATATTCTGATTAAAACAAGACCAAACACGGTATTGTTTGGCCCATCAGTAATGTCTTGGAAATTGTCGGAACGCTGTACGCGTAAGTTGCCGTAGTGTCTACTAGTGAATTTCCTACTCAAAATAATTACTTTTTAATGAGATTTTACTGGCTCATTCCTGGCAATCTTCTGATTAAAACAAGACCAAACACTGTATAATTTGGCCAATCAGTCATGTGTTGGAAATTGCCGGAAGGCTGTAGGCGTAAGTTGCCGTAGTGTCTACTAGTGAATTTCCTACACAAAATTAATTATTTTTTATTGAGATTTTACTGGCTTATTCCTCACAATATTCTGATTAAAACAAGACCAAACACGGTATTGTTTGGCCCATCAGTAATGTCTTGGAAATTGTCGGAACGCTGTACGCGTAAGTTGCCGTAGTGTCTACTGGTGAATATCCTACTCAACACACATTATTTTTAATGAGATTTTACTGGCTTATTCCTGACAATATTCTGATTCAAACAAGACCAAACACGGTATAATTTGGTACATGAGTAACGTGTTGGCAGTTTCGGAAGGCTGTACGCGGAAGTTGCCGTAGTGTCTATTAGTGAATTTCCTACGCAAAATTAATTATTTTTTAATGACGCTTTACTGGCTCATTCCTGGAAATATTCTCATTAAAACAAGACCAAACACTGTATAATTTGGCCCATCAGTAACGTGTTGGCAGTTGTCGGAAGGCTGTACGCGTAAGTTGCCGTAGTGTCTACTAGTGAATTTCCTACTCAAAATAAATTATTTTTTAATGAGATTTTACTGGCTTATTCCTGGCAATATTCTGATTAAAACAAGGCGAAACACGGTATAATTTGGCCCATCAGTAATGTGTGGGAAGTTGTCGGAAGGCTGTACGCGTAAGTTGCCGTAGTGTCTACTAGTGAATTTCCTACTCAAAATTAATTCTTTTTTAATTAGATTTTACTGGCTCATTCCTGACAATATTCTGATTAAAACAAGACCAAACACGGTATAATTTGACCTATCAGTAATGTGTTGGCAGTTGTCGGAAGGCTGTACGCGTAAGTTGCCGTAGTGTCCACTAGTGAATTTCGTACTCAAAATTAATTATTTTTTAATGAGATTTTACTGGCTCATTCCTGGCAATCTTCTGATTAAAACAAGACCAAACACTGTATAATTTGGCCAATCAGTAATGTGTTGGAAATTGTCGGAAGGCTGTACGCGTAAGTTGCCGTAGTGTCTATTAGTGAATTTCCTACGCAAAATTAATTATTTTTTAATGACGTTTTACTGGCTCATTCCTGGAAATATTCTGATTACAACAAGACCAATCACGGTATAGTGTGGTCCATCAGTAATGTCTTGGAAGCTGTCGGAACGCTGTACGCGTAAGTTACCGTAGTGTCTACTAGTGAATTTCCTACTCAAAATTAATTATTTTTTAATGAGATTTTACTGGCTCATTCCTGGCAATCTTCTGATTAAAACAAGACCAAACACTGTATAATTTGGCCAATCAGTAATGTGTTGGAAATTGTCGGAAGGCTGTACGCGTAAGTTGCCGTAGTGTCTATTAGTGAATTTCCTACGCAAAATTAATTATTTTTTAATGACGTTTACTGGCTCATTCCTGGAAATATTCTGATTACAACAAGACCAATCACGGTATAGTGTGGTCCATCAGTAATGTCTTGGAAGCTGTCGGATCGCTGTACGCGTAAGTTACCGTAGTGTCTACTAGTGAATTTCCTACTCAACACTCATCATTTTTTAATGAGATTTTACTGGCTTATTCCTCACAATATTCTGATTATAACAAGACCAAACACGGTATAGTGTGGTCCATCAGTAATGTCTTGGAAGTTGTCGGAACGCTGTACGCGTAAGTTGCCGTAGTGTCTACTAGTGAATTTCCTACACAAAATTAATTATTTTTTATTGAGATTTTACTGGCTCATTCCTGGCAATGTTCTGATTAAAACAAGACCAATCACGGTATAATTTGGCCCATCAGTAATGTGTTGGAAGTTGTCGGAAGGCTGTACGCGTAAGTTGCCGTAGTGTCTACTAGTGAATTTCCTACACAAAATTAATTATTTTTTATTGAGATTTTACTGGCTTATTCCTCACAATATTCTGATTAAAACAAGACCACACACGGTATTGTTTGGCCCATCATTAATGTCTTGGAAGCTGTCGGAACGCTGTAGGCGTAAGTTGCCGTACTGACTACTAGTGAATTTCCTACTCAAAATTAATTATTTTTTAATGACGTTTTACTGGCTCATTCCTGGCAATATTCTCATTAAAACAAGACCAAACACTGTATAATTTGGCCAATCAGTAATGTGTGGGAAATTGTCGGAAGGCTGTACGCGTAAGTTGCCGTAGTGTCTACTAGTGAATTTCCTACTCAAAATAATTACTTTTTAATGAGATTTTATTGGCTTATTTATGGCAATATTCCGATTAAAACAAGAACAAACACGGTATAATTTGGCCCATGAGTAAGGTGTTGGCAGTTGTCGGAAGGCTGTACACGTAAATTGCCGTAGTGTCTACTAGTGAATTTCCTACTCAAAATTAATTATTTTTTAATTAGATTTTACTGGCTTATTCCCGGCAATATTCTGATTAAAACAAGACCAAACACGGTATTGTTTGGCCCATCAGTAATGTCTTGGAAATTGTCGGAACGCTGTAAGCGTAAGTTGCCGTAGTGTCTACTAGTGAATTTCCTACTCAAAATTAATTATTTTTTAATGAGATTTTACTGGCTTATACCCGGCAATATTCTGATTAAAACAAGACCAAACACGGTATAGTTTGGCCCATCAGTAATGTGTTGTCAGTTGTCGGAAGGCTGTACGCGTAAGTTGCCGTAGTGACTACTAGTGAATTTCCTACTCAAAATTAATTATTTTTCAATGAGATTTTACTGGCTTATTCCCGGCAATATTCTGATTAAAACAAGACCAAACACTGTATAATTTGGCCCATCAGTAATGTGTTGGCAGTTGTCGGAAGGCTGTACGCGTAAGTTACCGTAGTGTCTACTGGTGAATATCCTACTCAACACACATTATTTTTAATGAGATTTTACTGGCTTATTCCTGACAATATTCTGATTCAAACAAGACCAAACACGGTATAATTTGGTACATGAGTAACGTGTTGGCAGTTTCGGAAGGCTGTACGCGGAAGTTGCCGTAGTGTCTATTAGTGAATTTCCTACGCAAAATTAATTATTTTTTAATGACGCTTTACTGGCTCATTCCTGGAAATATTCTCATTAAAACAAGACCAAACACTGTATAATTTGGCCCATCAGTAATGTGTTGGCAGTTGTCGGAAGGCTGTACGCGTAAGTTGCCGTAGTGTCTACTAGTGAATTTCCTACTCAAAATAAATTATTTTTTAAAGAGATTTTACTGGCTTATTCCTGGCAATATTCTGATTAAAACAAGGCGAAACACGGTATGATTTGGCCCATCAGTAATGTGTGGGAAGTTGTCGGAAGGCTGTACGCGTAAGTTGCCGTAGTGTCTACTAGTGAATTTCCTACTCAAAATAATTACTTTTTAATGAGATTTTATTGGCTTATTTATGGCAATATTCTGATTAAAACAAGAACAAACACGGTATAATTTGGCCCATGAGTAAGGTGTTGGCAGTTGTCGGAAGGCTGTACACGTAAATTGCCGTAGTGTCTACTAGTGAATTTCCTACTCAAAATTAATTCTTTTTTAATTAGATTTTACTGGCTCATTCCTGACAATATTCTGATTAAAACAAGACCAAACACGGTATAATTTGACCCATCAGTAATGTGTTGGCAGTTGTCGGAAGGCTGTACGCGTAAGTTGCCGTAGTGTCCACTAGTGAATTTCCTACTCAAAATTAATTATTTTTTAATGAGATTTTACTGGCTCATTCCTGGCAATCTTCTGATTAAAACAAGACCAAACACTGTATAATTTGGCCAATCAGTAATGTGTTGGAAATTGTCGGAAGGCTGTACGCGTAAGTTGCCGTAGTGTCTATTAGTGAATTTCCTACGCAAAATTAATTATTTTTTAATGACGTTTTACTGGCTCATTCCTGGAAATATTCTGATTACAACAAGACCAATCACGGTATAGTGTGGTCCATCAGTAATGTCTTGGAAGCTGTCGGAACGCTGTACGCGTAAGTTACCGTAGTGTCTACTAGTGAATTTCCTACTCAAAATTAATTATTTTTTAATGAGATTTTACTGGCTCATTCCTGGCAATCTTCTGATTAAAACAAGACCAAACACTGTATAATTTGGCCAATCAGTAATGTGTTGGAAATTGTCGGAAGGCTGTACGCGTAAGTTGCCGTAGTGTCTATTAGTGAATTTCCTACGCAAACTTAATTATTTTTTAATGACGTTTACTGGCTCATTCCTGGAAATATTCTGATTACAACAAGACCAATCACGGTATAGTGTGATCCATCAGTAATGTCTTGGAAGCTGTCGGAACGCTGTACGCGTAAGTTACCGTAGTGTCTACTAGTGAATTTCCTACTCAACACTCATCATTTTTTAATGAGATTTTACTGGCTTATTCCTCACAATATTCTGATTATAACAAGACCAAACACGGTATAGTGTGGTCCATCAGTAATGTCTTGGAAGTTGTCGGAACGCTGTACGCGTAAGTTGTCGTAGTGTCTACTAGTGAATTTCCTACACAAAATTAATTATTTTTTATTGAGATTTTACTGGCTTATTCCTCACAATATTCTGATTATAACAAGACCAAACACGGTATAGTGTGGTCCATCAGTAATGTCTTGGAATTTGTCGGAACGCTGTACGCGTAAGTTGCCGTAGTGTCTACTAGTGAATTTCCTACACAAAATTAATTATTTTTTATTGAGATTTTACTGGCTTATTCCTGACAATATTCTGATTCAAACAAGACCAAACACGGTATAATTTGGTACATGAGTAACGTGTTGGCAGTTTCGGAAGGCTGTACGCGGAAGTTGCCGTAGTGTCTATTAGTGAATTTCCTACGCAAAATTAATTATTTTTTAATGACGCTTTACTGGCTCATTCCTGGAAATATTCTCATTAAAACAAGACCAAACACTGTATAATTTGGCCCATCAGTAATGTGTTGGCAGTTGTCGGAAGGCTGTACGCGTAAGTTGCCGTAGTGTCTACTAGTGAATTTCCTACTCAAAATAAATTATTTTTTAATGAGATTTTACTGGCTTATTCCTGGCAATATTCTGATTAAAACAAGGCGAAACACGGTATAATTTGGCCCATCAGTAATGTGTGGGAAGTTGTCGGAAGGCTGTACGCGTAAGTTGCCGTAGTGTCTACTAGTGAATTTCCTACTCAAAATAATTACTTTTTAATGAGATTTTATTGGCTTATTTATGGCAATATTCTGATTAAAACAAGACCAAACACGGTATAATTTGACCCATCAGTAATGTGTTGGCAGTTGTCGGAAGGCTGTACGCGTAAGTTGCCGTAGTGTCCACTAGTGAATTTCCTACTCAAAATTAATTATTTTTTAATGAGATTTTACTGGCTCATTCCTGGCAATCTTCTGATTAAAACAAGACCAAACACTGTATAATTTGGCCAATCAGTAATGTGTTGGAAATTGTCGGAAGGCTGTACGCGTAAGTTGCCGTAGTGTCTATTAGTGAATTTCCTACGCAAAATTAATTATTTTTTAATGACGTTTTACTGGCTCATTCCTGGAAATATTCTGATTACAACAAGACCAATCACGGTATAGTGTGGTCCATCAGTAATGTCTTGGAAGCTGTCGGAACGCTGTACGCGTAAGTTACCGTAGTGTCTACTAGTGAATTTCCTACTCAAAATTAATTATTTTTTAATGAGATTTTACTGGCTCATTCCTGGCAATCTTCTGATTAAAACAAGACCAAACACTGTATAATTTGGCCAATCAGTAATGTGTTGGAAATTGTCGGAAGGCTGTACGCGTAAGTTGCCGTAGTGTCTATTAGTGAATTTCCTACGCAAAATTAATTATTTTTTAATGACGTTTACTGGCTCATTCCTGGAAATATTCTGATTACAACAAGACCAATCACGGTATAGTGTGGTCCATCAGTAATGTCTTGGAAGCTGTCGGAACGCTGTACGCGTAAGTTACCGTAGTGTCTACTAGTGAATTTCCTACTCAACACTCATCATTTTTTAATGAGATTTTACTGGCTTATTCCTCACAATATTCTGATTATAACAAGACCAAACACGGTATAGTGTGGTCCATCAGTAATGTCTTGGAAGTTGTCGGAACGCTGTACGCGTAAGTTGCCGTAGTGTCTACTAGTGAATTTCCTACACAAAATTAATTATTTTTTATTGAGATTTTACTGGCTCATTCCTGGCAATGTTCTGATTAAAACAAGACCAATCATGGTATAATTTGGCCCATCAGTAATGTGTTGGAAGTTGTCGGAAGGCTGTACGCGTAAGTTGCCGTAGTGTCTACTAGTGAATTTCCTACACAAAATTAATTATTTTTTATTGAGATTTTACTGGCTTATTCCTCACAATATTCTGATTAAAACAAGACCAAACACGGTATTGTTTGGCCCATCATTAATGTCTTGGAAGCTGTCGGAACGCTGTAGGCGTAAGTTGCCGTACTGACTACTAGTGAATTTCCTACTCAAAATTAATTATTTTTTAATGACGTTTTACTGGCTCATTCCTGGCAATATTCTCATTAAAACAAGACCAAACACTGTATAATTTGGCCAATCAGTAATGCGTTGGAAATTGTCGGAAGGCTGTACGCGTAAGTTGCCGTAGTGTCTACTAGTGAATTTCCTACTCAACACTCATTATTTTTTAATGAGATTTTACTGGCTTATTCCTCACAATATTCTGATTATAACAAGACCAAACACGGTATAGTGTGGTCCATCAGTAATGTCTTGGAAGTTGTCGGAACGCAGTACGCGTAAGTTGCCGTAGTGTCTACTAGTGAATTTCCTACTCAAAATTAATTATTTTTTATTGAGATTTTACTCGCTTATTCCTGGCAATATTCTGATTAAAACTAGACCAAACACGGTATAGTTTGGCCCATCAGTAATGTCTTGGAAATTGTCGGAACGCTGTACGCGTAAGTTGCCGTAGTGTCTACTAGTGAATTTCCTACTCAAAATTAATTATTTTTTAATTAGATTTTACTGGCTTATTCCTGACAATATTCTGATTAAAACAAGACCAAACACGGTATAATTTGGCCCATCAGTAATGTGTTGGCAGTTGTCGGAAGGCTGTACGCGTAAGTTGCCGTAGTGTCCACTAGTGAATTTCCTACTCAAAATTAATTATTTTTTAATGGGATTTTACTGGCTCATTCCTGGCAATCTTCTGATTAAAACAAGACCAAACACTGTATAATTTGGCCAATCAGTAATGTGTTGGAAATTGTCGGAAGGCTGTACGCGTAAGTTGCCGTAGTGTCTATTAGTGAATTTCCTACACAAAATTAATTATTTTTTAATGACGTTTACTGGCTCATTCCTGGAAATATTCTGATTACAACAAGACCAATCACGGTATAGTGTGGTCCATCAGTAATGTCTTGGAAGCTGTCGGAACGCTGTACGCGTAAGTTACCGTAGTGTCTACTAGTGAATTTCCTACTCAACACTCATCATTTTTTAATGAGATTTTACTGGCTTATTCCTCACAATATTCTGATTATAACAAGACCAAACACGGTATAGTGTGGTCCATCAGTAATGTCTTGGAAGTTGTCGGAACGCTGTACGCGTAAGTTGCCGTAGTGTCTACTAGTGAATTTCCTACACAAAATTAATTATTTTTTATTGAGATTTTACTGGCTCATTCCTGGCAATGTTCTGATTAAAACAAGACCAATCACGGTATAATTTGGCCCATCAGTAATGTGTTGGAAGTTGTCGGAAGGCTGTACGCGTAAGTTACCGTAGTGTCTACTAGTGAATTTCCTACTCAAAATTAATTATTTTTTAATGAGATTTTACTGGCTCATTCCTGGCAATCTTCTGATTAAAACAAGACCAAACACTGTATAATTTGGCCAATCAGTAATGTGTTGGAAATTGTCGGAAGGCTGTACGCGTAAGTTGCCGTAGTGTCTATTAGTGAATTTCCTACGCAAAATTAATTATTTTTTAATGACGTTTACTGGCTCATTCCTGGAAATATTCTGATTACAACAAGACCAATCACGGTATAGTGTGGTCCATCAGTAATGTCTTGGAAGCTGTCGGAACGCTGTACGCGTAAGTTACCGTAGTGTCTACTAGTGAATTTCCTACTCAACACTCATCATTTTTTAATGAGATTTTACTGGCTTATTCCTCACAATATTCTGATTATAACAAGACCAAACACGGTATAGTGTGGTCCATCAGTAATGTCTTGGAAGTTGTCGGAACGCTGTACGCGTAAGTTGCCGTAGTGTCTACTAGTGAATTTCCTACACAAAATTAATTATTTTTTATTGAGATTTTACTGGCTCATTCCTGGCAATGTTCTGATTAAAACAAGACCAATCATGGTATAATTTGGCCCATCAGTAATGTGTTGGAAGTTGTCGGAAGGCTGTACGCGTAAGTTGCCGTAGTGTCTACTAGTGAATTTCCTACACAAAATTAATTATTTTTTATTGAGATTTTACTGGCTTATTCCTCACAATATTCTGATTAAAACAAGACCAAACACGGTATTGTTTGGCCCATCATTAATGTCTTGGAAGCTGTCGGAACGCTGTAGGCGTAAGTTGCCGTACTGACTACTAGTGAATTTCCTACTCAAAATTAATTATTTTTTAATGACGTTTTACTGGCTCATTCCTGGCAATATTCTCATTAAAACAAGACCAAACACTGTATAATTTGGCCAATCAGTAATGCGTTGGAAATTGTCGGAAGGCTGTACGCGTAAGTTGCCGTAGTGTCTACTAGTGAATTTCCTACTCAACACTCATTATTTTTTAATGAGATTTTACTGGCTTATTCCTCACAATATTCTGATTATAACAAGACCAAACACGGTATAGTGTGGTCCATCAGTAATGTCTTGGAAGTTGTCGGAACGCAGTACGCGTAAGTTGCCGTAGTGTCTACTAGTGAATTTCCTACTCAAAATTAATTATTTTTTATTGAGATTTTACTCGCTTATTCCTGGCAATATTCTGATTAAAACTAGACCAAACACGGTATAGTTTGGCCCATCAGTAATGTCTTGGAAATTGTCGGAACGCTGTACGCGTAAGTTGCCGTAGTGTCTACTAGTGAATTTCCTACACAAAATTAATTATTTTTTATTGAGATTTTACTGGCTTATTCCTCACAATATTCTGATTAAAACAAGACCAAACACGGTATTGTTTGGCCCATCATTAATGTCTTGGAAGCTGTCGGAACGCTGTAGGCGTAAGTTGCCGTACTGACTACTAGTGAATTTCCTACTCAAAATTAATTATTTTTTAATGACGTTTTACTGGCTCATTCCTGGCAATATTCTCATTAAAACAAGACCAAACACTGTATAATTTGGCCAATCAGTAATGCGTTGGAAATTGTCGGAAGGCTGTACGCGTAAGTTGCCGTAGTGTCTACTAGTGAATTTCCTACTCAACACTCATTATTTTTTAATGAGATTTTACTGGCTTATTCCTCACAATATTCTGATTATAACAAGACCAAACACGGTATAGTGTGGTCCATCAGTAATGTCTTGGAAGTTGTCGGAACGCAGTACGCGTAAGTTGCCGTAGTGTCTACTAGTGAATTTCCTACTCAAAATTAATTATTTTTTATTGAGATTTTACTCGCTTATTCCTGGCAATATTCTGATTAAAACTAGACCAAACACGGTATAGTTTGGCCCATCAGTAATGTCTTGGAAATTGTCGGAACGCTGTACGCGTAAGTTGCCGTAGTGTCTACTAGTGAATTTCCTACTCAAAATTAATTATTTTTTAATTAGATTTTACTGGCTTATTCCTGACAATATTCTGATTAAAACAAGACCAAACACGGTATAATTTGGCCCATCAGTAATGTGTTGGCAGTTGTCGGAAGGCTGTACGCGTAAGTTGCCGTAGTGTCCACTAGTGAATTTCCTACTCAAAATTAATTATTTTTTAATGGGATTTTACTGGCTCATTCCTGGCAATCTTCTGATTAAAACAAGACCAAACACTGTATAATTTGGCCAATCAGTAATGTGTTGGAAATTGTCGGAAGGCTGTACGCGTAAGTTGCCGTAGTGTCTATTAGTGAATTTCCTACACAAAATTAATTATTTTTTAATGACGTTTACTGGCTCATTCCTGGAAATATTCTGATTACAACAAGACCAATCACGGTATAGTGTGGTCCATCAGTAATGTCTTGGAAGCTGTCGGAACGCTGTACGCGTAAGTTACCGTAGTGTCTACTAGTGAATTTCCTACTCAACACTCATCATTTTTTAATGAGATTTTACTGGCTTATTCCTCACAATATTCTGATTATAACAAGACCAAACACGGTATAGTGTGGTCCATCAGTAATGTCTTGGAAGTTGTCGGAACGCTGTACGCGTAAGTTGCCGTAGTGTCTACTAGTGAATTTCCTACACAAAATTAATTATTTTTTATTGAGATTTTACTGGCTCATTCCTGGCAATGTTCTGATTAAAACAAGACCAATCACGGTATAATTTGGCCCATCAGTAATGTGTTGGAAGTTGTCGGAAGGCTGTACGCGTAAGTTGCCGTAGTGTCTACTAGTGAATTTCCTACACAAAATTAATTATTTTTTATTGAGATTTTACTGGCTTATTCTTCACAATATTCTGATTAAAACAAGACCAAACACGGTATTGTTTGGCCCATCATTAATGTCTTGGAAGCTGTCGGAACGCTGTAGGCGTAAGTTGCCGTACTGACTACTAGTGAATTTCCTACTCAAAATTAATTATTTTTTAATGACGTTTTACTGGCTCATTCCTGGCAATATTCTCATTAAAACAAGACCAAACACTGTATAATTTGGCCAATCAGTAATGCGTTGGAAATTGTCGGAAGGCTGTACGCGTAAGTTGCCGTAGTGTCTACTAGTGAATTTCCTACTCAACACTCATTATTTTTTAATGAGATTTTACTGGCTTATTCCTCACAATATTCTGATTATAACAAGACCAAACACGGTATAGTGTGGTCCATCAGTAATGTCTTGGAAGTTGTCGGAACGCAGTACGCGTAAGTTGCCGTAGTGTCTACTAGTGAATTTCCTACTCAAAATTAATTATTTTTTATTGAGATTTTACTCGCTTATTCCTGGCAATATTCTGATTAAAACTAGACCAAACACGGTATAGTTTGGCCCATCAGTAATGTCTTGGAAATTGTCGGAACGCTGTACGCGTAAGTTGCCGTAGTGTCTACTAGTGAATTTCCTACTCAAAATTAATTATTTTTTAATTAGATTTTACTGGCTTATTCCTGACAATATTCTGATTAAAACAAGACCAAACACGGTATAATTTGGCCCATCAGTAATGTGTTGGCAGTTGTCGGAAGGCTGTACGCATAAGTTGCCGTAGTGTCCACTAGTGAATTTCCTACTCAAAATTAATTATTTTTTAATGAGATTTTACTGGCTCATTCCTGGCAATCTTCTGATTAAAACAAGACCAAACACTGTATTGTTTGGCCCATCAGTAATGTCTTGGAAATTGTCGGAACGCTGTACGCGTAAGTTGCCGTAGTGTCTACTAGTGAATTTCCTACTCAAAATTAATTATTTTTTATTGAGATTTTACTCGCTTATTCCTGGCAATATTCTGATTAAAACTAGACCAAACACGGTATTGTTTGGCCCATCAGTAATGTGTTGGCAGTTGTCGGAAGGCTGTACGCGTAAGTTGCCGTAGTGACTACTAGTGAATTTCCTACTCAAAATTAATTATTTTTCAATGAGATTTTACTGGCTTATTCCCGGCAATATTCTGATTAAAACAAGACCAAACACGGTATTGTTTGGCCCATCAGTAATGTCTTGGAAATTGTCGGAACGCTGTATGCGTAAGTTGCCGTAGTGTCTACTAGTGAATTTCCTACTGAAAATTAATTATTTTATATTGAGATTTTACTCGCTTATTCCTGGCAATATTCTGATTAAAACTAGACCAAACACGGTATAGTTTGGCCCATCAGTAATGTGTTGGAAATTGTCGGAAGGCTGTACGCGTAAGTTGCCGTAGTGTCTACTAGTGAATTTCCTACTCAAAATTAATTATTTTTTAATGAGATTTTACTGGCTTATACCCGGCAATATTCTCATTAAAACAAGACCAAACACGGTATTGTTTGGCCCATCAGTAATGTGTTGGTAGTTGTCGGAAGGCTGTACGCGTAAGTTGCCGTAGTGACTACTAGTGAATTTCCTACTCAAAATTAATTATTTTTCAATGAGATTTTACTGGCTTATTCCCGGCAATATTCTGATTAAAACAAGACCAAACACGGTATAGTGTGGTCCATCAGTAATGTCTTGGAAGTTGTCGGAACGCTGTACGCGTAAGTTGCCGTAGTGTCTACTAGTGAATTTCCTACACAAAATTAATTATTTTTTATTGAGATTTTACTGGCTCATTCCTGGCAATGTTCTGATTAAAACAAGACCAATCACGGTATAATTTGGCCCATCAGTAATGTGTTGGAAGTTGTCGGAAGGCTGTACGCGTAAGTTGCCGTAGTGTCTACTAGTGAATTTCCTACACAAAATTAATTATTTTTTATTGAGATTTTACTGGCTTATTCTTCACAATATTCTGATTAAAACAAGACCAAACACGGTATTGTTTGGCCCATCATTAATGTCTTGGAAGCTGTCGGAACGCTGTAGGCGTAAGTTGCCGTACTGACTACTAGTGAATTTCCTACTCAAAATTAATTATTTTTTAATGACGTTTTACTGGCTCATTCCTGGCAATATTCTCATTAAAACAAGACCAAACACTGTATAATTTGGCCAATCAGTAATGCGTTGGAAATTGTCGGAAGGCTGTACGCGTAAGTTGCCGTAGTGTCTACTAGTGAATTTCCTACTCAACACTCATTATTTTTTAATGAGATTTTACTGGCTTATTCCTCACAATATTCTGATTATAACAAGACCAAACACGGTATAGTGTGGTCCATCAGTAATGTCTTGGAAGTTGTCGGAACGCAGTACGCGTAAGTTGCCGTAGTGTCTACTAGTGAATTTCCTACTCAAAATTAATTATTTTTTATTGAGATTTTACTCGCTTATTCCTGGCAATATTCTGATTAAAACTAGACCAAACACGGTATAGTTTGGCCCATCAGTAATGTCTTGGAAATTGTCGGAACGCTGTACGCGTAAGTTGCCGTAGTGTCTACTAGTGAATTTCCTACTCAAAATTAATTATTTTTTAATTAGATTTTACTGGCTTATTCCTGACAATATTCTGATTAAAACAAGACCAAACACGGTATAATTTGGCCCATCAGTAATGTGTTGGCAGTTGTCGGAAGGCTGTACGCATAAGTTGCCGTAGTGTCCACTAGTGAATTTCCTACTCAAAATTAATTATTTTTTAATGAGATTTTACTGGCTCATTCCTGGCAATCTTCTGATTAAAACAAGACCAAACACTGTATTGTTTGGCCCATCAGTAATGTCTTGGAAATTGTCGGAACGCTGTACGCGTAAGTTGCCGTAGTGTCTACTAGTGAATTTCCTACTCAAAATTAATTATTTTTTATTGAGATTTTACTCGCTTATTCCTGGCAATATTCTGATTAAAACTAGACCAAACACGGTATTGTTTGGCCCATCAGTAATGTGTTGGCAGTTGTCGGAAGGCTGTACGCGTAAGTTGCCGTAGTGACTACTAGTGAATTTCCTACTCAAAATTAATTATTTTTCAATGAGATTTTACTGGCTTATTCCCGGCAATATTCTGATTAAAACAAGACCAAACACGGTATTGTTTGGCCCATCAGTAATGTCTTGGAAATTGTCGGAACGCTGTATGCGTAAGTTGCCGTAGTGTCTACTAGTGAATTTCCTACTGAAAATTAATTATTTTATATTGAGATTTTACTCGCTTATTCCTGGCAATATTCTGATTAAAACTAGACCAAACACGGTATAGTTTGGCCCATCAGTAATGTGTTGGAAATTGTCGGAAGGCTGTACGCGTAAGTTGCCGTAGTGTCTACTAGTGAATTTCCTACTCAAAATTAATTATTTTTTAATGAGATTTTACTGGCTTATACCCGGCAATATTCTCATTAAAACAAGACCAAACACGGTATTGTTTGGCCCATCAGTAATGTGTTGGTAGTTGTCGGAAGGCTGTACGCGTAAGTTGCCGTAGTGACTACTAGTGAATTTCCTACTCAAAATTAATTATTTTTCAATGAGATTTTACTGGCTTATTCCCGGCAATATTCTGATTAAAACAAGACCAAACACGGTATAGTGTGGTCCATCAGTAATGTCTTGGAAGTTGTCGGAACGCTGTACGCGTAAGTTGCCGTAGTGTCTACTAGTGAATTTCCTACACAAAATTAATTATTTTTTATTGAGATTTTACTGGCTCATTCCTGGCAATGTTCTGATTAAAACAAGACCAATCACGGTATAATTTGGCCCATCAGTAATGTGTTGGAAGTTGTCGGAAGGCTGTACGCGTAAGTTGCCGTAGTGTCTACTAGTGAATTTCCTACACAAAATTAATTATTTTTTATTGAGATTTTACTGGCTTATTCTTCACAATATTCTGATTAAAACAAGACCAAACACGGTATTGTTTGGCCCATCATTAATGTCTTGGAAGCTGTCGGAACGCTGTAGGCGTAAGTTGCCGTACTGACTACTAGTGAATTTCCTACTCAAAATTAATTATTTTTTAATGACGTTTTACTGGCTCATTCCTGGCAATATTCTCATTAAAACAAGACCAAACACTGTATAATTTGGCCAATCAGTAATGCGTTGGAAATTGTCGGAAGGCTGTACGCGTAAGTTGCCGTAGTGTCTACTAGTGAATTTCCTACTCAACACTCATTATTTTTTAATGAGATTTTACTGGCTTATTCCTCACAATATTCTGATTATAACAAGACCAAACACGGTATAGTGTGGTCCATCAGTAATGTCTTGGAAGTTGTCGGAACGCAGTACGCGTAAGTTGCCGTAGTGTCTACTAGTGAATTTCCTACTCAAAATTAATTATTTTTTATTGAGATTTTACTCGCTTATTCCTGGCAATATTCTGATTAAAACTAGACCAAACACGGTATAGTTTGGCCCATCAGTAATGTCTTGGAAATTGTCGGAACGCTGTACGCGTAAGTTGCCGTAGTGTCTACTAGTGAATTTCCTACTCAAAATTAATTATTTTTTAATTAGATTTTACTGGCTTATTCCTGACAATATTCTGATTAAAACAAGACCAAACACGGTATAATTTGGCCCATCAGTAATGTGTTGGCAGTTGTCGGAAGGCTGTACGCATAAGTTGCCGTAGTGTCCACTAGTGAATTTCCTACTCAAAATTAATTATTTTTTAATGAGATTTTACTGGCTCATTCCTGGCAATCTTCTGATTAAAACAAGACCAAACACTGTATTGTTTGGCCCATCAGTAATGTCTTGGAAATTGTCGGAACGCTGTACGCGTAAGTTGCCGTAGTGTCTACTAGTGAATTTCCTACTCAAAATTAATTATTTTTTATTGAGATTTTACTCGCTTATTCCTGGCAATATTCTGATTAAAACTAGACCAAACACGGTATTGTTTGGCCCATCAGTAATGTGTTGGCAGTTGTCGGAAGGCTGTACGCGTAAGTTGCCGTAGTGACTACTAGTGAATTTCCTACTCAAAATTAATTATTTTTCAATGAGATTTTACTGGCTTATTCCCGGCAATATTCTGATTAAAACAAGACCAAACACGGTATTGTTTGGCCCATCAGTAATGTCTTGGAAATTGTCGGAACGCTGTATGCGTAAGTTGCCGTAGTGTCTACTAGTGAATTTCCTACTGAAAATTAATTATTTTATATTGAGATTTTACTCGCTTATTCCTGGCAATATTCTGATTAAAACTAGACCAAACACGGTATAGTTTGGCCCATCAGTAATGTGTTGGAAATTGTCGGAAGGCTGTACGCGTAAGTTGCCGTAGTGTCTACTAGTGAATTTCCTACTCAAAATTAATTATTTTTTAATGAGATTTTACTGGCTTATACCCGGCAATATTCTCATTAAAACAAGACCAAACACGGTATTGTTTGGCCCATCAGTAATGTGTTGGTAGTTGTCGGAAGGCTGTACGCGTAAGTTGCCGTAGTGACTACTAGTGAATTTCCTACTCAAAATTAATTATTTTTCAATGAGATTTTACTGGCTTATTCCCGGCAATATTCTGATTAAAACAAGACCAAACACGGTATTGTTTGGCCCATCAGTAATGTCTTGGAAATTGTCGGAACGCTGTTACGCGTAAGTTGCCGTAGTGTCTACTAGTGAATTTCCTACTCAAAATAATTACTTTTTAATGAGATTTTATTGGCTTATTTATGGCAATATTCTGATTAAAACAAGAACAAACACGGTATAATTTGGCCCATGAGTAAGGTATTGGCAGTTGTCGGAAGGCTGTACACGTAAATTGCCGTAGTGTCTACTAGTGAATTTCCTACTCAAAATTAATTATTTTTTAATTAGATTTTACTGGCTCATTCCTGGCAATCTTCTGATTAAAACAAGACCAAACACTGTATATTTTTTTTTTCCTTATTTAACGTCGCTCTGAACTCTTACCTAAGGTTATTTCGCGACGGGACCTACAGTTTATAAGGTGGGCTCCGAACCACCTAGGGAGGCAGTGCAGCCGGCAGCGGGACTCGAACCCGGGACCGCCGATTAGCAGTCGCGCGCTCTACCCACCGAGCCACTGCCTCCCCTCAAACACTGTATAATTTGGCCCATCAGTAATGTGTTGGAAATTGTCGGAAGGCTGTACGCGTAAGTTGCCGTAGTGTCTACTAGTGAATTTCCTACTCAAAATTAATTATTTTTTAATGAGATTTTACTGGCTTATACCCGGCAATATTCTCATTAAAACAAGACCAAACACGGTATAGTTTGGCCCATCAGTAATGTGTTGGCAGTTGTCGGAAGGCTGTACGCGTAAGTTGCCGTAGTGACTACTAGTGAATTTGCTACTCAAAATTAATTATTTTTCAATGAGATTTTACTGGCTTATTCCCGGCAATATTCTGATTAAAACAAGACCAAACACGGTATAATTTGGCCCATCAGTAATGTGTTGGCAGTTGTCGGAAGGCTGTACGCGGAAGTTGCCGTAGTGTCTATTAGTGAATTTCCTACGCAAAATTAATTATTTTTTAATGACGTTTTACTGGCTTATTCCTGGATATATTCTCATTAAAACAAGACCAAACACTGTATAATTTGGCCCATCAGTAATGTGTTGGCAGTTGTCGGAAGGCTGTACGCGTTAGTTGCCGTAGCGTCTAATGGTGAATTTCCTACTCAACACTCATTATTTTTAATGAGATTTTACTGGCTTATTCCTGACAATATTCTGATTATAACAAGACCAAACACGGTATAGTGTGGTCCATCAGTAATGTCTTGGCAGTTGTCGGAAGGCTGTACGCGGAAGTTGCTGTAGTGTCTATTAGTGAATTTCCTACTTAGCACTCATTATTTTTTAATGAGATTTTACTCGCTTATTCCTGGCAATATTCTGATTAAAACAAGACCAAACACTGTATTGTTTGGCCCATCAGTAATGTCTTGGAAATTGTCGGAACGCTGTACGCGTAAGTTGCCGTAGTGTCTACTAGTGAATTTCCTACTCAAAATTAATTATTTTTTATTGAGATTTTACTCGCTTATTCCTGGCAATATTCTGATTAAAACTAGACCAAACACGGTATTGTTTGGCCCATCAGTAATGTGTTGGCAGTTGTCGGAAGGCTGTACGCATAAGTTGCCGTAGTGTCCACTAGTGAATTTCCTACTCAAAATTAATTATTTTTTAATGAGATTTTACTGGCTCATTCCTGGCAATCTTCTGATTAAAACAAGACCAAACACTGTATTGTTTGGCCCATCAGTAATGTCTTGGAAATTGTCGGAACGCTGTACGCGTAAGTTGCCGTAGTGTCTACTAGTGAATTTCCTACTCAAAATTAATTATTTTTTATTGAGATTTTACTCG
The DNA here is from genome assembly GCA_963971365.1 of Lasioglossum villosulum. Lineage (NCBI taxonomy): Eukaryota > Metazoa > Arthropoda > Insecta > Hymenoptera > Halictidae > Lasioglossum > Lasioglossum villosulum. The sequence continues at coordinate 31,237,924 of OZ020495.1, forward strand.
CTTATTCCTGGCAATATTCTGATTAAAACTAGACCAAACACGGTATTGTTTGGCCCATCAGTAATGTGTTGGCAGTTGTCGGAAGGCTGTACGCGTAAGTTGCCGTAGTGACTACTAGTGAATTTCCTACTCAAAATTAATTATTTTTCAATGAGATTTTACTGGCTTATTCCCGGCAATATTCTGATTAAAACAAGACCAAACACGGTATTGTTTGGCCCATCAGTAATGTCTTGGAAATTGTCGGAACGCTGTATGCGTAAGTTGCCGTAGTGTCTACTAGTGAATTTCCTACTCAAAATAATTACTTTTTAATGAGATTTTATTGGCTTATTTATGGCAATATTCTGATTAAAACAAGAACAAACACGGTATAATTTGGCCCATGAGTAAGGTATTGGCAGTTGTCGGAAGGCTGTACACGTAAATTGCCGTAGTGTCTACTAGTGAATTTCCTACTCAAAATTAATTATTTTTTAATTAGATTTTACTGGCTCATTCCTGGCAATCTTCTGATTAAAACAAGACCAAACACTGTATATTTTTTTTTTCCTTATTTAACGTCGCTCTGAACTCTTACCTAAGGTTATTTCGCGACGGGACCTACAGTTTATAAGGTGGGCTCCGAACCACCTAGGGAGGCAGTGCAGCCGGCAGCGGGACTCGAACCCGGGACCGCCGATTAGCAGTCGCGCGCTCTACCCACCGAGCCACTGCCTCCCCTCAAACACTGTATAATTTGGCCCATCAGTAATGTGTTGGAAATTGTCGGAAGGCTGTACGCGTAAGTTGCCGTAGTGTCTACTAGTGAATTTCCTACTCAAAATTAATTATTTTTTAATGAGATTTTACTGGCTTATACCCGGCAATATTCTCATTAAAACAAGACCAAACACGGTATAGTTTGGCCCATCAGTAATGTGTTGGCAGTTGTCGGAAGGCTGTACGCGTAAGTTGCCGTAGTGACTACTAGTGAATTTGCTACTCAAAATTAATTATTTTTCAATGAGATTTTACTGGCTTATTCCCGGCAATATTCTGATTAAAACAAGACCAAACACGGTATAATTTGGCCCATCAGTAATGTGTTGGCAGTTGTCGGAAGGCTGTACGCGGAAGTTGCCGTAGTGTCTATTAGTGAATTTCCTACGCAAAATTAATTATTTTTTAATGACGTTTTACTGGCTTATTCCTGGATATATTCTCATTAAAACAAGACCAAACACTGTATAATTTGGCCCATCAGTAATGTGTTGGCAGTTGTCGGAAGGCTGTACGCGTTAGTTGCCGTAGCGTCTAATGGTGAATTTCCTACTCAACACTCATTATTTTTAATGAGATTTTACTGGCTTATTCCTGACAATATTCTGATTATAACAAGACCAAACACGGTATAGTGTGGTCCATCAGTAATGTCTTGGCAGTTGTCGGAAGGCTGTACGCGGAAGTTGCTGTAGTGTCTATTAGTGAATTTCCTACTCAGCACTCATTATTTTTTAATGAGATTTTACTCGCTTATTCCTGGCAATATTCTGATTAAAACAAGACCAAACACTGTATTGTTTGGCCCATCAGTAATGTCTTGGAAATTGTCGGAACGCTGTACGCGTAAGTTGCCGTAGTGTCTACTAGTGAATTTCCTACTCAAAATTAATTATTTTTTATTGAGATTTTACTCGCTTATTCCTGGCAATATTCTGATTAAAACTAGACCAAACACGGTATTGTTTGGCCCATCAGTAATGTGTTGGCAGTTGTCGGAAGGCTGTACGCGTAAGTTGCCGTAGTGACTACTAGTGAATTTCCTACTCAAAATTAATTATTTTTCAATGAGATTTTACTGGCTTATTCCCGGCAATATTCTGATTAAAACAAGACCAAACACGGTATTGTTTGGCCCATCAGTAATGTCTTGGAAATTGTCGGAACGCTGTATGCGTAAGTTGCCGTAGTGTCTACTAGTGAATTTCCTACTGAAAATTAATTATTTTATATTGAGATTTTACTCGCTTATTCCTGGCAATATTCTGATTAAAACTAGACCAAACACGGTATAGTTTGGCCCATCAGTAATGTGTTGGAAATTGTCGGAAGGCTGTACGCGTAAGTTGCCGTAGTGTCTACTAGTGAATTTCCTACTCAAAATTAATTATTTTTTAATGAGATTTTACTGGCTTATACCCGGCAATATTCTCATTAAAACAAGACCAAACACGGTATTGTTTGGCCCATCAGTAATGTGTTGGTAGTTGTCGGAAGGCTGTACGCGTAAGTTGCCGTAGTGACTACTAGTGAATTTCCTACTCAAAATTAATTATTTTTCAATGAGATTTTACTGGCTTATTCCCGGCAATATTCTGATTAAAACAAGACCAAACACGGTATTGTTTGGCCCATCAGTAATGTCTTGGAAATTGTCGGAACGCTGTTACGCGTAAGTTGCCGTAGTGTCTACTAGTGAATTTCCTACTCAAAATAATTACTTTTTAATGAGATTTTATTGGCTTATTTATGGCAATATTCTGATTAAAACAAGAACAAACACGTTATAATTTGGCCCATGAGTAAGGTGTTGGCAGTTGTCGGAAGGCTGTACACGTAAATTGCCGTAGTGTCTACTAGTGAATTTCCTACTCAAAATTAATTATTTTTTAATTAGATTTTACTGGCTCATTCCTGGCAATCTTCTGATTAAAACAAGACCAAACACTGTATATTTTTTTTTCCTTATTTAACGTCGCTCTGAACTCTTACCTAAGGTTATTTCGCGACGGGACCTACAGTTTATAAGGTGGGCTCCGAACCACCTAGGGAGGCAGTGCAGCCGGCAGCGGGACTCGAACCCGGGACCGCCGATTAGCAGTCGCGCGCTCTACCCACCGAGCCACTGCCTCCCCTCAAACACTGTATAATTTGGCCAATCAGTAATGTGTTGGAAATTGTCGGAAGGCTGTACGCGTAAGTTGCCGTAGTGTCTACTAGTGAATTTCCTACTCAAAATTAATTATTTTTTAATGAGATTTTACTGGCTTATACCCGGCAATATTCTCATTAAAACAAGACCAAACACGGTATAGTTTGGCCCATCAGTAATGTGTTGGCAGTTGTCGGAAGGCTGTACGCGTAAGTTGCCGTAGTGACTACTAGTGAATTTGCTACTCAAAATTAATTATTTTTCAATGAGATTTTACTGGCTTATTCCCGGCAATATTCTGATTAAAACAAGACCAAACACGGTATAATTTGGCCCATCAGTAATGTGTTGGCAGTTGTCGGAAGGCTGTACGCGGAAGTTGCCGTAGTGTCTATTAGTGAATTTCCTACGCAAAATTAATTATTTTTTAATGACGTTTTACTGGCTTATTCCTGGATATATTCTCATTAAAACAAGACCAAACACTGTATAATTTGGCCCATCAGTAATGTGTTGGCAGTTGTCGGAAGGCTGTACGCGTTAGTTGCCGTAGCGTCTAATGGTGAATTTCCTACTCAACACTCATTATTTTTAATGAGATTTTACTGGCTTATTCCTGACAATATTCTGATTATAACAAGACCAAACACGGTATAGTGTGGTCCATCAGTAATGTCTTGGCAGTTGTCGGAAGGCTGTACGCGGAAGTTGCTGTAGTGTCTATTAGTGAATTTCCTACTCAGCACTCATTATTTTTTAATGAGATTTTACTCGCTTATTCCTGGCAATATTCTGATTAAAACAAGACCAAACACGGTATAATTTGGTCCATCAGTAATGTCTTGGAAGCTGTTGGAACGCTGTACGCATAAGTTGCCGTACTGTCTACTAGTGAATTTCCTACTCAAAATTAATTATTTTTTAATGAGATTTTATTGGCTTATTTATGGCAATCTTCTGATTAAAACAAGACCAAACACTGTATAATTTGGCCAATCAGTAATGTGTTGGAAATTGTCGGATGGCTGTACGCGTAAGTTGCCGTAGTGTCTACTAGTGAATTTCCTACTCAAAATTAATTATTTTTTAATGAGATTTTACTGGCTTATACCCGGCAATATTCTGATTAAAACAAGACCAAACACGGTATAGTTTGGCCCATCAGTAATGTGTTGGCAGTTGTCGGAAGGCTGTACGCGTAAGTTGCCGTAGTGTCTACTAGTGAATTTCCTACTCAAAATTAATTATTTTTTAATTAGATTTTACTGGCTTATTCCTGACAATATTCTGATTAAAACAAGACCAAACACGGTATAATTTGGCCCATCAGTAATGTGTTGGCAGTTGTCGGAAGGCTGTACGCATAAGTTGCCGTAGTGTCCACTAGTGAATTTCCTACTCAAAATTAATTATTTTTTAATGAGATTTTACTGGCTCATTCCTGGCAATCTTCTGATTAAAACAAGACCAAACACTGTATTGTTTGGCCCATCAGTAATGTCTTGTAAATTGTCGGAACGCTGTACGCGTAAGTTGCCGTAGTGTCTACTAGTGAATTTCCTACTCAAAATTAATTATTTTTTATTGAGATTTTACTCGCTTATTCCTGGCAATATTCTGATTAAAACTAGACCAAACACGGTATAGTTTGGCCCATCAGTAATGTCTTGGAAATTGTCGGAACGCTGTACGCGTAAGTTGCCGTAGTGTCTACTAGTGAATTTCCTACTCAAAATTAATTATTTTTTAATTAGATTTTACTGGCTTATTCCTGACAATATTCTGATTAAAACAAGACCAAACACTGTATAATTTGGCCAATCAGTAATGTGTTGGAAATTGTCGGAAGGCTGTACGCGTAAGTTGCCGTAGTGTCTACTAGTGAATTTCCTACTCAAAATTAATTCTTTTTTAATTAGATTTTACTGGCTCATTCCTGACAATATTCTGATTAAAGCAAGACCAAACACGGTATAATTTGACCCATCAGTAATGTGTTGGCAGTTGTCGGAACGCTGTACGCGTAAGTTGCCGTAGTGTCCACTAGTGAATTTCCTACTCAAAATTAATTATTTTTTAATGAGATTTTACTGGCTCATTCCTGGCAATCTTCTGATTAAAACAAGACCAAACACTGTATAATTTGGCCAATCAGTAATGTGTTGGAAATTGTCGGAAGGCTGTACGCGTAAGTTGCCGTAGTGTCTATTAGTGAATTTCCTACGCAAAATTAATTATTTTTTAATGACGTTTTACTGGCTCATTCCTGGAAATATTCTGATTACAACAAGACCAATCACGGTATAGTGTGGTCCATCAGTAATGTCTTGGAAGCTGTCGGAACGCTGTACGCGTAAGTTACCGTAGTGTCTACTAGTGAATTTCCTACACAAAATTAATTATTTTTTAATGAGATTTTACTGGCTCATTCCTGGCAATCTTCTGATTAAAACAAGACCAAACACTGTATAATTTGGCCAATCAGTAATGTGTTGGAAATTGTCGGATGGCTGTACGCGTAAGTTGCCGTAGTGTCTATTAGTGAATTTCCTACGCAAAATTAATTATTTTTTAATGACGTTTACTGGCTCATTCCTGGAAATATTCTGATTACAACAAGACCAATCACGGTATAGTGTGGTCCATCAGTAATGTCTTGGAAGCTGTCGGAACGCTGTACGCGTAAGTTACCGTAGTGTCTACTAGTGAAATTCCTACTCAACACTCATCATTTTTTAATGAGATTTTACTGGCTTATTCCTCACAATATTCTGGTTATAACAAGACCAAACACGGTATAGTGTGGTCCATCAGTAATGTCTTGGAAGTTGTCGGAACGCTGTACGCGTAAGTTGCCGTAGTGTCTACTAGTGAATTTCCTACACAAAATTAATTATTTTTTATTGAGATTTTACTGGCTCATTCCTGGCAATGTTCTGATTAAAACAAGACCAATCACGGTATAATTTGGCCCATCAGTAATGTGTTGGAAGTTGTCGGAAGGCTGTACGCGTAAGTTGCCGTAGTGTCTACTAGTGAATTTCCTACACAAAATTAATTATTTTTTATTGAGATTTTACTGGCTTATTCCTCACAATATTCTGATTAAAACAAGACCAAACACGGTATTGTTTGGCCCATCATTAATGTCTTGGAAGCTGTCGGAACGCTGTAGGCGTAAGTTGCCGTACTGACTACTAGTGAATTTCCTACTCAAAATTAATTATTTTTTAATGACGTTTTACTGGCTCATTCCTGGCAATATTCTCATTAAAACAAGACCAAACACTGTATAATTTGGCCAATCAGTAATGCGTTGGAAATTGTCGGAAGGCTGTACGCGTAAGTTGCCGTAGTGTCTACTAGTGAATTTCCTACTCAACACTCATTATTTTTTAATGAGATTTTACTGGCTTATTCCTCACTGTTACGTCCCGGATGGGGGTCGTAACGTGTTCATGGACTTTGACGATCTTCGGTCCACGTGGCGCGTACGTCCACGTCTGACCAGGCCCGAATTTTCGGTTGTCCGAGGGAGATAACAAACGGGAACGGGGAATTAGCGAAGTCGCGTTGCTGCTAGAATGGGAACCGCGATTTACGACGCGTAACGGTACTCTTATACAATCGCGAAGGTTCCGGGCGGTCCCTGACGTCACAGTGATCGTGGCACGGCGTGCGAATCGAATTCTTGGGAGGACGGATTATGACGCGATAATCCGTGTTCCTCCGATTGTACCGGGCCCTGGTGGGCTCAGACGTACGAGGGGGAACACCGATTTACGAGATCTGACAGTTTTGACGTTTGGTATGCAACTCGGGGAGATCCGTGCGCGAGAATCCGTGTTCCTCCGATTGTACCGGGCCCTGGTGGGCTCAGACGTACGAGGCGGAACACCGGATTTTTCTTGACCACAATTGTCAGTAGTTAGATCGGCACCTACGTCGTATCGCGCGCACTCACTTACACTTGTGTTTTCTCTCGTCCGTGTCGCGATGGTTTACTTGGGGGTCCCTTTTCCCTCCCGGAAGAGTCCTCCGAACAATCTCTTGAGCTGGTACTTGCGACCTGCGCGACGCGGCATTCGAAACACTATAAGGACACAACCACACTGACGTAATCGCACAACACAAAAGGAGAACAGAAAAATAAAAGAAAAGAAAATAAGTAAATTAAATCAACGTGTAATAACTAAAAGGAAGTGGCTGAATACAGAGTTACGCGATAGCTACGAAAACGAAAATTAAACTAGAGCACTGCACGATGGCGAGATAACGACGCGAACACGATATAAATGAAATAACTAAATACACGGGAATAACTATAACTAAACTTAGGGATTAACGCAATTCGAAATTCGATAAACGAAACTAAAATTAATTAACTATGATAGAACAACGCGCACTAAACTAAATTACGAACTAGAATTATAGTACAAAAGAAATGAGATAGATGAAAATTGAAATGAACAAAACGAATATGGCAAGATGCGGTACGATTAGGTCAGAAGACTAGGAATTAGAAGAGCGAAGTGAATTCAAGAAACTGTTGCGAAGAACTGTCGCAGAGCGCGAATCTTGCCATATTTATAATGGGAGCGCGGACCATAAGAATTCGGTGGAGCGTGACATTAATTGTTCTCGATCATACGATTTATACTATTGTTCTTCGTGTCACTATTATTCGCGAATGTTCGGTAAACACCTGTAATAGCTGTTGCTATGCCAGGGTTCGCTCGCACCGGCGTCTCATGGTTGTGGTTTGATATGAATATGTATGTATATATATATATATATATATATATATATATATATATATATATATATATATATATATATATATATTTTGATACATAAATGTACACTTTGATTGACCCGGGGCGAAAATAGAATTAAAATCGGCGTAACGGCCACGATTCGTTCGCGCGAATTATAGATCCCGAGAATTTGCTTGTTCGCGCAAATGCTGGAGCAAAACGTTGGTACGACGTAACACCTTACCCCTTGGGGGCGCGTATTTTTCGGGGCGGCGAAGGGGGGGCCTGGGCCGCTGGTACGTTGGTGCGCTGGTAGATGTATGGACACGATGGTGGAGTCCGCCGACAATGGAGTTCCAACTCCAACGTCGGAACGACGTGACATCTCCCCCTCTGGGGGGGCGGCGCTCCCCGGGGCTCAGACAGCCGGGATGTTGGCCCTCAGCGGCAAAACGTACCGGGACAGCTCCTCGTGGTGCCTGCTGTCCCTGAATACGTATTTGGCCATGGTAGTGGCCAGCCGGTGTGAGCACTCCAGGCAATTGTTGACAAATGTCGTGACGTCCGCCTTCAGAGTCCTCCAATAGTACTTTTCTCGTATTCTCTTGTACGTTTTGGTTATTCCTTTGTGGCCGGCGTAGGCGGAGGTGTGATTTTCTACGAGTATCTCCTGCCTTCTGTCCTCCGCCGGAATTTGGACGTCGTGGGAACAGAGGAAAATTTGGAGTGGTAGTTGTGCGAAAATTGCGGTAATTGAGGCCTGGATGTGGTGCCAGGGGATGTTGTCGATCGTGGTTCTGGGAAAAGAAAACGTAGGGAGTTGGAGTTCGGTGACGACATTGTATAGGGAACGGAGGCATTCGTTGACGTCGTCGAGGGAGGCTTCGTGGAACGGGGATCTTTTGACTGGGAGCTGGATTAGTTTAAATGAGCCGATGTTGTCCACCTTGGCTCTATGGAGCACCAATTCTGTGCTGGTGGTGATCTTTCCTAGTCGGAAGAGGTCTGCCGCTCCTGGGTCCGCTGGCCTTCCGTCTTGTGTGATAAAACACACTAGGTTATCGTGCCTCATGATGAGTCTGTCCCGAAGATGGACTATGGTGCGGCGATGTGTGGGGTCCAGTGAGCCTGTTGGTCCGACAACCGTGTCTTCGTGGTCGGGACCTAGGGCGTCGTCGGGATCGTAGGGGGTATGTGGGGGTGGTGACATAGTGGTTTGAGAAGTAGAGGGGGAGGGCGGGCTTGGGAAATAGGGGGTCGTGTTGTGGGGGCTAGTGGGTGTCGAGGTTGCCCCTGGTTCTCCCATTTCTACGACTGTTTCGGCATCTGGGGAATCTCCGGGTGAGTTGCTCGTTAACCGACGGAGGAACGGGCTCGGAGGGGGTGGTATTGAGCGTCGGCTCCTCGTCCGAGGGGGCGTGAAGTCGTTGTTGTCTCTTGATGTGTCCCCTACGAATGTTGGGTCCGATGCTCGCGACGACGGGGAAAGGGTTGGCTCTTCCGGCGTGTCCTCGTAGATTGGTAGGGCTACCGGGTTGCGGGACAACGCATCCGCATTCGAGTTCGCTTTCCCGGGTTTGTAAATAACTTTATATTCAAATTCTGCGAGTTTCAGTCTCCATCGGAGCAGTCGTGAGGTGGGGTCCTTGACCGAAGTCATCCAGACCAACGGGCGATGGTCAGTGATGAGTAGGAATTGGCGACCGTAAATGTATGGTCGGAAATACTGGACGGCGAAGACTATGGCTAGACACTCTTTTTCGATGGTGGAGTAATTGAGTTCGGCTCCGTGTAAGATTCGTGAGGCGTAGGCGATCGGACGGTCATTGCCTACTTCACCCTGGCTCAACACTGCTCCGATGGCGTAACCGGAGGCGTCGCAAGTGACATTAAATGGTTTGTCGAAGTCGGGATATTGAAGTACCGGTTCGGAGCACAGAGCGCAGCGGAGGGTATTGAAGGCCCGTTCTTGGTCGGGCCCCCACGCGAATTTTGTTTCTTTCGTGAGTAGGCGCGTCAGGGGCTTCGAAATTTGCGCGAATTTATTGATAAATCGCCGGTAGTACCCTGCAAGACCGAGGAATTCGCGGACGTTGCGCGTGGATTTGGGTCTCGGGAAATCGCGCACCGCGATCACCTTTTGGGGACACGGTCTGACCCCGCTTTCGCTTATTTGGTGTCCGAGGTACGCTACCTCTTTGAATAGAAATCCGCATTTGGAGGGTTGGAGCTTTAGGTTCGCTTCGCGGAGTCGGCGCGCTAGTTTATCGAATTTCGAGCGGTGTTCCTCCAGGGTTCGAGCGTATATGACGATGTCGTCGAGGTACACGAACAACTCGTTACCCTGGAGGCCCGTTAGGATCGTGTCCATCAATCGCTGGAAGGTAGCCGGCGCGTTTTTCAAGCCGAACGGCATACGGTTATATTGATAGTGACCGAACGGGGTGGAAAAGGCGGTTTTCGCAGCGTCCGCCGATTCCATTCCGATTTGATGGAAGCCGCTAGCCAAATCAAATACGCTGAAATATTTGGCGCTGCCCAGCTGATCGAGTATTTCATTTATGCTGGGCAGCGGGTATGCATCAGCTACCGACTTCTCATTCAGAGCGCGGTAGTCGATTACCATGCGCCACCTTTTGTTGCCGTCGGCGTCCGGCTTCTTGGGAACGATCCACAAGGGGGAATTGTAGGGAGAGCTTGACGGGACAACGATGTCGTTTGTCAGGAGTTCGCGCATTTGTTTATCTATTTCCTCTTTGTGGATCGGTGGATATCGGTATTGCTTGGTGTGAACGGGGATATCGTCTGTGGTTGGTATTTTGTGTGTTAGCGCGTTTGTTTTGCCTAGACGATCCCCCTCGAGGTGGAAGAGGTCGTGGTGTTCCTCCAACAGGGAGTTGACGTGGTCCGTCTCGTCTGAATTTAGGTGGGCGGTTTTAATTATTTCGCGTAGTTCGTTTACGCGGACTGCAGGGGTCTTCGCGGAGTGATCGGTTACGATCGTCTCGCACAGACGGTCTGTGCGAGTTTTAGAATTTGAGCAAGGAGGAGTGTCCGAAGCGGATCCGGGGCTGTGGTGGGGAGGGACGGTTTCGACCTCTTCTACCTCTAGTGATGGGAGGGAGAAGGTCGCGGTCTTTTCGGAGGCGTTGACGCATCGCAGGTACGCTTTGCCGCAATTGTTCGTGACGAGGCAGTCGCCTAGGAAAACGTGTGGTTCGATTCCCATACGGGGAATGTAGCCTGTCGCGGGACCGTGAACGTGAACGGCGATACATGCGATCGTTCTGGCCTCGATCTGGTGTTCGCGCGCGTTCGAAAACGGTATTCGGACGTTGTTTTTAACGACTTCGTTTTTGGCGAAAGATATTTCGCCCTTGTCCTGGAAGAAGGGGGCGCCGAGGATTCCGTCGATGTTGGAGGGGAGAGTGTCGGGAAAGAGTTGGAACGAGACAGGTACGGAGTCGTTGAGCAGCGCGTCTACTTGACCTAGGGTGGGGATGGTACCTTCCGTGATCCCGTGGACTTGTATGACGTTATCGGAATCGATGGGGACACCCGGTTTTACGCTAGACGCTCTAATGATATTTAGTTCCGAGCCGGTGTCTAAGAGGAGTTCGCACGGAGAGAAGAGTTGTGGCGCGGTGACGTTTACGCGGGGGATCGGGGAGTTGGGCGCGAGATTTATTGCCGAGATGAATCGGGGAGCGTCTCGTGGCGTTCTGCCGTCAGGTGGACCGCGCTTTGAGTCGGGGCCTCCCGTCCGGATGTTGATTTGGGCGGGAGGCGGTCCCCGTTTCCCTGTTTCAATTTGTTATTGTATTCGCGTTTGCGACATTCATGGATGTCGTGACCCGGGTTTTTACAGTATCGACAGAATTTGGGAGACTCCGCGGGGTATTTTTCGCGAGACTCGGAGTGGGGGCTCGGAGGGCGCCGATCGTCTCGCAGCCTGGGGCGCGGGGGTTCGCGGTGAGGGAGTAACGGTCGTGGGGCATCGGACCCCTGGCCTCCAGCCTGAGGAAGGCGCCAGGAGGAAGAAGACGGTTCATGGTACGAGGAGGGCCGCCCCTCGCAGGGCTCTGGCGCGTTCGTTCGCGCCTCCGTGAAGTGTACCCGCCGATAATCGTAGCGGAGGGGTTCGCCGTATCGGCGTTTATCGAGCTCGTATTGCTTGTAGGCATTGATAGCCTCGTTAAAAACCGTGTTCAGGGGCTGGTCACGGAAGGAGCGAACGTCTGTTCGCAGAGTGGGGATAAGTCCTCGAATGAAACTGTCTTTCGTAAGGTTGTCGACCTCGGTTTTGTTGGGGTCGTCTCGGTGACAGTCTAGGATCGCGGTACGTAGATCTTTTACGCGACTTATAAAATCGAGCACGTGCTCCGTTATTCCTTGCGAAATGCTCGCCAGTTCGCCACGGTACTGGTCGACGAAACGGTGGGGGCCTAAGACGTCCTTGAGACGGTTGCAGAGGTCGGCGATGGTGGAACAATCCTCGTCCTCCACGGCGGCGTAGGCGCGACCGCGGAGTTTGTTACAAGCGAGTTTTGTTAGCGTACGTTCCGCGTACGGGGGTATGACTTCGCGGGCGCGTTTACACGCGCGTACGAATTGAAGGACGGTCATGTTACTGCCGTCGAAGGTGGGAATGCATTCGACGGCCTGTTTGACCGTGAAATTCGCGGGATTGGGGCGCGGGGGCTCGCCGAGAAGATTCGGTTCGGAGCCTGGTGTAAAGCGCGGGTTGTTTGAGTCGAGATTTTGGGAGCGAAGATCGTACAGTTCGCGACGCATGGCTCGTAGCTCTTCTTGAAGGGCGGCACTGGGATCGTATGCCCTTCGCGCGGTTTCGAGGGCGGCTGCTTGTTCACGGAGGGCGGCCTCCTTTTCGGCCAGCTCTAGCTGGAACGCGAAGAGTTCCTCGTTGGTGAGGGGTATGGGCGCGTCTGGGTCCAGTTTCGAATTGTTGGGATCCATTGTGGAATACGGGGGGGGGGGTGCCGTGCGAGATAGGGATACGGAACTCGCAAGATGGAGGCGGCTAGCTCCGAAAGAGAAAAAAAAGGAAAGGGGCAACCGATCTATTCGGTGATCGTCGTGTCCTACCGACTGCGCCAAATTTCTGTTACGTCCCGGATGGGGGTCGTAACGTGTTCATGGACTTTGACGATCTTCGGTCCACGTGGCGCGTACGTCCACGTCTGACCAGGCCCGAATTTTCGGTTGTCCGAGGGAGATAACAAACGGGAACGGGGAATTAGCGAAGTCGCGTTGCTGCTAGAATGGGAACCGCGATTTACGACGCGTAACGGTACTCTTATACAATCGCGAAGGTTCCGGGCGGTCCCTGACGTCACAGTGATCGTGGCACGGCGTGCGAATCGAATTCTTGGGAGGACGGATTATGACGCGATAATCCGTGTTCCTCCGATTGTACCGGGCCCTGGTGGGCTCAGACGTACGAGGGGGAACACCGATTTACGAGATCTGACAGTTTTGACGTTTGGTATGCAACTCGGGGAGATCCGTGCGCGAGAATCCGTGTTCCTCCGATTGTACCGGGCCCTGGTGGGCTCAGACGTACGAGGGGGAACACCGATTTAAGAGGTCTGACAATTTGACGTTTAATGTGTAACTCGGGGAGATCCGTGCGCGAGAATCCGTGTTCCTCCGATTGTACCGGGCCCTGGTGGGCTCAGACGTACGAGGCGGAACACCGGATTTTTCTTGACCACAATTGTCAGTAGTTAGATCGGCACCTACGTCGTATCGCGCGCACTCACTTACACTTGTGTTTTCTCTCGTCCGTGTCGCGATGGTTTACTTGGGGGTCCCTTTTCCCTCCCGGAAGAGTCCTCCGAACAATCTCTTGAGCTGGTACTTGCGACCTGCGCGACGCGGCATTCGAAACACTATAAGGACACAACCACACTGACGTAATCGCACAACACAAAAGGAGAACAGAAAAATAAAAGAAAAGAAAATAAGTAAATTAAATCAACGTGTAATAACTAAAAGGAAGTGGCTGAATACAGAGTTACGCGATAGCTACGAAAACGAAAATTAAACTAGAGCACTGCACGATGGCGAGATAACGACGCGAACACGATATAAATGAAATAACTAAATACACGGGAATAACTATAACTAAACTTAGGGATTAACGCAATTCGAAATTCGATAAACGAAACTAAAATTAATTAACTATGATAGAACAACGCGCACTAAACTAAATTACGAACTAGAATTATAGTACAAAAGAAATGAGATAGATGAAAATTGAAATGAACAAAACGAATATGGCAAGATGCGGTACGATTAGGTCAGAAGACTAGGAATTAGAAGAGCGAAGTGAATTCAAGAAACTGTTGCGAAGAACTGTCGCAGAGCGCGAATCTTGCCATATTTATAATGGGAGCGCGGACCATAAGAATTCGGTGGAGCGTGACATTAATTGTTCTCGATCATACGATTTATACTATTGTTCTTCGTGTCACTATTATTCGCGAATGTTCGGTAAACACCTGTAATAGCTGTTGCTATGCCAGGGTTCGCTCGCACCGGCGTCTCATGGTTGTGGTTTGATATGAATATGTATGTATATATATATATATATATATATATATATATATATATATATATATATATATATATACATTTTGATACATAAATGTACACTTTGATTGACCCGGGGCGAAAATAGAATTAAAATCGGCGTAACGGCCACGATTCGTTCGCGCGAATTATAGATCCCGAGAATTTGCTTGTTCGCGCAAATGCTGGAGCAAAACGTTGGTACGACGTAACACACAATATTCTGATTATAACAAGACCAAACACGGTATAGTGTGGTCCATCAGTAATGTCTTGGAAGTTGTCGGAACGCAGTACGCGTAAGTTGCCGTAGTGTCTACTAGTGAATTTCCTACTCAAAATTAATTATTTTTTATTGAGATTTTACTCGCTTATTCCTGGCAATATTCTGATTAAAACTAGACCAAACACGGTATAGTTTGGCCCATCAGTAATGTCTTGGAAATTGTCGGAACGCTGTACGCGTAAGTTGCCGTAGTGTCTACTAGTGAATTTCCTACTCAAAATTAATTATTTTTTAATTAGATTTTACTGGCTTATTCCTGACAATATTCTGATTAAAACAAGACCAAACACGGTATAATTTGGCCCATCAGTAATGTGTTGGCAGTTGTCGGAAGGCTGTACGCATAAGTTGCCGTAGTGTCCACTAGTGAATTTCCTACTCAAAATTAATTATTTTTTAATGAGATTTTACTGGCTCATTCCTGGCAATCTTCTGATTAAAACAAGACCAAACACTGTATTGTTTGGCCCATCAGTAATGTCTTGGAAATTGTCGGAACGCTGTACGCGTAAGTTGCCGTAGTGTCTACTAGTGAATTTCCTACTCAAAATTAATTATTTTTTATTGAGATTTTACTCGCTTATTCCTGGCAATATTCTGATTAAAACTAGACCAAACACGGTATAGTTTGGCCCATCAGTAATGTCTTGGAAATTGTCGGAACGCTGTACGCGTAAGTTGCCGTAGTGTCTACTAGTGAATTTCCTACTCAAAATTAATTATTTTTTAATTAGATTTTACTGGCTTATTCCTGACAATATTCTGATTAAAACAAGACCAAACACTGTATAATTTGGCCAATCAGTAATGTGTTGGAAATTGTCGGAAGGCTGTACGCGTAAGTTGCCGTAGTGTCTACTAGTGAATTTCCTACTCAAAATTAATTATTTTTTAATGAGATTTTACTGGCTTATACCCGGCAATATTCTCATTAAAACAAGACCAAACACGGTATTGTTTGGCCCATCAGTAATGTGTTGGCAGTTGTCGGAAGGCTGTACGCGTAAGTTGCCGTAGTGACTACTAGTGAATTTCCTACTCAAAATTAATTATTTTTCAATGAGATTTTACTGGCTTATTCCCGGCAATATTCTGATTAAAACAAGACCAAACACGGTATTGTTTGGCCCATCAGTAATGTCTTGGAAATTGTCGGAACGCTGTACGCGTAAGTTGCCGTAGTGTCTACTAGTGAATTTCCTACTCAAAATAATTACTTTTTAATGAGATTTTATTGGCTTATTTATGGCAATATTCCGATTAAAACAAGAACAAACACGGTAAAATTTGGCCCATGAGTAAGGTGTTGGCAGTTGTCGGAAGGCTGTACACGTAAATTGCCGTAGTGTCTACTAGTGAATTTCCTACTCAAAATTAATTCTTTTTTAATTAGATTTTACTGGCTTATTCCTGACAATATTCTGATTAAAACAAGACCAAACACGGTATAATTTGGCCCATCAGTAATGTGTTGGCAGTTGTCGGAAGGCTGTACGCGTAAGTTGCCGTAGTGTCTACTAGTGAATTTCCTACTCAAAATTAATTATTTTTTAATGAGATTTTACTGGCTTATACCCGGCAATATTCTGATTAAAACAAGACCAAACACGGTATAGTTTGGCCCATCAGTAATGTGTTGGCAGTTGTCGGAAGGCTGTACGCGTAAGTTGCCGTAATGTCCACTAGTGAATTTCCTACTCAAAATTAATTATTTTTTAATGAGATTTTACTGGCTCATTCCTGGCAATCTTCTGATTAAAACAAGACCAAACACTGTATAATTTGGCCAATCAGTAATGTGTTGGCAGTTGTCGGAAGGCTGTACGCGGAAGTTGCCGTAGTGTCTATTAGTGAATTTCCTACGCAAAATTAATTATTTTTTAATGACGTTTTACTGGCTCATTCCTGGATATATTCTCATTAAAACAAGACCAAACACTGTATAATTTGGCCCATCAGAAATGTGTTGGCAGTTGTCGGAAGGCTGTTCGCGTCAGTTGCCGTAGCGTCTACTGGAGAATTTCCTACTCAACACTCATTATTTTTAATGAGATTTTACTGGCTTATTCCTGACAATATTCTGATTCATACAAGACCAAACTCGGTATAATTTGGCCCATGAGTAACGTGTTGGCAGTTGTCGGAAGGCTGTACGCGGAAGTTGCTGTAGTGTCTATTAGTGAATTTCCTACTCAGCACTCATTATTTTTTAATGAGATTTTACTCGCTTATTCCTGGCAATATTCTGATTAAAACAAGACCAAACACGGTATAATTTGGTCCATCAGTAATGTCTTGGAAGCTGTTGGAACGCTGTACGCGTAAGTTGCCGTACTGTCTACTAGTGAATTTCCTACTCAAAATTAATTATTTTTTAATGAGATTTTATTAGCTTATTTATGGCAAACGTCTGATTAAAACAAGACCAAACACTGTATAATTTGGCCAATCAGTAATGTGTTGGAAATTGTCGGATGGCTGTACGCGTAAGTTGCCGTACTGTCTACTAGTGAATTTCCTACTCAAAATTAATTATTTTTTAATGAGATTTTACTGGCTTATACCCGGCAATATTCTGATTAAAACAAGACCAAACACGGTATAGTTTGGCCCATCAGTAATGTGTTGGCAGTTGTCGGAAGGCTGTACGCGTAAGTTGCCGTAGTGTCCACTAGTGAATTTCCTACTCAAAATTAATTATTTTATATTGAGATTTTACTCGCTTATTCCTGGCAATATTCTGATTAAAACTAGACCAAACACGGTATTGTTTGGCCCATCAGTAATGTCTTGGAAGCTGTCGGAACGCTGTAGGCGTAAGTTGCCGTACTGACTACTAGTGAATTTCCTACTCAAAATTAATTATTTTTTAATGACGTTTTACTGGCTCATTCCTGGCAATATTCTCATTAAAACAAGACCAAACACTGTATAATTTGGCCAATCAGTAATGCGTTGGAAATTGTCGGAAGGCTGTACGCGTAAGTTGCCGTAGTGTCTACTAGTGAATTTCCTACTCAACACTCTTTATTTTTTAATGAGATTTTACTGGCTTATTCCTCACAATATTCTGATTATAACAAGACCAAACACGGTATAGTGTGGTCCATCAGTAATGTCTTGGAAGTTGTCGGAACGCTGTACGCGTAAGTTGCCGTAGTGTCTACTAGTGAATTTCCTACTCAAAATTAATTATTTTTTATTGAGATTTTACTCGCTTATTCCTGGCAATATTCTGATTAAAACTAGACCAAACACGGTATTGTTTGGCCCATCAGTAATGTCTTGGAAGCTGTCGGAACGCTGTAGGCGTAAGTTGCCGTACTGACTACTAGTGAATTTCCTACTCAAAATTAATTATTTTTTAATGACGTTTTACTGGCTCATTCCTGGCAATATTCTCATTAAAACAAGACCAAACACTGTATAATTTGGCCAATCAGTAATGCGTTGGAAATTGTCGGAAGGCTGTACGCGTAAGTTGCCGTAGTGTCTACTAGTGAATTTCCTACTCAACACTCATTATTTTTTAATGAGATTTTACTGGCTTATTCCTCACAATATTCTGATTATAACAAGACCAAACACGGTATAGTGTGGTCCATCAGTAATGTCTTGGAAGTTGTCGGAACGCTGTACGCGTAAGTTGCCGTAGTGTCTACTAGTGAATTTCCTACTCAAAATTAATTATTTTTTATTGAGATTTTACTCGCTTATTCCTGGCAATATTCTGATTAAAACTAGACCAAACACGGTATTGTTTGGCCCATCAGTAATGTCTTGGAAATTGTCGGAACGCTGTACGCGTAAGTTGCCGTAGTGTCTACTAGTGAATTTCCTACTCAAAATTAATTATTTTATATTGAGATTTTACTCGCTTATTCCTGGCAATATTCTGATTAAAACTAGACCAAACACGGTATAGTTTGGCCCATCAGTAATGTGTTGGAAATTGTCGGAAGGCTGTACGCGTAAGTTGCCGTAGTGTCTACTAGTGAATTTCCTACTCAAAATTAATTATTTTTTAATGAGATTTTACTGGCTTATACCCGGCAATATTCTCATTAAAACAAGACCAAACACGGTATTGTTTGGCCCATCAGTAATGTGTTGGCAGTTGTCGGAAGGCTGTACGCGTAAGTTGCCGTAGTGACTACTAGTGAATTTCCTACTCAAAATTAATTATTTTTCAATGAGATTTTACTGGCTTATTCCCGGCAATATTCTGATTAAAACAAGACCAAACACGGTATTGTTTGGCCCATCAGTAATGTCTTGGAAATTGTCGGAACGCTGTTACGCGTAAGT
Source organism: Lasioglossum villosulum (assembly GCA_963971365.1). Lineage (NCBI taxonomy): Eukaryota > Metazoa > Arthropoda > Insecta > Hymenoptera > Halictidae > Lasioglossum > Lasioglossum villosulum. The sequence goes on from OZ020495.1 coordinate 31,256,783, forward strand.
TGCCGTAGTGTCTACTAGTGAATTTCCTACTCAAAATAATTACTTTTTAATGAGATTTTATTGGCTTATTTATGGCAATATTCTGATTAAAACAAGACCAAACACGGTATTGTTTGGCCCATCAGTAATGTCTTGGAAATTGTCGGAACGCTGTACGCGTAAGTTGCCGTAGTGTCTACTAGTGAATTTCCTACTCAAAATAATTACTTTTTAATGAGATTTTATTGGCTTATTTATGGCAATATTCCGATTAAAACAAGAACAAACACGGTATAATTTGACCCATGAGTAAGGTGTTGGCAGTTGTCGGAAGGCTGTACACGTAAATTGCCGTAGTGTCTACTAGTGAATTTCCTACTCAAAATTAATTCTTTTTTAATTAGATTTTACTGGCTTATTCCTGACAATATTCTGATTAAAACAAGACCAAACACGGTATAATTTGGCCCATCAGTAATGTGTTGGCAGTTGTCGGAAGGCTGTACGCGTAAGTTGCCGTAGTGTCTACTAGTGAATTTCCTACTCAAAATTAATTATTTTTTAATGAGATTTTACTGGCTTATACCCGGCAATATTCTGATTAAAACAAGACCAAACACGGTATAGTTTGGCCCATCAGTAATGTGTTGGCAGTTGTCGGAAGGCTGTACGCGTAAGTTGCCGTAGTGTCCACTAGTGAATTTCCTACTCAAAATTAATTATTTTTTAATGAGATTTTACTGGCTCATTCCTGGCAATCTTCTGATTAAAACAAGACCAAACACTGTATAATTTGGCCAATCAGTAATGTGTTGGAAATTGTCGGATGGCTGTACGCGTAAGTTGCCGTAGTGTCTACTAGTGAATTTCCTACTCAAAATTAATTATTTTTTAATGAGATTTTACTGGCTTATACCCGGCAATATTCTGATTAAAACAAGACCAAACACGGTATAATTTGGCCAATCAGTAATGTGTTGGCAGTTGTCGGAAGGCTGTACGCGGAAGTTGCCGTAGTGTCTATTAGTGAATTTCCTACGCAAAATTAATTATTTTTTAATGACGTTTTACTGGCTCATTCCTGGATATATTCTCATTAAAACAAGACCAAACACTGTATAATTTGGCCCATCAGAAATGTGTTGGCAGTTGTCGGAAGGCTGTACGCGTCAGTTGCCGTAGCGTCTACTGGAGAATTTCCTACTCAACACTCATTATTTTTAATGAGATTTTACTGGCTTATTCCTGACAATATTCTGATTCATACAAGACCAAACTCGGTATAATTTGGCCCATGAGTAACGTGTTGGCAGTTGTCGGAAGGCTGTACGCGGAAGTTGCTGTAGTGTCTATTAGTGAATTTCCTACTCAGCACTCATTATTTTTTAATGAGATTTTACTCGCTTATTCCTGGCAATATTCTGATTAAAACAAGACCAAACACGGTATAATTTGGTCCATCAGTAATGTCTTGGAAGCTGTCGGAACGCTGTAGGCGTAAGTTGCCGTACTGTCTACTAGTGAATTTCCTACTCAAAATTAATTATTTTTTAATGAGATTTTATTAGCTTATTTATGGCAAACGTCTGATTAAAACAAGACCAAACACTGTATAATTTGGCCAATCAGTAATGTGTTGGAAATTGTCGGATGGCTGTACGCGTAAGTTGCCGTACTGTCTACTAGTGAATTTCCTACTCAAAATTAATTATTTTTTAATGAGATTTTACTGGCTTATTCCTCACAATATTCTGATTATAACAAGACCAAACACGGTATAGTGTGGTCCATCAGTAATGTCTTGGAAGTTGTCGGAACGCTGTACGCGTAAGTTGCCGTAGTGTCCACTAGTGAATTTCCTACTCAAAATTAATTATTTTTTATTGAGATTTTACTCGCTTATTCCTGGCAATATTCTGATTAAAACTAGACCAAACACGGTATTGTTTGGCCCATCAGTAATGTCTTGGAAATTGTCGGAACGCTGTACGCGTAAGTTGCCGTAGTGTCTACTAGTGAATTTCCTACTCAAAATTAATTATTTTATATTGAGATTTTACTCGCTTATTCCTGGCAATATTCTGATTAAAACTAGACCAAACACGGTATAGTTTGGCCCATCAGTAATGTGTTGGAAATTGTCGGAAGGCTGTACGCGTAAGTTGCCGTAGTGTCTACTAGTGAATTTCCTACTCAAAATTAATTATTTTTTAATGAGATTTTACTGGCTTATACCCGGCAATATTCTCATTAAAACAAGACCAAACACGGTATTGTTTGGCCCATCAGTAATGTGTTGGCAGTTGTCGGAAGGCTTTTCGCGTAAGTTGCCGTAGTGACTACTAGTGAATTTCCTACTCAAAATTAATTATTTTTCAATGAGATTTTACTGGCTTATTCCCGGCAATATTCTGATTAAAACAAGACCAAACACGGTATTGTTTGGCCCATCAGTAATGTCTTGGAAATTGTCGGAACGCTGTTACGCGTAAGTTGCCGTAGTGTCTACTAGTGAATTTCCTACTCAAAATAATTACTTTTTAATGAGATTTTATTGGCTTATTTATGGCAATATTCTGATTAAAACAAGAACAAACACGGTATAATTTGGCCCATGAGTAAGGTGTTGGCAGTTGTCGGAAGGCTGTACACGTAAATTGCCGTAGTGTCTACTAGTGAATTTCCTACTCAAAATTAATTATTTTTTAATTAGATTTTACTGGCTCATTCCTGGCAATCTTCTGATTAAAACAAGACCAAACACTGTATATTTTTTTTTCCTTATTTAACGTCGCTCTGAACTCTTACCTAAGGTTATTTCGCGACGGGACCTACAGTTTATAAGGTGGGCTCCGAACCACCTAGGGAGGCAGTGCAGCCGGCAGCGGGACTCGAACCCGGGACCGCCGATTAGCAGTCGCGCGCTCTACCCACCGAGCCACTGCCTCCCCTCAAACACTGTATAATTTGGCCAATCAGTAATGTGTTGGAAATTGTCGGAAGGCTGTACGCGTAAGTTGCCGTAGTGTCTACTAGTGAATTTCCTACTCAAAATTAATTATTTTTTAATGAGATTTTACTGGCTTATACCCGGCAATATTCTCATTAAAACAAGACCAAACACGGTATAGTTTGGCCCATCAGTAATGTGTTGGCAGTTGTCGGAAGGCTGTACGCGTAAGTTGCCGTAGTGACTACTAGTGAATTTGCTACTCAAAATTAATTTTTTTTCAATGAGATTTTACTGGCTTATTCCCGGCAATATTCTGATTAAAACAAGACCAAACACGGTATAATTTGGCCCATCAGTAATGTGTTGGCAGTTGTCGGAAGGCTGTACGCGGAAGTTGCCGTAGTGTCTATTAGTGAATTTCCTACGCAAAATTAATTATTTTTTAATGACGTTTTACTGGCTCATTCCTGGATATATTCTCATTAAAACAAGACCAAACACTGTATAATTTGGCCCATCAGTAATGTGTTGGCAGTTGTCGGAAGGCTGTACGCGTTAGTTGCCGTAGCGTCTACTGGTGAATTTCCTACTCAACACTCATTATTTTTAATGAGATTTTACTGGCTTATTCCTGACAATATTCTGATTATAACAAGACCAAACACGGTATAGTGTGGTCCATCAGTAATGTCTTGGCAGTTGTCGGAAGGCTGTACGCGGAAGTTGCTGTAGTGTCTATTAGTGAATTTCCTACTCAGCACTCATTATTTTTTAATGAGATTTTACTCGCTTATTCCTGGCAATATTCTGATTAAAACAAGACCAAACACGGTATAATTTGGTCCATCAGTAATGTCTTGGAAGCTGTTGGAACGCTGTACGCATAAGTTGCCGTACTGTCTACTAGTGAATTTCCTACTCAAAATTAATTATTTTTTAATGAGATTTTATTGGCTTATTTATGGCAATCTTCTGTATAAAACAAGACCAAACACTGTATAATTTGGCCAATCAGTAATGTGTTGGAAATTGTCGGATGGCTGTACGCGTAAGTTGCCGTAGTGTCTACTAGTGAATTTCCTACTCAAAATTAATTATTTTTTAATGAGATTTTACTGGCTTATACCCGGCAATATTCTGATTAAAACAAGACCAAACACGGTATAATTTGGCCAATCAGTAATGTGTTGGCAGTTGTCGGAAGGCTGTACGCGGAAGTTGCCGTAGTGTCTATTAGTGAATTTCCTACGCAAAATTAATTATTTTTTAATGACGTTTTACTGGCTCATTCCTGGATATATTCTCATTAAAACAAGACCAAACACTGTATAATTTGGCCCATCAGAAATGTGTTGGCAGTTGTCGGAAGGCTGTACGCGTCAGTTGCCGTAGCGTCTACTGGAGAATTTCCTACTCAACACTCATTATTTTTAATGAGATTTTACTGGCTTATTCCTGACAATATTCTGATTCATACAAGACCAAACTCGGTATAATTTGGCCCATGAGTAACGTGTTGGCAGTTGTCGGAAGGCTGTACGCGGAAGTTGCTGTAGTGTCTATTAGTGAATTTCCTACTCAGCACTCATTATTTTTTAATGAGATTTTACTCGCTTATTCCTGGCAATATTCTGATTAAAACAAGACCAAACACGGTATAATTTGGTCCATCAGTAATGTCTTGGAAGCTGTTGGAACGCTGTACGCGTAAGTTGCCGTACTGTCTACTAGTGAATTTCGTACTCAAAATTAATTATTTTTTAATGAGATTTTATTAGCTTATTTATGGCAAACGTCTGATTAAAACAAGACCAAACACTGTATAATTTGGCCAATCAGTAATGTGTTGGAAATTGTCGGATGGTTGTACGCGTAAGTTGCCGTACTGTCTACTAGTGAATTTCCTACTCAAAATTAATTATTTTTTAATGAGATTTTACTGCCTTATACCCGGCAATATTCTCATTAAAACAAGACCAAACACGGTATAGTTTGGCCCATCAGTAATGTGTTGGCAGTTGTCGGAAGGCTGTACGCGTAAGTTGCCGTAGTGTCCACTAGTGAATTTCCTACACAAAATTAATTATTTTTTAATGAGATTTTACTGGCTTATTCCTGACAATATTCTGATTAAAACAAGACCAAACACGGTATAATTTGGTCCATCAGTAATGTCTTGGAAGCTGTTGGAACGCTGTACGCGTAAGTTGCCGTACTGTCTACTAGTGAATTTCCTACTCAAAATTAATTATTTTTTAATGAGATTTTATTGGCTTATTTATGGCAAACTTCTGATTAAAACAAGACCAAACACTGTATAATTTGGCCAATCAGTAATGTGTTGGAAATTGTCGGATGGCTGTACGCGTAAGTTGCCGTAGTGTCTACTAGTGAATTTCCTACTCAAAATTAATTATTTTTTAATGAGATTTTACTGGCTTATACCCGGCAATATTCTGATTAAAACAAGACCAAACACGGTATAGTTTGGCCCATCAGTAATGTGTTGGCAGTTGTCGGAAGGCTGTACGCGTAAGTTGCCGTAGTGTCCACTAGTGAATTTCCTACACTAAATTAATTATTTTTTAATGAGATTTTACTGGCTCATTCCTGGCAATCTTCTGATTAAAACAAGACCAAACACTGTATAATTTGGCCCATCAGTAATGTGTTGGCAGTTGTCGGAAGGCTGTACGCGTTAGTTGCCGTAGCGTCTACTGGTGAATTTCCTACTCAACACTCATAATTTTTAATGAGATTTTACTGGCTTATTCCTGACAATATTCTGATTCATACAAGACCAAACTCGGTATAATTTGGCCCATGAGTAACGTGTTGGCAGTTGTCGGAAGGCTGTACGCGGAAGTTGCTGTAGTGTCTATTAGTGAATTTCCTACTCAGCACTCATTATTTTTTAATGAGATTTTACTCGCTTATTCCTGGCAATATTCTGATTAAAACAAGACCAAACACGGTATAATTTGGTCCATCAGTAATGTCTTGGAAGCTGTTGGAACGCTGTACGCGTAAGTTGCCGTAGTGTCTACTAGTGAATTTCCTACTCAAAATAATTACTTTTTAATGAGATTTTATTGGCTTATTTATGGCAATATTCCGATTAAAACAAGAACAAACACGGTATAATTTGGCCCATGAGTAAGGTGTTGGCAGTTGTCGGAAGGCTGTACACGTAAATTGCCGTAGTGTCTACTAGTGAATTTCCTACTCAAAATTAATTATTTTTTAATTAGATTTTACTGGCTTATTCCTGACAATATTCTGATTAAAACAAGACCAAACACGGTATAATTTGGCCCATCAGTAATGTGTTGGCAGTTGTCGGAAGGCTGTACGCGTAAGTTGCCGTAGTGTCCACTAGTGAATTTCCTACTCAAAATTAATTATTTTTTAATGAGATTTTACTGGCTCATTCCTGGCAATCTTCTGATTAAAACAAGACCAAACACTGTATAATTTGGCCAATCAGTAATGTGTTGGAAATTGTCGGAAGGCTGTACGCCTAAGTTGCCGTAGTGTCTACTAGTGAATTTCCTACACAAAATTAATTATTTTTTATTGAGATTTTACTGGCTTATTCCTCACAATATTCTGATTAAAACAAGACCAAACACGGTATTGTTTGGCCCATCAGTAATGTCTTGGAAGCTGTCGGAACGCTGTAGGCGTAAGTTGCCGTACTGACTACTAGTGAATTTCCTACTCAAAATTAATTATTTTTTAATGACGTTTTACTGGCTCATTCCTGGCAATATTCTCATTAAAACAAGACCAAACACTGTATAATTTGGCCAATCAGTAATGCGTTGGAAATTGTCGGAAGGCTGTACGCGTAAGTTGCCGCAGTGTCTACTAGTGAATTTCCTACTCAAAATTAATTATTTTTTAATTAGATTTTACTGGCTTATTCCTGACAATATTCTGATTAAAACAAGACCAAACACGGTATAATTTGGCCCATCAGTAATGTGTTGGCAGTTGTCGGAAGGCTGTACGCGTAAGTTGCCGTAGTGTCCACTAGTGAATTTCCTACTCAAAATTAATTATTTTTTAATGAGATTTTACTGGCTCATTCCTGGCAATCTTCTGATTAAAACAAGACCAAACACTGTATAATTTGGCCAATCAGTAATGTGTTGGAAATTGTCGGAAGGCTGTACGCGTAAGTTGCCGTAGTGTCTACTAGTGAATTTCCTACTCAAAATTAATTATTTTTTAATGAGATTTTACTGGCTTATACCCGGCAATATTCTCATTAAAACAAGACCAAACACGGTATTGTTTGGCCCATCAGTAATGTGTTGGCAGTTGTCGGAAGGCTGTACGCGTAAGTTGCCGTAGTGACTAGTAGTGAATTTCCTATTCAAAATTAATTATTTTTCAATGAGATTTTACTGGCTTATTCCCGGCAATATTCTGATTAAAACAAGACCAAACACGGTATTGTTTGGCCCATCAGTAATGTCTTGGAAATTGTCGGAACGCTGTTACGCGTAAGTTGCCGTAGTGTCTACTAGTGAATTTCCTACTCAAAATAATTACTTTTTAATGAGATTTTATTGGCTTATTTATGGCAATATTCTGATTAAAACAAGAACAAACACGGTATAATTTGGCCCATGAGTAAGGTGTTGGCAGTTGTCGGAAGGCTGTACACGTAAATTGCCGTAGTGTCTACTAGTGAATTTCCTACTCAAAATTAATTATTTTTTAATGAGATTTTACTGGCTCATTCCTGGCAATCTTCTGATTAAAACTAGACCAAACACTGTATATTTATTTTTCCTTATTAACGTTGCTCTGAACTCTTACCTAAGGTTATTTCGCGACGGGACCTACAGTTTATAAGGTGGGCTCCGAACCTTCTAGGGAGGCAGTGCAGCCGGCAGCGGGACTCGAACCCGGGACCGCCGATTAGCAGTCGCGCGCTCTACCCACCGAGCCACTGCCTCCCCTCAAACACTGTATAATTTGGCCAATCAGTAATGTGTTGGAAATTGTCGGAAGGCTGTACGCGTAAGTTGCCGTAGTGTCTACTAGTGAATTTCCTACTCAAAATTAATTATTTTTTAATGAGATTTTACTGCCTTATACCCGGCAATATTCTCATTAAAACAAGACCAAACACGGTATAGTTTGGCCCATCAGTAATGTGTTGGCAGTTGTCGGAAGGCTGTACGCGTAAGTTGCCGTAGTGACTACTAGTGAATTTCCTACTCAAAATTAATTATTTTTCAATGAGATTTTACTGGCTTATTCCCGGCAATATTCTGATTAAAACAAGACCAAACACGGTATAATTTGGCCCATCAGTAATGTGTTGGCAGTTGTCGGAAGGCTGTACGCGGAAGTTGCCGTAGTGTCTACTAGTGAATTTCCTACGCAAAATTAATTATTTTTTAATAAGATTTTACTGGCTTATTCCTGACAATATTCTGATTAAAACAAGACCAAACACGGTATAATTTGGCCCATCAGTAATGTGTTGGCAGTTGTCGGAAGGCTGTACGCGTAAGTTGCCGTAGTGTCCACTAGTGAATTTCCTACTCAAAATTAATTATTTTTTAATGAGATTTTACTGGCTCATTCCTGGCAATCTTCTGATTAAAACAAGACCAATCACTGTATAATTTGGCCAATCAGTAATGTGTTGGAAATTGTCGGAAGGCTGTACGCGTAAGTTGCCGTAGTGTCTACTAGTGAATTTCCTACTCAAAATTAATTATTTTTTAATGAGATTTTACTGGCTTATACCCGGCAATATTCTCATTAAAACAAGACCAAACACGGTATTGTTTGGCCCATCAGTAATGTGTTGGCAGTTGTCGGAAGGCTGTACGCGTAAGTTGCCGTAGTGACTACTAGTGAATTTCCTACTCAAAATAAATTATTTTTCAATGAGATTTTACTGGCTTATTCCCGGCAATATTCTGATTAAAACAAGACCAAACACGGTATTGTTTGGCCCATCAGTAATGTCTTGGAAATTGTCGGAACGCTGTTACGCGTAAGTTGCCGTAGTGTCTACTAGTGAATTTCCTACTCAAAATAATTACTTTTTAATGAGATTTTATTGGCTTATTTATGGCAATATTCTGATTAAAACAAGAACAAACACGGTATAATTTGGCCCATGAGTAAGGTGTTGGCAGTTGTCGGAAGGCTGTACACGTAAATTGCCGTAGTGTCTACTAGTGAATTTCCTACTCAAAATTAATTATTTTTTAATGAGATTTTACTGGCTCATTCCTGGCAATCTTCTGATTAAAACAAGACCAAACACTGTATATTTTTTTTTTCCTTATTTAACGTCGCTCTGAACTCTTACCTAAGGTTATTTCGCGACGGGACCTACAGTTTATAAGGTGGGCTCCGAACCTTCTAGGGAGGCAGTGCAGCCGGCAGCGGGACTTGAACCCGGGACCGCCGATTAGCAGTCGCGCGCTCTACCCACCGAGCCACTGCCTCCCCTCAAACACTGTATAATTTGGCCAATCAGTAATGTGTTGGAAATTGTCGGAAGGCTGTACGCGTAAGTTGCCGTAGTGTCTACTAGTGAATTTCCTACTCAAAATTAATTATTTTTTAATGAGATTTTACTGCCTTATACCCGGCAATATTCTCATTAAAACAAGACCAAACACGGTATAGTTTGGCCCATCAGTAATGTGTTGGCAGTTGTCGGAAGGCTGTACGCGTAAGTTGCCGTAGTGACTACTAGTGAATTTCCTACTCAAAATTAATTATTTTTCAATGAGATTTTACTGGCTTATTCCTGACAATATTCTGATTAAAACAAGACCAAACACGGTATAATTTGGCCCATCAGTAATGTGTTGGCAGTTGTCGGAAGGCTGTACGCGTAAGTTGCCGTAGTGTCCACTAGTGAATTTCCTACTCAAAATTAATTATTTTTTAATGAGATTTTACTGGCTCATTCCTGGCAATCTTCTGATTAAAACAAGACCAAACACTGTATAATTTGGCCAATCAGTAATGTGTTGGAAATTGTCGGAAGGCTGTACGCGTAAGTTGCCGTAGTGTCTACTAGTGAATTTCCTACTCAAAATTAATTATTTTTTAATGAGATTTTACTGCCTTATACCCGGCAATATTCTCATTAAAACAAGACCAAACACGGTATAGTTTGGCCCATCAGTAATGTGTTGGCAGTTGTCGGAAGGCTGTACGCGTAAGTTGCCGTAGTGACTACTAGTGAATTTCCTACTCAAAATTAATTATTTTTCAATGAGATTTTACTGGCTTATTCCTGACAATATTCTGATTAAAACAAGACCAAACACGGTATAATTTGGCCCATCAGTAATGTGTTGGCAGTTGTCGGAAGGCTGTACGCGTAAGTTGCCGTAGTGTCCACTAGTGAATTTCCTACTCAAAATTAATTATTTTTTAATGAGATTTTACTGGCTCATTCCTGGCAATCTTCTGATTAAAACAAGACCAAACACTGTATAATTTGGCCAATCAGTAATGTGTTGGAAATTGTCGGAAGGCTGTACGCGTAAGTTGCCGTAGTGTCTACTAGTGAATTTCCTACTCAAAATTAATTATTTTTTAATGAGATTTTACTGGCTTATACCCGGCAATATTCTCATTAAAACAAGACCAAACACGGTATAATTTGGCCAATCAGTAATGTGTTGGCAGTTGTCGGAACGCTGTACGCGGAAGTTGCCGTAGTGTCTATTAGTGAATTTCCTACGCAAAATTAATTATTTTTTAATGACGTTTTACTGGCTCATTCCTGGATATATTCTCATTAAAACAAGACCAAACACTGTATAATTTGGCCCATCAGAAATGTGTTGGCAGTTGTCGGAAGGCTGTACGCGTTAGTTGCCGTAGTGTCTACTAGTGAATTTCCTACTCAAAATTAATTATTTTTTAATGAGATTTTACTGGCTTATACCCGGCAATATTCTGATTAAAACAAGACCAAACACGGTATAGTTTGGCCCATCAGTAATGTGTTGGCAGTTGTCGGAAGGCTGTACGCGTAAGTTGCCGTAGTGTCCACTAGTGAATTTCCTACACTAAATTAATTATTTTTTAATGAGATTTTACTGGCTCATTCCTGGCAATCTTCTGATTAAAACAAGACCAAACACTGTATAATTTGGCCAATCAGTAATGTGTTGGAAATTGTCGGAAGGCTGTACGCGTAAGTTGCCGTAGTGTCTACTAGTGAATTTCCTACTCAAAATTAATTATTTTTTAATGAGATTTTATTGGCTTATTTATGGCAAACTTCTGATTAAAACAAGACCAAACACTGTATAATTTGGCCAATCAGTAATGTGTTGGAAATTGTCGGAAGGCTGTACGCGTAAGTTGCCGTAGTGTCTACTAGTGAATTTCCTACTCAAAATTAATTATTTTTTAATGAGATTTTACTGGCTCATTCCTGGCAATCTTCTGATTAAAACAAGACCAAACACGGTATAGTGTGGTCCATCAGTAATGTCTTGGAAGTTGTCGGAACGCTGTACGCGTAAGTTGCCGTAGTGTCTACTAGTGAATTTCCTACTCAAAATTAATTATTTTTTAATGAGATTTTATTGGCTTATTTATGGCAAACTTCTGATTAGAACAAGACCAAACACTGTATAATTTGGCCAATCAGTAATGTGTTGGAAATTGTCGGATGGCTGTACGCGTAAGTTGCCGTAGTGTCTACTAGTGAATTTCCTACTCAAAATTAATTATTTTTTAATGAGATTTTACTGGCTTATACCCGGCAATATTCTGATTAAAACAAGACCAAACACGGTATAGTTTGGCCCATCAGTAATGTGTTGGCAGTTGTCGGAAGGCTGTACGCGTAAGTTGCCGTAGTGTCCACTAGTGAATTTCCTACACTAAATTAATTATTTTTTAATGAGATTTTACTGGCTCATTCCTGGCAATCTTCTGATTAAAACAAGACCAAACACTGTATAATTTGGCCAATCAGTAATGTGTTGGAAATTGTCGGAAGGCTGTACGCGTAAGTTGCCGTAGTGTCTACTAGTGAATTTCCTACTCAAAATTAATTATTTTTTAATGAGATTTTACTGGCTTATTCCTGACAATATTCTGATTAAAACAAGACCAAACACGGTATAATTTGGCCCATCAGTAATGTGTTGGCAGTTGTCGGAAGGCTGTACGCGTAAGTTGCCGTACTGTCTACTAGTGAATTTCCTACTCAAAATTAATTATTTTTTAATGAGATTTTATTGGCTTATTTATGGCAATCTTCTGATTAAAACAAGACCAAACACGGTATAGTTTGGCCCATCAGTAATGTGTTGGCAGTTGTCGGAAGGCTGTACGCGTAAGTTGCCGTAGTGACTGCTAGTGAATTTCCTACTCAAAATTAATTATTTTTCAATGAGATTTTACTGGCTTATTCCCGGCAATATTCTGATTAAAACAAGACCAAACACGGTATAATTTGGCCCATCAGTAATGTGTTGGCAGTTGTCGGAAGGCTGTACGCGGAAGTTGCCGTAGTGTCTATTAGTGAATTTCCTACGCAAAATTAATTATTTTTTAATGACGTTTTACTGGCTCATTCCTGGATATATTCTCATTAAAACAAGACCAAACACTGTATAATTTGGCCCATCAGTAATGTGTTGGCAGTTGTCGGAAGGCTGTACGCGTTAGTTGCCGTAGCGTCTACTGGTGAATTTCCTACTCAACACTCATTATTTTTAATGAGATTTTACTGGCTTATTCCTGACAATATTCTGATTCATACAAGACCAAACTCGGTATAATTTGGCCCATGAGTAACGTGTTGGCAGTTGTCGGAAGGCTGTACGCGGAAGTTGCTGTAGTGTCTATTAGTGAATTTCCTACTCAGCACTCATTATTTTTTAATGAGATTTTACTCGCTTATTCCTGGCAATATTCTGATTAAAACAAGACCAAACACGGTATAATTTGGTCCATCAGTAATGTCTTGGAAGCTGTTGGAACGCTGTACGCGTAAGTTGCCGTACTGTCTACTAGTGAATTTCCTACTCAAAATTAATTATTTTTTAATTAGATTTTATTGGCTTATTTATGGCAATCTTCTGATTAAAACAAGACCAAACACTGTATAATTTGGCCAATCAGTAATGTGTTGGAAATTGTCGGAAGGCTGTACGCGTAAGTTGCCGTAGTGACTACTAGTGAATTTCCTACTCAAAATTAATTATTTTTCAATGAGATTTTACTGGCTTATTCCCGGCAATATTCTGATTAAAACAAGACCAAACACGGTATAATTTGGCCCATCAGTAATGTGTTGGCAGTTGTCGGAAGGCTGTACGCGGAAGTTGCCGTAGTGTCTACTAGTGAATTTCCTACGCAAAATTAATTATTTTTTAATGACGTTTTACTGGCTCATTCCTGGATATATTCTCATTAAAACAAGACCAAACACTGTATAATTTGGCCCATCAGTAATGTGTTGGCAGTTGTCGGAAGGCTGTACGCGTTAGTTGCCGTAGCGTCTACTGGTGAATTTCCTACTCAACACTCATTATTTTTAATGAGATTTTACTGGCTTATTCCTGACAATATTCTGATTATAACAAGACCAAACGCGGTATAGTGTGGTCCATCAGTAATGTCTTGGCAGTTGTCGGAAGGCTGTACGCGGAAGTTGCTGTAGTGTCTATTAGTGAATTTCCTACTCAGCACTCATTATTTTTTAATGAGATTTTACTCGCTTATTCCTGGCAATATTCTGATTAAAACAAGACCAAACACGGTATAATTTGGTCCATCAGTAATGTCTTGGAAGCTGTTGGAACGCTGTACGCGTAAGTTGCCGTACTGTCTACTAGTGAATTTCCTACTCAAAATTAATTATTTTTTAATGAGATTTTATTGGCTTATTTATGGCAATCTTCTGATTAAAACAAGACCAAACACTGTATAATTTGGCCAATCAGTAATGTGTTGGAAATTGTCGGATGGCTGTACGCGTAAGTTGCCGTAGTGTCTACTAGTGAATTTCCTACTCAAAATTAATTATTTTTTAATGAGATTTTACTGGCTTATACCCGGCAATATTCTGTTTAAAACAAGACCAAACACGGTATAGTTTGGACCATCAGTAATGTGTTGGCAGTTGTCGGAAGGCTGTACGCGTAAGTTGCCGTAGTGTCCACTAGTGAATTTCCTACTCAAAATTAATTATTTTTTAATGAGATTTTACTGGCTCATTCCTGGCAATCTTCTGATTAAAACAAGACCAAACACTGTATAATTTGGCCAATCAGTAATGTGTTGGAAATTGTCGGAAGGCTGTACGCGTAAGTTGCCGTAGTGTCTACTAGTGAATTTCCTACTCAAAATTAATTATTTTTTAATGAGATTTTACTGGCTTATTCCTGACAATATTCTGATTAAAACAAGACCAAACACGGTATAATTTGGCCCATCAGTAATGTGTTGGCAGTTGTCGGAAGGCTGTACGCGTAAGTTGCCGTAGTGTCCACTAGTGAATTTCCTACTCAAAATTAATTATTTTTAATGAGATTTTACTGGCTTATACCCGGCAATATTCTCATTAAAACAAGACCAAACACGGTATAGTTTGGCCCATCAGTAATGTGTTGGCAGTTGTCGGAAGGCTGTACGCGTAAGTTGCCGTAGTGTCCACTAGTGAATTTCCTACTCAAAATTAATTATTTTTTAATGAGATTTTACTGGCTCATTCCTGGCAATCTTCTGATTAAAACAAGACCAAACACTGTATAATTTGGCCAATCAGTAATGTGTTGGCAGTTGTCGGAACGCTGTACGCGGAAGTTGCCGTAGTGTCTATTAGTGAATTTCCTACGCAAAATTAATTATTTTTTAATGACGTTTTACTGGCTCATTCCTGGATATATTCTCATTAAAACAAGACCAAACACTGTATAATTTGGCCCATCAGAAATGTGTTGGCAGTTGTCGGAAGGCTGTACGCGTTAGTTGCCGTAGTGTCTACTAGTGAATTTCCTACTCAAAATTAATTATTTTTTAATGAGATTTTACTGGCTTATACCCGGCAATATTCTGATTAAAACAAGACCAAACACGGTATAGTTTGGCCCATCAGTAATGTGTTGGCAGTTGTCGGAATGCTGTACGCGTAAGTTGCCGTAGTGTCCACTAGTGAATTTCCTACACTAAATTAATTATTTTTTAATGAGATTTTACTGGCTCATTCCTGGCAATCTTCTGATTAAAACAAGACCAAACACTGTATAATTTGGCCAATCAGTAATGTGTTGGAAATTGTCGGAAGGCTGTACGCGTAAGTTGCCGTAGTGTCTACTAGTGAATTTCCTACTCAAAATTAATTATTTTTTAATGAGATTTTATTGGCTTATTTATGGCAAACTTCTGATTAAAACAAGACCAAACACTGTATAATTTGGCCAATCAGTAATGTGTTGGCAGTTGTCGGAAGGCTGTACGCGTAAGTTGCCGTAGTGTCCACTAGTGAATTTCCTACACTAAATTAATTATTTTTTAATGAGATTTTACTGGCTCATTCCTGGCAATCTTCTGATTAAAACAAGACCAAACACTGTATAATTTGGCCAATCAGTAATGTGTTGGAAATTGTCGGAAGGCTGTACGCGTAAGTTGCCGTAGTGTCTACTAGTGAATTTCCTACTCAAAATTAATTATTTTTTAATGAGATTTTACTGGCTTATTCCTGACAATATTCTGATTAAAACAAGACCAAACACGGTATAATTTGGTCCATCAGTAATGTCTTGGAAGCTGTTGGAACGCTGTACGCGTAAGTTGCCGTACTGTCTACTAGTGAATTTCCTACTCAAAATTAATTATTTTTTAATGAGATTTTATTGGCTTATTTATGGCAAACTTCTGATTAGAACAAGACCAAACACTGTATAATTTGGCCAATCAGTAATGTGTTGGAAATTGTCGGATGGCTGTACGCGTAAGTTGCCGTAGTGTCTACTAGTGAATTTCCTACTCAAAATTAATTATTTTTTAATGAGATTTTACTGGCTTATACCCGGCAATATTCTGATTAAAACAAGACCAAACACGGTATAGTTTGGCCCATCAGTAATGTGTTGGCAGTTGTCGGAAGGCTGTACGCGTAAGTTGCCGTAGTGTCCACTAGTGAATTTCCTACACTAAATTAATTATTTTTTAATGAGATTTTACTGGCTCATTCCTGGCAATCTTCTGATTAAAACAAGACCAAACACTGTATAATTTGGCCAATCAGTAATGTGTTGGAAATTGTCGGAAGGCTGTACGCGTAAGTTGCCGTAGTGTCTACTAGTGAATTTCCTACTCAAAATTAATTATTTTTTAATGAGATTTTACTGGCTTATTCCTGACAATATTCTGATTAAAACAAGACCAAACACGGTATAATTTGGTCCATCAGTAATGTGTTGGCAGTTGTCGGAAGGCTGTACGCGTAAGTTGCCGTACTGTCTACTAGTGAATTTCCTACTCAAAATTAATTATTTTTTAATGAGATTTTATTGGCTTATTTATGGCAATCTTCTGATTAAAACAAGACCAAACACTGTATAATTTGGCCAATCAGTAATGTGTTGGAAATTGTCGGATGGCTGTACGCGTAAGTTGCCGTAGCGTCTACTAGTGAATTTCCTACTCAAAATTAATTATTTTTTAATGAGATTTTACTGGCTTATACCCGGCAATATTCTGATTAAAACAAGACCAAACACGGTATAGTTTGGCCCATCAGTAATGTGTTGGCAGTTGTCGGAAGGCTGTACGCGTAAGTTGCCGTAGTGTCCACTAGTGAATTTCCTACTCAAAATTAATTATTTTTTAATGAGATTTTACTGGCTCATTCCTGGCAATCTTCTGATTAAAACAAGACCAAACACTGTATAATTTGGCCAATCAGTAATGTGTTGGAAATTGTCGGAAGGCTGTACGCGTAAGTTGCCGTAGTGTCTACTAGTGAATTTCCTACTCAAAATTAATTATTTTTTAATGAGATTTTACTGGCTTATTCCTGACAATATTCTGATTAAAACAAGACCAAACACGGTATAATTTGGCCCATCAGTAATGTGTTGGCAGTTGTCGGAAGGCTGTACGCGTAAGTTGCCGTAGTGTCCACTAGTGAATTTCCTACTCAAAATTAATTATTTTTTAATGAGATTTTACTGGCTTATACCCGGCAATATTCTCATTAAAACAAGACCAAACACGGTATAGTTTGGCCCATCAGTAATGTGTTGGCAGTTGTCGGAAGGCTGTACGCGTTAGTTGCCGTAGCGTCTACTGGTGAATTTCCTACTCAACACTCATTATTTTTAATGAGATTTTACTGGCTTATTCCTGACAATATTCTGATTCATACAAGACCAAACTCGGTATAATTTGGCCCATGAGTAACGTGTTGGCAGTTGTCGGAAGGCTGTACGCGGAAGTTGCTGTAGTGTCTATTAGTGAATTTCCTACTCAGCACTCATTATTTTTTAATGAGATTTTACTCGCTTATTCCTGGCAATATTCTGATTAAAACAAGACCAAACACGGTATAATTTGACCAATCAGTAATGTGTTGGAAATTGTCGGATGGCTGTACGCGTAAGTTGCCGTAGTGTCTACTAGTGAATTTCCTACTCAAAATTAATTATTTTTTAATTAGATTTTATTGGCTTATTTATGGCAATCTTCTGATTAAAACAAGACCAAACACTGTATAATTTGGCCCATCAGTAATGTGTTGGCAGTTGTCGGAAGGCTGTACGCGTAAGTTGCCGTAGTGTCCACTAGTGAATTTCCTACTCAAAATTAATTATTTTTTAATGAGATTTTACTGGCTCATTCCTGGCAATCTTCTGATTAAAACAAGACCAAACACTGTATAATTTGGCCAATCAGTAATGTGTTGGAAATTGTCGGAAGGTTGTACGCGTAAGTTGCCGTAGTGTCTACTAGTGAATTTCCTACTCAAAATTAATTATTTTTTAATGAGATTTTACTGGCTTATTCCTGACAATATTCTGATTAAAACAAGACCAAACACGGTATAATTTGGCCCATCAGTAATGTGTTGGCAGTTGTCGGAAGGCTGTACGCGTAAGTTGCCGTAGTGTCCACTAGTGAATTTCCTACTCAAAATTAATTATTTTTTAATGAGATTTTACTGGCTTATACCCGGCAATATTCTCATTAAAACAAGACCAAACACGGTATAGTTTGGCCCATCAGTAATGTGTTGGCAGTTGTCGGAAGGCTGTACGCGTTAGTTGCCGTAGCGTCTACTGGTGAATTTCCTACTGAACACTCATTATTTTTAATGAGATTTTACTGGCTTATTCCTGACAATATTCTGATTCATACAAGACCAAACTCGGTATAATTTGGCCCATGAGTAACGTGTTGGCAGTTGTCGGAAGGCTGTACGCGTTAGTTGCCGTAGCGTCTACTGGTGAATTTCCTACTCAACACTCATTATTTTTAATGAGATTTTACTGGCTTATTCCTGACAATATTCTGATTCATACAAGACCAAACTCGGTATAATTTGGCCCATGAGTAACGTGTTGGCAGTTGTCGGAAGGCTGTACGCGGAAGTTGCTGTAGTGTCTATTAGTGAATTTCCTACTCAGCACTCATTATTTTTTAATGAGATTTTACTCGCTTATTCCTGGCAATATTCTGATTAAAACAAGACCAAACACGGTATAATTTGACCAATCAGTAATGTGTTGGAAATTGTCGGATGGCTGTACGCGTAAGTTGCCGTAGTGTCTACTAGTGAATTTCCTACTCAAAATTAATTATTTTTTAATGAGATTTTACTGGCTTATACCCGGCAATATTCTGATTAAAACAAGACCAAACACGGTATAGTTTGGCCCATCAGTAATGTGTTGGCAGTTGTCGGAAGGCTGTACGCGGAAGTTGCTGTAGTGTCCACTAGTGAATTTCCTACTCAAAATTAATTATTTTTTAATGAGATTTTACTGGCTCATTCCTGGCAATCTTCTGATTAAAACAAGACCAAACACTGTATAATTTGGCCAATCAGTAATGTGTTGGAAATTGTCGGAAGGTTGTACGCGTAAGTTGCCGTAGTGTCTACTAGTGAATTTCCTACTCAAAATTAATTATTTTTTAATGAGATTTTACTGGCTTATTCCTGACAATATTCTGATTAAAACAAGACCAAACACGGTATAATTTGGCCCATCAGTAATGTGTTGGCAGTTGTCGGAAGGCTGTACGCGTAAGTTGCCGTAGTGTCCACTAGTGAATTTCCTACTCAAAATTAATTATTTTTTAATGAGATTTTACTGGCTTATACCCGGCAATATTCTCATTAAAACAAGACCAAACACGGTATAGTTTGGCCCATCAGTAATGTGTTGGCAGTTGTCGGAAGGCTGTACGCGTTAGTTGCCGTAGCGTCTACTGGTGAATTTCCTACTCAACACTCATTATTTTTAATGAGATTTTACTGGCTTATTCCTGACAATATTCTGATTCATACAAGACCAAACTCGGTATAATTTGGCCCATGAGTAACGTGTTGGCAGTTGTCGGAAGGCTGTACGCGGAAGTTGCTGTAGTGTCTATTAGTGAATTTCCTACTCAGCACTCATTATTTTTTAATGAGATTTTACTCGCTTATTCCTGGCAATATTCTGATTAAAACAAGACCAAACACGGTATAATTTGGCCCATCAGTAATGTCTTGGAAGCTGTTGGAACGCTGTACGCGTAAGTTGCCGTACTGTCTACTAGTGAATTTCCTACTCAAAATTAATTATTTTTTAATGAGATTTTATTGGCTTATTTATGGCAATCTTCTGATTAAAACAAGACCAAACACTGTATAATTTGGCCAATCAGTAATGTGTTGGAAATTGTCGGATGGCTGTCCGCGTAAGTTGCCGTAGGGTCTACTAGTGAATTTCCTACTCAAAATTAATTATTTTTTAATGAGATTTTACTGGCTTATACCCGGCAATATTCTGATTAAAACAAGACCAAACATGGTATAGTTTGGCCCATCAGTAATGTGTTGGCAGTTGTCGGAAGGCTGTACGCGTAAGTTGCCGTAGTGACTACTAGTGAATTTCCTACTCAAAATTAATTATTTTTCAATGAGATTTTACTGGCATATTCCCGGCAATATTCTGATTAAAACAAGACCAAACACTGTATAATTTGGCCCATCAGTAATGTCTTGGAAGCTGTTGGAACGCTGTACGCGTAAGTTGCCGTACTGTCTACTAGTGAATTTCCTACTCAAAATTAATTATTTTTTAATTAGATTTTATTGGCTTATTTATGGCAATCTTCTGATTAAAACAAGACCAAACACTGTATAATTTGGCCAATCAGTAATGTGTTGGAAATTGTCGGATGGCTGTACGCGTAAGTTGCCGTAGTGTCTACTAGTGAATTTCCTACTCAAAATTAATTATTTTTTAATGAGATTTTACTGGCTTATACCCGGCAATATTCTGATTAAAACAAGACCAAACACGGTATAGTTTGGCCCATCAGTAATGTGTTGGCAGTTGTCGGAAGGCTGTACGCGTAAGTTGCCGTAGTGTCCACTAGTGAATTTCCTACTCAAAATTAATTATTTTTGAATGAGATTTTACTGGCTCATTCCTGGCAATCTTCTGATTAAAACAAGACCAAACACTGTATAATTTGGCCAATCAGTAATGTGTTGGAAATTGTCGGAAGGCTGTACGCGTAAGTTGCCGTAGTGTCTACTAGTGAATTTCCTAGTCAGCACTCATTATTTTTAATGACATTTTACTCGCTTATTCCTGGCAATATTCTGATTAAAACAAGAACAAACGCGGTATAATTTGGCCCATGAGTAAGGTGTTGGCAGTTGTCGGAAGGCTGTACGCGTAAATTGCCGTAGTGTCTACTAGTGAATTTCCTACTCAAAATTAATTATTTTTTAATGAGATTTTACTGGCTCATTCCTGGCAATCTTCTGATTAAAACAAGACCAAACACTGTATAATTTGGCCAATCAGTAATGTGTTGGAAATTGTCGGAAGGCTGTACGCGTAAGTTGCCGTAGTGTCTACTAGTGAATTTCCTACTCAAAATTAATTATTTTTTAATGAGATTTTACTGGCTTATTCCTGACAATATTCTGATTAAAACAAGACCAAACACGGTATAATTTGGCCCATCAGTAATGTGTTGGCAGTTGTCGGAAGGCTGTACGCGTAAGCTGCCGTAGTGACTACTAGTGAATTTCCTACTCAACACTCATAATTTTTAATGAGATTTTACTGGCTTATTCCTGACAATATTCTGATTCATACAAGACCAAACTCGGTATAATTTGGCCCATGAGTAACGTGTTGGCAGTTGTCGGAAGGCTGTACGCGGAAGTTGCTGTAGTGTCTATTAGTGAATTTCCTACTCAGCACTCATTATTTTTTAATGAGATTTTACTCGCTTATTCCTGGCAATATTCTGATTAAAACAAGACCAAACACGGTATAATTTGGTCCATCAGTAATGTCTTGGAAGCTGTTGGAACGCTGTACGCGTAAGTTGCCGTACTGTCTACTAGTGAATTTCCTACTCAAAATTAATTATTTTTTAATGAGATTTTATTGGCTTATTTATGGCAATCTTCTGATTAAAACAAGACCAAACACTGTATAATTTGGCCAATCAGTAATGTGTTGGAAATTGTCGGATGGCTGTCCGCGTAAGTTGCCGTAGTGTCTACTAGTGAATTTCCTACTCAAAATTAATTATTTTTTAATGAGATTTTACTGGCTTATACCCGGCAATATTCTGATTAAAACAAGACCAAACACGGTATAGTTTGGCCCATGAGTAAGGTGTTGGCAGTTGTCGGAAGGCTGTACGCGTAAATTGCCGTAGTGTCTACTAGTGAATTTCCTAGTCAGCACTCATTATTTTTAATGACATTTTACTCGCTTATTCCTGGCAATATTCTGATTAAAACAAGAACAAACGCGGTATAATTTGGCCCATGAGTAAGGTGTTGGCAGTTGTCGGAAGGCTGTACGCGTAAATTGCCGTAGTGTCTACTAGTGAATTTCCTACTCAAAATTAATTATTTTTTAATGAGATTTTACTGGCTCATTCCTGGCAATCTTCTGATTAAAACAAGACCAAACACTGTATAATTTGGCCAATCAGTAATGTGTTGGAAATTGTCGGAAGGCTGTACGCGTAAGTTGCCGTAGTGTCTACTAGTGAATTTCCTACTCAAAATTAATTATTTTTTAATGAGATTTTACTGGCTTATTCCTGACAATATTCTGATTAAAACAAGACCAAACACGGTATAATTTGGCCCATCAGTAATGTGTTGGCAGTTGTCGGAAGGCTGTACGCGTAAGCTGCCGTAGTGACTACTAGTGAATTTCCTACTCAACACTCATAATTTTTAATGAGATTTTACTGGCTTATTCCTGACAATATTCTGATTCATACAAGACCAAACTCGGTATAATTTGGCCCATGAGTAACGTGTTGGCAGTTGTCGGAAGGCTGTACGCGGAAGTTGCTGTAGTGTCTATTAGTGAATTTCCTACTCAGCACTCATTATTTTTTAATGAGATTTTACTCGCTTATTCCTGGCAATATTCTGATTAAAACAAGACCAAACACGGTATAATTTGGTCCATCAGTAATGTCTTGGAAGCTGTTGGAACGCTGTACGCGTAAGTTGCCGTACTGTCTACTAGTGAATTTCCTACTCAAAATTAATTATTTTTTAATGAGATTTTATTGGCTTATTTATGGCAATCTTCTGATTAAAACAAGACCAAACACTGTATAATTTGGCCAATCAGTAATGTGTTGGAAATTGTCGGATGGCTGTCCGCGTAAGTTGCCGTAGTGTCTACTAGTGAATTTCCTACTCAAAATTAATTATTTTTTAATGAGATTTTACTGGCTTATACCCGGCAATATTCTGATTAAAACAAGACCAAACACGGTATAGTTTGGCCCATGAGTAAGGTGTTGGCAGTTGTCGGAAGGCTGTACGCGTAAATTGCCGTAGTGTCTACTAGTGAATTTCCTACTCAAAATTAATTATTTTTTAATGAGATTTTACTGGCTCATTCCTGGCAATCTTCTGATTAAAACAAGACCAAACACTGTATAATTTGGCCAATCAGTAATGTGTTGGAAATTGTCGGAAGGCTGTACGCGTAAGTTGCCGTAGTGTCTACTAGTGAATTTCCTACTCAAAATTAATTATTTTTTAATGAGATTTTACTGGCTTATTCCTGACAATATTCTGATTAAAACAAGACCAAACACGGTATAATTTGGCCCATCAGTAATGTGTTGGCAGTTGTCGGAAGGCTGTACGCGTAAGCTGCCGTAGTGACTACTAGTGAATTTCCTACTCAACACTCATAATTTTTAATGAGATTTTACTGGCTTATTCCTGACAATATTCTGATTCATACAAGACCAAACTCGGTATAATTTGGCCCATGAGTAACGTGTTGGCAGTTGTCGGAAGGCTGTACGCGGAAGTTGCTGTAGTGTCTATTAGTGAATTTCCTACTCAGCACTCATTATTTTTTAATGAGATTTTACTCGCTTATTCCTGGCAATATTCTGATTAAAACAAGACCAAACACGGTATAATTTGGTCCATCAGTAATGTCTTGGAAGCTGTTGGAACGCTGTACGCGTAAGTTGCCGTACTGTCTACTAGTGAATTTCCTACTCAAAATTAATTATTTTTTAATGAGATTTTATTGGCTTATTTATGGCAATCTTCTGATTAAAACAAGACCAAACACTGTATAATTTGGCCAATCAGTAATGTGTTGGAAATTGTCGGATGGCTGTCCGCGTAAGTTGCCGTAGTGTCTACTAGTGAATTTCCTACTCAAAATTAATTATTTTTCAATGAGATTTTACTGGCATATTCCCGGCAATATTCTGATTAAAACAAGACCAAACACTGTATAATTTGTCCCATCAGTAATGTGTTGGCAGTTGTCGGAAGGCTGTACGCGTAAGTTGCCGTAGTGTCTACTGGTGAATTTCCTACTCAACACTCATTATTTTTAATGACATTTTACTGGCTTATTCCTGACAATATTCTGATTCAAACAAGACCAAACACTGTATAATTTGGCCAATCAGTAATGTGTTGGAAATTGTCGGATGGCTGTACGCGTAAGTTGCCGTGGTGTCTACTAGTGAATTTCCTACTCAAAATTAATTATTTTTTAATGAGATTTTACTGGCTTATACACGGCAATATTCTGATTAAAACAAGACCAAACACGGTATAGTTTGGCCCATCAGTAATGTGTTGGCAGTTGTCGGAAGGCTGTACGCGTAAGTTGCCGTAGTGACTACTAGTGAATTTCCTACTCAAAATTAATTATTTTTCAATGAGATTTTACTGGCTTATTCCCGGCAATATTCTGATTAAAACAAGTCCAAACACTGTATAATTTGGCCCATCAGTAATGTGTTGGCAGTTGTCGGAAGGCTGTACGCGTAAGTTGCCGTAGTGTCTACTGGTGAATTTCCTACTCAACACTCATTATTTTTAATGACATTTTACTGGCTTATTCCTGACAATATTCTGATTCAAACAAGACCAAACACGGTATAATTTGGGCCATGAGTAACGTGTTGGCAGTTGTCGGATGGCTGTACGCGTAAGTTGCCGTAGTGTCTATTAGTGAATTTCCTACGCAAAATTAATTATTTTTTAATGACGTTTTACTGGCTCATTCCTGGAAATATTCTGATTAAAACAAGACCAATCACGGTATAGTGTGGTCCATCAGTAATGTCTTGGAAGATGTCGGAACGCTGTACGCGTAAGTTGCCGTAGTGTCTACTAGTGAATTTCCTACTCAAAATTAATTATTTTTTAATGACGTTTTACTGGCTCATTCCTGGAAATATTCTCATTAAAACAAGACCAAACACTGTATAATTTGGCCCATCAGTAATGTGTTGGCAATTGTCGGAAGGCTGTACGCGTAAATTGCCGTAGTGTCTACTAGTGAATTTCCTACTCAAAATTAATTATTTTTTAATGCGATTTTACTGGCTCATTCCTGGCAATCTTCTGATTAAAACAAGACCAAACACTGTATAATTTGGCCAATCAGTAATGTGTTGGAAATTGTCGGAAGGCTGTACGCGTAAGTTGCCGTAGTGACTACTAGTGAATTTCCTACTCAAAATTAATTATTTTTCACTGAGATTTTACTGGCTTATTCCCGGCAATATTCTGATTAAAACAAGACCAAACACTGTACAATTTGGCCCATCAGTAATGTGTTGGCAGTTGTCGGAAGGCTGTACGCGTAAGTTGCCGTAGTGTCTACTGGTGAATTTCCTACTCAACACTCATTATTTTTAATGAGACTTTACTGGCTTATTCCTGACAATATTCTGATTCAAACAAGACCAAACACGGTATAATTTGGGCCATGAGTAACGTGTTGGCAGTTGTCGGAAGGCTGTACGCGGAAGTTGCCGTAGTGTCTATTAGTGAATTTCCTACGCAAAATTAATTATTTTTTAATGACGTTTTACTGGCTCATTCCTGGAAATATTCTCATTAAAACAAGACCAAACATTGTATAATTTGGCCCATCAGTAATGTGTTGGCAGTTGTCGGAATGCTGTACGCGTAAGTTGCCGTAGCGTCTACTGGTGAATTTCCTACTCAACACTCATTATTTTTAATGAGATTTTACTGGCTTATTCCTGACAATATTCTGATTCATACAAGACCAAACACGGTATAATTTGGCCCATGAGTAACGTGTTGGCAGTTGTCGGAAGGCTGTACGCGTAAGTTGCCGTAGTGTCTACTAGTGAATTTCCTACTCAAAATTAATTATTTTTTAATGAGATTTTACTGGCTTATACCCGGCAATATTCTGATTAAAACAAGACCAAACACGGTATAGTTTGGCCCATCAGTAATGTGTTGGCAGTTGTCGGAAGGCTGTACGCGTAAGTTGCCGTAGTGACTACTAGTGAATTTCCTACTCAAAATTAATTATTTTTCAATGAGATTTTACTGGCTTATTCCCGGCAATATTCTGATTAAAACAAGACCAAACACTGTATAATTTGGCCCATCAGTAATGTGTTGGCAGTTGTCGGATGGCTGTACGCGTAAGTTGCCGTAGTGTCTACTGGTGAATCTCCTACTCAACACACATTATTTTTAATGAGATTTTACTGGCTTATTCCTGACAATATTCTGATTCAAACAAGACCAAACACGGTATAATTTGGTACATGAGTAACGTGTTGGCAGTTTCGGAAGGCTGTACGCGGAAGTTGCCGTAGTGTCTATTAGTGAATTTCCTACGCAAAATTAATTATTTTTTAATGACGCTTTACTGGCTCATTCCTGGAAATATTCTCATTAAAACAAGACCAAACACTGTATAATTTGGCCCATCAGTAATGTGTTGGCAGTTGTCGGAAGGCTGTACGCGTAAGTTGCCGTAGTGTCTACTAGTGAATTTCCTACTCAAAATAAATTATTTTTTAATGAGATTTTACTGGCTTATTCCTGGCAATATTCTGATTAAAACAAGGCGAAACACGGTATAATTTGGCCCATCAGTAATGTGTGGGAAGTTGTCGGAAGGCTGTACGCGTAAGTTGCCGTAGTGTCTACTAGTGAATTTCCTACTCAAAATTAATTATTTTTTAATGAGATTTTACTGGCTTATTCCTGGCAATATTCTGATTAAAACAAGGCGAAACACGGTATAATTTGGCCCATCAGTAATGTGTGGGAAGTTGTCGGAAGGCTGTACGCGTAAGTTGCCGTAGTGTCTACTAGTTAATTTCCTAGTCAGCACTCATTATTTTTTAATGAGATTTTACTCGCTTATTCCTGGCAATATTCTGATTTCTGAACACATTACTGGTGGGCCAAATTATACCGCGTTTAGTCTTGTTTTAATCAGAATTATGCTAGGAATAAGCCAGTAAAATCTCATTAAAAAATAATGGAGAATAAGGCATTTTTAATTGACATTAAACACGTGGGCCTTTGATCTGTGCCGGCGACGACGACTATGCACGTCTCGCTTTCCCATACGCTGTTATTCCTTGCAAATGAAACTTTCATCGTCAACTTTCATCCTTCACCACTAAATAAAATTGGAATTATATCATGTTTGGTCTTGTTTTAATCAGAATAATGCCAGGAATATGCCGGTAAAATCTCATAAAAATATAATGAACATTAAACAGTTTGAAAATTCGATTCATGGTGTCAATGTAGTGGTGTTCACACCGATATACCCGAGCCGACATCAAACATCGCCACCCTGCGGCCCGGCGCAGCATTTGCAGCTGGTGGAATGGGTAGGCACTGCGGCAACTATCGTGTACAACTCTTGCGGCATCTATCACGACATTACTGTACTTGCATTGCCGCTATGACGAATCGTTGTGCGAGTATCAGGTTTACCGCGATAAAGAGGGATGCGCCGCGAGGTTCGCGAACAGGTTGTACGAATGAAGTCGTAAATTACAGCCGATATTTGACAAAACGGTACCGATGAATCCGCTAACCGAATTGGAAAACTTAAATTTTCGTACGGCCACGCATTGTCACGTCTGCGAGAAACCGTTCGACACTTCCGATGCGACAAGGGTGCGCGATCATTGTCATTTCACGGGCGTGTATCGCGGTCCGGCTCATAATGGATGCAATTTAAGCTATCAATTTTCGTATGTGATACCGGTGGTTTTCCATAATTTATCAGACTACGACGCACATTTCATCATCAAAGAATTAGCAAACTCGTTCGAGGGACAGATAGACGTGTTGCCATTGACGAAAGAGAAGTATATCTCTTTCACGAAAACCGTTCATATCGAGACACAGTCTGGTGAAGAGCGAAATTATGCAAAATTGTTGAAATTCCGCGTCATCGATTCGTTCAAGTTCTTCAACTCGAGTCTGGACAAGTTGTCGTCATACTTGGACAGAAGTAAATTATGCATCGTACGAAGTGAATTTACACATCTTTCCGATGACCCTTTCAACCTATTGACCAGAATAGGCGTTTTTCCGTACAACAATCTGACATCATACGATAAATGAAACGATACATGTTTGCCACCGCTCGAAGCATTTTACAATATGTTGTACGGCAGCGCGATATCCGACGTTGATTACCTTCACGCGAATACGGTTTGGTCGCGTTTTGCTATACAAACGCTAGGGCAGTACAGCGCCCTACTGAGTGGGAGATGGAGTACCCGCCCATTCCGTCCCAAGAGTGGGACGAGGGTCTCCGGATATCCAGCGCTGAGCTCTACCAGGCGGTCCGGAGGATAAGGGAAGGGGGTGTTAAGGCCCCCCGACCAGATGGTATCCTCGGACGAGTATTGGTCGCGGCGCTCGACATCCTCGCCCCGGCTCTGATCGGCGTACTGAACGCGTGTCTGAGCCGGGGAACCTTCCCCAGGGAATGGAAAGTCGCCAGGCTTGTTCTCCTCCAAAAGACAGGCAAGCCCGCAGAGCTTCCCTCTGCGTACCGGCCGTTGTGTCTCCTCGACGAGGTGGCGAAAATCTATGAAAAGATTATCGCAAATCGCCTCGTCGAGCACCTGTCCACGAGTGGTCCCGATCTCAGCGATTGCCAGTTTGGGTTCCGGAGGGGGCGTTCTACGATCGATGCCATCGATCGACTCGCCTCCCTCCGGACCAGTGCGGTCGCTGCGGGCAGAGTGTTGTTGGCGGTATCGCTTGATATCACCAACGCGTTTAACACCCTGCCCTGGGATGAGGTAGTGGGGGCGCTGGAGTATCACGGAGTGACCCCCTACCTCCGTGAGGTGGGTCTCAAAGGGTTAGAGTACTATTCCCTAACTAACCAACCCCCCCTCCACGTGGTGAGACCTGGACACTCTAGAGTGACTACGTGGGCTCTGGTTTTTCGCGATGGGAGAGCTCCTGCGTGAGTGGCAACGTCCACCGCGGCTCTCTCATCGGGTAAACGGCGGACCACACGACGTTTACCCATAAAACTGTTAGTCGTGAGCTACCCAATCCCTATGTGCGAACATAGGGCAACGGATGCCTCTTGCAGTAACAGAAAGCGCATGCACATCCTGCATCCAAATGATGATGGAAACTCCTCCGACTGCAGCAGCATTGCCTTCGAGACCTCCGGGACTGCCCCCCTACCGAATAACAGTCCGAAGGATAACATCACGAACAAGATTACTTCCGTCCCCAATGCCCTCCCTGCCGCTAAAATCACCCCAAGCAGAGTCTCGAGCGAACAATCAGTTCGCAATGCCTCTATTCTCTCGGCGAAAGTCCTAAATTTTTGCCTTGAAGAGAAAAACAAAATCGGGAAAACCCAGACAGCCGCGATAATGGAGTGCGTCTCGGACATGACCCGCATCGTCGCGAGCCTGGCAATGGAGAATAATTTCCTGGCCGGATCGCTCAATGCGCTTCGAATCTCCCCTTTGCCAACTGCCTCCAACACTCGCGGTCCTCCTACAACCTCCGCAACAGCCGCCTCCTCCGCCTCCGTAAATTCGTATGCTAGTATCGCTAGCAAAAACCTAATCGCGCAGAAATGCTCTCATGAAAATACTCATGCAGCCCCCCCCCCCCCACCACAGCCCCTCCTCGCGCCTAAAGCTTCGTTACCTCCTCCGAAAACCCGCCTTACTCAGCAAGTAATTGCTGCAGCTAAATCCGCGCCGGTCAAACACCAGGTAGTCGTAACCCCCATAAATCCGGTCGACGGCGACCCCGCTGCTACGAAGAAGCTTATCTTCAAAAATATTGACCTGCGTAAGGCCCAAGTAGGGATTAGCTCGGTTCGCCCCACCAGGGACGGGGGATTTATTATCGAAACTCCCAACGCGAAGGATCTGAAACTTGTTACTGAGAATCCAAATCTCCGCAAGGCTGGCTTCAGCACTGCACCCCCCAAATCCGAATTACCCAGGATTATTGTCTACGATATTCCAAAGGAGCTCGAAGCTCAGGATATCTCAGACCACATTCGAGCCCAAAACATCCATTCCTCCCCCGTAACTGATAAAGCCACGCTGCGTCCGCTCTTCAAAGTTGGTCGCAAAGATAAAGAAGGAAACGACTGGGTCGTCGAGGTATCCAGTTGCATCCGCGAAATCCTCCTTTCCAAAGGAAAAATCTTTGTCTCCTACTCGAATTGCCGAGTAGCCGACTACTTAGTTGCCACCCGCTGCTTCAAGTGCCAAAAGTATGGCCACGTAGACAAATACTGCAAAAGCAGTGAAGTAGTATGCGCCTTCTGCGCAAAAACCGGACATTCTAACAAGGAATGTCCAAACCGCGAAAAGAATCCGTCCTGCGCGAACTGCCGAGCCCGTAAACTTCCCCATAATCACTCGGCAGGTAATAAAAATTGTCCCACGTGGTCGACCGTTCTTCTTCAAAAGGCCTCCCGGATTAACTATTCATCCCTCCCCACCCCCTTTACCTCCACTACTAACAATCCCTCCAATAGTTTCGGGCAATGCAGAGTGCATCTCCAAACTGACAATTGCGCAGATTAACATGCGACGAGCCCGGTTAGTGTCGGCCGAGATGTCGCACATGCTAAATTCCGGTGAGGTTGATGTTATTCTCGCGCAAGAACCCTACAATTTAAAAGGAAAGATTACAGGCTTTGGATCCCGGAATGTGATTATTACCAATGCCCCGCGTGGTAAGAATTGTCAAGCCGCGATAATAGTCAAAGGATCGACCTTCACGATCCTTAAGCTCGCTCATCTCTCCGATTCGCACACTGTGACTGCCGAGATCACAGGTCTGTTCGGAAGTCTATACGTGGTCAGCTGCTACTTCCAGCACGCTGACTCTATAGAAATCGGGGTAGCGTCTCTGCAAAATGTTCTTAATGCCCTCCCAGGTAAGCCGATCATCCTGGCTATTGACACCAATACCAGGACCCCTCTGTGGGACGATCTGCCCTGCTTCACACAGAAGACACACCGATATCGTGCACATATCCGCGGACGAGTTTTCGAACGCTTTATACATCAAAATAACCTCAAAATCGTTAACACTCCCGGCCAACCTCCAACTTTCCGAAATAGTTGTGGCGTATCAAATATTGACGTGACACTCAGAACTGCCGACACGGACCATTTATCCCTCTCCTGGAAAGTACTAGATGGTAGGACTTCCAGTGACCATAATGTTATCCTGCTTGAAATAAGCAACTCATCTTGCGCGGTAACCTCACCCCCCTTGCAGGGCAGATTTGCGTGCCACAGAGCGGACTGGGATAAATTTAATGATGAGTTCCCCCGAATACTTTCCGAGAACGCGCCCCCCCCCCTCGATTTCACCTGCCGTGAAGACGTTCAGAATGCTATTATCCATCGGGAAAACACCATTCTGAGCGCGTCAACACAATCCATTCCCAGGAAGAAATGGGACCCCAGAGCAGTCCCCGGGTGGACAGCCGAACTCACGCGACTTAAGAGAACCGCGAATCGACTCCGACGAGCTTACCAACGCGAAAGTGACCCCGACCGTAGAGCAGATAAACGTCTCGCGTACTCGCAGGCTCACAAAGAGTATAGGAGGCTCTTCCGCTCCTCCACCAGGAGTGGCTGGAGAGAATTCGTTACTCGAGCGGGCCTCGAAAACCCTTGGTCCGTCCCCTACAGAGCGACCTTCGGAAAGAACATTCCACCGCCTCTGCTATCCTCGGTTCTCGACCACGATCGACACACAGACAACTGGCAGGATAGCGCTCTTGCGCTATTAACTGCCCTCAGCCCCGATGACTCAGCTCCGGACAGCGAGAGTCACATCCCTACGCGCCGCGACTACAACCTCGCGATTAACACTGCCGACGCTCCGGACTTCGATATAGCGGTTCTGGGATCTATTATCAAGAAACTTGGTAATAACCGCTCTCGGGGACCGGATGGTATCGAAGTCCCCGTTCTCAAAAAGGCCTTCAGCCTTACCCCAGACGTATTCCTCAAAATTTTCAACGGCTGCTTAAAGTACGGACTTTTCTCCTCAACATGGAAAACGAGGAAAATCAGGACTATTCTTAAAGCCTCTGACAAACCTGAAACCATGCCCTCCTCGTATCGACCGATATGCCTCCTCCCTGTACTCGGTAAAGTCATGGAGAAACTCATCATCTCCGGCATTGAGAACATTATATACTCCCCTAATTACGCCTCTGAGTCGCAGTTCGGCTTCAAACACGGCAGCGGAACGGACGATGCGCTGCACAAGCTGCAGTGCATCGTGAATTCATGCAAGGCGAAGCACGCGATCGCACTCTCCTTTGATATCAAGGGAGCCTTCGATAACATGTGGTGGCCTGCCGTCACAGCCGAACTGCGAAATCGTGAATGCCCTAAGAACGTCTACAACGTTATACTAGACTACTTCCGGGATCGGAAAGTAATCCTTTCTTCCGAGCACTCCACAGCCTCCAAAACAGTAACCAAAGGATGCCCGCAGGGATCTGTTTTCGGCCCCTCCATTTGGATCATGCTTTTTGACTCACTCTTACGCGAAATCGCGGTAATTGAACGCACGCACACTGTGGCTTACGCCGATGACCTACTGGTCGTCGTCGAAGGGAACTCTCGAAGTTCCATCGAAGCGATGGCTGCTGTGGTTGCCGGTGTCATCCGCGCATGGTGCTTGAGATGTAAATTATCCCTATCTGCACACAAAACTACAATGTTGCGTGTGCGAGGTAGCTTGGATCTCCGTAGACCGCCTGCCATATCTATTGAGGATGCTCGGCTTCGCTTCGCTAGCAGCATGAGGTATCTGGGCGTGGTGTATGATCACTCGTTGAGTGTTTCTGAGCACGTACTGTATATCACGGCTCACGCGAGAGCGAAGTTTAGCTCAGATGCACTCTGCGTACTCGCCGACCAAATCCCACTGGATCTCTACCTGGCGGAGAAGCGTTTTCGCTTCCTTGTCAGGAAACATATTCCATTTACGCATCGCGAAATCACATTCGATTCCGCCAACCACGACGACCCAGAATTCCACAAACGAGAAACCCTAGAATCCCTCCGCGCCGAAACCATTAACACTTGGCAAAATAGATGGATCTCTTCGACCAAGGGAAGGACCACATTCGAGTTCTTCCCAAGCTTGGCGGAGAGAGCCAGTTGCCACGTCCCCATCACTCACTACACCACACAATTCCTTACCGGCCACGGCAATTTTCTTGGGAAACTACATTACTTCGGTTTAGTGGAATCTCCGGAATGCGCCTGCGGTGAGGAATCTGAATTCTCCACCCACGTTCTCCTTCGCTGCAGGCTTTACGCAGCGGAGAGAGCGCCCCTGGAACTTGCTGTCAATAGATTAGGGCTCCCTTGGCCCCCTCCCCTACCAACTTTTGTCAGCAAAGAACTAGGTGTGCATTTCAGTAACTTTGCACGTAAAGTCCTGCAGCGAAAAGAAATACAGCCAGACCCTCAGACTGAGCTGTACGATAGTTAATCTGCCCCTATCTCCCACCTGAAACGCGCTCCATTATTCAACGCCAGCCCCTACTAATCGCTAATTTTGCATGTCCCATTTCAGCAATCTGCATGAATTAGCTTAACGGTTTTGCAGAACCAAAATGGGGGGGTGACTAGTGATTCCTGTGCTCTCGACACTCGACTTTCTGGTCGTGTTTCGGAAGTGCGGCGCACAGTTTCCCCCTCGAAATGAACCACCCGAGTCCAAAATTCGGTACCTCGGGGTTGGGGAGCCCGGCGGCCGACGATCGGCCAATAGGCTTCCGTCGGCTGCCCCCCAACAACGGCGTTGGCTTCGAGGTGGCAGTGGTGTCTGGCCCGGACTGTCAAGGGTACGAGCTGGCATTTCTATTGCGGAGCTTCGGCGCGATCGGATCCGACCGATCCCGTCGCACGTCCTGCGATGAAATGTCAGCTCAAAATCGGTCAGCTAGAAGACCATACTCAACCAGTAGTGGCGTGAAACTGCAATTGCACGCCGTACTGGTACTCAACCTGTAGAGGTACGTTAACCTGGGTTGGGTGCGTTGATCGTGCATCAAAACGATCCCTATCCCTGATTTCCGAACGCCTTTAGGAATAAGGGAGGGGCGGGTTGGCCAACAGGCTAAGGTACCGTCTTGGGAAATATCGTAGACACTGCAGTAACAGAAGTGTGGCAGAGACTCGCCAAAACGATCTCAACGATGACCTATTGAACGTTGCGAGAGTAATCTCGCTAACATAGGTACCTCTTCGGAGGGAAATGCCTACGGGGACTCCTACGTGAGTGTCAGGAGACGCATAACTGACACCGTGGTTCCCGAAGCTGCCGTACACAGTCGTATGCAGCCGCGGCCCTGAACTCTTCCGAGGTCACAGCCGAGATAATGCTGCGAGTCCCAATACGAGTCCCTAGTCCCTGCGTCGCGCCGTCATCGTCTCGAGGAACGAATCCCCCTGCCCCTGGTTATCCTGTGGCCGGGAGTTCAGTCGAGGCTCTTGCGGAGCTGCGCAAATACGACTGGGACGTTAAAGCTTCGAGCTCCTTCGTGAGTCATGCGCGAGCGTGGGCGCGAGTGACGGAGGCTCGATGCTGAAGTACTCGGCGGCGAATGGGCCCCCTAGGGGTCTGGGAAATCTTTCGTCGTCGGCAGTAGGCGCACCCTACGACCCGAGCAGGCGGCACTTGTACGCGTACTTGTGCTGTAACTTCGTAGGGTGTTAGAAACGACACAAGGTGAACGTCCCACCTAACGTGTCATACCTGCTCGGCACGCCAAGACTAAATCCCCGTCGAAGCGCGTCGCCTACCCTTCCCCTCCTCTCATCCTTACTTCCGTCGCCCTTAAGGGTCGGGTGTGCCTGCGAGCTGCACGCAGCGAGTTCGCCTTCCCGTGGTTCCCCGTATGAGTTGGTGTTTGGGCGAGTCGAATACCATATCCTCCCACAAACGTCAGCGACCGAAGAACTCGTCCACCGCATATGGCTCGGTGGCACTGCTGGATTTTTCCATCGCCCGTTATTCTTGGTAGAGGAGCCGCCTCGCTAAAGTAGATGGAACTTTATTGTTGCATATGCCCATAGAGGCGAGGTCGCATATCCGTCACCACAGAGGTGTCGAATGTTACACTAAACCTCCGTGAGGTCATTCGGGACTATCTCCGGGATCTCAGGCGGTTCGAGTACCGTGGCCGGTACGGTGTAATGCGGAGGGAGAACATGCACCGAGGAGTTCCGCAGGGGTCGGTTCTAGGACCGCTCCTGTGGAACATTACATACGACTCGGTGCTGCGGGCTACTCTCCCCCGCGACGCCAGTGTGATTTGCTATGCGGACGATACACTGGTGGTCGTGGAGGAGGAGACATGGAGGGGAACGATAGCCTTGGCGGCTGTAGTGGTGGACTCCGTGGTGGGTAGGATCGAGGGGTTGGGGCTCAAGATAGCCGTCGGTAAGACGGAGGCGATATGGCTACACGCATTGCCTCCGAGCCGGCGGCCGCCGCCCCAACTCGGGATCCAGATAGGTGATGCCGTTGTCGAGGTCAGGCAGGAGATGAAGTATCTGGGCCTGACTCTCGACAGTCGCTGGCGCTTCGAGAAGCACTTCGGTCGGTTGGCCCCCCAGACTCAAGCGGTGGCGGCCTCCTTAGGGAGACTGCTGCCCAATATTGGGGGGCCCGATGGACGGATCCGCCGCCTCTATACGGGGGTGGTGCATAGCAGCTCCTATATGGGGCACCCGTATGGTCCGACGCATTGTCGGTCAGCCGGCGCACAGTGGTCGGTAAAAGGAAAAAACCCAAAATGATGAAAGTCGTTATTTCGAATATCGACCACTATTTCCTGATAGGCCATGAACCAATGAATCTTGCTATGAAAATTAATTTATGATTTTCTCTTTAATAATGGAGAAAAATAGATCTAAAGTAGACCTCTCAGATGCTAGTTGGATTCTTACAGATTTCTAATCACACGTTCGACGTTATTCTTTCATTTTTGGGGACATTTATAACCATACATGCTATATATTATAAATGTATATAGTCTCAGCTTATGCCCGATGCATATAATTTTCTAAAAATCACAACCAAAATAACAATATAAAGCCCGAAAGTAGGATACGTATAATTTCATATTGCTGCTACTTTCTTTAGCTCTACAAAAAGAACTACACGTTCCTACATTCTCTGAGTGGTATCTTTTGAAAGAAGACACCATCACAAAATAGTCCTGCAAAAATCAGCTGCACGTTTTTGCACGTTTAGCTGATATCAACGTTTAAAGTTGTAGAGCGCATGAAGTTTCAGCAACGAAGCAGGATCCCTGAGTAAGTGCGCGGCACTTCGATGGACGGTTCGAAGGACTATGATCCCTGTATCGAATTGTTAATCTCATAGGAATACATTCAATAAAATGATCAATCGCCATGATAAATCTGTGTATTGCAAATTATGCGAATTCAATGAAAACAAACCTGAAGCCACAAAATCCGAAATGTCGAAAGTAATGTTTCTGAATGCTTTCATGACATGAATAATGTAAGTTTAAATCATAAAAGAATGTTTCCGTTTATTGGTTTAAATAATTGTTTCATCTTACATTGAAATTAATACAGTAGACTCTTGTACCCGTACCCCCATTATCCGAATACCGTAATACACATACGGACATTCTATTATCCGTATGTTCTGTTATCCGCACAATGTTTCTATATAAAAAAGAATTGTTTAAAAAACTTCTGTCTACGTTTCACTTAAATGAAGAGAATGTGATAGAGCTATATAAAAAACTATATTGAAAAAACTGCTTGTACATGGTGGCAAATGCGTGATGCAGCATTAAAAGTACAACATTGAAAAGAGCATGGAGATATTCCAATATTGCAACCGATATTCTACAGAAACCGAAATAATGGGTTTCCCCATGAATAATGAGTTTACCCCAGAACCCTCAAGAAGCACAGTGTCCTAAATTATGTAGTTTAGTGTACACAATATAAATAGGTTCCGGCGCGTCGTAAAACCGGTAAAACTCTCCGTGCGAAGGATTACTATAGGTTTATTACTTAAGCTATGCAAGTCTTTTTTAGGTATGTGCTTGTCTTTCTCCTGATTTTGAATTGTTCCATTCTAATTTCTCTGCGTGCGGTATGAAAAATACGGTAATTTATAACCAATCATTTTCTTTGTCACAGGAGCTTACCGTTGCTCGCTCCCAACGTGTTGCTTTTTACCTTCAGCCCTCCGAAGAAAATGACTTTTAATTGCATACCGTATTTTCGTATACCGTACATGGAATATAGGCCCGAGGAAAATACCAAAAGTACCGTAAATTTTAAAAGCACCTTTTACAATTATATTAAGTCCATTGTTTTACATTTCGTTTAATAATATGAGAAGTGTGGAGATTAAGAAGTGATTTAAAAAAGGAATTATTAAAAAATATTGAGAAATACCGAAGTTATGAGTTTTTTCCATTATTTCTATGGGTTCCGACCACTGTGCGGCGCAGTAAAACACTCTGCAACAGAGTGCTGCGCCGACTGGCCTTGCGGACCATAAGGGGCTGTCGCATCGTCTCCACCGAGGCGGCGTGCCTCCTCGCGGGTCTGATTCCCCTGCACCATCAGGCAAGGGAGCGGACGACTTGGTATTTGGCCGGCGGCTCGTTGCGCAGGGGAGAAGGGGACCCGGACAAGGAGGACAGGATTGTAGAAGTGAAGCGCCAGGCCCGGCAGGAGTCGCTGGCCCTGTGGCGGTCGGAAACTCTGGCCGTCAATACGGGCCGGCCAATAGTCCGGGCCCTCCTGCCCATTCTGGAGGAATGGTGCGAGAGGCGAGTAAGGCTCACCTACAGATCCACCCAGGTGTTAACCGGCCATGGATGTTTCGGCCGGTACCTGGCGTGGATCAAGAGGGAACCCACCGAACGGTGCCACCACTGTCCGGAGGCTTTCGACACGGAGCGGCACACGCTGGAAGAGTGTCCAGCGTGGTCGGCGCCGCGCCGTGTCCTAAGAAGCGAGATTGGAGGCGACCTCTCGTTGTCGGCCGTGGTCGACCACATGATTGGCGACGAGAGGTCTCACAAGGCCGTGACCTCCTTCTGCGAGGACGTGATGCAGCGGAAGGAGGTGGCAGAAAGGGAGAGGGAGGCCGAGCCCCTCTCCGAGAGAAGGATTGCTCTGGCGAGGCGTCCTCGCCGAGCGGCCCGCCCCACGCTACGGGGCGGGCGACGGACCGGGGGAGGCGGGACTCGTTAAGTCCTTCCCGCTTCCCCCGAAGAGGCATCCCAGAGCGGTTCCTCTTTTATGGGGGGACTATTCCCGCCCCCTTTCCTCTGTCCCCCCGGGGGACGTAAATATCGTTTGGTCGGGGGGAGGGGGTGGGAGTGGGGGAGGGCCCAGAGAAGGGGGGTGTAAGTGGGCAACCTACTTACACCCTGATAGCGTAGGTATTGCTGGGGGGAGCTTCTCTCCCCCCGGGACGAGGCCTCACACAGGGCCAAGGGCGAAGGGGGATGGCTGGTTGTGTTCTTTAGAGATCCCAGCCGCCCTCGAATAGCTTAGGGAAAGTTGTCGTGAGGTTTTTAGTGGGTATTATGAGCCCTTCTGGCCACGTAGCCCCACATAACCTCGTATGTCTCCCAGGGGGTACGGGGTATGCGTAAAAGCATTTCCCTCACGCTAAAAAAAAGGGCAGTACAGCGACTTATACTTAAAATTGGATGTGCTGTTGTTGGCGGATGTTTTCGAAAATTTTCGCGATGACTGTCTCGAGAATTACAAGCTCGATTCGACGCATTATTACACGCTCCCCGGTTTCGCGTGGGACGTGATGTTGAAAATGACAAAGATTGAATTGGAGTTATTGACCGACGTTTACATGCTTTTGTTCGTGGAACGAGGAATACGCGGTGGATTGAGCCAGTGTTCGCACAGATATGCGCGCGCTAACAACAAATATTTGTCCACACACGACTCGAGTAAACCATCCACCTACTTAATGTATTTTGATGTGTATGGTACGGTTGGGCAATGTCGCAACCTCTGCCGCACAGAGACTTTCGATGGGTGGACGTGGACAATTTCGATGTTGAATCCATTCCGATCGATAGCCCCGTAGGATACATTTTGGAGGTGGATTTAGAGTATCCTCGCGAAATTCACGATGCTCACGCGGATCTTCCGTTTTGTCCAAGTCACGACGCAGCGACCGTCTCGAGTACGCAGAAAAAGTTGATGGCAACACTTCGCGATAACGAGCGATACGTTGTACATTATCGGTGTCTCCAACAAAGTTTGAAACATAATTTGAAATTGTGGAAAATACATCGAATTCTAGAATTTCAACAGTCGCGATGGTTACATGGCTATATTGATTTAAACACGAAATTACGCGCCAACGCCACCAACGATTTTTCCAAGAACCTATTCAAGTTAATGAACAATGCCGTGTTTGGGAAAACGATGGAGAACGTTCGAAATCATGCGAGCGTGAAATTACTTTCTCGATGGAGCGGTGGACATGGCGTCGAACGATTGATATCTAGACCAAATTTTCATAGCTGTACGGTGTTTTCCGAGGACTTTATTATGAGTACATCCAACCAAACTTCCAACAAAATTGTAAGATTTTGTACACGGACACGGACAGTCTGATATATGAGATCGCTTGCGATGACGCGTACGAGGCGCTGCTGAAACGTGATATTCATCGATACGACATCAGTAATTATGCCGCGAACAACGTTTACGGCGTTCTGATCGCGAACAATAAACAGGTAGGATTGATGAAGGATGAGAACGGTGGTAAAATTATGACCGAGTTCGTAGGGCTTCGTTCGAAAATGCATGCGATTCGCGTTCACGGTGATCAGGACACTAAAAAGATCCAAGGAATCTGAACAAACGTTACCGCTGTAGATATAAGTTTCGAAGACTATGTTGATTGCCTTCGTAATCATACGGAAAAGAGCGTTAGCGGTAATCACATAGTGTCCATACGACATCAGGTGTATTCGATGTCGGAAAAGAAATTAGCATTTAGTCCGCATGACGATAAGCATATTTACAGTAATTTGATCGATACTCTTCATTGGGGGTATTACAGCATCGATTGAGAAAAAACTGCGTCGTCGTTTTATTATCCGTAAAGAAAAATGGAAGTGGTAGAGAAAGATTATCATAGGTCTTTGAAGACTAGCGTGTAACTGTCGGGGAGGGGATGCTTCCCCCATTGCAGATCTTCACTGTAAAAAAGGAGTGGTAGGGAGACATCCTATAAAACATCATATTCCAAGCGTTACGCTTCAGATCGATACAACCATCGCTAAAAACGTAGACTGCTAAAACATAGACCGCACGATGTATTACAACCGTTATTCGCCTGCTGAATGTAATCGTTCAAACGTTGAGGAGCCACACAAAAAGAAGAGACTAAATAATATGTAAGTAGAAAGATGAAAATAATTATGAAAAAGTAATTTAGAAAAACGTCTAATTTTTTTTAAATCTGTTGCAGGGTTTCTCATCAACAGCCCATTTCACGATCATCGATGATACAGCCGTCAACGTCGTCGTCGTCGTGCGAGGGTTTTTTCAACAACAGTCCCATTTCACGATCATCGATGATACAAACGTCACCGTCATCGTGCGAGAGTTTTCTCAACAACCCCATTTCACAATCATCAATGATGCAACCACCGAGGAGTTTGCACAGCGCACGGGTCTTGAGTCGAAGATACTCCATAGCCGGCAATTATTTTAAATACTTTGAAATTGGTGCGCGCGTTGGCAACGATATTTGCGTGGAACTAGCTATAGGGGATAACCGTGGTAATGAAATTACGTTTTTCCTGGACGCGTGGACAGATGTAGTGTCCGGAATTCGGAATGTAAGCATTACGGCGAGGCAATAACCTCCGGTAGGTAAAATCAGCAAAATGATTGTAAGCGCTATCGCGAGGCGTTGACCGCTGTAATATTCCAAGTCAGCAGAAGACATGTATAAAAACTCCGAACA
Source organism: Lasioglossum villosulum (assembly GCA_963971365.1). NCBI lineage: Eukaryota > Metazoa > Arthropoda > Insecta > Hymenoptera > Halictidae > Lasioglossum > Lasioglossum villosulum. The sequence continues at coordinate 31,297,810 of OZ020495.1, forward strand.
TCATCCGGGCGAGAACACAAAATTTGAATAAAGCAGAAAGACGCAACATCGTGTTTGGTTACATTGTCGCCACTCCCGATCTAATCCCGATTCCGGTATTAGACGTTAAGAATCTGCCTTAAACAATTGTTGGAACCCGTTCGGGCACAACACAGAGTTATTGCGTACGAAGGAGTGTATTTCCGATTTACTTTTGCCGTCTACGCAGAAACAGAAGCGAAAAATGAGTGATGATTTAGCATTTCAAACAGTTAATATCGATGGTATGAATCTAGTGAAATTATCAAATCAGTTCACAGCTCTGTATATCACGGAAAAAGCTATGCGTAACTTGTACAACCTCGAATTCTGCGTGCACAACATGTATTCATGGTTGATTGATAATGTTCCCACAATTGTTGTTAAATTTACGAATTTCGTTGTTGCGGTGAAGGATAGTGACGCGAAGAATATCATGAAAGCGATCGTCGAGAGCGAATCTTTCGATCAAAATTCGCTGATCGATTGTGAACTGCTGGCTTCGTGTGCTGATATCATTGCGACCGAGGCGTTTGCGCAAAAACAGATAGGTTAAAAACAAATATAATGTGTGTAAAAATTATTGGAGGTCTTTTTGTAAGGATATATTATTTTAAAAAATAAAAATTATTTAAGAATATCTCGTTCTATTTTATTTTATTGTAAAATTATTCTTTTACAATTCCTATAGAAAAATGAATTATCACAATTTCTACATATAAAGTATAGTCGTTTTAGAGAAAAAATGAATTATCACGTTACCATCCCTCAACCACATACTAATATGTCAACGTCTAAGGTGGGGGGGATCTCGCTTAGGCTGTTCATCACGTACAAAATCTTTCAGCAGAACTAAGGTTTCCACCCTGACTTATTGATATGAATGTATTTCGATACGCATTGATTCACCTTAGCAGAAAAGATAACTCCTCTACAGTTGATGATTTAGCAATGCATATAAGGACCCCGACCAACCAATTTAGAATTTCTACCAGTAAACGGTACAATGTGGACGGTCTGGGGACTTGTGGCCGTTTTCGTCAAGTTATTCTTTCGATTGGTTGGTCGGGGTCCTTATATGCATTGCTAAATCATCAACTGTAGAGGAGTTATCTTCTAGTAGACGGTTGAGGACGATATATATGCAAATCGTTGACGGATCATGTTCTAGCGAGAAAGGATAGGGACAACGTCGCTATCTTGTGACGAGGGTAGAAAGTTAGCCGACTCACATTACTCGACTGCAAGAAGTTTATTAACTTCCCGATTCATAGGGAAGTTATGGTAATTACCCCAAAAATCGAAAATCGAATTTTTAACAGATCTTCACATTTCATGGTCATTGGATTCATTTTAGACTATTTTTATCAAAATGTCGGTATGTGTGTGTGTGTGTGTGTGTGTGTGTGTGTGTGTGTGCGTATGTCCGTTTCTATGGTATCAAATTTTTCGTTAACGTTTTCAGAAAAAGTAATAACGCGATCAGAATAATGAATGATGAATTGGAAGTGCCCCGCTGCAACTGAGAGCTGATAAGATTTTGGTCAAGTTTGGTCAAGTAGTTTTTTAGTTTTAAAAAAAAAAAATTTTTTTTTTTTTGTTTGAAAAATTCAAAAGACTACATACGTCATGTGGTTGGGCATACTCTATATGCCCAATACAGTGTTATAATCACTTTCCCTGAAAACATATAATCTTCTTAAAACGTACGAATAGCAAAATAAAAACTAGCTGGTTATTGTTGCTCGCTCGCTTCGCGAGCTCGCGGGTAGAACTGCTCTTGCGAGAGGGTTAGTGGTACGCATTGCTAGTGGGGCATACAGCAATTAATGTTTTTTTACCCCGAAAATCGAAAATCGATTTTTTAGCAGATCTTCACGTTTCATGGTCATTGGAGTCATTTTAGACTATTTTTAACTTCCCGATTCATAGGGAAGTTACTGTAATTACCCCGAAAATCGAGAATCGATTTTTTAGCAGATCTTCACGTTTCATGGTCTTTAGAGTCATTTTAGACTACTTTTATCAAAATGGTGTGTGTGTGTGCGTGCGTGCGTGCGCGCGCGTGTGTGTGTGTGTGTGTGCGCGCGCGCGCGCGCGTATGGCCGTTTTTATGTTATCAAATTTTTCGTTAACGTTTTCTGAAAAAGTAACGATGCGATCAGAATGATGAATGATGCAATCGATGTGCCCCGCTGTAACTTAGAGCTGATTAGATTTTGGTCCATATTGGTCAAATAGTTTTTTAGTTTTTTTCGAAAGAAGTTCATTCAACAATGCAAATTATACGAGAGGACGGAAATTTTCCACCGAAGAAACAAACATAATAATTACATATATTTTTTTTTATAATTTAAACAAATTTATTTTAAAAAAATTTTTTTTTTATTTTCCTTTTTTAATTATGCAACTAATGCTAATGTTACCGCTTAGAATAATCGAAAATTATCCCAATGCAAGAGTGAGTTATTCATCGCTACTGCCGAGAATACATTTTCAAAGAATATCGATGAAAGTACAAAAACATTTATATTACAATCCATTAAAAGAACAAGCAGTTCAATACGAATTATTAACTGAGATGAAATTGAAAGTTAATATAAAAAAATGGTTAAGGGAGCATGCGAGCAACGAACATACGATGTTGGTTTAATGCGACGCCATACAGAAAACATTTTGATAAGTAGAAAACTATTGAACTTCCCTGAGGACGTATAATCTTCTTAAAACGTACACTAAATAATGATAATAATATACTGCAACTAACGAATCGGGAAGTTCTTTGTGTGGCTCGTGGAGAGTCACACACAAAATAACATCCGTACCACTAACCCTCTCGCGAAATCGCAAAGCGAGCTACAATACCCCCACCTGCGAAGCTCGCGAAGCGAGCGAGCAACAATAACCAGCTAGTTTAAATGTTGTATTTTATTGCAAATTATATTTTTCACAATTCCTATAGAATAAAAGAATACAATTAAAAGAAGAGAAAAAATAATTATCTTACATATAAAATACGAGTAGAAAATACAATTAAAGTATATTCGTTTTAGATATCCATGAATTATGTGACGCATCCATTCCCAACATTTTACGTATACCTTATTTCCTTTTCTGCGCAATATTTTTTCAACTAAGTATACGTCAGGATATTTTGCCGCGCGTATCTCGTGTTCGTAAAATCCTCCGGCGATAGGTTTGCCCCTCGAGTCGGCCAAGAGATACGTGACAGGATTCGTTCGTTTCACCGCGGTAATCTTGAATATTTCTGCTGACCAGTTTGGCGTATATCCTTTGTCAAATAGAGTTTTGAACTTGCTGACGCGCACGTGATCATTGACCTTGAATTTGGCAGGACCAGCAATCTTCACGTTGTTGTACACGGTGGACAGAAGGTGTCCGGCATTTTTACGGTTCACGTCGGCGAGTCGCATACGGATGGTACGATGTTTTCAATTATTGTAGGCCTCGGTCAACGTGGGAAGCGCACCGATCCAGCGATATTTTCCGCTCAACTAGAAAAATTTCCACATGCTGTTCTTCAACGTACGACTGAAATGTTCCACGACCGATGCTTTCATAGGGCTAAACGTTGAATAATGGTGGATGTTACGTTTCCTCAGATATTCTTGGAACGTTGCATTGTAGAATTCATTCCCCATGTCGGTCTGCAAGTTGTTCGGAGCTCTGCCATCCTTCTCCAACGCTGACGCGAAAGCTTTACACACGTCGCTCGCTTATTTTTACTCTTCAAAGGAACCGTCCATGCGTATTTGCTAAATACATCGATTATCGTGAGAATATATCGATGGCCGCGATTGTTTCGCGCGTAGTTTTGAACTTCAACGATATCGGCTTGCCAAAGATCATCGAATCCTCGCACGATCACACGTCTACGCGAGTAAAAACGTCTCGCCGGAGCATGCAGCTCTTCCACCACGTTTTCTTTACTCATCTTGTCGCTGTTGTCTCGCTCTCTCAGTCATTGAAGCTTCAGCGCTCTCGCTCCTCAATACGTCGTATCTGCGCGTATACTTTATCACGTTCCACATATATACAGTTCCTCTAAAAATCTTCAAATTTCCCAGTTATATTTCCCGAACGCCTTGAATCGTAGTCAGTATTTCAGACTTTATCGTTTCTTTAGCAGTTATCAGGTCTTCATTCTGTTTAGCTAATATTTCAGACTTTACCGTCTCTTTAGCGGTTTTCAGTTCTTTAACCAGTGTTTTCATGATCTCGAACTCGAGCTTCGCGTTAAGCGTGTCCACGTATAGTTTGGTCGCAGTGTGATCGTTTGCCTCAGGATTCGCCACGTGTCCGATCCTCATACCTTTTGCATTGTACAATTTAGCGTCATCGTTCAAACATATAGCGTTATCGCGCACATAACTTTTCAAAACGTCAGGATAGAAAATCGAAGAATCATTCGACTCGCTTTTGTCCGCTTCTCGAAGCACCCTACCAAATTTGTCAATAGACATTTTTCCGCTCGGGTTAATCTTCTTCTCCTTCTTCAATTATCGCCAACTCGTATCGCTTGCACAAACGTTTTACCTGCTCTTCGACCCACAATATTCGTTGAAATATCTCATCCAGTTTTATCCATAGACTGAAATCTCAAGTTCCAGCTTTCACCGTCGTCGTCTTCTCCCGAGGATATCGTTTGATTCGTTTCGCAACAATTAAGACGAAGGCGCATTTTATCGAGACGTAACAATTTCATCGATCGACATTTCATTCGTCACTAACTCAACGAACCCACGCGCTTTAATTTATAATTATACCGGCTTCGCGAAGTTCTTCGATTATCGACATTATTTCATTGTCATGGTTGGAATGGCCAGCGTTCTTCGAAGCGGTTAACAATTTCAGACGATCGACGAGTTCGTTTGGATCATCCCAATGCACGTAATCGATCGGATTGTGGTCACGCGCATAGAAGTTGGAAGTTCAATCCCCTTCCCACCTCGCGATGAAAACATCGGCCCTATAATTCTCCTATACTTGAATCCTTTGTTTCCCATTATCTGATTTCCGCGTCGCTGTGCATTCGTAAGAGTGAGAATTCTTTTGTACGCATTCTTATCACCCTCGGTGTACAACCAATCGTCGGGTATTCTTTTGAATATCAAGTCGTAAAGACCGCGAGTCCCCTTGTACCGTACCCCGTTAATGATGATATCGTCGTTGCCGTCCACCTCGAACGTTGAATTTCCCATCATCATCTTATTATTTTTCAAACATACTCCGTACACGTTGTCAGAATTTTTCGTCGGCCCGGTAAAAAATTTTTGTAAATATTCGCGCGCCAAAGGTCCAAGATTCTCGGATAGATGTTGATTTTCCTCTGGATGAGTTTCCGGATTTTCAAAAATATTACGCATTGAAGACTCCAAAGATACCGTGCGCGGTGATTCGAAGGTATCTTGTTGTGGTACCGTAGTCGTTGATTCGATCTCGTCATCGTCGTCATCCTCGTAGTCGTCATCATCATCATCGAGATATATTTTTTTCGAGGCGCGCGTTACATCAGCTTCGTCGTTCTTTTCCCCATTCTTCTTTATTCTTCTTCTTTTTTTCATAGAGGATGATGGCGTTCCCCTAATATCTGAGAATCTTTTTTTTCGTAGGGAGGACGACAATGGTGTTTCCTTAATATCTGAGAACGCGTTGTCGTTCGGTTTGACAGTAGTCGTATTTTGAACTATCTGTTTCAACGGTTCGACGATCGGTTGTAAAGTCGTTCGCAAATTCGTCTCGGCCGTCATTTTCCCAACTTTCAACGCTAAATACTTTTTACGTATGGTATCGCTGGTTTTCGCTATTTCGTTCACGATCGAAGCTCGCAGCTTCTCCTTCTTTTCTTTTTTGGCTGACATATTAGTTGCGCAAGAGAGAGAGATTACAGCCACGATACAGCACCGATGACTCTTATCGAGCAACAGTATTCGCTACAGTACGACAAACTTGTTAAATCCACGTCTGTAACGACCGCGATTCGCAGGGCTGTCCTTATCGATTACGAGAAATCCATACTTCTTTCGCCAACAATTCGCGCATAACGTGCTAAACGTCTCGAACGACATATCGGTATTTACATGATCCTGATGAATGTGACGTAAATTCATAGTATCCTGTTTGAACAGAATCAACAGATTGGCATTGTCACGAATTAAATGTTTAGGTATTCTCGCGTACGACTGACCCAGGTAGAAGCAATTGTTTCGGAATGTGTGGGAAAATAAATTCGGCCGAGTTCAACAAACACGTTTTATTCACTCAAACTGGTGAAAGTCACTGTTTGAATTTCCATAAAACTAAGTACAACGAAAATTGTAATATAGAATGCTTGAAGCAGCTATTTTAATTATTTAAAGGACCGACGCGTACCGCAAGGTAATATAAACGCTTTATCGAGAAAACCGGTTTTACAACGCACAGCTTTCGATTAGATTTCTGCGAGAGCGATAATCTAATTAGTAGCGAACGATGGCTAAGTCGTCAAGACAATGATCTACACGACCTTTTTCCGGGAACTAAGAGCGGTCTCTTAGCCGGTCGATAATCTATCAGTCAGCGGCGGCCAATAGCGTGCCGAGCTGCTGATCGAACATCGATAGAGTCTAGTCGCGCGCGACAGCCAATCGTCGACGGAGCGGTCGATAGCTCGTCAATATCGATCGCCAGAAACGGCCAATCCCAAACACAATCGATGTGCGAATGTGTACCCATCGCGAAATACTCTCTCATGATATCCTGCTCGTCGCACGCCACGTCGTTGAAGATAAATATCGAATCGGACCGTGCCTCTGTGGGGAGGATTACGTCGGCGTTGTCCGCGAACGCGAAGTATCCCACATCCTTCCCCACGGATGAGAACAGTTTGCTCAAGTATCGATATTTTGGCTGACTTAGCGATTTTGAGTACACGTAGACATTGGCGAATCGTAGCCCGTTCGCGCTCTCCAGCAGGCTAACCATAACGTTCGTTTTACCACATCCTGACGGACCGCTTATGACGCATCGTATATTGCCTGGTAACAATGATCCATGTTTCCGCATCGTCTCGTCGCAATCGTCGAACGCGCGACACGTTGGAACACGAATATCCAAAGATTGCCTCACAAAACGCATGTTCTGATTGATTCGATGAGGGGGGTGGGTGGGTAGTATTTATACGGCAGCTCGAACACCATTAGTATCAGTCACCCTGAAGGGTTCGCTTCTTTTAAAGAGAGAGCGCAGAAAAATTTTAAAAGAGAGAACAGAAAAATGTAGCTCATGCGTGTGAATCATCGTTCAAAACGGTGCCTCGGTTCGCATACGGGTAAGGGATTCTTAAACAGAGCTATAAACGCGTTGCCGTTCGAATTACATATACCCGGTTATCAATTCTGCGGTCCTGGTACGAAACTGACCGCTCGATTAGCTCGTGGGGATCGAGGAATCAACCGGTTGGATGCAGCCTGTCGCGAACACGATATAGCGTATTCACGATACAAGGATCTTGGAAATCGTCACGCAGCAGACAGCGTTTTGGCAGATCGAGAGCTGCATCGAGTAACGTCTGGGGACGCAACGTTGGGAGAGAAGGTGTCTGCGGCCGCTGTGTTGGCAGCCATGAAAGCTAAAACGAAATTGGGCATGGGTCTGACAAAGAAAAAAGGTGAAAAGAGAAAAAAACAACGAATTCTCCCGACCGCCAAACGCGGTGGTTTTCTGCCGCTGCTGCTGCCTGCTTTGTCGGCTATAGGAGCATTGACAGGTGGTGCCGCAGGAGTAGTCAAAGCCATAAACGCTGCGAAAGCTGCGAAGAAACAATTACAAGAAGCGGAGCGACACAATCGTGCCATAGAAGGTCGCTGAGTATATCTCACACCGTATAAGCATGGAAAAGGTTTAAAGAGGGGAAAAAACGAAGAAAGACAACACAACGACAGATATCGAATTGATGACCATCTATAAGGATTACCGTACTTTCGTGGAGTTTTTATGCGTGACGATTTGCCGCTGCGCGCGTGGGTAAACCAGCGGGGTATAGTCAATCTAGATAATAGTCATGGACCGGGAACGCTCTGGGTTGCATACATAAAACACGGCTCGCGCGTCAAATACTTTGATAGTTTTGGAAATCTTCGACCACCGATCGAGTTGATTCGCTATTTCGGCGCGAACGCGACGATCTTATATAACCACAAACGTTTTCAAAAGTACGACGAAAGCGTGTGTGGACAATTGTGCGTGAAATTTCTTCGAGAAACTACATTCTAAATTCTCTGGAAAGAATCTCTCTCTCTCTCTGCACGATGTATGCGAAAAAGTCATTTACGCTCACGTTGTCGGGGAGAAGCAGCATACTGTTGTCCAAGTACTTTCCGCCCATAGATCTGACCAATGGTGAATACGAGCTGGGATTGCTCGATTTACAAACTTATTACACGATACCGAAAATTAGCGCCAACATCGGAAACAATCGATTCTACTTCGGTGAAAAAGACGAGGAGATCGTCATCCCCGACGGTTCGTACGAATTGGAGGCGATAAACGCGTACTTGAGACGTGAAATATGCGCGCGATATCCTCCAAAAAATGTTGACGAGTCGTCCATCACCTCCGATATCGAATATCCTCTGATCTTACGAGTGAACAACAACACCATGAAAAGCGAAATTATCAAGTGACCCCACTATATACGCAGGATATTGTGATTATCATCCATTCAACAATCGTAAGTACAAATAAAAAATTAAAAAAAAACTATAATAGAAAATCTAAAAAACTTTTCTTCATATACATAGATGAATCAAATAAGTCAAATTATTGACATGGATGGTTTCATGGTGAATAAAAAATTCATATGCAAGGAGCTTGCGATAGTTAATTCATGCTGTGACGGTTCCGAATTAGCAGAATTTTTATTAGATGTGAGTTTTAATTGTTTGTCGAATGCTGACAAGAAGTCGGCGTGGTATGTCACCAATTTTATACATGGGATGCCATTTCACAATTTCGGCAACGACAATACCATCAAAAAGATATATTTCAAATTATAAAAAATTTTGTGCGCGAATACGAAGATCCAGTAATAGCTTACAAAGGAGGATGTATTGAAAGAGACATCCTTCGACAAATTAATATAAACTCTGTGAATTTAGAGGATTTTGGGTGTCCCAAATATGATGTTTTAGTACAGAACCCCATATATAACATTGCTGACACACCATGTCGACTTCATTGCTGGCGTTCGGCAAAACAAACAAAACCATATCATTGCAGTATGCGCGAAGTAGTAACATTTCGCGCATGGATGAACAATTGTAAAAAAATGTAAAGTATCAGAATTTTTTTCTCGCGAATGAAAACTACAAAACATGACACCTCTTTTTACATTTTTGATTTTTCACAGCGTTTCACAATGATTGAAAAATCCGAGATAACCGTCACAACAACAACAACAACAGTCGATCCCACAACACCACCACCACCCCATTATCGTCTCGAACGCGACAGACTTCAAAGTTTTAACAACTGGCGTTACTCACACACCGTCCAACCGGAGAAACTCGCCGCCGCAGGATTTTTCCATCTGGGTGATGAGGATTTCGTTGAATGTTTCGAATGTGGCATACAGGTGACTCGATGGGAAGAGAATGATGATCCTATGACGGAGCATCGCGCCTGGTCAAGATCCTGCGGATACGTGTGCGGGGTGAACTGCGGCAACGTGCCGATCGGAGTCGATCCGGATACAATCCGGCCAAACCCCGCGGTATAGACTATCACGCTGCTTATTTGTCCGGGTCCCGATACCAGGTACCGAGAGACGGAGAAATAAGTGGCTACGGGTTTTACAGGTGAAAACCGGGCTACGCGTAGCCGTGACGGACGCAGTCCACCCGCGATAGACGCGAATTCGAAACTATCGACCAAATTTAATATCTCGGGCGCCAGGCACTTTTGAGGTGCCACGCGAAATTATCTACCACAAGGGAGTCTCGAATTTACGTTCGCGAGGGCCGGAATAGCTCATTAAGGGCCAGGATTACACGCAAGATCGGACAGGATGTTCCCCACGGCGGGAACGGACCTCGTGAATGATTCGTACAATATCAAGTGTGAATAAAGTAATTTATTGACGGCAGACAAGAAATGAAGCAAAATTCGAACATTGTGACTGAATCTAGAGAGTGGAAAATCGCGGTATTGATCATGTAGATTTCGGTGAATGACAAACTATTGAAAACGGTAGGACCAGCGACGAGCCGGCAAGTACGCGGTTCGCGGAATCAAGATGGCCGCGCTGGAATTTGTACGACGCCGGTTGCACGTGCGTAACAATCCGCGAAGTAAGATAGCGTACAAATTCCCGGTGTTCGGCTCGATTCTCGGATTAAACAATATCGCCCGCGTCGAGAGCCATCCGAGGTGTTAGGCCGACGCGGGGTCGTAATGGAATTGACTGAATTATTTACAAAGGACTGCGCGCGGCTAATTCGCTAACGAACGAGTCTCGAACGCGTATGTCGTACACGAAACTCTAGCTAATCGCTCTCTCACTGGGAAACTCGCTAAAGGAACACTCAAAAGGGTAGCCGATTCAACGGCACGCTAAACACGTGGTCGTCAAAAGTACGACCCACGTGGAAACCGACACAAAATCACGAACGCTGCTCGAGCCACTTTAAATGATCACGAATCAAGAAGTCATCGTAATGGAATCTGATGGGCACTTACCAACGGCAGCGTATCTCGGCGAAGCTGAACGGCAGCCTTTATACAATACCTTTACGACGCGCACGCGTGTACACAGATACGGCAGCAAACAACTATTCTGTAGGAAAGCCTACGCAGCAGTGACGCGAAATTTCGGTGGCTCGAGGATGTGGAAGTAAGGCGTCCCCTACTTGATCGGTTTTTCGCCCACCAATCACTATTGCTCGCGGTGTCGTACGCGCGGAGGGCCGGCACTCGACAGGAAGGGCCCCGGACTTTGTCGTTTTCCCGATTTCCTTAACGGTGGGTGCGGTTCCATCGGGAATGTCTCAAGCATTCCAGAACCGGTCGAGCCGCTCCTGCAGGGACCGATCATGTTGCGGGACGAGACGTCGGCGGGACGATTCTTCGTTGTTCTCGTTGTGGTCCCTTAGTCCCTCGTCGGCATCTCCAGGTTGCTTAGCCTGGGCTCGAGGTTCCTTTAATATTTCCTCTGCAGAGGTTGTTGTTTTGTCCGGCGTTCCGAGTGGGCCTTCGAGACCGCAGCTTAGAATTCTCCTTATTCTGGCGAGTGTTACGTCGGGGCTCCCTGAGCCCACGTTACGTTCCTGCAATCTTTCCGTCGCGCCAATCGGCACGACGTTCACAAATCTACAGTATCGGAACTTAGTTCTTACGACGTCCCAGAGAGAGCGCTTACTGCTAGCGATTTCTTAATTATCCTGCTAGAGGGTGGTCCGGTCCTCGCGATTTTACTTTTGGGTTTTCTTACTATTGTATCATCGGGACGTGGTTATTTTGCCACGTCACAAGACGTTTGTGAAATTATCAAAAAATTGTCGCTTGTAGGTGAAATAAAATTTTTCAAAAAAAATATAAAGTAAATCTTAAAAGAAAAATATGTTAACTTATATAATGTGTCTGTTTGCAGGGGAACAAAAATGAAGAAAGTATTTATTTAAAAATATGTATTGTTTATTGAAATAAAAGTTATAAAAATTTTAAAAAAATTGTCAATATGGATTAACATTATTTTCTGTAACGAGCGATCTTGTTCGATCAGGATAAAGAAAGGATTGTAAAGATCTACGATAAATCAACTGTATTTTAGCACTGTTACAAAGATTGTCTCGAATGTACACTGGTGAATTTGAATAAATAATACAATGAACTGGTGAATGTAAATGTGAACCGAATTATTGACAAGCGTGGATTACGTAATGGATCAGCTGTTTGATCTGAGTGAGACCGGAAAACCGTTAGTTCTCACTTTTATTGTCTCGATCCTTCAGGAAGTTCGTCATGCGTCGGTGGTTCCGATTCATTGTTCGGGAACCTTCCAGAAGGATCGAGACAGGATTTTGGCCAATAGCGAGTCTGATTTTCTGCTTGCGCGAACCTCGAGGGCAGACGCCAATTGCTCGCGTTCAGGCGGGATCGCGCGGTCATATCGCGATTCGCTGCTGAGTCGCAACGCGTAGCTCGGCGAGATACTATGGCGCTCGCGCGGCAATTTTGAGCAGTCTCGAACATTTTCGGTGGCAGTGGCATTCTGATTAATATTATTTTCGGCGACATTCTGAAAGAAAAATGTTTTTGCCCGACTAGAAATTTAGTTAGGCAGGCCGTTAGGTCCACATTAGGCTAGCCTAATTTCGCGTTAGGCCCTAGTGGGGCAGCCCCATTGGGCAGGCATGCGGAATGTAACGCAGTATTTGATCACTGCCTAATTGGGAAAGTCGTATGAGGCCCGCATTAGGCAACCCGTGTTAGGGCCACATTAGGTTTTCCCAAAGACTATCCAATGAGGCAAACCGCATTAGGTGCACATTAGGATATGTCTGTTAGGCCCTAGTGGGGCAGCCCCATTGGGCAGGCATGCGGAATGTAACGCGGAATTTGATCACTGCCTGATTGGGAAAGCCGTATAAGGCCCGCATTAGGCAACCCGTGTTAGGGCCACATTAGGTTTTCCTAATGACTATCCAATGCGGCAAACCGCATTAGGCAACATTAGGATAGCCTTATTAGACCCTCATTAGGAGACATAAAGAGAAATCTCAAGGATAGAATTTTTAATTACTGCTGGAAAAAATTTAAAAGCAAATTAAATTTAAATGGAATTAATAAAATTAGTAGGTATACTATATCTTTTCTGGATCAGGGTGGTTCCCCCCATGGAGAGAAGGGGTAACCCCCTCTCCCACCCCCCCCGGAGGGGGCATTGCCCCACCCCTGAAGGGGGGAGGTCACCCCCACCCCCCTGGAGGGAGGCATTGCCCCACCCCTGGAGTGGGAGGTCACCCCCCCCTGGAGGGAGGCATTGCCCCACCCCTGGAGTGGGAGGTCATCTACCCCCCCCCACACCCTCCGGGGTCATTACCACCCCACCCCTAGGGTCATTAACCCACCCAGGATAATCCCCCCCAGGTAATCCCCCCCATGGGAGGGGGTCATGAAGAAGTGACATTTCACAAAGTATGGGGGGGGGGGTCATGAGGAAGTGACGTCACAGAAGTTACATTACTCAAGGTATCAACTATGTGGTTCACAGGAAGTGAAGTCACAAGCCAGTAGATAGTTGCGAACGACACGTGTTGATACCTTGACGATCTAATCGGCAATGGCGTTTCATAACCTCTCGACCTGTAAGGTGACGGTAAGAAATCCCCCCCCTCCCACCACTTCCCTGACGTCACAAGATGTAGACGGTTGCGAACGACACGCGTTGATACCTTGACGATCTAATCGACAATGGCGTTTCATAGCCTTCTCCAACTGTAAGGTGGTGGTAAGAACCTTCCCTTACCACCTTCGCAGGAATCCCCACCAATTCCATAACTCTCACAGCTTTTGACACGCGCATCCATAAGCATGTGCACACAAAATCTGCAGCGACAGCATGTTTTCAGTCAAGACGCTATTTGGTCAACCTTGACATTTTTTATGAAATATTATACCCCTTAGAAACGAACAAGAATTTGCCATGCAAAAACACGCGCACACGAAATCTACAGCGTCAGAACTATTCTACAGAATATCTTCTCCCTTTCGTAGAAAAATCTTTCCACGTAGCCATAGAGAATTGAATTTCATTGCCACGATTGTCCCATATCGCAACGAACAGGAATCTCGCAAAAAAAAACATGAGCATGTAAAAACTGCAGCATCAGCATTTTTTTCTTTAAGACGCTATTTGATTAACCTTGACATTTTTTATGAAATATTATACCCCCCTTATAGGAATCTCGCAAACACACATGCATGCAAAATCTGCAGCGTCAGAACTAATTCGTTTAAGACGTTATTTGGTTCGTCTTGATATTTTTTGAACGATAGGCACGCCACGTGTACGCTAAAAAAATTGCAGCGACAGTATGTTTTAAGTCAAGACGCTATTTGATCAACCTTAACATTTTTTTTATTAAATATTATGCCCATTAGGAACGAACAGGAATCTTGCAAAAACTGCAAATTTTGTAGCAGCAGGAAGTCACTGCGAAATATTATAGCGTATCAGATTTAATTCGTTTAAGACGCTATTTGGTCTTTCTTTTTTTGTTGAAGACGTTGCACATAAAGGATGACATAAGTGAATGTCTAGTAAAAGATTTTTTATACATTTTGTTGCTCTCAGCCTAACAAAGTCTGTCATTATCATTCCATTGTTCTCGTCTTTCATCAAGCCGAGAACCTTTCTTATTTACAAGTGGGATATATTGTTCATTAATTTGTACAAATTCTTTTCAATCGTTAGCAGCATTTGTTCTAAACAGGGTATTTAACGAGTTGTAGTAGCAGTATCCCTTCACGGTTTGGGTATCAAGTTGTCCATGCTTCCGGCTAGACCGGTGTTTTTTTAGTTCTCTGGTTTTGCGATAATTGAAAGCATGCATTTCGCGAGTTTTAAATTACTGCAATAAACGTCTTTTCTAATCTCGCGAGCGGAGATTTTGCTCCATCTTTTCCCACGGGGGATGCATATATAAGAATGGGTGTTGTCAACTCCAAAGTCAATCAAAACGTGAAGAAGTTAAAATGCGTGTATATATTGAAACAATTCAATACGTTGCGGTGGATGCTAATGCATCACTAGATGAAGCATTAAATACAATGGTAAGTACAAAGAAATATTACAATTATTAACTTCCCGATTCATAGGGAAGTTATGGTAATTACCCCGAAAATCAAAAATCGAATTTTTAACAGACCTTGACGTTTCATGGTCATTGGATTCATTTTAGACTATTTTTATCAAAATAAAAACTAGCTGGTTATTGTTGCTCGCTCGCTTCGCGAGCTCGCGGACAGGACTGCTCTTGCTAGAGGGTTAGTAGTACGGATGTTATTTGGTGTGTGACTCTCCACGAACCACACAAAGAACTTCCCGATTCGTTAGTTGCAGTATATTATTATCATTATTTAGTGTACGTTTTAAGAAGATTATACGTTCTCAGGGAAGTTCAAGAGTTTTCTACTTATCAAAATGTTTGCTGTATGGCGTCGCGTTAAACCAACATCGTATGCTCGTTGCTCGCATGCTCCATTAACCATTTTTTTATATTAACTTTCAATTTCATCTCAGTTAATAATTCGTATTGAACTGCTTGTTTTTTTAAAGATTGTAATATAAATGTTTTTGTACTTTCATCGATATTCTTTGAAAATGTATTGTCACGTCGCTCGGCAATCGGGAGACGCCAGAAGGGCGAAACCCTTTGCGACACCGGGTATTTACAAGCGGAACGCCGGGCCACGATCGGCCGCACGACACGTGGTCCACCCGGGACAAAAAGGTTATCGCGGGCTCGCGGCTTTCTACAACAAGCGCGAATTTTCGGGCGCCAGACACGGCTACGTGTCGTATGAAATTCTGAATCTCCCGAACTAAATTCAATGGAGGAAAACCCCGAGCCTACGACGACCGCGTTGAACTGAGATAGCTCATCTAAGGGACCAGGAGAGACACGTGGAGAACAGGAGACGTTCCTCGCGGCAGGAAGGTTTCACGCAAGAATTGAACACGTTAATTTCGGCAACCACAATCGTTTATTAAACGAGATGGAATTTTACATAGCTGTCGACACGAGTCGGCAGCCGTTAAAGGTGATCGCTAGCGCGGTTTAAGAAATATCGCGACGGATGGTAATCGCACGCGCTTTATTTCGTCGCGTCGAATTCGGCAGCACTGGATTTTACGCGCGCCTGTCTCCTACTCGAGGAATTTACAGTCGAATTCCGGTGTTACACGCGGTCCTATCTGAGCTTCGATCATACGCGAAATTCGCGGAACACGAATCGTGCACGACGCGGCGTCCCACCGTGGAACGAGACGAGGTTGGCCAAGGCTGACGACGACACCCGGTATATTACTCGACTCCCACGTGTGAGGCGAGTTCGCTAAAGAATTGGATCCCGTTGCCCAGAGGATTCGGGCCCCTCACGATTCTAGATTTCGCGATTCTCGGCAGCCCCGAACCCAAGTCGTCAGCCCTCGCGACGCTAACACGGACCCGCCAAAACGCTACACGAGCCACACGCGCAAAAAGAATTACAATCGATAATTGAAGCCTGATCGGCGCTTACCAAAGGCACGGCAGCAGGCGGCAGCTGTACGGCAGCTCTGTCTTAACGTCCTTCTTTTTGTTTAATCGGCAGCGGTCGCAAAAGAACTTTGTTGAACTCGCGTTTTAAAGTACGTGCCAACTACTTGCGCGATATCGAAGCAATGGCTTCCCATGCGGTGGCTCGGTGGCGCGGAAGCGAGGCGTCCCCCACTTTCCTAACTCGTTTCCCCGCGCGACATTTCGGCCTATCGCTAGGCGAGTTTCGGACGCTACGCGATGGCCCCTGGCCTCCGGCGATTCGCGGATTCAGTTTCGGCGGCACTCGGTGATTGGCCGCTTCCCGCGACGACGATCGGCGTCGGCCTATCCGGCAGCTGGCCAGGCTTCTTCCCGGACGAGGCGACGACTGGATGAAGTCGATTTCTTTGAGATCGTCCTCATCTCACGTCGGCGCCTCCAGGTTGGTCTTCCTGGGCCGCGTTGATCCTCCGATGTTGTCTTCCTGTTTATTTGCCGGAGCCAGTCCTTATAGGATGCGTTGTTGAGGCATCCTCGCCAATTTCGTGGGGAAAAGAGTTTCGGGTCCCCCTGGGACCCGATTACGGTCCTGAAAGATCGCGTCGCGCAAATTGGCGCGACGCTCAAAAATATGAGTAGCGCTCTCTGGGTCTCGCTCGTGCCCAGGGAGAGCGCTCGCACCGATCGTCAACGTGTCTCGCTGCCAAAAGGTGATCCGGTCTTTCGTCTTACCGATCTGGGGAGACGTTGGCAAAAATGCCACGTCACAGTATTCTCGGCAGTAGCGATGAATAACTCACTCTTGCATTGGGATAATTTTCGATTATTCTAAGTGGTAACATTAGCATTAGTTGCATAATTAAAAAAGGAAAATAAAAAAAATTTTTTTAAGAATATCGATGAAAGTACAAAAACATTTATATTACAATCTTTAAAAAAACAAGCAGTTCAATACGAATTATTAACTGAGATGAAATTGAAAGTTAATATAAAAAAATGGTTAATGGAGCATGCGAGCAACGAGCATACGATGTTGGTTTAACGCGACGCCATACAGCAAACATTTTGATAAGTAGAAAACTCTTGAACTTCCCTGAGAACGTATAATCTTCTTAAAACGTACACTAAATAATGATAATAATATACTGCAACTAACGAATCGGGAAGTTCTTTGTGTGGTTCGTGGAGAGTCACACACCAAATAACATCCGTACTACTAACCCTCTCGCGAACTCACAAAGCGAGCTACAACACCCCCACCCACGAAGCTCGCGAAGCGAGCAACAATAACCAGCTAGTTTATTACAACATTATTGACAGATATTTTATAATCATATTTTATATTTTTAACAGCAATTTGTTTCGGAAGAAGACAGAAATGCCTTTATCAGAAAATGGGTGTTTGCAATGAGGGTGCTGGAAATGCAAATGGAAGAAGGGGGAGGAGTGGATGGAGTAATGACATTGTCAATGTAAATACGGTGAGTAAAATTAATAATTTTATATATTTATTGAAATAATTAAAAATAATACATAACATTTGTTTTTTTGTTTGCAGGCTCAATGAAGACAGTAGATTTAAAATTTTTTTATATAGTATACATTTTTTATATATTATACATTTCTTTAAATAAATTTTTTACTAAATCAATTGTAACTATAGATATATATGTATACAAAAATCAATATTGAACGTGACGAGCACGTCGTTCATTTTGTTTCTATGTTAAATGAATATAGATATTTTTGTTAAAGAGAAACATCTCGACGTGTGCGATACGTTTGTTTTACATAACGACCGGCACACAGTCCGAATCCGGAAACATAAGAGAGAACAGGGTTAAATAAAATCTCTTGACTTTTTATTACGCGAGTATACCGGCTTCCCAAAACCAACAGGTTATGGGCCCAGGCACATAGTTAAAGTATACGTATTAGTGTAGAGTGACGTTAAAAAATACAGTATAACATTTTTTTGCGTGAAAATCGACATTAAAATAGAAAAGCGAAAGTGAAAGTGTTAACTGGAAGTATTAAAACTCAGTGCAAAAATGAATCAAGAGGCGAAAAAGGCAAAACGTAACATTAAACCGTTCGACGGTAAAAAATATAGTATCTGGAAATATCGAATTCGTTCATTAATAGCAGAAGAAGACGCATTAAAAGTCTTAGACGAAGTAGCTCCCACTGATCCAAAAGCATTAACTAATTGGAAAAAATGCGAAAGGATTGCCAAAGGAATTATTATTGAATATTTGTCCGATTCGATGCTCAGTTTTTCAACAGAAGCTGATACGGCAAAACAAATTATACAAAAACTGGATTCGATTTATAACCGAAAAAGCCTGGCGACTCAATTGGCGATTGAGAAGAAACTTCTAACATTCAAATTTAAGGAAACTACGCCGCTATCAGAACATCTGATCTGTTTTGACGAAATGGTGATTGAATTAGAAGCAGCAGGGGCAACATTAAGTGAAATGAGCAAAATCGCAAGACTTTTACTAACATTACCGAATTCGTATAATACACTCGTTACCGCGATTCAGACTCGGGCGAACGAAGACCTGACACTCGGGTTTGTAAAAATAAAATTACTTGATTATGAAGTGAAATTGCAAAATGAACAAAGTGAAACGAGCGCGAAAGTTTTGCAAATAGAGACACTTATAAATAGTGAAAAGAAGAATAAGAAAAGTAGAGGATTTAAATTAAATTTTAAAAGGAAGCAAAACTACGGTTTCAAAAATAAAAAATTTAATAAAAATAATAAAATGCAGTGCGATCATTGTGGGAGACGCAATCACGAAAAGAAGGATTGCTATTTCTTCAAAAGAAATCAAGCTGCAGCGGAATATCATCAACGATCACTTCATACAGTTCAAATGCAGAATGAGGATGAACGATTTGCATTTATGACTGCAGATCAAGCTGATGACGAACAGCTTAATGATCCAAAAATTATCAGTTTTATAATCGAAACAAAGACATCGAAGTGTTTAAGACACTGTCTACGTTGGACAAGCCAATAAAAATATCTGTTGCAAAGAAGGGAGAAGCTATCAGCGCAACACAGATCGGGACCATCGATGTGACAACAAATCTTGGTGTAACGGGTGTTCTAGAGAATGTGCTGTATGCACCAGAAGCAACAACCAATCTTTTGTCGGTGCGCCGAATCCAGCAAGCAGGGATGACAATCATTTTTGGTGAATCTGGAGGCGTTATGGTAAAAAAGGGTGGTAAGACTATCCTAACTGGTAAGTCAATAAATAATTTAATATGCGTAAATTTCACGATAAATAAAAATATGTGTAACAAAACATATGCAAATAACATTGTAACTTTAAACGCATATAAATTGTGGCATGAACGTCTAGGTCACATCGAACAATCTAAGTTCATCAAAATGAAGCAGCATAATTTATTTGAAGACAAAAATTTAATTGAGTCAATAAGTCCTACAAAAGATTTGTGTGAAGCTTGTGTATTTGGAAAACAAGCACGATTGCCTTTCTCAAAGGAAAGGGACAGGAGTCATATTACGAGACCTTTGTTCATCATACACTCTGATGTATGCGGTCCAATTAAGCCTCCGACTATTGACAATAAAAATTATTTTGTCACTTTTATTGATGAATTTACCCACTATACGGTAGTTTATCTCATTACATATAAATCTGACGTATTTAAAATGTTTCAAGACTTTGTTGCTAAAAGTGAAATGAGTATTTGTCAAATGAATTCAAAGCATTTTGTGTACAGAAGGGTATCCAATATAATTTAACAATTCCATACACGCCACAGCAAAATTCCATAGCGGAGCGAATGAATAGAACACTGTTAGAAAAAGCTCGCGCTATGATTCACGGAGCTGAACTCAAAAAGGAATTTTGGGGCGAAGCTATTCTAACAGCTAACTATTTAGTTAATATAACCCCAAGTAAAGCTATTATAGAAAACAAAACTCCTTTTGAACTTTGGCATAATAGAAAACCAAAATTAAATCGTTTGAAAGTTTTCGGTAGCACTGTTTATATTCATGACAAAAACAGACAAAGTAAATTCGATAAAAAGTCTATTAAAGGAATTTTAGTTGGCTATGGAAAGAATGGATACAAAGTATTAAACGTGGAAACAAATCAATTTATTATAGCACGTGATGTGGTTGTTGACGAGATTAATTTTAAAAACTCGAGACCAACTTCTGTACACAGAAATAATGACTTGGAAGATAATAACCTTCAAACAAAATGTACTAAAACTGATGAAATAAAAATCAGTGAGAATCAAGAAAGCGAAGCAAACGATTCTAGTAAAAAGATCGAAGCTCGTAATGATTCTCATGAAGGTGAGTTGCGACGAAGTACAAGAATAAAGAATAAACCTCAAATAAATTATAATGAGGAATATGATTATCATATTTGTGCACTGTCGACAACTTCTGACATTCCTAGCTCGTATAATGAGATAAAAAATCGTAGTGATAAATGCGAGTGGGAGAAAGCTGTAAATAATGAACTTAGATCGTTGTCACAAAATAACACATGGACTTTGATTCCACGTCCTAATAATAAAAATATAGTTGACTGCAAATGGGTGTTCAATATAAAAATGGATAAAAATGGAAATTCATGTATATATAAAGCTAGACTTGTTGCAAAAGGTTTTAGTCAACAATATTTACAAGACTATAATGAAACCTGTGCACCAGTTGCACGAATAACTACCTTTAGAATGATTATCGCGTTTGCAAATCAACATAATTTATTGGTCCATCAGATGGACGTAAAAACCGCATTTTTAAACGGTTTATTGAAGGAGGAAATTTACATGCGTGTGCCGGAAGGGATTTCAGCACCTGAAGGACATGTATGTAAATTAAATAAAGCATTATACGGTCTGAAACAGTCTGCAAGATGCTGGTTTGAACTTTTCGAAGTTACACTGAAAACGCATGGTTTTCAAAACTCCTTATCAGATCGTTGTCTATATCTTTTAAATAACAATCATATTTATAAGAATATCTATGTACTCTTATATGTAGATGATATTCTGATAGTAACGTATGACAGAAATACGATGCAAAATTTCAAAGAATACTTAAAGAAACAATTTTCTATGACAGATATGAACGAGATAAAATTATTCTTAGGAATAAATGTCATACGAACAGAAAATACAATCTCATTAGATCAAAATGTCTATTTAAAAAATATTTTGTGTAAATACAATATGATTGATTGTAACAGTTTAGATACTCCTTTGCCTCCTAAAGTAGATTTAAATGCTCTGAATGCTGACGAGTATTATGATGCACCATGCAGAAATGTTATAGGCTGCTTAATGTATGCTATGCTATGCACACGGCCTGATTTATGTTTTGCAGTAAATCTGCTCAGCAGATATCAAAATAAAAATAACAAAGAGCTATGGCAAAACTTAAAGAAAATTTTAAAATATATAAAAGGATCGTTAAAAATTCATTTGGTTTACAAACGAAATGATAATTATGAAAATTTATTAAATGGTTAAGTAGATTCTGATTGGGCAGGTAACGAAATAGACCGGAAAAGTACAACTGGCTATATTTTTAAAATGTTTGATTGTAATACGATCTGTTGGAATACAAAAAGGCAAAATTCAGTTGCAACTTCCTCGACAGAAGCCGAATACATGGCATTATATGAAGCAACTAAAGAAGCTTGTTGGCTTAAATCTCTTTTAAAAAGCATGGAGATAAATATTAAAGACCCGATAATTATCTTCGAGGATAATAATGGTTGCATTGCTATCGCAAATAATCCAACAGATCATAAACGATCAAAGCATATAGATGTAAAATATCATTTTACACGTGAAAAAGTGGAACAAAAGGAAATAATACTTAAATATATTCCCACAGATAAACAGTTAGCTGACTCATTCACAAAACCATTACCAAAAGTTCGGTTCTTGTACATCCGCAAGCAGATGGAACTACTGGAACATAAATAAAAAAAAAGGAAAACAAAACTATTAAAATTAAATGCATGTAAAACTATAATTTCCAATATGTTTTAAAATTTTGTTTATTTTTTTATTATTTCGATCTGTAATCGCTAGTATAGTGGTCTGATTGGGTTTTTCTGGGTTTTCCCCAATCCAGCGCAACAAATGTTGGACCATTTATGTATCACCCAGTATTAAAACAATATTAAATAAATGAAGTGTTCTCTCTTGTGTTAATTGTTAACAAATTAATTTTTGAGTGGGAGTATAGATATATATGTATACAAAAATCAATATTGAACGTGACGAGCACGTCGTTCATTTTGTTTCTATGTTAAATGAATATAGATATTTTTGTTAAAGAGAAACATCTCGACGTGTGCGATACGTTTGTTTTACATAACGACCGGCACACAGTCCGAATCCGGTATCATAAGAGAGAACACGGTTAAATAAAATCTCTTGACTTTTTATTACGCGAGCATACCGGCTTCCCAAAACCAACATCCAATTATTAACAGTTCCCTTTGCACATGATCATTGCATGATCTATTAATTTTTTAAATTTTTTATTTCCGTTCGAGCGTCGATTCTTTCGCGATTTCACAGGTATGCACACCATGAGGGTTTGCCTGGATTTCATCAGGATCGACTCCGATCGATGCAATACCGTTCGGAATATTGAACGCCATTTGTGGAACCAATCTGATCGTTTAAGATTGCTGGAAGAATACCTTGCCTGGGAGGAAAGATGCAACAAATGCCTCGAGTTGCTTGAAGAATATAATCGAGCAAAACGTCCCCGATTATCGAATAGTATTCAACAATCATTGATCGCATGTATCGCAGCTCTTGAGAGCTTATAGGATAAATTGTTTATAATAAATGTTTATAATATATGTTTATAATACATTGTCTTTATTTATCCACGAATTGTTTACATTGCTCAATCCTAACCATTTTACATACACCTTATTTCCTTTTCTACGCAACACTTTCTCCACTACAGAACGACCTTTAATTTATAATCAATCTCGCTTCTCGGAGCTCCTCTATTATTGAAACAATTTCATTATCATGTCCGGTATGCCCAGCAGCTCGCGATGATACCAACAATCTTATTCTATCCACTAGCTCGTTCGGATCATCCCAATGTACATAATCAATCGCATTATCGGTAACCGCCATGTTCTCCGGTAATGTACTCATCAAATTTGACTTGGAGGCAAACCCTCTTCCAGTGCGAGGCCGTATTTCAAGCAATGACGCAATTATATGTTTATACTTGTATCCCCTGTTACTCAATGGAGGATTTGTAGCATTATGGTTGCGTCTGTGCGCATTTGTTGCCAGCAGAATACTCTTATATTTCTGTTTGTCAGCATCGGTGTACATCGTATCATCTGGGATTCTCTTGAAAATTAGTTCGAAGAGACCAGGTGTTCCTTTGTATTTTACATTATCGATAATTATATTATCTTCCATGTCTACGTCGAAATTCTTATCTCCAAGCATCATTGCATTTTTATCATAGTACACACCATACACATGGTCAACCTGTTTTTTCTTATCTGTGAAAAAGAAGTTCAAATATTCCTGTGACAGCGGTCCGAGATTCTGAGTCAAATATGTAGTGGCTTCTTCATGCTGTTCAGGATTTTCAGCAATCTCACGCATTGTCGTTTCGAGAATATTTTGTTGAAGTGTTTCTGCTTCATCTGTCCATACTTCTTCTGTAGGAGGTTCGGAATGTGGACAAAGTCGTTTTGATAATCGATGAGGTGTTGGTCTCAAGGGTGTTTCCGCACGTACTCTTTTCAATCCACGATACCGAGGCGTAGCGTTTAGTACAGGTGGCTTCAATCCACAACATTGGAGTGTAGTGTTAAGCATAGGTGGTTGTTCGTGCAACGGTGATGCTGGAGGTGATGCTGTAGGTGATTCTGGAGGTATACCTTCATGATATCCAGGTGTAGCATTAAACATAGGCGATTGCTGCTGATACAGTGGAGATGCTGACTCCGAAGGTGTCTCTTGAAGAATTGGGCTCGGAATCGGTTTTGTGTTTTCAATCAATTCTTTCAAGGGTCTTATCACAGGTTGCAATCTATGTTCCAACACCGCATCGATATCCATTTTTCCAGCTTTTAGTGCCAAATATTTTTTTCGTATAGCTTCACTCGTCTTGGCAATCTCTTTCGTTAACACTTCTTTTTTCCTCTTTTCCCGTTTTTGTTCAACAGAATTTTGTTCCATGTTCAATTGGAAGAGTTTTCAACAACGTTCAATGTCGTTCGATACCCGTTCTATGTTGAACGTGTACGTTCGACACCTCGTTCGATACCCGTTCTACGTTGAACGTGTACGTTCGACACCTCGTTCGATACCCGTTCTACGTTCAACGTGTACGTTCGACACCTCGTTCGATACCCGTTCTACGTTCAACGTGTACGTTCAACACCTCCGTTTGATACCCGCTCGATGTCTATCACCAACCGTTCAATAGCCGTTCGACACCCGTTCAATGTTCTAATCACAACGCGGGGTGGTGGTCAAATGATACCATTATACTATGACATAGTCATTAAATCCACGTCGATAACGACCTCTATGCATAGGGCTATCCTTGTCTATAACCACAAATCCATAGTTCTGTTGCCAACATTCTGCACACAGTTCGTTAAATTGTCCAAACGTCATATCTGTATTTACATGATCATTATACACATGATGCAAATTCATACTATCCTGTTTGAATAGTAGTAAGAGATTGGTATTATCGCGAATCAGATGTTTCGGAATTCTTGCATATGATTGACAAAGATACAGACTATCCACTTTTGAATGTCGACCCATGGAAAAGTACTCTCTAATCACATCTTGCTTGTCACATGCTACGTCATCAAATATAAATATTGAATTCGGTAGAGCTTCGTTAGGTGGAACGACATCGCTATTGTGTGAAAAAGGAAAGTAACCAACATTTTCTACAGATGAGAGTAGCTTTTCCAAATATTGATATTTCGGCTGTTGCAACGATTTTGAATATACATACACGTTCTCGAATCGCATTCCATTAGGACTTTCCAACATGCTAATGACTACATTAGTTTTCCCACAATTGGAAGGACCGCACACTATACCGCGTACAGTGTTAGGTAATAACGGTCCATGTCGCAGAATATTTCTGGTAATATTATCAAACTTTCTGTCAGAGATCACCCGAATTTTCACAGGTTGTCTTATGAACCGCATCGCGACTGTTGCAACAGTAACACATAAGTGTGGGTATGGGGAATATTTATACAAACGTTGCTCAGAGATATCAATCAGTCTAGAGATGACTTCCATACTTGTGACACATACATATGCTCATCGATAGACCACCTATGAAAAAAAAATTGTTACTCCTACATACGGCGGCGTGGACCTGGTACACGGTTACGCAAACGCTTGGCTCGCGGCGATCGAGGTATAAATCCATTAGACTCGGCCTGTAGAGAACACGATATTGCATATTCTCAAAACAAAGATTTGGCGAATCGTCACAAGGTAGATCACATTTTAGCTGATCGAGCACATCATCGCATATTTGCGAAGGACGCTACGTTAGGTGAGAAGATAACTGCGTCAACTGTTTGGGCTGCTATGAAAGCTAAGACGTCGCTTGGGATGGGAATCAAGAAAAAGAAGATCACTGGTAACGGTGGTAAGAAGAAGAGGCGAACTCTACCGATAGCAAAGCGAGGCGGTTTCCTCCCGTTCCTCTTGCCTGCATTGGCAGCTATAGGATCGTTGACTGGTGGTGCTGCCGGAATCGCGAAGGTTGTGAATGACGCCAAGGCTGCACGAAAACAGTTGGAGGAAATGCAACGTCATAATCATGCTATGGAAGGTCGTGGACTTTATCTCACACCCTACAAAAAGGGTACCGGTTTGAAGAAAAAAAAAAGTTCACTCTATGAAAAACTAGGGATACAACCAATGACAAATGTTCAGCTTGAGGATATAGGAAGAAAGAATATACCACATTTTCGCGGAGTATACATGCGCGATAGTCTTCCGACAAGAGCAAATGTAAACGAGAGTGGTATAGTAAACTTGGATGAAAGCATCGGTCCCGGTACACATTGGGTCGCATATGTAAAACACAATCATACTGTAAAATACTTTGATAGTTTTGGTAATCTACGACCACCCGTGGAACTTATTGCATATTTCGGATCCTCGGCAAAGATTACATACAATCATGCACGTTTTCAAAATTTTAATCAAACCATATGCGGGCAACTGTGTGTAAAATTTCTTGAGGAAAACTCGTTATAAATGCACATTCTCGATACATAAAATTTCATTATGTGCTTTAACCCATTCGTATAAACATGACACCTTCATCGTTGACACTAACGTTAACGGGTAAGAGCAGTATGCTCGCAGTCCAGTACTTTCCCTCGATAGATTTGAACAGCCATGAATACGAATTGGGTCTCGTGGATTTTGAAACGTTTAACACGATACCGAACGTCGATGCTCGCAATAATAGATTTTATTTCGGTGAAAATGATGAAGAAATTGTAATTCCCGAAGGATCATACGAACTGGATGCAATCAATAAATACTTGAAACGGGAAATACTGCAACGATATCCAACTGAACGTGATTCGGGGAACGATGACGAATATCCGATTATCATACGTGCTAACAATAATACGATGAAGAGTGAAATATACTGTTCCTATAAGATTAATTTTACGAAATCCAATAACATAGGATCGCTACTTGGATTTTCTCTAAACCGTATTCTCCCACCTAAAATGTGGCATGAGTCTGACGCTCCTGTGAAAATCATAAGCATCAACGTGATCAGAGTGGAATGTAGCATAACAGCCGGATCATACAGTAATGACAAACCCGTACACATTATTCACGAATTTTCACCTAGGGTTCCTCCAGGTTATAAGATCTCAGAAACTCCGCCACGAGTCATTTATCTTCCGATCGTCGTGCGACGAATAGATGATTTAGAAGTACGTCTAGTGGATCAAAACAATCGTTTGATTGATTTTCGTGGAGAAGAAATCACTGTTAGACTGCATGTAAGACGGCGGAACCCGCGCATCTACGAATAAGTGTTGTATTATGCTTGTCTATAACAAAACGGATGAACCTCCAATCGCTACAAAAAATTCGTTCATCGACACAGTAATTCGATCTCGTGCCATACTATCGTCGAGGGAGAAGAAGAACCTGAGCTTGCAGAACATACGTTTTCTACAATCGTTGGGATTTGTTGTAAAGCAATAATGTCTGACATTTTGGCCATTGTGGATGCGCCAACTTCTGATAACCGTATAACTAAGATAGAAGTGCACACATATAATCCCTATGCCAATACTACTCTCGGAAATAGTGATGAAATAAGGATACCGATACACCAGCAGGATCTGTATACGCTACCATGTGAGAGTTTCTTGTACATTGAAGGAAAAGTCATTTCAGAAGAAACTCCACCTGACGGTACAAGCAACAATGTTACTCTCGATACCAATTGCGCTGCTTTCATGTTTGATGAAATTCGCTATGAATTGAACGGAGTTGAAATAGACCGCTGTAGAAATCCTGGAATAACAACCTCGTTAAAAACATATGTATCCATCTCTCCTGGAAAAAGTAAAGCATTGGCCACCGCAGGCTGGTATCGAAAACTGGATGGCAAAGATTTCAATTTCTGCATACCATTCAATATGCTATTTGGTTTCGGTGAAGATTATAACAAGATTACCGTTAACGTGCGTCAAGAGTTGGTCTTAATTCGATCGCGAAACGATCTAAACGCGTTGAATGGTTCTAATACTTTAAAACCTAAAATCGAATTATTCAAAGTTCAGTGGCGTATGCCACACATAAGTCTGGAAGAAGTAACCAAATTGTCATTACTACACATTCTCGAGAGAGGGCAAATGATACCTTTGAGTTTCCGCTCTTGGGATTTATATGAATATCCGCATTTACAAACAACCACGAAGCATATGTGGGCGATAAAGACGGTAACACAATTGGAGAAACCTCGCTTCATCATATTCGCATTGCAGAATGATAGGAAGAATCAATTGCATAAGACTGCTAATCATTTCGATGATTGCAAACTGTCAAACATACGGTTGTACCTAAATTCCGAATCGTATCCATATGATGATCTAAACTTGAATTTTGAAAAGAATAAGTATGCATTACTTTACGACATGTATGCTAAATTTCAAAACTCATATTATGGTAATCGATTGAGTGAGCCGCTACTGGATGAATTGGAGTTCTTATCACAGGGCCCATTTGTTGTGATAGACTGCTCTCGTCAAAACGAATCTGTTAAAAGTGCAACCATTGATGTGCGCATAGATTTCGAGTGCAGAGATAATGTGCCTGTGAATACAGCTGCATACTGCTTAATCATACACGATCGTATAGTCGAGTATAGTCCATTAACCAACGTCGTACGCAGAATACTTTAACAAGCGGTGGGTGCATGACGTCTCGTGTATCATTCGTTGATCTACAAGGTTTCAAGACAGGGTCAAACGATTTCATTGTAAAGGAAGCAGCCATTTTACAAGATGGAAATAAACTATTGCACTGGATATTCGAGCCACCATTTGAATTCCATCGATTGAATGCTACTGAAGCACGTCAGGTTCGATGGTTAACGCGCAAACATCATGGAATCGGTTGGGCAGACGGGTGTGTTTCGTACAAAACAGCTGGAAGTTGTTTGAAACTGGCCCTTGAAAATACGCAGCAAGTCATTGTCAGAGGATTGGAAAAGAAAAAATGGTTATGGAAATTAACTGGAATAGAAGCTCTTGATGTGGATCTGGAGGATGTTCCAAGATTATCGTTGATGCCAAAGGGATTGCATAGATGTGCATTCCATACTGGTGTATGTGCCATGGAAAATGTATTTAAACTATGTAAATTATATACTGAGCGACAAAAAACCATGATTTTTTTTTAATAAATTGTATTATTTAACAAAAAAATTGTTTTACTAGACCTTCACTTATGTAAGTTCTATAGCGCGAGCATATTTTGCAAAGTCAGCATATTTTGCAAACTTGGACGATGATGCAGGTGAGGGAAGGGGGGGGGGTTACCTGCATCCGGTATCATGTTTCAAGGACAGTCCCCCACAGGGGCACGTGCACGTTATAGCGTGAGCATATTTTGCAAACTTGGAATTTTTGCAAACTTGGATGATGAAGCAGGCGAGGGAGGAGGGTTATACATGCATCCGGTATCATGTTTCAAGGACAGTTTCCCACAAGAACGCCGAACTTTGCAGTTTCCACATTATCAAGGAGAACCAAGTGTATTACTCAGCATGTTAAAAAGTGTTAGCATGATATCTCCCCTCCTTCAGAAACTGGAGTGAATGGGAGTAAGAGAGGCTATAAAACGCCATTGTTGGTTAGATCGACACAGTGTCAACTATGTGGTCCGCAAACACCAATTCTCGAGCAGCGCGAGAGAATAATGAGTTCAATCCTCCGAAATTACACACACAGTAAGTATTCCAACAACTGCAAAAATACTGTTCATAATTGTTTCTTTGTAACTATTGAAAAAAAATTTCTCTCCTAATTGTTTTTTCTTATCAGGGTTGATAATTCAGAACAGAGGATCACGCGCGCAGTGCGTATATTGGGCAGAAGATATCCCTTGACGAATACATGCTACAAGTATCTCGACATTGGAGTTCGAATTGGTGGTTGCTGTCACGTTGAGTTGGCTATAGGAGACAATCGTGGCAATGAAATTCAATTCTCTATGGCTACGTGGAAAGATTTTCTACGAAAGGGAGAAGATATTCTGCAGAACATTGTCAACATAGGGAATGCTGTGCAAGATGGTGATATAACCATGGAATTCTGTCGGATAAATGATTATGTGAAGGTTGCAAAATTATCGAATTCGACTAAGTGTATATACATTACTCAGAAAACGTTGAAAAAATTATTTGACTTGGAATATTGTATCGATCACATGTACTCATGGCTATCTGAGAACCTATATTCTGTACAGACAAAATATTGTAAGTTTATGCAAATAATATCTAATGTTACCAATGATTTTGCAAAAACAATTATGAAAAATGAAGATTTTGAACGCAATTCATTAATAGATACCGAATTGTTGGCTTTATGCTTAGACGTAATGCTAATAAAATAAAAATCAAAAAGGTTATTCCAGCATTTTATGTGTGATTTTTTTCATTTCCCTGTCTCGAGATTCCTGTTCGTTCCTAAGGAGTATAATATTTCATAAAAAAATATCAAGGTCGACCAAATAGCGTCTTGACTGAAAACATGCTGTCGCTGTAGTTTTTGTGTGCGCGTGGTATGCCTATCGTTCAAAAAAAATATCATGACCAACTAAATAACGTTTTAAACGAATTAGTTCTGACGCTGTAGATTTCGTGTGCGCGTGTTTTTGCATGGCAAATTCTTGTTCGTTTCTAAGGGGTATAATATTTCATAAAAAATGTCAAGGTTGACCAAATAGCGTCTTGACTGAAAACATGCTGTCGCTGCAGATTTTGTGTGCACATGCTTATGGATGCGCGTGTCAGAAGCTGTGAGAGTTATGGAATTGGTGGGGATTCCTGCGAAGGTGGTAAGGGAAGGTTCTTACCACCACCTTACAGTTGGAGAAGGCTATGAAACGCCATTGTCGATTAGATCGTCAAGGTATCAACGCGTGTCGTTCGCAACCGTCTACATCTTGTGACGTCAGGGAAGTGGTGGGAGGGGGGGATTTCTTACCGTCACCTTACAGGTGGAGAGGTTATGAAACGCCATTGCCGATTCGATCGTCAAGGTATCAACACGTGTCGTTCGCAACTATCTACTGGCTTGTGACTTCACTTCCTGTGAACCACATAGTTGATACCTTGAGTAATGAACTTCTGTGACGTCACTTCCTCATGACCCCCCCCCCACCCCCATACTTTGTGAAATGTCACTTCATCATGACCCCCTCCCATGGGGGGGATTACCCGGGGGGGGGGGAATTATCCTGGGTGGGTTAATGACCCTAGGGGTGGGGTGGTAATGACCCCGGAGGGTGTGGGGGGGGGGGGGGGTAGGTGACCTCCCACTCCAGGGGTGGGGCAATGCCTCCCTCCAGGGGGGGGGTGACCTCCCCCTTCAGGGGTGGGGCAATGCCCCCTCCAGGGGGGGGGGTGACCTCCCCCTTCAGAGGTGGGGCAATGCCCCCTCCAGGGGGGGGTGACCTCCCCCTTCAGAGGTGGGGCAATGCCCCCTCCAGGGGGGGGTGACCTCCCCCTTCAGGGGTGGGGCAATGCCCCCTCCAGGGGGGGTGTGGGAGAGGGGGTTACCCCCTCTCTCCATGGGGGGAACCATCCTGATCCAGAAAAGACATAGTATACCTACTAAAATTAAATATAATTATATTTAAAATCATTATATAAAAATGAATGATTACAATTACATAAATAAAATGATTATATTTTTAAAAAAGCACTCGGCAGCTGACTCCGGCAACTTCCAATTAATAACAAATGCTTAACCTAACTACGCGCTTAATCTACAATATGCTTAATCTACTACGCGCTTAATCTACAATATATAATGCTTAACTTACTACTACGCACTTAATCTACAATATACATATACATTATAATGCTTAACCTATTATACGCGCTCAATCTACAATATGCTTAACTTATTAATTACTATATGCGCATAATCTACAATATGCTTAACCTAGTACGCGCTTAACCTACAATATATGCTTAACCTATACGCGCTTAATCTACAATATGATTAAATATATGAGCTTAATTGTACGACATATAGCAGTGAGTGTAAAATTCGTACGCCCTTTATAATAGAATAACTTTTTTATAATTGTACCAAACGACCTGATTTTTTATAATCAACTAGCTGACCCGACAGACGTTGTCCTGTCCAATTTTAATAAATTTGTTTGTGAAGCAATTTCAATTTGAATCTAGTGTGACGTGGCAAGTTTTGCCGACGTCTTTCCGAACCCTTAACGAAGGACCGGGTCACCTCGAGCAGTGCCGAAACGAAAGGGTCGTTGCGATCGCTCTCCCTGGGAAAATCCGAGTACCAGTGGTAGAGTATTAACGCGTTTTAAACGTCGCGCCACTGAGCGCGACGCAAAGTTACAGGATTGTAGCCGGACTCCATGAAGGAACCCGGTACCTAATTCCGACAGCTAATTGGCGAAAATACCTCGCGACGAGGCACTCAAAGGACCTATCGCAGCACCGACGCCGTACCGAACATGTCGCGATTGGAGCGAGCCCAGGCCAGCAAGCCTGGAGGAGCGGACGAGGACCTTGTGAATCGGAGACGACGACCCCCTCCGTCCCGTCGGCCCCTCACCCGGAGTAGATCACGAGCAGACTGCCGGACCGGCTCGTACCAACCTCGAGGCGCGCGGCGGAAAATCAGGGAACACCGTCTTCGGAGATCGACAAATTGCCGAAGACAAGGGGGCTCCCCAATTAAGAAGCGCCCCTGCCGCGAGAACCCCTGCGATAGGCCCGAGCGTCGCACCGTCGGAATTAGATGAGGGAGTAGGGGGACGCCCCACTTCCGCGTTCCCGAGCCGACGCGAAGTAGGTCACTGTGCCGCAGGACGTTGCCGCGATTAAACGCCTTAACCATTGCATAAAGAATCAAGTACTTTGCACTGCCGTCCTCAGAGGTGTCCTGTGACTGCCGATTTGGTAAGTGCCGGTCAGGTTTTGCGGTATAAATTGTGAACAGTTCGTGTTGGCTCGGGGCGTGTTCGCGGATCACACTTTCGCGTCGTAGTCACGCGTCCGTCTGCGTAGCCGGGAAACGTGGAAAAGTGCACGCGGCGCGTCGAGACGGCCGTGAAAAGCCACGTTGCCGAGAACCTTCCATCCGGAGGAAGGCGGAACGTGCCGAATTCGGAAAAATATCGTTCATCCTCGGTGCCGTCCACGGTGGGACGACGCGACGTGCCCGATCGTTTTTCCTACTTCTCGTACTTTGCCGCGTCCTTTGGCCAGTCGCCGATTATTGCCGCGTATAACATCGGGGCTCGGTAGATTCGTGCCGTTAAGGCTTGTAATATCCTCGCGGAATCTTGTGACTACCGAGCTCGACGCGCGAACGAGAAAATTCCACGCGAGGACAACGCGCGCGCGACCGACCACCTGCCGCGAATTTTGTAAGCCGCGCGTGGCAAATTCTGACCGCTGCCGGCTCCTGCCAACGGTACAAGACCGGTCCAATAAAGACCTTATTGCCGAAAACGTTGTATTAATTTTTCCGTGAGAAACGTCCCTGCCGCGGGGGATGCCCCGTCCTTTCCTTTCGTAGAACCCTCGGCCTGTTCGCGAGCTATTTCAGGTGTTTGTGTAGTCTCCGTCGCTTCGGAAACCGCCTTCGCGATTCGTAGAGTGTTCGCGTTGTTCGCGTGGCACGTTCACGTGCCTGGCGCCCGAATTTTGTCGTAATATCGTGGAAAGAAGCGAGTGAATTCCGAAGCGGCGACGGACTATTTGTCGCGGGCGGACCACGTGTCGCGCGGCCGCGCGAGGCCCGGCTGTAAAGCCTATCAAAGACCCGTAGTCGCTCTATTTTCGGCCACGAAAAATAGACGACGTGACACTAGAAATTCAATTAGTTGACATCAATGTTTTTCTTATTGGGAACCAATAATACTTGCACCGTTTCAAAAACTATGATTTTTTCTGTTTGTCCGAATTTTCCTACTTTCTTTTGTGATTGTCTTGATTTTTTTTTCTGAAAGCTTTTCCAGAACCATAACGAAAAAACAAAAAAACTAGCTGGTTATTGTTGCTCGCTCGCTTCGCGAGCTTCGCAGGTGGGAGTATTGTAGCTCGCTTTGCGATTTCGCGAGAGGGTTAGTGGTACGGATGTTATTTTGTGTGTGACTCTCCACGAGTCACACAAAGAACTTCCCGATTCGTTAGTTGCAGTATATTATTATCATTATTTAGTGTACGTTTTAAGAAGATTATACGTCCTCAGGGAAGTTCAATAGTTTTCTACTTATCAAAATGTTTTCTGTATGGCGTCGCATTAAACCAACATCGTATGTTCGTTGCTCGCATGCTCCATTAACCATTTTTTTATATTAACTTTCAATTTCATCTCAGTTAATAATTCGTATTGAACTGCTTGTTTTTTTAATGGATTGTAATATAAATGTTTTTGTACTTTCATCGATATTCTTTGAAAATGTATTCTCGGCAGTAGCGATGAATAACTCACTCTTGCATTGGGATAATTTTCGATTATTCTAAGCGGTAACATTAGCATTATGTTTTAGAATCGCGGTCGTTTCCGAAATTGGAGCGATACCGCGGCTCTAAGGTAAAAAGAATTGAGTTAAAGGAGTCGACTGACGGGTCGACGAAACGATTACGAAAAGATTCGGAAGGCTGATCAAAGACGTAAACGAATGTCGTGTTGTCAAATATCGAACTGAACGATCAGCTGGGTTCGTCGATCCACCGCGTTCGTTCCCCCCGCCGCGCCCGCGGGCCTCGAGCTGCTCGATCCACCCGTGGAGCTCGCGGGGAACGGGGGGACGGAGCGGGGACGACGACGCGCCGATCTGATCGTTAGTCGAAGTAAAATTTATTGAAATATATGTACATAGGGCATACGTTGACATTGTACTGTAAATGTATAATTAGTAGTAATTTAAGGGCGATAAAGGTGCAACTGTGTGAACAATAAATAAGATGCGGAGTTAATGAGCCTTGATTTGCTCGAAGTTAGAGATTAGAGACGAAATCTCTAACATACCGCCCGCCGTGACGCGCTACGATCGCGTCACCATCGATGTCGGTTGGGGAGGGGGGCGTCTTGACGGAAGAATGCCGTGTCAATGTTGATTAGTCGTAGTAAGCCGCCCGCCGGGACAACATTGAGTGGTATCCAACGCGGAATTTCACGTGGAATCGTGCGCCTGGTCGCTCTCGTGGACGGGCAGTGCCACTACCTTGGCGATGGATCTGCGGAACAACCGGGACCCCGATCGCATCACCACCACGCGTATGAGGCCGTCCTTTCCGCGGATAACCTCCTCAATGCGTGCGAGCGGCCAGCGTGTCGGCGGAGTGTCGTCGTCCTTCACCAGTACGATCGTGCCGACGCGGAGGTTGTCTCGTCCGTCCTGCCATTTCGTGCGTGGTTGCAGTGAATTGATATACTCCTTGCTCCACCTGCGCCAGAAATGATCGCGGATATTAGTGATGAGTCGCCAACGTGACGTAAGCGTGCACGCGACGTCATCGGTCGGTGCCTCGGGGGGGGAGTGTATGGGTTCCCCCACAAGGAAGTGTCCCGGTGTAAGTGGGGAGCATTCCTGCGGATCGTCGGGCAGTGCTGTCAACGGCCTGGAATTCAGGCACGCCTCGATACGACACAGCAACGTGGCCATCTCCTCGTACGTAAGTGTGGCTTCTCCGATTACCCGCTTCAAGTGCATCTTCATGCTTTTCACCGCTGCTTCCCACAGTCCTCCCATGTGCGGTGAATATGGCGGAATGAACGTCCATTCGGTACCGTCGTTCGCCAGTTTCTCAGCGATAGAGGTGTAGAATTCCGATGCCTCATGGAACATCTGCCGGAGTATCGGATCTGCGCCTGTGAAGGTCTTTCCGTTGTCGCTGTAGAGACGTTGACAATGGCCACGTCTCGAGGTAAATCTGTGGAATGCAGCGATAAAAGAAACAGAGGTAAGGTCACTTACGGCGTCTAGGTGAACGGCCTTGGTGGCCATGCACACGAAGACTACAATATATCCTTTGTAACTTTTGTGTCCTCTGCCTCTAGCGGTACGAAGGGGAATCGGTCCGGCGTAGTCCACTCCCGTATGGAGGAAAGGTTTGGAGGGTAACACCCTGGCCGGTGGAAGATTCCCCATTTGTTGACGCCCAGTGGCGGCTCGCATCCTGGTGCAGGTGACGCACTCCCGCAGGATCTGCTTCACCCGAGGTCTGCGTCGGGGAATCCAGAACCCTCGATGGATCCAAGCCATCGTGGCGTTGAGACTGCCATGGAGAGTCTTCAGATGCGCGTCTCGAATCACCAGAGTGACCAGATGGGAAGTTCTGTCTAGGATAATTGGGTGACGTCGCAGTTCCGGCAGTCCTGAATTCTGCAGTCGCCCGCCCACTCTGAGAGTGCCATCGGGAGCGAGGAATGGTGCCAGCGATTTGATAGACGAAGAAGTCGGAATCCTCATTCCTTGCTGGAGAGCTTGGATCTCAGGCTGAAACTGAATTCGCTGCTCAACTCGCACTGTTGCCTGGAGGGCCTCGTGCAGTTCCGACGTCGTCAGTGGGCCTGTCGTCCGTGCGTTCGGCGCTCTGCAGTTGGCGATGAAACGACGGACGTATGCGGTGGTACGGATCAAGCGAGCCAGCGAGGAGAATCGCTCTACGTAGGCGTCTTTGGAAATCGGTACGTGCACCGAGGCCACGGTGACGTGGCGTTCCTCAGGGGTGCTCCCTTGCATGGGTGGCACCGCTGCAATCGGCCAATCGGAGCTGGATCGCAGAAGCCATGAGGGCCCGCTCCACCAGAGGACGGCGGCCCGAAGATCGCCTGCGGAGATCCCTCTCGTCGCCAAGTCAGCAGGGTTGTCCTGCGTGCCAACGTGTCTCCACGACGCGCTTGGGAGAAGGGTTTGCAGCTCAGTTACTCGGTGGGCAACAAATGGCTTCCATCTCGACGGATGCGATCGAATCCAGGCCAAGGCGACTGTCGAGTCCGTCCAGCAATACACCGGCGTGCTGCCGAGCTCCAGGGCGGCCATCAGGGCAGATAGTAGGCGGGCGAAGAGGACCGCCCCGCACAACTCCAGCCGCGGTATACTCTGTGTCTTGATGGGACTGACGCGGGACTTGGCCATGAGTAACGACGTTCTTGTTCCCGATGACCGGCGAACGGTGAGGTACACCGCGGCGGCATAGGCTCGTTCGGAAGCGTCGCAGAAGCCGTGAAGCTCCGTCTCGCAGTGCTCGGGCGAGTAGTGGACCCATCTAGGCACGGCGATTTCTCCCAACTGATGTAGCTCCGCCCTGAACTCGGCCCAGCGGTGAACGAGTGCTGGTTCCACTGACTCATCCCAGGTTACTCCAGCCAGCCAGAGGTCCTGCATTAAAATTTTAGCACGAATTAGTACTGGGGCCAACCACCCCAAGGGGCCGAAGAGGCGGGCGATCTCGGAGAGGATCATCCGCTTTGTCCAAGTCGAGTTGACGAGGGTCGTCGCCGGTTGTAGACCTCGTACGGAAAGGGAGTCGCTTCGCGTCTCCCACTGAAGTCCTAGAGCGCCGTGGATCTCCTCGTCCTGGAAGATCTTCAGCTCTAAGGGGCTCGTTCGGAGCTCGCGACTCGAGCTGGCCCACCTGTCCAACGGGAATCCTGCCGTTCCCAAGATGTCCGTCAGCTGTCGTCGGACCTCCCACGCCTGCTGGACATTGTCTGCGCCGGACAAGATGTCATCGACGTAGGAGTTGCGGCGAAGAGCCTGGGCGCCCAATGGAAATCGGTTTTCCTCGTCTGACGCCAGTTGCTGCAGCACCCTATGAGCGAGATACGGCGCGGGGGCGGTTCCATAGGTCACGGTGGTTAGTCTGAAATCAGAAACCGCTTGTGAAGGGTCTTCTCTCCAGAGGACACGGAGCCAGTCTTGATCTTCAGGGTGGACTGAGATCTGCCTGAACATTTTGACTATGTCCGTCGAGAATGCCACCCTGAAGAGCCGCCAACGAGAGATGATCGCCCATAGGTCGCTTTGCAGTTTCGGTCCAGTCAACAACTCGTCGTTAAGGGACCGACTTGCGATCGACGCCGCTGAGGCGTTGAAGACCACGCGGATCTTTTTCTTCCCATCAGTCTCTTTCCAAACCGCGTGGTGTGGAATGTAGGATCCCGGATCGCTTTCCTGGAGAGGGGCTCGTGCGAGGACCATGTGACCCAGTCGGCTGTACTCCTGCATGAAGTCCACATACTGAGTCCTGAGTTGCTGGTCCCGTGCTCGTCTGGTCTCTGCACTGAGCAGCATCCTGAACGCGGTCACTCTCGACTTGCCCGTCGGTGGTCGCTCCTCCCCCCTAAAAGGTAAGCGAACCACATACCTACCGGTGTCGTCTCGAGAGGTTGTGTCCTTGAACCACTGTTCGCATTTCAGGTCCTCGATTGACATCGGCTGAGACGACGGCACCTCCTCGATCTCCCAAAATTGTTGCAAATCGGGGAGCGGCTCTCGGCAGCTCACGTTGTGGATTCGTGACCCTCTCATCGCCGAAGGCTCTTCTCCAGCGGGCCCGATCAGGGTCCATCCGAACGGGGTGTGTACTGCGACTGGTGTTCCGGACGGCCCGACCTTTCGCTCTCGGAACAGGAGCCCGCAGACGTCGGCACCGAGAAGCACATCCACATGTGCAGGGTTGGCAAACTCTGGATCGGCCAATGGCAGGCCTTGGATGTGTGACCAGTCCCGCAGCACCACTGGCTTCGAGGGCGTAGGAGCGACCAGGGATTTGGTCACCAGCGCCTCTAGGTCCATCTGAAACTCAGGGTCCACCGGAGATCGAAGACCTACCTGAACTTCAGAACGAGCAGTCCCCACGTCAGTGCCCTGGTAGCCCGTCAACGATACCCGCACAGCCTTTCTCCGGAGTCGCAGCGTTTGAGCTGCCCATTCGCTGACAAATGAGGTTTTGGAGCCAGAATCCAGAAGGGCTCGTACCAGCAGAGTCTGGCCGCCTGGCGCCTTCAGCTGGACCATTGCGGTGGCCAGAAGGATCCCGTGATGAGTCCTCACAGCGTGGATGGAAGTTGAGGCAACTGTGTCTGGCGGTGTCCGTCCTTGGATCGGGAAGGCATCATGGAGGGTCGTATGATGCTGTTGCCCGCAGACCCAGCATCGATTGGCGGAGGGGCATTGAGGGAGACGATGTCCTGTCGTAAGGCAAGAAAGACAGAGACCTTTGTTTACTACCTGATCCCGTCGCTTCATGGCTGATAATTCCTGGTATTGCTTGCAGGAGCCCAAGGCGTGATTTCCAGAGCAGAGCGGGCACTGACGAACGCCCTTTCCTTTCGACTTCGTCTCCTCCACCTGGACTGCGAGCAGTTGACGGCTCGACGAGCCACTGCGACCTGAAGAGCCGTCTGTCCTCGAGACCTTGGCCGGCTCTATGTCTTGCATAGACGTGAGGGAGTGAGCGCGATTCTCCAGGAAGGTCTCCAGCGACTCCAGTTTTGGTATTGCGGTAGGATCGGCGAGAGTGGCCTCCCACGCCAATCGGGTAGTATCGTCCAACTTCTCCGTCAACAAGAAGACGAACCATTCATCCCATTCCTTTACCGGTTTTTTGAGCGCCTCGAACGACTTTTGGGTCTGACGGAAATCATCGATGAGTCGCTTGTATTCCGTAGGAGACGGTCTCGTGATCGGCGGACAATTGATCAAGCGACGCATGTGCGTGGCTGAGAGGACACGCGGATTCCCGAATCGTCGCTCCAAAGACTTCCAGGCCTCGTCGTAATTGCTTTCGGTAATCGGGGTCCGAGCGAGCATTTTGGCGGCATCTCCGGTCAGACAAGACTTCAGGTAACTCAACTTGGACACCTTGGACAAGCGGGTCTTGTTGTGGACGGACGAAGTAAATTGGTCGCGAAAACTTTCCCACAGCAATAGGTCGCCAGCAAAAGTCGGTAGTTGAAGTTTCGGCAACTTCGTCTCCGAATCGTGATATGAAGAGGCCTCTGACGACGTCTGGACTGCCGTGGGCTCCGGACTCAACTCCTTGATCCAGCGGTGGATGGCTATCACCTGACCATCGTAATCAGTTTCGATGCTGTCGAAAAACTCGGCAGTATACGACTCCATCGAGACCATCTGGCTATGTAGGGCTCGGAAGTCCTTCCAATAGTCGTTTAGTTTGGCTAACCTAATTTGGAGCACCTCAATGGTCACATTGTCTCTCCCCATTTTCTTCACGTTGGGAAGAATTCGGGTGATGAGGCGCCCCAACTCCTTTAGTTCGGCGCCGAGTTTTTTTAATTCGCTCGACATGTTGATCGAGTGAAAACGGTCGACTTTAAATTTTCGCCGTTGAAACAAGCAACAACCGCACGCACTGCTCTCGAACAATACACGAAGAGGTCACGCACTTGTTTTGTTCGCGCTCGATCGGCGAGGCCAAAAAAAGTCCGTTGGCGCGTTCGAAAGTATTGAACCGTTGGATGACTGATCGAGCCTCCAAACTGGCAAAGGATTGAAATTTCGGAAGCGCGGTCGACGTAAGGGTTTCGGATCCCTTTTCTTCTCGACGCTGCACTTTCGAATTGGGTGAATTCGGACACGTTATCGGCACGGCAACACACACACGAGAACTGAGGTCCCGTATCACCGCGTATGATCGACGAACGTGATCGAATTATCCGGCTCGAAGGACCAATGTTTTAGAATCGCGGTCGTTTCCGAAATTGGAGCGATACCGCGGCTCTAAGGTAAAAAGAATTGAGTTAAAGGAGTCGACTGACGGGTCGACGAAACGATTACGAAAAGATTCGGAAGGCTGATCAAAGACGTAAACGAATGTCGTGTTGTCAAATATCGAACTGAACGATCAGCTGGGTTCGTCGATCCACCGCGTTCGTTCCCCCCGCCGCGCCCGCGGGCCTCGAGCTGCTCGATCCACCCGTGGAGCTCGCGGGGAACGGGGGGACGGAGCGTGGACGACGACGCGCCGAACTGATCGTTAGTCGAAGTCAAATTTATTGAAATATATGTTCTGTGACGTTGCAAATCAGCGACGTCAATTCGCCATTATGTGCGAGCACATTTTTAATAGTGCGAAGGACCGAACCGTGCAATAACGAGACGCGAGACCGGGAAAAACAGGATTCGAGAGCGTTCCGCGAGGAATTTCCATAAATTAGAGCGCGCACTGACACCTAGCGTGCGCGCCGAGAACGGCAAGTTTCAGGGCCGAGCAGCGGACCAGGAAACGGAGCCCCGACCTTCGACATTTTCCTAGGCGAACGATTTCGAGGCAAGAGGACGTCCGACGATAAATAAATGGCAGGAATCAAAGCCCCGTGCACGGGCCATCCACGGACTATCGAGGGCACCCGGTCAATCGACTTGGAGGCGCCGAAGGGACAGGAACCCCTATCGACCATCATATCATTTCGCGGTCCCAACGCCGCCTCATCCCGCCATAAATAGGGTTCCAGCGAGGATGGTGCCACCGAGAAGCCAGTACGAGGCACGAGCCTCCTCCCACGTCTCCCGAAAAGTGAGACGGTTTCGCGTAAGGGTCCAGGAGCCAAGGACCCCGTCGAGACGCCCCTGCCACGCGAACGTCGCGCGAGAAACGGAGCCCTGGGAAATTCGGCAAGGAGGTCGGGTGGGGGGAACGAGAATCGATGCGGCACGCGACCGAATATCGATGAATCACTGTCGCGCGAGCTGTCCGACGAAAAACCACCCGCGTCACCTAGCAATTACTGTCTCTGAAATCACGTCCGCGAAGTAAGGAACGCGCCACATAACGAAGACCCGGTCTCGCGAGTGTCGTACGGGATTCTCGATTGGGCCCAGCGATTTCGGCCGAATCACTCAGATATCGGAGGGGCAGCGATCGAACCCGCAGAAAGAGAAACGAGAGACGGTAAGTCGCACAGTGACCCCTTCGAATATTCGGTTAGCGTGTTGGCTCGACATTTATCGCGCGAGGACGAACGTTTCTCGTTTCGTCCTCGATATTTCGCGTAGGCCGAGACGCCAAGCGTCTCGTGCCGTCGGCTCGGGCCGTAGCGACGGTCCTTTGAGCGGTCTTTCACGTAGAGAGTTCCCCTTAAAATCTCGCGCTCGGAAGTTTCCTCGGAGGAATCGCGTCTCGCGAATATTTCGTCCGACGCCTCGCAAACATCTCGAATCCTGTGTCGTATTGCGTAGCGAACGCGTTTCAACTCCGTCGCCGTTCGTATCGTCCGTCGTGTGCTTTGCGTGCGCGCGCTATCGCGACAGTCTCGTATCGCGCCGTCCACCCGCGCTTCGCGCGATCCCGTCCGTCGGGAAATCGTATCGTCGGTACCGATCATCCGTACCCTTTCGCGCGATCTTAACCAACGACAACCGCGCTGCGACCGACCAACCGTCCGCAATTCTGTATGAAGAGCGCGGGCTCTCGGGTTGCGGTCACGTGACCGCCCTCTTGTACAATTGACGACTGAATAAAACACCCACTCGAGGCCAATTACGTTGTCGTTCATTCCCCGTGAGATCCGTCCTGCCGTAAGGGCTGTCCTCGTCCTTCCGTGTTCGAACCACCGGACCCATCGCGTCCTCGTTACGATCCGCGTGTTTCGAAGGTTCGATTTCCGAGTCCGAAATTCGTATCGTGTTTCGCGTGACACTTTTCACGGTGTCTGGCGCCCGAACAATCTCGCGGAAATTTCGAGCCTTCGGACGT
Source organism: Lasioglossum villosulum (assembly GCA_963971365.1). Classification (NCBI taxonomy): domain Eukaryota; kingdom Metazoa; phylum Arthropoda; class Insecta; order Hymenoptera; family Halictidae; genus Lasioglossum; species Lasioglossum villosulum. The sequence goes on from OZ020495.1 coordinate 31,340,671, forward strand.
CCTTTGTCTCAGGCGGACCACGGGCATACGGCGGCCCGCGGCCCGGCCTAAGGGCCTGTAAAAGCCCGAAAGTCGTTCGATCGGAGGTTTCCTAGCCTCCGCTCGTGAGCGACGTGACAGTACATAGGGCATACGTTGACATTGTACTGTAAATGTATAATTAGTAGTAATTTAAGGGCGATAAAGGTGCAACTGTGTGAACAATAAATAAGATGCGGAGTTAATGAGCCTTGATTTGCTCGAAGTTAGAGATTAGAGACGAAATCTCTAACACATTAGTTGCATAATTAAAAAAAGAAAATAAAAAAAAAATTTTTTTTAAATAAATTCGTTTAAATTATAAAAAAAATATATATGTAATTATTATGTTTGTTTCTTCGGTGGAAAATTTCCGTCCTCTCGTATAATTTGCATTGTTGAATGAACTTCTTTCGAAAAAAACTAAAAAACTACTTGACCAATATGGACCAAAATCTAATCAGCTCTAAGTTACAGCGGGGCACATCGATTGCATCATTCATCATTCTGATCGCATCGTTACTTTTTCAAAAAACGTTAACGAAAAATTTGATACCATAGAAACGGACATACGCGCGCACGCACACACACACACACACACACACACACACACACACACACACACACACACCGACATTTTGATAAAAATAGTATAAAATGAATCCAATGACCATGAAACGTGAAGATCTGTTAAAAATTCGATTTTCGATTTTCGGGGTAATTACCATAACTTCCCTATGAATCGGGAAGTTAATAATTATGCATATCCATCGTTAGAATCGCGAGTTATGGTCTTGAATTCATACAAAACTCTCATAGAAAAAAGTACTTTCATTTTTTCCCGAATTTTTCATTTTTCCGGGCCACTTTTCCAATTTTTCTCTCCCTAAAAACCTGATTCGGACTACAATTTTTTTTAAATTAGCCAAATTGGTCCAGCCGTTCTCACGTGATGTATTGACCAAAGAACAGCATTTGATTTTTATTATATAGATTAGAAACATTGGTTTACGAAATGATATGCAAAAAATATTTTCTAATGTGAGCTCTCCTCTGCGCCCTGATGAGATGTTCTCTCGATGCAGAGGTGAGGAGGTCCGCCAAGCCCGCAGCAGCGTACGTCACGATCGGGACAAACAGACTTACGTACATAGTACGCAAAGCCCGATATCCCAATCCCCAGTTCAAACGAGCAACCCTCACCAACGTACTAAACGTTGTCGTGGACTTAGCACTCACATGCTCGGCGTGAGATGTAACTCCCAGCCGTTTGTCTAAGTATACACCAACGTACCTGATGGTATCCTTCATGATGATACTTTTGCCGTCAATCTTCACCACAGGTGGCCTCTCCGTATCGAGTCGGCCTTTCAAGAGTACCATCTCGGTCTTGGGAGCTGATAGCGATAACTTGTGCGCACAGCACCACTCAGAAATCGCATCCGCTACCCCTTGCCCTTTAAGCTGGAATTCCCTTCTGGAGTTGCCAGAGACAAGCACGATCAGGTCGTCCGCATAGGCGATGGGCTCACAGTCGAGCCCATTAACCAAGAGCTGCAGAACTCCGTCAAAGACTAAGTTCCAGCAGCTCGGACCGAGTATGGATCCCTGTGGACAGCCTTTAGTTACGACTTTCCGCACTTCTCCGTGCTTGGCCTTTAAGACCACGACACGGTTGGCGAAATAGTCGACCATCAGCTTATAAAGATTGTAAGGACAGCCGCGCCTCCTCAACTCGTTGAGGATGCTTGGCCACCACAAGTTGTCAAATGCGCCCGAGATATCGAAGGCGAGCGCCAGGACATAATGATCTTCACAGCCGGATACCAGACTCCTGAGCTTTACTACGGCATCTTCTGTAGATCGCTCCGGTCTAAATCCGTATTGCCGATCTGATGCATATTCCGGGCTTAGGAACAGATTGGCCAATCGGCTAGCGATTAGCTTCTCAAGAACCTTGCCTACTACGGATAGTAGGCAAATCGGTCGATAGGACTTCACCTCCGTTTGCGGTTTGTCAGGTCCTTTCAGAATAGTTCTGATTGACCCGACTTTCCACCTGGAGAGGAAGACACCATACTCTAGACAGCTGTTATAGAGCCGAAGTAACTCGGCACGGAGAATTCCAGCGGAGCATTTTAATACTTCTGGCTCTATACGATCGAGGCCCGGGCACTTGCGTCGCTTGAGACTTTTCACCGCCTCTTCAAGCTCCCCGCGAGTGAAGACACGATCGTCCTCAGTCGCTGGCTCGGTAGCGGCTTCCAGTCTAAGTTGCGCCTGCTCTGGAGTGTCGCTCACAGACGTATCGTACAGAACTAACGATTCCAGAAGCGCCGACGCAGTGGATTCCCAGTCCATCGTGTTTCCCTATCTCGTCCGAATGTTAGAAACCGCGGTTTCAACATTCAGCTTCTCTCTTGTGATCTTGTAAACAAGACCCCATGGTTCTTTGTTCCCTTGCTCAGTAACGAAGTCTTTCCAACTTTGATACCTTGCAACTCTCACTGCCGCCGCGTAAGCCTTTCTCTGCACGAGATACTCAGCCCTTCGGTCAGCTCTCTCCTCCGATCCTCTCGAGTTTTGGAAGGCTCGTCTACATCTGTAGACTCGCTTCTTCTGTCTCGTCAACTCCGGCGTCCACCAAGGGACTGACTTGGAGTGCCACCGCTTAGTCCGGATGGAGGATTCGCACGCATAGACAATCGAATTCCTGTGCAAGATGTTCGACCTCCTCGCGACCATTCGGTCGGAGGGTTAAGTCCCCCCTGCTTTCCAGCAGCGCTCGCTCGAAATTTTGCCAGTTCGCACTATCCAGGTGGAACCGCCCATCATGGCGCGGGTTTCCAACCGTGGCTGAGAACTGTAACGAAAACTCAATGACGCGGTGGTCACTAGATGTTAAGTCCTTACGAACTTTCCATCCTCGCACCTTGTCGTACATGTCGGGTGTAGCAAAAGTGACGTCGATAAAAGACTCACCACCGGTTGGGCCGGAGTACGTGGGAATACTACCGGCCTTGTTCAACACAACCAAGCCGTGTCGGGCCATACGATCTCTTCGAGTATTCGGCCTCTCACGTCAGTAGTCGCACTGCCCCAAAGAGCAGATTTACCGTTGACATCCGCTGCGATCACGACTCTGTTGCGGTTCAGCGCCGCAAGCACATTCTCGAGTCGATCCAGACTTGGTTCAATCTCTTCCGAGAATTGAAAGTACTGGCTCACTAAGTAGAACTCACCGAAACTACTTTTGACGTTCGCGCAAGACAGATGTGTGTCACAAAGATGGGAGATCTTGACGACGGTTAGATCTCGGTTGACGACAGCGATTACTGCCATCGGTCGATCTCCTTCTGCCACCAATTTCGCAGTGCGTTCCAGCCCAGGCATTTTGCCTTCCCAGCCGTACGGCTCTTGCGCTAATAACACATCTATTCTCTCCGCGTGCATCCAAGTTCTGATTTCGTCGGTCACGATCCGAGCGCGTTGCATATTATGCTGCACAATTCGGATCGGCCTCTGAGATCCTCTCTCTTCGGTGCGCTTAACCATAATTGGTCTTAGCGACTACTTGCTGTAACGCCACCTGATAGGAGGGACACAGCTTGTCTCGATATTTGTGGCCATGCGGCTTTCCACGGTCTTTGCAATTGGAGCAGACCGGTTGTCCACTCTTCTTGCCGCACGTGGCGAAGGTGTGACCCTTCTCAGCGCAGTGACCACAAACGTCTTCTTTGTGCTTGCATCGTTTGGCCGTGTGGCCGAACTTCTGGCACTTAAAGCACCGGGTGACCGTGACGTAGTCCTGTACACGACAAGCTGACCAGCCCATGTACACCCGGCCTTCTCCACTTTTCAGCCGCTGGCGAACCTGCGGACTGACATCGATGACCCAGTTGGTCGCCTCCCTGCCCTTAGGATCAGCTTGATAGCTGACCTTCAGGTTAGAGGCAAACTCCTTCTGTGTCATCTCGGCGAGGTTTTGCTTCCACAGATTGGAAGCAACCTCTTCTCTAGCCATCTTCTTCGGAACATCGTACACTATGAGTGACGGGTTCCGTTTCGACGGCGTAGAGACCGAGAGTCCTTTCTCTTTCAGTCCCTTACTCCCTGTGAAGGCCTGAAGATCCTCCTTGCGCTCGGTCTCGACTACTATGCCACCGGAGTGGATGAGTCGTACTGACCTTACGCGGATCTTCTCCTTCGCAGGTTTCACTAGAGCAAGAACAGTCCGCTTAGTCGCTTCGCTGCTCTGCTCTTTGCCCTTCGGCGGAAAAATCCTTACCACGTGTTGTGGTGGCTTAACCGCTCCCAGGGGGACCTTTCGGCACTCGACCCTCACCGCATCAGCGTAGGTCGAGTGAGCACGCTGTCCAGCTGAACTGTTCGAGGGCCGCGGAGCAGTCCTCGAAACAGCCTCTGCGCTTTTTGCAGGCGGTCTAACTTTCTCGACCCTGACCGCCTCGAGCTGCCCCTCTAAGAAGCCATTCCGAAGAATGAGCTCCTGGACAAGCTCGTTAAGCGCATTCGCACAATTAGCAACCACAGCCGATGCAGCCTTGGTGACTCTCTTTTCGAGCGCACACCACTTGGTGATGGTTGTGACTTGCTTAAAGGCCTCTTCTCGCACTACATCGAGAGGCCTTATCTTGGGCCCAGCAACCGCCTCCAACGGTTGCCCTCCCAGTTTCTTGCGCCCTGCCTTGGCTGGTGCTTCCTTGGCTGGGCGCTTGTTCTGTTTGGGAGAAGGGACCTTCTCTGTCCCTTTCTTCCCCGTATGGTTCTCTTGGCGCTCTGGGTTTTTGTTCCCGTTGAGCGCCTTGCCATTTCCTGGGGCGGGGTTTGCACCCTGCCCCTTTTCGTCCGAACTCTTCCCGGACTTGGAAGAGCCCTTCTTTGCCCTTGAGCAGACGTTGGGTACCAACGTCTTGCTCTTTGGTGCATCGCACCTTTCGAGGGTCACGCTAGGAAGGCCAACTGGCCCTTCCTCGGTCCTCTCGACTTTGACGGACACAGAGGGGGTTTCGCCGACAGCTACTTCCTCCTCTGCTGCGACGACTTCATACTTGGGCTCGCCTCGCACTGTTCTCGTCGACTTGACGCGCAAATTTTTATTATTGTTACCCATAATAAAATATCTGTCTTCATCCCGCTGCGTCCACCGGCCTCCTCGGACCCTCAAAATGGAACCCCGCAGGGTTAGTGGATCACCCAGGATATAGTCCGCGGATATTGGTGGCCAATTACAAGCGAATGTATTCAACCACCATCCACTTCCTCACCCGTGGAAAACCAGTTCGCTAATGCTAATGGACTTTCCAAGCCGATTGACTAGGCACAGGGCTACTGTTTTGTACTCGAACTGAATTTTGATTTTAAATACTCGCGAGTGGCGCGCGGACGAATTTCCACTCAAGATTGTAAGGCTTGAGCCCTGTCTTAGACCGAGGACACGTCGACTCGCAAGCATCTTTTCGAGTTTGCGTGCCCGCCAAATTAATATTGGGCAGCCGTTTCAATGAACCAGTAGATTGCGCGACAATAATTGATACAAGACTCGAAGTTACGTTAAAGGAGCGTTTCGTCCCGGACCTGCTAGGGGACTCATCAGTAAGGCTGATCTAGCAGGTCCTGCCTTATACGCTAGCGCACGCAAGATGTATCGACGGATGACGCGGATTTAGCGCGGTTGTCCGGATTGTTGCACAAGAAAATACTGAACTATAATGACTTGAACCGATACCGAATTAATGACAAAACAACGGCCGGTGCGTTGTACTTGTCTACCCGAGGACTGGAGTGTCACGGCGTTCGAGCGTAGAACTCAACTGTGTGAGCTTGACTTCCAGTCCTAACGCGATGAGACAGAAAAATGCACTGATTGGTTCCTGCCGAATGTTGCATTTACCAATCAGCACGCCTTGAATGTTTAGATCTCCTTCCCATAGCTCTGAGGAGTCTTGGGAAGGAGGCATGAAGCGATCCTTGTATCGGTCGTCGAAGGGTCTCGGTAATTTGACACGGTTGTCGTTCGGAGGGACAAGTTTATGGCCCGTTGTCCTCAAAGCGTACGAAGAACTAGGCATCTGGCAATGCCTCGAGTGGTCGCCAACTGACCCTAACTTACTAATCTTCGAAGAAGATGCAAAGTCACGAATGATCGTAAATTGTCCGAAAGAAAACTCCCGTGGACTGTTCCTGTGCGACGGAACATGCTCCCCCACGTTGATCGATACGATCGATCAATATTAAATTCGCTTATGCGTTTAGGTTTACACGTAGTTCACGCTAATGCTTGTCACCGCGCGGTTGTGCTCTATCGACATATAAGGAATTCCGAATTTGACGTTTCGTTTGTCAACGTCGTTGTCGGTTTGAATAGTCACTGCTCGTATGCCGCAGTGATGGTCGATTTTACAAATAATTGTTAAGCTGAAATCAGTAAACATAGGTAATGCACGTTAATAGAACTACCAATCAGGATAATGGTTGGAGATGATGGTCGGAGAGATCGTTCCGATCTAACGAAAAGATGTTCGAAGACAAATTTAAGAACGGTTTCGATTTGTTACAAATGTGTTGAATTGTTATAACAATGCATGAACTTTGCCGATAACACGTTTGTCGTGGTGTTTACGATTTGATAGTCGCTTCCAATAATCCCGGTATGGTTGATAATCAAATTATCACGAGATTCCTTTAGACATAAGAAATTGTCGCAATTTCTTGTCTTCTAATAGAACCTGATATGATCCGTTGGTTCGTATTTGCGATGATGAAATTCGTACCGTTGTCCGAATAAATGTTTGAAAAGGGTACCGTTATGTTATGAATCGTTTGATAGCGTTAAAGACCTCGGTGGTCAGGTCGTAAGTTATGCTAAGGTGAGCGGCCTTTGTTGGTAGACAGGTAGCTACCGCCGTGTGACCTTTTCTTCGAGCCCGATTTTTAAACCGTTGTTTGTTTGCGAAAAACGGGCCGCGATAATCCGCTGTGGTTTATGACTGGCCGGCCATCGGAGACGCGTGCCGCAGGTAGGACCGTAGGGTAATCGTCACCGGAACACCTGGCGCATGGTTTAATGATTTGACATGTGAAAATGACAAGTAGGTTTGATGCGATTTGACGCGCAGACTTGACGTGATTTGTCTGCTGATTGAAGATATCGCCAAGATTGAATCTCGGTTTGATTGCATGTGATTTGATGGACTGTCAGTTTCCGTTATTTGTCGGCCATGCGTTTGCGACGTAAGGTTGGAAAGCAGCGGTTTGCTTGTTCAACCAGCTCAAAAGACGTATTCGAGTCGATCGAGAGAATTGTTTTTCCGTTGATTGTCATTGTTTGAGACAATGTGGCCTGCGATACGGCGCCACGCAATTTGAAGCGCGCGAGGGTGATTTGCCTCAACAGCGCGGCGTGGATTTTCGCGTGAAGCAAGTTAATATAAATGGAACTGAGCTGGTACGTTGTCCGCATGTACAACAGGTACCGTACGCTCTTTTGTTCGCATTATAAATTCGGTAAAGTTGATTCGTTCGCGTTCTCGAGTTTCGCGAAGGGATTTGAACTTGAAGTCGTTCTGCAATTGTCGATCACCTTCGAATTTGTTTGTGAGGGTCGTACATATCGCCCGAATAATAAGAAACAACAACTGTGCGTTGCATTTGTCTACACGAGAACTGGTTAGTGTCACGTTGTTTGAGGCGTAAATTCAAACGGTGTGATCTCGACTTCCAGTCCTGCGTGCACTCAGATCTTCGATCGATCTATATTATACTTCGACTTGCACGATAACGGTTGCAAGCAAGTAAGGACGCGCACGGATCGGTGATGCCGATCCGTACTTTGCAATGTCGTAGTTGATTCGTTCGCGTTCTTGAGTTTCGCGAAGGGATTTGAACTTGAAGTCGTTCTGCAATTGTCGATCACCTTCGAATTGGTTTGTGAGGGTCGTACATATCGCCCGAATAATAAGAAACAACAACTGTGCGTTGCATTTGTGTACACGAGAACTGGTTAGTGTCACGTTGTTTGAGGCGTAAATTCAAACGGTGTGATCTCGACTTCCAGTCCTGCGTGCACTCAGATCTTCGATCGATCTATATTATACTTCGTCTTGCACGATAACGGTTGCAAGCAAGTAAGGACGCGCACGGATCGGTGATGCCGATCCGTACTTTGCAATGTCGTAGTTGATTCGTTCGCGTTCTTGAGTTTCGCGAAGGGATTTGAACTTGAAGTCGTTCTGCAATTGTCGATCACCTTCGAATTTGTTTGTGAGGGTCGTACATATCGCCCGAATAATAAGAAACAACAACTGTGCGTTGCATTTGTCTACACGAGAACTGGTTAGTGTCACGTTGTTTGAGGCGTAAATTCAAACGGTGTGATCTCGACTTCCAGTCCTGCGTGCACTCAGATCTTCGATCGATCTATATTATACTTCGACTTGCATGATAACGGTTGCAAGCAAGTAAGGACGCGCACGGATCGGTGATGCCGATCCGTACTTTGCAATGTCGTCTTGTAATGTGATGTACAAGGTAACGTAGTACTCAGTCAAGGACTAGAGAACTCTTGGATCGAATTGTTTGATCCGGAACGTATGTCATCTTGTAATGGATGTACAAGGTATCGAAGTACTCAGTCAAGGACTAGAGAACTCTTGGATCGAATTGTTCGTGATCCGGAACGTATGTCATCTTGTGATGTGGTACACAAGGTAATGAAATCCTCGGTTGGAATATGGAGACCGTCTCTGGTGTTGATCTCAGACAGAATTGAGTTCAGGTCTCAACTCCCACCGCGAGGTTTTTAGGCTCCTTCATTGTCGAGCGGGAGCATTGACATTTAGAGAGGGTGGCCGGTAGGAGTTCGGTAGGTGTGCAATGATTTGAGATGCGATTGCGTGTAGTGAATTCAAACGTTTATCGAATCCGATGAATTATCCGGCATGGTGGATGCGTTTAATAATTGTGAGGTGAGACGCGAGACAAGTGCGCGATGGTTGTCGTACGTCGCCATCCGCTGAGCCTGCGTGGCTGGTAAAGTTCTATTTAGTCATGAATGACTCGATCGCGGATTCGACCTTTCCGGAAACTGACAATCATTAGTAATTAATTGCTGGATGTCTAGAATCCAGTGTGCGTGTGTCGCGAGCTTGGAAATGATTCTTTCACGAAGCTGGATTTTATGAAGCTGTTGGTAAATGTGTACAGCACGAGCGAGTCGAACGTGACTCTCGCATTTAGAATTGAAGTTGAATCTAATTCTTTTGATAATTGAATCGTGTCCGCGATTACGTCATCGTATGGAACGTTCGCGGCTTCGCGTTTGGTCTCGTTCTCGTCGAATTCTTCGTATTGTCCGAATTCGTTTTGAATATCGTTGAGGATCGACTTGATTCCTCGATCGTTCGATGCGATCGCGAAGATTGACTTGATTCGTCGTGGAATCTAGAAGCTCTTCGCGGTGGTTCACGACGATCGTAATTCGCGATTTGGAAAACGCGTCGTATTGTCTCGTTCGCGTTAGCCGATTGTGTCTCGAGGTGCGAGCGTATTCGTTTCGTTCACGTTGGTTATTGCCTTCTCGTAACGGGCATAAACGTGAGAAATTGCTAATTGAACGGTCCTGATTGGTCAATTCAAAATAACGTGTCTACCTTGTACTGATGTAGCTCGACTGTGTGTGTTTCGGATTGGCTGCTGCCTTCGATTAATTCTTTCTGCGATGGATGCTAGCACGGCTGAGGGAGGTTGATTCCTTTAACGTGTTGGGCGGACTGCCGAATGCTGCAGACCACTGTTATATTGTCTTGTACACAATTGTTTGTACACGATAGTTTGTACACGATTGTCTTACGCATGAACTGCACTCACTAGGTCACTGATCCGGCTCGAAGGACCATGTTTTGTACTCGAACTGAATTTTGATTTTAAATACTCGCGAGTGGCGCGCGGACGAATTTCCACTCAAGATTGTAAGGCTTGAGCCCTGTCTTAGACCGAGGACACGTCGACTCGCAAGCATCTTTTCGAGTTTGCGTGCCCGCCAAATTAATATTGGGCAGCCGTTTCAATGAACCAGTAGATTGCGCGACAATAATTGATACAAGACTCGAAGTTACGTTAAAGGAGCGTTTCGTCCCGGACCTGCTAGGGGACTCATCAGTAAGGCTGATCTAGCAGGTCCTGCCTTATACGCTAGCGCACGCAAGATGTATCGACGGATGACGCGGATTTAGCGCGGTTGTCCGGATTGTTGCACAAGAAAATACTGAACTATAATGACTTGAACCGATACCGAATTAATGACAAGACAACGGCCGGTGCGTTGTACTTGTCTACCCGAGGACTGGAGTGTCACGGCGTTCGAGCGTAGAACTCAACTGTGTGAGCTTGACTTCCAGTCCTAACGCGATGAGACAGAAAAATGCACTGATTGGTTCCTGCCGAATGTTGCATTTACCAATCAGCACGCCTTGAATGTTTAGATCTCCTTCCCATAGCTCTGAGGAGTCTTGGGAAGGAGGCATGAAGCGATCCTTGTATCGGTCGTCGAAGGGTCTCGGTAATTTGACACGGTTGTCGTTCGGAGGGACAAGTTTATGGCCCGTTGTCCTCAAAGCGTACGAAGAACTAGGCATCTGGCAATGCCTCGAGTGGTCGCCGAATGACCCTAACTTACTAATCTTCGAAGAAGATGCAAAGTCACGAATGATCGTAAATTGTCCGAAAGAAAACTCCCGTGGACTGTTCCTGTGCGACGGAACAGCTACTTTTCTCGCCTAGCCGCCCATCTAGTCGAAGCGGAGGCCAAAGGTACGTGTTGGGAGACTGCTGGTTCCCTCAGATCCAAGGATCCTCTTTTCCGACGACAAGGGTCGCCACGCACGGCAAACACGTGGGAGGCACGGACTTAGAGTGGTTACCTCCTCCACTCCACTATGCTTCGTTTGGTTTGCTTGTCTCTGAAGAGAACGCCATCCAGCGGGACCACGAGGAGGCGCAAGCCTAGCTAGGACACCGAAGTGCCCCTTACAGCTCCCGACTACTACGAGGTATAAAGTACGCACCCTTGAGCGAGTCGATACTGCTCCACACGCTAAGTGCCAGCGGCGTGTTGCTTTTGAAAACGGGAATACATTTTACAAAGATCTTCTTAGTATATTATTAGTGCCGAAGCGGTGCCTACGGGCGGTTGCATCAACATGCAACTCACGACACCGTAGAGCACTCACGCAGGTTCGTGCACTATACTTGCGTCGAAGCGGTGCCCACGGACGGTCGCAATGTAGGTACGACTCACGACACCGTAAAGCACTCACGCAGGTTCGAACACAAGGATGTTCTCCCGCTTCTCTTACCAATATAGAGAAGCACACGCCGCAGCTCTGACTCGCCAGATCTCGTGCGAGCCAGGTACGGACCGGACGAGCTCGGCCTTCCTCACTTTCGTCCCTTCACCACGGCGGCTCAGTGAGTGCGTGTATCACATATATGACTGTCTGGGGCGTCTTCTCGTCCCATGAGCAGACGAAAAACTGTCCCCCGCCTCTTACATATACAGGAAAGTTCCGATTCATGTTCAGTTTGGGGGGTCCCGATTCTTGTTCAGGCCTACTCACTCCACTACCCGTCCACGCTGTGCCGCGCCACAGGGCGTCGACTATTGTGTCGGCTCGGGTATATCGGTGTGAACACCACTATATTGACACAACGAATCGAACGTTCAAACATCTTAATTTTTATTATTTTTTATGGGACTTTTAAAAACGTATTTCTGGCATTTTTCTGATTAAAACAAGACCAAACACGATATAATTTCGGCTGCAACTCCGTTAATTTGCAAAATTCAAGTCTAATTCTTTGAAAACATATTTTTGAGATATTTAGTTGTTTATTTAAACATATGTTATAGCATATGTTGAATGTATCATAAATTATAAATTATGCTTTACATGTAGAGTAAATATGGGCCTGTCTAGGATTGGCTGAGTGCGTCAGCGGCGTCGACGTAGCCATTGGCTAGTCAACTAGTCGTACAGAGATCTGGGATCGATCGTCAGCTCGATGAGTCATTGGCCGGCACCGTCGATATCGATTACTGTCGATTATCATCGATTACCACCGCGGAGCGCTAGGCAGATTGGTGGATCGCACTATCGACCCACCAATCACGCGATCTACGGTTACGGCTAACGGCCAGCTGATCGATCGATCCCCAGTTCTCTGACTAGCTTGATAGATCACACATCGCTTTGCTTCTTACTATCTTTTCTAACGTTAACGCTGCGCGTCTTTTGACCAGCTTTCTCGTATTAAAGCATCTCCGGATCCCTGATATCGACGGGATAAAAATCTACAGATCTATTGTTTAAAGTTCAAATTTATTTATAATAATAAGTCTTTCTTATACATTCAGTTTGTACAAGTGTCCATTTGATTGACGATTCCTATCAGGAGAATAAAGTTGTGGTTGACTTCAAAGTGCTTCTCTGACTTTCTTAAAATCCTACTCTCAAACATTTGGTCCTTCGAGCCGGATCCAGTGCTGCAGTTCACTGGAAAGTTAAAATAAAGTGAGTGCATCTTAATCGTATCGCTTTTGAAATCGTGAAGGCAACAATGGCTGACCTCATCATAAAACAACGGCTTCTCGCGCAACGCATCTCTCGGGTCGCGGACATCCTGAAGACTCGATACCAGGGCAACATCCCTCTCGAAATTCTTCGTAGCTCTCACGCCTTCATCAAACAACTCTGGGATGCATATTACAAGGGCGATTCGGCCATTAGAACCGCCGCTAGAAAGGGCGCAAGGTTGAAGGAGAGTTACAACGTGGATGACGAAGAATTTGAAGAGACGCAGATGAGCTACTGTGAGCAGGCCGGTTCCTTACTCGACATGATCGCCGAACACGGAGCCGACGCGACCGTTACAGAACCGTCGACTTCAAATGCAACGGCCGTCGAGAATCACTCTCAGAGGTCATGCGCTTTGTTGCCAACATTGTCTCTGCCCACGTTCGAGGGCAATGACAAAGACTGGCCGTCCTTTCGGGACTTGTTTACTGACCTCGTCGTCAACGACCCATCTTTATCATCACGGGAACGCCTTCGTTACTTGAAGGATTGTTTGAAAGGCGAGGCCGTCAACCTCTTCAAGCGCGTGGAGACAAACACGATCGACTTCCAAGTTGCTTGGAAGGAACTGGATAACCTCTGCGCCAACCTTCGGCTTTCTTCGGAGCAAGCGCAATCCAAAACACTGACCGACAGGATGCATCAGCCGATACTCAGCCATCCTGATGGTCAAGACAGGCAGCAAGTCGGATGGAGATCTGCGAGGGAAATCAAATACGGTGAAAACGAACTGAGCACCGTCACTTGTGGTTTAGTTTGTGCACCCTACCTGGTACCCAGATGTCACCTCGCCAAGATGGAGGAGCACCTCCACCCAGTGGACTTTCGCATCAGGAGAGTCAGCTACTTGGCTGACCATCATCCCGGAGTGGACACACCTCCTGAGGCGGGACCTAGGTCGCAGGAACTCCGAGAGTTCCTCATCGCGGGCGGTTTTTCACGTGGCACGTGGACTTCCGACACCCTGAATCTTCGCTGCGTCTTCGACAACTGGGTCTCTCTCTCTGACTGTTGCCAGATCATCGCTTCTGCTTCTCACTGGAACTTTGGGTTCCCCGAGCTCTCTGTGCTCGTCGGAACATCTCTACTTGGGCTTCCATCGGAGAGCTGGATCCACCAGACAATCGAATTTCCACGGTGCACGTGGACATCCTGCTCCAGGAATCTTCTGGATGGTCCCTCCACCTCCGAGCTGAAGGAAGTCGGCGGATGGGATACTCTCGTCCTTCACTGCATCTTTAGCAGCAACGGGTACGCGCTCTCTTACTGTCGTCAGGTCACCGCTCCTCTTTCTCTCTGGATCTCTGGGTTCCCCGGGCTCTCAGTGCTCGGCGGAACATATCTTCTCGGGCTACCATGGGGATGCTGGATCCTCATGGCGGGCGGCTTCCCACGTGGCACGTGGACAGCCGAATCCAATCTACTTGATTGGAACTCTGGGTTCCCCGAGCTCTCAGTGCTCGGCGGAACATATCTACTCTGGCTACCATCGGAGTGCTGGATCTTCAAGACGGGCGGCTTTCCACTTTGCACGTGGAAATCCAACTCCAATCCACTTGATTGGAACTTCGGGTTCCCCGAGCTCTCTATGCTTGGCGGAACAGATCTACTCGGACTTCCATGGGGGTGCTGGATCCTCATGGCGGGCGGCTTCCCACGTGGCACGTGGACAGCCGAATCCAATCTACTTGATTGGAACTCTGGGTTCCCCGAGCGCTCAGTGCTCGGCGGAACATATCTACTTGGACTTCCATTGGGGTGCTGGATCCTGATGGCGGGCGGCTTCCCACGTGGCACGTGGACAGCCGAATCTAGGAATCTACGGGATTTTCAATCTACCTCGGAGCGGAAAGGAGTCGGCGAATGGGACCTGCCCATGCTTCGCTGCGTCTTCAACAACCACGGGCTCACTTCATCTGACTGCTGTCAGATCATCGCATCTCCTTATCGCTGGAACGCTGGGTTCCCCGAGCTCATTGCGCTCGGCGGAACATATCTACTGTTTGTATACCCTCGGGCCAAGTTGTGGGTCGCAGCTGCCCACAACCGATGCCTGCACGGGGGGACACAACTTCTCTTGGCAGTGCTACGCCATAATTGCTGGATCCTCAGCGGTCTTCAGTCGGTAAAATCTTGTACTGACGGTAGCATCGTCTATCTAATCTGGGAAGGGCAAACTGCCCAACCTAAAATGGAAAAAACTTCAGTAAATTCTAATAACGTCTTGTCTTACAGATCTGGCGACTATTATCAGGCACCTACGCACCTTCGATCCAGGCAGGATCGTGGTCAGCGGAACTCCAAGGAAGGCTACTCCTGGAAATCTAATCTGCCTTCCTCCACACACTTAAGGGAAATCTGGAAAGTTGCTGTCAACTCTTCTAAGCAGCACTTACGCAGGATCTTCAGAGAGCAGCGACGGTCCTTCGAGGAGCTGACCACGCTCCTGACTGGTATTGAAGCTTGTTTAAATTCTAGGCCATTGCTACCATTATCAGACGACCCTGAGGATCCAGCAGCTCTGACTCCGGGACACTTCTTGATCGGGGGGCCACTGCTCGCAATACCAGAACCCAGCCTCGAGGAACTGCCAGCATCCCGACTCTCTCGGTGGCAGCTAGTACAACAGCTGAAGCAGCACTTCTGGAGACGCTGGTCCCGGGAGTACTTGAACTCGCTACAAACCAGAGATAAGTGGCGAAAAGATAAGACACTGATCAAGGCAGGAGACCTCTGTCTTGTCAAGAACGAAGAACTACCACCCACGAAATAGCCGCTTGCTCGAGTCACTCGGGTGCACCCGGGCCCAGACGGTTCAGTTCGGGCCGTCACCTTACAGACGTCTACATCACAACTGCTTAGGCCAGTTCACAAGCTCATCCTTCTTATAGCACCGGAGAGCGAAAGGGACAATAGTATGGTCATCCTCGAGGCTGGACCTCCTGGCAGCTCCCGGACGAGTAACTAATTCAAGCAAAAATTTGTTCAGCCTATTTCTTGTTTGTTTAAACTTCGTTCTCTCACCTCATAATTTCACCCACCTTGTATCACTCTGTTCTTCACTGTAAATGCTCTTCATCAATTCACTGCACTATCATATCCACCATCTCAACTAATGCCCGACTCTTTGTCGTAGATACTACGTCGCACGTTGCTGGCCCATTCAGTCCTGCCGGTTTCACCACTTCTTTCCCATTGATGGGGGACGCGAGGATTCAATTTCGTCATTGGCTGACGAGGCGGGCGGAATGTCTAGGATTGGCTGAGTGCGTCAGCGGCGTCGGCGTAGCCATTGGCTAGTCAACTAGTCGTACAGAGATCTGGGATCGATCGTCAGCTCGATGAGTCATTGGCCGGCACCGTCGATATCGATTACTGTCGATTATCATCGATTACCACCGCGGAGCGCTAGGCAGATTGGTGGATCGCACTATCGACCCACCAATCACGCGATCTACGGTTTCGGCTAACGGCCAGCTGATCGATCGATCCCCAGTTCTCTGACTAGCTTGATAGATCACACATCGCTTTGCTTCTTACTATCTTTTCTAACGTTAACGCTGCGCGTCTTTTGACCAGCTTTCTCGTATTAAAGCATCTCCGGATCCCTGATATCGACGGGATAAAAATCTACAGATCTATTGTTTAAAGTTCAAATTTATTTATAATAATAAGTCTTTCTTATACATTCAGTTTGTACAAGTGTCCATTTGATTGACGATTCCTATCAGGAGAATAAAGTTGTGGTTGACTTCAAAGTGCTTCTCTGACTTTCTTAAAATCCTACTCTCAAACAGGGCCAAATTATATCGTGTTTGGTCTTGTTTTAATCAGAATAATGCCAGAAACAAGTTAGTGAAAGTCTCATAAAAAAACAATGAAAAATAAAGCATTTTGAATTGACATTACACGTGAACTTTTAAACTGTGTCGGCGACGGCCAAATGTTGCGGCCGCACGCTGAGGGTAGCTGTCGCCGATACCGTTGCTCTATTGTAGTCTCGCTCGGCGCGATCGGAGTGGTAGACCCAGCAGTAAATCAAAAAAGCAAGTCTAGATTGCGATTCCTGTTCGCTCCAAGAACCACCCCCTGAACAAGAATCAAGGGATTACTGTATATCTTTCGATGCGCGTGTCCTTTTTTTGCGTCAATCGATTTCGATGAAATTTTCAGCATGTGTGTAACTACTACGAAATATCTAATCTACGAAATATATTAAATTTTCATTAAGGTCCCAATTAAAAAAGTTTTAAAAATGCTTTTTTTATTTTTGCAAGTAACCTTGTAAATTATAATTTTAGGAATATTTTTTTTGCATATAATTTCGTAACCCATAGCTTCTAATTGATTATAAAAAAACTGGTCGTTTGGTAAAATTATAAAAAAGTTATATTCCGTTTTAAACGGCGTACGAATACTTTTTACACTCACTGTATACATGAATTATAATTATAGATAATCTTGAAATTGATTAATCTCAGATGGTCTATATGTATTCTCGTTTGTGTTTGTAATAGTTTTTTTCTGGCGTTTCACTCGTCCTCCTTCCCAATCTCTACAGTGGCGTGACACTGTTCCTATTACTTTTATAATATCACATTCCTTGATTGGGTTTTCGTCAGTTGATAACGCTGATTGCATCGCAGCTGGAATAAAAAATTAATTCCAATAGATTATTTCGTAATTCATCAATTATAAATACAAATCTTATAAATAGAAAATGGAAAAATACCTTTAACAACATTATAAAGATTCGTATCTCTAAACACGAATAATTTTCCCTCGATATGTTTAACTGGGTTGCACTTCAGAGCAACTTCCCGAGATAAACAAAATCTTAATATTTCGCCCGTATTCCGGACGATTGTTGTTCGCTTGTTGATTAAACTGATCAGTTTTTGTGCCTGTAAAAAATTTCACGATGGAATTAATTATTGTTTATTGTTGATATATAATAAATATGAAAAATAGAACAGTATAAAAGCTTACCAATTTTTTACGAAAATCTATATCTTTTCCGATTTTTTCGTCGAATTCTTCAAACTCCTCTACTGTCTGACACGGAAGTTTCCAAATTTCCTTAAAAGCGGAAACAACATCGCAAGTGCTGGTACTAATATCGGTCAGTCTTTCTAATTGCTCGTTCAGGGTTGCTTGCATGTCAACCATTCGACTTCCCAATTGGTTCAATTGAATAGATATTTGTTTGAAATTTATCTCAATTGTTTCTTTGATGTAATCTGTAAAAAATAAAAATTTTATGGTCGTGGAAATGCCTATAAAGCATTATTGATCGAACGAAACATTTATTGTTTTAAATAATTTAGCGTACTTACTTTTCAATGAATTGATTTCTTCTTTACATAAACATGACGGTTGCGCTGTATTTGATATTTTCTGCGGCGGTGAATTGCATTTCAGAAAATCAAAGTTGCTGTCGGATGAGCTTTCTGAAACGGTGGCTGTTCGTTTTCCTATTTCTTCCCGGTTCGTCACTTTCTTCGGTTGCTACCTTCTTTTTTGTTTCATTCTGATCTCGACGTCTTCTAAAGTATCAGAATTAATTTCTGAATCCGTCTCATCTAAAACTTTTAATGCAGCTTTTTATTTTTTCACGATCTAAACGATGGCGTTGATTGATAAATTGTAATCACTGAATAGCAGAACAAAACAATGGCATTTTCAATTGAAACTAGCTGGTTATTGTTGCTCGCTCGCTTCGCGAGCTCGCGGGTAGGACTGCTCTTGCGAAAGGGTTAGTGGTACGCATTGCTAGTGAGGCATACAGCTATTAATGGTTTTTTTTAATTTTGTGTGTGACTATCCACGAGCCACACAAAGAACTTCCCGATTCGTTAGTTGTAAGCGGTAACATTAGCATTAACTGCATAATTAAAAAAAAATGAAATATATATAATTACGTTTGTTTATTTGGTGGAAAATTTCCATCCTCTCGTATAAATTGCATTGTTGAATGAACTTCTTTCGAAAAAAACTAAAAAATCTAAAAAACTGCTTGACCAATACGGACCAAAATCTAATCAGCTCTAAGTTACGACGAGGCACATCCATTGCATCATTCATCATTCTGATCGCATTGTTACTTTTTCAGAAAATGTTAACGAAAAATTTGACACACACACACACACACACACACGCACGCACGCACGCACGCACGCACGCACGCACGCACACACGCACACGCGCACGCAAACACATACACACAAACACACACACGTACCGACATTTTGATAAAAATAGTCTAAAATGAATCCAATGACCAGGACTTCCGTTTCCGGTAGTGTGAGAGGATAAGGAGCGAATTACAGCTGTGCATATTTGTGAGAGAAAGAGAGGGATTGATAAAAGTGTGAGAGTAGAGTGTGGTGGAGAAGAGCGAGTGGAGTGTAGAGGCAGGTGGGAGAGAAAAGGGAAAGGGCCGGGGAGTGAGAGGAGGAGTAGCAGGGAAGGGAAAAGCGAGTGGTGGTAAAAGGTTAGGTTGCACGTGGCAATAGACAGGGAACGTGGGAAGAGAGAGAAGTAGTGAAGAGTGGCGCTATCTGGAGGGAGACAGGTAGACTGTAGAAGCGGGAAATTTGAAGCAGATTAAGAGTAAGTGAGAGAAAGGAAGAGAGAAAATAGAACAAAAGAAAATGAGTGAAAGAAGAGAGGAAAGCAAGGGGGAGGGGAGGGAAGTTGGGAAAGATGGGAAAGAAGAGAAAGGCAGATTAGGGAAGATTATGAAGGAGGCGAATTTAGAGAGATGGTTCAGCGCGGAGAATCTGGAGATTTCAGGAAGGAAAAGGGGAATAAGGGAGGTGGAGGGAGTGGGAGAGGAGGAAAGTTTAATATTTAAGAAGAGTGACGTTACGAAGAGGTCTCCGCAGGAGGCTAAGAGGGAAGAGGGGAGTGTGGTCACTAGGGGGTTGGAGGAAGTGGTTAGAGGGTTAATGGAGGAGGTACAAAGGATGAGGGAAGAGATGAAGAGCGAGAGGAAGGAAGGGAGAAGGTTTATAGAGGAATGGCGGAAGGAGAGAGAGATGTGGAGAGAGGAGAGGAAGGAAGAAGAGGTGAAGAGGGAAAAGATGAAAGAATGGATAGAAAGCATAGAAGGAAGAATAGTAAAAGTAGAGGAGAGAGTAGAAAAAATAGTAAGGGGAGAAGGGAAAAAGGGAGAGAATAGTAATGAAGAAGGGACAAAAGAGGATAATGTAGAAGATAATAGAAGAAGAATAAGAAGAATAGAGATAATGCAAGATAGGAGTGAAAGAGAGGAGAGAAGGTATAACATAATAATGAGGAGGATACAAATAGAGGGAAAAGAAGTAAAAGAAGAAGTTAGGAGAGTATGGGAATCAATGGGGCTGAAGGAGGAGGGAATAAAAGAGATACAGAAGA
This sequence comes from Lasioglossum villosulum, assembly GCA_963971365.1. Taxonomy (NCBI): domain Eukaryota; kingdom Metazoa; phylum Arthropoda; class Insecta; order Hymenoptera; family Halictidae; genus Lasioglossum; species Lasioglossum villosulum. The sequence goes on from OZ020495.1 coordinate 31,360,737, forward strand.
TAGGGAACGTAGGAAAGGATGGGAAAGGAATGGTGTTAATTAAAATGACGGATATGGAACAAAAAAAGAGAGTAATGGAAAAGAGGAGAAATTTGAAAGGCAGGAAAGAATGGTTAGATGACGACCTGACAGAAGAAGAAAGGAAAGTAAGATGGAAAATAGAGAGGGAAGCTGAGAAGGAAAGAGCAAAAGGGAAAAATGTACAAGTAGGGTACATGAAAATGTGGGTGAATGGAAGGGTAAAGAGATGGAATGAGATACATGAAGATTGGTTTGAGGAACAGGGAAACGGAGTAGGGTGGAAGGAAAGAAGGAGAGAAAGCGGGGAGGGGGAAAGAAAGAGAACACAGGACACAAATTAGTGTTTTGGAATGTGGCAGGGTTGAGAAACAAAGATGGAGAGTTTTGGAAAGGGTTGGAAGAGTGGGACGTAATTGTACTGATAGAAACGTGGGTTGAGGAAAAGGGATGGAAACAGGTAAGGAATAGACTACCTAAAGGTTATATATGGGAGGCGCAATGGGCAAAGAGAGTGGAAAAAATGGGGAGGGAAAGGGGGGGAATGTTAATAGGGGTGAGGAAAGAGATAGAGATAGAAAGAGGAGGGAATGGGGAGAGAGAAGGTCTGATGATGGTAAAGATTAGGGTAGAAGAAGGATGGTGGAAGGTGATAGGAGTATACGTTAATGGAGACCTGGAAAAGAAGTTAGAACATATGAGCGAATGGATAGAGGGAAGGGAAAAAGGGGAAAGGATAATTATAAGGGGGGATTTTAATGCGAGGACGGGTAGGGAGGGGGGGGGAAGTGAGAGAGGAGGACGAAGTGGGAGGTGGTAGGGGGAGTAGAAGGTCAAAAGATGATAAGGTTAACGGGGAAGGTAAGAGGCTGTGCAAGTTTATAGGGGAGAGAGGGTGGGAAATTTTGAATGGGAATGTGAAAGGGGATGAGGAGGGGGAGTGGACTTATATAGGGGGAAGAGGGAGTACGGTAATAGATTATATCTTGGGAAATGAAGAGACAAGAGAAGGAATAGAAAGGATGGAGGTGGGGGAGAGGGTGGATTCAGATCATTTACCGATAACGGTGTGTTTGAAGGGAGAAAGAGGGAGGAGGAAAAAGGAGGAAGGGAAAAAGGGTGGAAGCATAAGAGGGCGTTGGACGGAGGAAGATGTGAAAGAGTTTAGAGAGAGAAGCCAGGGGGAAGGGGGAGTGGAAAAGGAATGGAAAGGGCTGAGGGATAAAATAAAAGAGGTAGTGAGGGAGATGGGGAAGAAACAAAAAGGTAAGAGAAGAGGATGGTGGGACGAGGAGTGTAAAGAAGAAAAAAGGAAGGTGAGGAAGGAACTGAGGGAATGGAGAAAGAGGGGAGGAGAGGGCAAGGAATTTAAAGAATTGAAGAGGAAGTATAAGGTATTATGTGATGAGAAAAAGAAAAAAGAGAGGGAACAATGGGAGAGAGAAATAGAAAACATAAAAACAGTAAAACAGGTGTGGAAGGCGGTAAACAGGGAAAGGAGGAGGGGAACAAGAATAGAGGAAGGAATAAAGATGGAGGAATGGGATGAGCATTTTAAAAATGTATTGGGAGGAGTAGCATGGAGGGTAAAAGTAGGAAGAGCGGTTAGAGGGGGAAACGATAAGGAGGAGGCGTTAGAAAAGTGGGAGGTAGGCAGGGTGATTAAGGGTTTGAAAGAGGGGAAAGCGGCCGGGGGGACGGGATTACAAATGAGGTGTGGAAGCATGGAGGGAAAGAAGTGGAAGAGTGGATATGGAACGTGTGCAATAGGATTTGGAAAGGGGAGGGATGGCCGGAGGATTGGACAGAGGGCATTGTAGTACCAATAGCGAAAAAGGGGGACAGTAGGGAGGTTAAGAATTACAGAGGAGTAACGTTGACACAGACAGCGTATAAAATATACGCTGCTGTGTTGGCGGAAAGATTAAGAGAGGAGGTGGAGGGAAAAAAGATGTTACCACCGAGTCAAACAGGCTTCAGGAAGGGTTTAGGTTGTATAGACAACATATATGTCCTGAACTATATAATTAATAGGCAGGTTAGAAGGAAAGGGAAAAAGAGGTTGGTAGTAATGTTTGTAGACTTGAAGGCGGCGTTTGACTCGGTGGACAGGGAGACTTTGATAAGGGCGATGAAGAAAAAAGGGGTGAGAGAAGGGTTGGTAGAAAGGTGCGACGAAATATTAAGGGAAACGAAAAGCAAAGTAAGGGTAGGAGAGGAAGAATGGAAATATTTTTGGACGGAAAGGGGGGTCAGACAAGGATGCCCGCTAAGTCCGTTACTTTTTACGTTGCTGTTAGCCGATATAGATGAGGAGTTAGAGAAGGGAAGATGGGGGGGAGTGAAGATAGGGGATAGAAAGGTCTACACGTTGGCTTACGCGGACGATGTAGCCATGCTGGCGGAGGATGTGGAGGGAATGAGGGGGACGCTAAGGGTGCTGGAGAAATATTAGGAGGGGAAAAAGCTACAGCTGAATGTTGAAAAGTCGAAGGTGATGAGGTGTAGAAAGGGCGGAGGGAGATGGAAAAAGGTAGCTTGGAGATGGAAAGGACGAATGATTGAGGAGGTTGGGGAGTACAAATACCTGGGGTATACAATATCTATGGATGGTGGACAAAGGGCGCACGTAGAAGATAGAGTAAGGAAAGGAGCAGCGATAATGGGGCAGGTATGGGGTATAGGAAAGAGAAAATTTGGAAAGGACTGGGAAAGAAGGATCTGGTTGTTTGACAAATTAGTGTGGGCAGTAATTAATTATGGGGTGGAAATATGGGGGTGGAAGGAAAGGGAAGGCATAGAGAAGTTACAAGAGAGATATCTAAGATGGGTAGCAGGGGTAGGAAAGTCAACACCGGGGTATATGGTAAGGGAGGAATTTCAAAGAGAGATGTTAAGGGGTAGGGCAGGTTTAAGGGCGTGGGGATACGAGAAGAAGTTGGCGGAGGGAAAAGGGGGAGAACTGGCAAGGTTGTGTTGGGAAGAGATGAGGAGAAAGGATAGGAAGGGAGGAATCAGGGCTGGATGGGAAAAGGAAAGAGAGGATTTCTTTGGGGAAAGGGATTGGTCAGCGGAGGAGATGAATAGGTGGATAGAGGAGAGGAAGGAAGGGGTAAGCGACGAGATAAGGAGAAGGGAAAAGGAAAAACAAGAAGAGGAAAGATGGGAAAGAATGGCAAATTCAAAAGCGAATAAGTGGTACGGGAGGGTAAAGGGAGAGGGTATACCGGGATATTTAAAGAAGGGTTGGGGGGAGAGCCGGTGGCAGAGAATAGCAAAATTTAGATTAGGGAGTGAAATGAGGGGGGATCGGTATCGGTTGGAGGAGGATTTGAGAGTATGTAGAGTGTGTGGGTTGAGAAGGGAAACTTGGGAACACGTGTGGGAAGAATGTTTGAGAGTGGATGAGGAGAAAGGATGGCAAGAGAGGATGTGTGAAGTGTTAGATGACGAGGGTGGGGGGGAAGAGTGGATGAGGAAAGTGGAAGTTTGGAGAGAGGAAATGAAAGAGAGGATGGATGGAGGGGCGATATAAAAGGAAACGGAAGTCCGGAATGGCAAATTTTGTAAATATTGTAATTACTGTAAATATTGTAAGAAAAAAAAATGTAATAGATGTAGGTTAGGTTAAGACTTTTCTTTTGTATATAGCGTTTCTCTCTCTCTCTAGATGTAAATAGTGTATAAGATAGTCATAAGTTAGAAATAAGTTAGTTTTAAGGTTATAGTCTAGGAAAATAGGAAAAGTGGGTTAAATGGAGTAAAGGGAATGTTGTTTATTATAATTGTAACGCTAAGGGGAACCAATAAAGGATATATATATATATATATATATATATATATAGAATCCAATGACCATGAAACGTGAAGATCTGTTAAAAATTCGATTTTCGATTTTCGGGGTAAAAAAACATTAATAGCTGTATGCCCCACTAGCAATGCGTACCACTAACCCTCTCGAAAGAGCAGTCCTACCCGCGAGCTCGCGAAGCGGGCGAGCAACAATAACCAGCTAGTTTGATTATTGTAAGCGGTAACATTAGCATTAGTTGCATAATTGAAAAAAAAAATTTTTTTTAATTAAAAAAAATTTTTTTTAACCCTTTGAACTCGAGGCCGTTTTCGCTTGCGCGAACCAGCAACTCGAGACGATTTCGGCCAAATTAGGTGAACATTTTACAAGTACTTCAAAAATATTTAATTTTAAAAAAATTAAAAAAAAAAATTTCATCAGTTTATTCATTTATATGTCGAAAACAACAAATTTTTTTGATAAATATTACACTCTGTAATTAGTTTTGGTGTGATACTTAGTAAAACAATAGCCAAGATGCATCCTTGCCACTTCACATCGGCCGGGCGCCGTATCGGCACCGCTCGAGTTGCTACTTAACATCGGCCGGACGCCGTATCGGCGCCGCTCGTGTTCAAAGGGTTAAATTTAAAAAAATTTTTTTTACATAAAAATGAAATATATATAATTACGTTTGTTTATTCGGTGGAAAATTTCCATCCTCTCGTACAAATTGCATTCTTGAATGAACTTCTTTCGAAAAAAACTAAAAAAACTAAAAAATCTAAAAAACTACTTGACCGATATGGACCAAAATCTAATCAGCTCTAAGTTACGACGGGGCGCATCGATTGCATCATTCATCATTCTGATCGCATTGTTACTTTTTCAGAAAACGTTAACGAAAAATTTGATAACATAAAAACGGCCATACGCGCGCACACGCACGCGCACACACACACACACACACACACACACACACACACACACTAACAATTTGATAAAAATAGTCTAAAATGACTTCAATAACCATGAAACGTGAAGATCTGCTAAAAAATCGATTTTCGATTTTCGGGGTAATTAAAGTAACTTCCCTATGAATCGGGAAGTTAATAAATATAATAATATAGAGTTGAATGTATGTATGCGTATTAACAGACAGCGTTATATATGGTTGAATTTGTAAAAATGGAAGATCGGGAAAAGTAACAACAGAAGATTGGAAAAAGAAAATCGGATTCAGATCGAAAACGAACGTGCCTGTGAAAATACGTCTGTCAACGATTGCGATTGATTATAATAAGTACGGCTATTCCTTACAATAATGATAATAATGATAACGTCACGTCCGGTGGTCCAACCATCATTAATAAACAATAAATAACCACGATACAAATATTTCTTAATTTTGTTTAACATTCTCTCTAACTAATTCTCTCTAACTAATAAAATATTGTAATCATATACTAAACGAATAAACTGAAATATAATATGCGAGCGATGTTAAGCAACGAAGCAGCTGCAGGCCACCTGGAGCGCAAAATTACAAGAAAACCACCTAAACAAAATTAAATACCAAAAAGACCAAGAACGCAATAGAGTTGACACTGACGAAAGCACTCCGGAAGAACGCGAGAAGCGGAGGATCCAGCTGAGAGAGAGAAAGACACAAGAATAATTCAGTGAACAAACTGCAGACTACGATTACGATGACAAAGTGAAAACCGAACCAACTCCACAAGGATTTGGTTTAGAACAAAGGATAGAAGAAAATATAAAAACGACGACACCTCGCCAGCGAGTCAGTAGTAATAAAAGAGGAGTAGGAGGAAAAAGGTCAACGGTTCAATCTGACAGTTGTCAGTAGTCAGTCAAAAGTAGTAGTCAGTCAAAAGTCAACAGTTGAATCCGACAATACCAATTTAATAATCATTTTTGAGTCTGAAGTCAAATCGTTCGTGTGTAATCAGTCAAGGAATCATTTCGAGTTAAAAGTGAAATCGTCCGTGTGTAATAGTTCGTAAGGATTACAATTGTAAGGACTACCATTTCGCCTACACGAAAACTCGAACCAGCGTAACGGTAATTACTAACATTTATAATAACTACTAACTCTCGTATCGACTACTCGCAAAACTCAAATGTACTCTGAAATTATTGTTTAAATACACTTGTTCAACTTCTACTAAATATTAGCTTCTCCAAATTCATTTCGCATACCCAACTTCGATTTCTTCCTGACCAAAAATTTACAATAAAGCCACATAATCATCATAGAAACCCTCAATTTCCCGAACCGAAGCCGGTGAATGCAGGTAGGTTCGAAACTGCGTCATATCCCTATCATATAAATCTATCAGAATCTCTATCGAATCTCTGTTTGTCCTACTTGGGACGTAACAGGAAGTTAAATTTGGTGACAGCGGTGGGATACGGCGCAGGAATTGAGGATTTTGTTCTATTTTTTTTTGAAATCGTTGTTCTTACTGAATTTAACAATGGCAACTGGTGGCGAACAAGTCGAAGTTGATATCCAAACGCAAGTATTAAGAGAAGCTATTGAACAAATTAAATTAGCTGAAGAGAATAATAAATTCGTGATGGACCTCGGTCCGAAACTCAAAGATCTATCTGCACAAATAATACAAATTCAGAATACATTAGGGATAATAAGTAAACCGACAAAAACCGAACTACGGACACCGAAAAACAGACAGACACATACCGAACAGACACCGACTGAAAACCCAATTAGAATTAAAGACGCGTTACAAACCGTACCAGTATTCGATGGTCATAAAACCTCTATGTATCAATTTTTACGAGCATGTGAAAGAGCCAAATCCATGCTCCCAGAAAATCAAGAACCATATTTGGTAAAATTACTTACAAATAAACTCAGAGGACACGCGTTTATGGCTATCGAAGACTCGAATATTGAAACTGTAGAGGAATTTGGGACAAAAATTAAAGCCATGTTTGGGGAACAAAAAACCATCAACCAATATAAGGGAGAATTAGGGAACATATTCCAAAAACCTAACGAGAGTATGTTAGATTATATTAGTCGTACGAAAGATCTAAGATTAGCGATCATGGACGAGGAACGTTGTCAATACGGAGAACTAACCGAAACGAACCTCATAGACTCCGACGTACTGGAAGCCTTTTTGAGAGGATTACCCTCTAATATCAGGGTCGAAGTACTATTAGAAGGCGCTCGGAATTTAGAACAAGCATATACTAATGCAATCAAAGTCTCCAAACAAATGCAACAAGAGGAGGAACGGATAAGAACATCCCAACCTAATATCAGAGACAGAAGGAACCAATTTCAGCCACAACACCGATACCAACAGCCTTCAAGACATGATGACAACGCGAGATCACGTTGGCGCACCAACCATACCGATAACGATAGGAATGACACCGGTAACCAGAGACCCAACAGAGAAACAGGAATGGGTAATCAAACCGAAACAAGTAACCCACCTGTTACTTGTAATTATTGTAAAAAGCCAGGACACACTATCAAAGAGTGTTACAAATTCAAGGCCAAGGTGGATTCAGCAGAGATAGTGCCTTATTCCCAACAAAGGTCGGGAAACGGGAGATTCCCCCCAGGGAACAGTGGCGCGCCCAAGGGAGGAAAATTCGCGGAGCGCCAATCCATAATGAAAATCGATACATCCTCACCGAAGATTTCACCAATGGAAGACGCGGCAACTCAACAGGACGACTCTCCAGGAACGAGTCACCCCAAGGAAGTAAAAAGGATCAAGGAATCAAGGACGGAAGAAGATCGCGAATTCTACCTAGAAGGGTTATCAATGTTCAATTAGATTCGACTAGAAATACTCCCACCGTAAAGATCACTTCACCAGACCTCCAAGGAATCACTACACTTTTAGTGGACTCAGGTTCGGAAGTCAACCTCATCAAGGAAATCATGGTCCCAAAAACTGCGGACATCGATACAATTAATGCTATTCATATTCGAGGAATCTCGACCGAAGTCCTGGCCACCCTAGGGACGGCATCAATCAGGATAGCAGGTCATCCAGTATTATTCCATGTTGTTAGCAACCGAATATCGATAGATCAAGACGGAATCTTAGGATCCGAATTTTTACGAAATCATCAAGCGAGTGTTGACTATTCCGAAAAACATGTAAAATGGGGAACTACTTATGTACCATTTTTCGAAGAACAACAAATAATCGTTCCTAGAAGAACATCAATTCCACTATTAGTAAATATAATCAACCCTGAAATACAGCAGGGCTATATTCCTAAAATTTCCGGAGAGAAAGGAATATTTTTCGGAGAGACTGTGGTCAGTAATAACAAAGGGAGAGCATACATAAGAGTAACAAACGCGACATTGAAAGATTACGCCTTCGACATACCTATGTTGAAACTCGAGCCGTTCGAAGAGATCACAAAACAGTCAGTCAGCAGGGTCAACGCTCATCAAGTAGCGACAGCGAGCCGTCGCAATCGACTCGAGGATATACTAGAACTACTAAGGTTTGATCACCTCAACGAAGAAGAAAAAGAAAACATTTTAAAATTGATCGAACGAAATCAGGACAGATTCAATATCCCTGGAGAAATCCTCGAAGGGACTGACGTGCTGCAACACAGAATTTATACCACAGACGACATTCCAGTAAACACTCGACAATATCGTTTTCCACAAATTCATAAGGAAGAAATAAACAGACAGGTACAAGAATTATTAGAAACAGACGTGATCGAATCATCGACATCACCGTATAATTCGCCAGTATGGATCGTGCCAAAGAAGCAAGATTCTCACGGAAACAAACGATGGCGTCTCGTAATTGATTACCGCAATTTAAATGAAAAAACAATTGGCGATGCATATCCTTTACCTAACATTACGGAAATCTTAGATCAACTCGGAAGCGCCAAATATTTTTCTATATTTGATTTAGCTTCCGGATTTCATCAAATTAAAATGGCACCTGAGGACGCTCATAAGACAGCATTCTCAACACCTTATGGTCACTTTCAATTCAAAAGAATGCCTTTTGGTTTGAAAAACGCTCCAGCCACATTCCAACGTTTGATGAACAGTGTGCTGGCAGGCCTTCAAGGATCCGAATTATTCGTGTATCTAGACGATATAGTAATATATTCAAGTTCTTTACGAGAGCACGAAATTAAATTTAATAAATTAATGGATCGATTACGCACTGCACGATTAAAGTTACAACCTGATAAATGCGAATTTCTACGTCATGAAGTAACGTACTTGGGACACATAATTAGCGAAGACGGTTTAAAACCTGATCCGAAGAAAATAGAAGCAGTACAGAACTTCCCAAAACCGAGAAACGCGAAACATATTAAACAATTTTTGGGATTAGCTGGATATTACCGAAGATTTATACCAAACTTTTCCGCGACAGCTAAACCATTGACAGATTTGTTAAAGAAGGATGTCATTTTCGAATGGAAGGAGATGCAAGAAAAATCTTTTAAAATCTTACGAGAAGCTCTCATAACAGAGCCCATATTACAGTTTCCAGATTTTTCAAAAACATTTAATCTCACTACTGATGCATCTGCATATGCTATCGGAGGAATTCTAAGCCAAGGTTCAGTTGGAAAGGACCTCCCCATAGCGTACGCTTCTCGATTACTAAATGCAGCTGAACAAAAATATTCCACAATAGAAAAAGAATGTTTAGCAATTGTTTACTGCATATCACACTTTCGGCCATATCTATACGGCCGAACGTTCAATATAATTACGGATCATAAACCCTTAGTTTGGCTACATTCCATCAAGGATCCAACTTCCAGATTATGGAAATGGAAACTAAAGCTATCGGAATACGAATATAAAATTCAGTATAAACAAGGGAAAACTAATGCTAATGCCGATGCCCTATCTCGGAACCCTCCAGAAATCTGCTTACCACTACAACACGGGAAATCAATTAGGAAAAGATTGCTGTCAACATCATCGGAAGATTCATCGTTATCCAATCCAGTTTGCAAGAAAAGGAAGTCTAATGAATCAAATCAGACAGAAACAAAAGAATCACCATACACATTAATGAGGAAAAGGAAACTTCCATCTACTTCATCTGAAGATTCACCCCTACCTGGCACAACACGACAAAAAGGGAAAATAGAAACAAAACATTTTTCACCGATTCCATCCGACAGTTTACAAACATCACAGCTAAATTCTGATCCTGGAACTAGCGTTCCCCGCAGTTCTTCAAATTTTGACAATTCCTTACAACTCAACACAGAAACACCTAATCGAGAAAATAATATTTCCCCCACAACCCCTAAATCAGTAGAGACTCATATAGGAGTGCCTAATTTAACGCAAACGCCACACAGATACCCAGAAATCAGAGAAACTCGTGAACCATTGTACATGGGCAAAACACATAAAGTAGTATTCGTGGATATGTGTGGGAAACCAATTGATAAAGGAGCAGAAGAATTAGTAGAAGCTAACTTATTACGTACTACCATTGATCTGACTTTTGAACGAGCTAGATTACAACCCAACGATAAAGACAATTTTTACATTATCATGTTACCAATTAAACAAGATAGACATACACCTATCGAACCCGAAAACATTGTCAACGCTATGGCATCTTTATTAGATGTAGTTGAAGAAATGGATCTGGACTCATTCAGCATAAGAAGATCAACCAACATTGAAGATATACCTTGGAAATATATTATAAATGAATTAAAGAGGACATTCCAGAATCAACCAATAAAAATAACCATATGCACAGGTCAAGTAACAATACCTCCAGAGGAAGATAGACTAAATATAATCGAAGAAAAACATATGTCAGCCATCGGCGGACACAAAGGAGTAACCAAAACTTATCATCGAATCCGACAAACATACTATTGGGAAGGAATGAAAAAGGATATTCAAAATTTCATACGAACTTGCAGTGAATGCCAACTAAAGAAATTGACAAGAATTAAAACTAAACAACCCATGGTACTAACAGACACGCCAGGAAAGGCCTTTGATAAAGTCAGCTTAGATATTGTAGGACCATTGCCAGAAACAAAAAATGGAAATAAATGCATACTAACCATGCAAGATCTATTAACTAAATACTCCATAGCAGTACCGTTAGAACGAACGACAGCCGCAGATATTGCAGATGGGTTTATCAAAAATTTCATTTGCCGATTTGGTGCCCCTAAGGCAATTTTAACAGATCAGGGAACCAACTTTACTTCAAACCTTATAAAACAAGTAGCAAAGAAATTTAAAATTAAACATTATAAAACTACGGCCTATCACCCACAAAGTAACGGTTCAATAGAAAGATCGCATCACGTATTAGTAGAATATTTAAAACAATACGTAAACAACGCAACAAATTGGGATAATTGGTTAGATTTGGCCATGTTCTCATACAATACATCGGTACATGAAGGAACAAGATTCTCTCCACACGAATTGGTATTCGGAAACATTGCTCGAGAACCTACAAGCAGAGATCCGATTAAGGAAAACTTGGAACCCACCTATGAAGATTACCTCCGAGATCTACATTCAACGATCAACGAACTACAACTATCCGCACGTAAAAATTTAAACGCAGCCAAAGCTAAATCAAAACATTACTACGATCGAAAAATAAACCCACAGAATTTTAAAGTAGCAGACTTGGTATATTTAATAAAAGAACCATTCAAAGGAAAATTCAGCGACCAATACACGGGACCTCATAAAGTTATAGAAATTTTACCTAACCAAAACGTAAAAATTTTAATTAACGGGAAAATCCGTACAGTACACATAAATAAATTGAAAATGGCCCATACTCGACCCAGACCAGAACAGAAATTGCAGACAAAACTGTAGACATACGACGGACAACAAGACACAGCTGACAAGCGAAGAAATAAGACCCCACGAGCTGACGAGTCGAGCGACGACCTTCGCGACACCCGAGCCAGGGTCGACAGACCGAGTACATCCGAGTTCAACAAAATAGCAGAGCAGCTTAAACAAATTTCCTTTGGAAATTTGCTTTCTAAAGGGGAAGGTGTCACGTCCGGTGGTCCAACCATCATTAATAAACAATAAATAACCACGATACAAATATTTCTTAATTTTGTTTAACATTCTCTCTAACTAATTCTCTCTAACTAATAAAATATTGTAATCATATACTAAACGAATAAACTGAAATATAATATGCGAGCGATGTTAAGCAACGAAGCAGCTGCAGGCCACCTGGAGCGCAAAATTACAAGAAAACCACCTAAACAAAATTAAATACCAAGAAGACCAAGAACGCAATAGAGTTGACACTGACGAAAGCACTCCGGAAGAACGCGAGAAGCGGAGGATCCAGCTGAGAGAGAGAAAGACACAAGAATAATTCAGTGAACAAACTGCAGACTACGATTACGATGACAAAGTGAAAACCGAACCAACTCCACAAGGATTTGGTTTAGAACAAAGGATAGAAGAAAATATAAAAAGGACGACACCTCGCCAGCGAGTCAGTAGTAATAAAAGAGGAGTAGGAGGAAAAAGGTCAACGGTTCAATCTGACAGTTGTCAGTAGTCAGTCAAAAGTCAACAGTTGAATCCGACAATACCAATTTAATAATCATTTTTGAGTCTGAAGTCAAATCGTTCGTGTGTAATCAGTCAAAGAATCATTTCGAGTTAAAAGTGAAATCGTCCGTGTGTAATAGTTCGTAAGGATTACAATTGTAAGGACTACCATTTCGCCTACACGAAAACTCGAACCAGCGTAACGGTAATTACTAACATTTATAATAACTACTAACTCTCGTATCGACTACTCGCAAAACTCAAATGTACTCTGAAATTATTGTTTAAATACACTTGTTCAACTTCTACTAAATATTAGCTTCTCCAAATTCATTTCGCATACCCAACTTCGATTTCTTCCTGACCAAAAATTTACAATAAAGCCACATAATCATCATAGAAACCCTCAATTTCCCGAACCGAAGCCGGTGAATGCAGGTAGGTTCGAAACTGCGTCATATCCCTATCATATAAATCTATCAGAATCTCTATCGAATCTCTGTTTGTCCTACTTGGGACGTAACAATAATAATATACCTGAATTTACACTTCCATGTTCTTCATAGATACCTGATTCGGTATTTTCCGACATCAGTATCGTATCTGCTAATTTACGACGCTTACGGAATCGTTCAACTCTGATACGTGTGAGTTCACGAGTTTTTAATTTTTGCATATTATCCGACATCGTAGCGGAAAACGATTTATGTTAATGCACTTTAACTGTTCACTATACGTTCACTGTTCGCTATACGTTCACTGTTCGCTATACGTTCACTGTTCACTGTTCAGTATACACTCGTGAATGGTGATGGAAACTGCAGTTTGCGGAAACTGCAGTGGGTTAAAATGCGTAAAGTTTCCCCACCACTTTACAAATTACAATAACTTCCCTATGAATCGGGAAGTTAAAAAAAGGAAACACGTAGTTTTCTCATCTAGTACACGATCATACCTAGCGCTCGAGGCGCGCTTTTTCGGGTAAGTTGGAAGTGACCGTGAGGGTTTTTATGGTATAATTATACCATAAAAACCCTTAAGGATCGAACTCAGTATACCGAGTTTACTATAGTTAAACTTTAGTTTACGATACCAGCATTTACTATTTAAACCGGCAACGAAAAATCCTAAAGAACCGGATGTGTATTACTGTCTACAACATCTAAATTGTACGCGCTAAAAACGGCGTTGGCCCCAGGGAGGAATGGGGCGATACCTGATTCGAATAATGACGAGTCTCGGTACCTTGAAACAGCGCCCTGAGCAATTTTAAGGAGGTATATAAAAAACTAAAAATTTAGATGACGTCTGGAATGGTCACCAAATGACTATGCTAACCCAATCTTCGAAGAAATGACGAACTTGCCATAAAAAACTGTCCGACGGACAACCCCCGTTCGCGCTAGTATTTCGCGCATCAGGGTGTTTCGTTTATCTTTGAGGGTGGTATGACAAAAAAAATATATGGTTCCATTTAAAAAAGGTATATTGTTTTTTAAATACCCCCTCCACACTATCATAGTCCCGAAAAAAATGGCATCATATGATTGTTCCCTCCATGTCGAACAATTTTTGTAAATAAATTTTTTATGTAACTTCAGTGCGTCACGATCGAGATATTTCCATTCAAAGATAAACGAAATACCCTATATATGCTATGGCACCTGGTTGGAATGCCCAACCTAGGCGTGCACTCGGCAATCCCCATTTGGACCACGTATGGCACCTGTTAGGAATGCCTAACTTAGGCGTACACCACTCTTTCCGCATTAGGCCCATGTATGGTAATTGTTAGGAATGCCTAATTAGGCGTGCACTCGACCATCCCCATTAGGCCCACGTATGGCACCTGCTAGGAATGCCTAACTTAGGCGTACACCACTCTTTCCGCATTAGGCCCATGTATGGCAACTGTTAGGAATGCCCAGCTTAGGCGTACCCCAATGCTTTCCGCATTAGGCCCACAGTCGTCGTTAGGCATGCCTAACTAAATTTCTAGTCGGGATATTATATTTTCTGAAGTTTTTATTGTATCCAGTGCCTTCAATTGCATGGAGTTGATTGTAGTCTGACAGCCTGCTTCTAATTTGAAGATTCCTGTTTTATGGAAAGTTTTCACAGTCGTCTTTCTGCCCTTACAATAAATTTGTGCCTTCCTTTCCTCAGGCATAAAATACAACCACGCTGCAGGTGCGTTTAGAGGTTGCCAATATGGTCCCAAGTTTCCGGTCACTTTTATATTGCAGGTACTCCAGTTTATTGTTGTGGGGTTCAATAGTAAGTTGGTTTCACAGGTAGCGTGTTGATTCGTTTGATAGAGTGCTAGCGTAGCAGGTCCCAAAATTTGATTATGGTGATGACGGCAAGTTTTTAGATAATCTTCAGTAGGCAGGAAATACTGTTGTTCGTCAGATGATACTGCGACGTATGTGAATCGTGGTTGAATATATGATGACACTATTTTCGGTCCAAGTGTTTGTAACGATGGACAGGGGTGGATTTTATAGAAGTTAAATACCTGATGGTCTAATAATGGTACAGTGAACTCAAAAACTATCCTCCCTTTAATAAAAATTATGTTCAGCTTGGTAATCCTTTCAAGCTGCTCCGTTAGCAACTCTTCAGGTGAGAAAGGGAATTCATGGAAGGAAGCTTGCCTAATTTTCAAGGCTGAATTTAATAATTGTTGGGGTGAGAAAATTGCCGCGTGCAGGATTCCTTGTTTTGCCAAAAGTATGGCATCCATTAACAATAGCAAATTAGTACTGTAATCGTCTAAAGCCTTTTCAATTTCGAATAGTGTTTCCCTTATAGCACCTTCGAATCATAGTTTGTCTATTTCTGACTGCGTTTCATGTAATTGTTGGGAATGTTCGGAGACTGCCTTTATGAGTTCAGACATTCCCTTGATTAAATTTAACAATTTTGTATGTACCGTCGAAAATTCACCCTTAATGATATGGGTTTGTCTTGCTATTACTTCCGTAATTTCCTGTTGATTCTTGTATATTTTATTCAATTCTCGATTGTAATAATCTACATCTTCTTGAGTTATATGTATGCATTTAATTGTTCTCCTTAGGGTTACATTCTGTTTGGGATTGGCTGAGTTTTTCGGCAGCGTGAACGCGCCGACTTACTGCGCCGCCGCGCTATTGGCGGATTCACACGTAACAGCGAGATCGAGAGTCGATAAGCAGCTCGCAGTAGCTTATGCCAGCACCGTCGGACGTCGATTACAATCGATTATCGACCCAAAATCGGGATTACTATTGGCGGATCGCTCTATCGATCCGCCAATCAATAGTTCGACGGTGACGGTAAACTGCCAGCTGTTCGACTCCGATCCCAACGTACGTTAATCGTGCTATCTCGTCGCTACGGAAAACGTCGTGCGTCTCGGTGACCGGTTTTCGCGAGTTAGTAGATTCAAAATCAAGGGATTCACTACTCCTAAAAGTGAATATTTCTCAAGGGAAAACTCATCTTGTTCTCCCCTTGTTCTCATAAACATTCTTTAATCACCAATCGAGCCAAAACGAGCCTTTGTTTTGGCCGGTTGAATACATTACATTGTACATAGTCTGTTATACATTGAACGCACCCTAGTTGGGGAAATAAAGTTTAGTTCTAAGTGAAGTGACTTGCTTTAAACCCCTTCCAATCCGAAACATTTGGTCCTTCGAGCCGGATCCAGTGCTGCAGTTCACTGGAAAGTTAAAATAAAGTGAGTGCATCTTAACCGTCTCGCTTTTGAAAAAGGTGAACAGTTACTTTATTCGAACCGTTCAGTGCTACGATATCATACTGGCAACAATGGCTGACCTCATCGTTAAACAACGGCTTCTCGCGCAACGCATCTCTCGGGTCGCGGACATCCTGAAGACTCGATACAAGGGCAACATCTCTCTCGAAATTCTTCGTAGCTCTCACGCTTTCATCGAACAACTCTGGGCTGCATACTATAAGGGCGATTCGGCTATTAGAACCGCCGCTAGAACGAACGCAAAGTTGATGGAGAGCTATAACGTGGACGACGAAGAATTCGAAGAGACCCACATGAGCTACTGCGAGCAGGCCGGTTCTTTACTCGACATGATCGCCGAACACGGAGCCGACGCGACCGTTACAGAACCGTCGACTTCAAATGCAACGGCCGTCGATACACACTCTCAGAGGTCACGCGCTTTGTTGCCAACATTGTCTCTGCCCACGTTCGAGGGCAATGACAAAGACTGGCCGTCTTTTCGAGGCTTGTTTACAGATCTCGTCGTCAACGACCCATCGTTGTCCCCACCAGAACGTCTTCTTTACTTGAAGGAGAGTTTGAAAGGCGAAGCTGTCAACCACTTAAAGAACGTTGTGACAAACACAACCGACTTTCAAGTCGCTTGGGAGGAACTGGACAACTTCTACGTCCATCTTCTGCCTTGGGAGCAAGTCCAATCGAAGACACAGGCCGACAGGATGCATCAGCCGATACTCGGTCATCCTGAGGGAAAAAACGAGCAGCAAGTCGGATGTAGATCTGTTAAAGAAAGCAAATTCGGTGAAAACGAACTTAGCACCGTCACTTTCGGTCCAGTTTGTTCACCTTACCCGGCACCCAGATGTCACCTCGCCAAGGTGGAGGAGCCCCTCCGCCCAGTGGACTTCCGCATCAGAAGAGTCAGCTACTTGACGGACCATCATCCCGGAGTTGACACACCTCCTGAGGCGGGACCTAGGTCGCAGGAACTTCGAGAGCTCCTCAAGGCGGGCGGTTTTCCACGTGACATGTGGAAATTCAACTTCAGGAGTCGGCTGGACGACCTCTACACTTCCGAGCTGAAAGGAGGTAGAGGAGGGGACACTCCCCTACTTCAAGGTTTCTTCGGCACCAACTGGGTCTCTCTCTCTGACTGCTGTCAGGTCTACGCTTCTCTCTCTCTCCAGATCTTTGGGTTCCCCGGGCTCTCAGTGCTCGGCGGAACATATCTTCTCGGGCTACCATGGGGATGCTGCATCCTCAAGGCGGGCGACCTTCCATGTGACACGTGGACTTTCGACACCCGGAATCTTCGCTGCGTCTACGACAACGGGGTTTCTCTCTCTGAACGCTGTCAGACCACATCGGCATCCTCTCTACGGATCTCTGGGTTCCCCGAGCTCTCAGTTCTCGGCGGAACATATCTACTCTGGCTACCCTCGGAGTGCTGGATTTTCAAGACTGGCGGCTTTCCACGTTGCAAGTGGAAATCCGACTCCAATCTACTTGATTGGAACTCTGGGTTCCCCGAGCTCTCAGTGCTCGGCGGAACATCTCTACTTGGACCTCCATTGGGATGCTGGATCCTGATGGCGGGCGGCTTTTCACGTGGCACGTGGACAGCCGAATTCAGGGATCAACTGGAATTCCACTCCCCCTCGGAGCGGAAAGGAGTCGGCGAATGGGACCTGCCCATGCTTCGCTGCGTCGTCGACAACATCGAGCTCTCTTTATCTGACTGCCATCAGAGCATCGCTTCTACTTCTCGCTGGAACTCTGGGTTCCCCGAGCTCTCTGGGCTCGGTGGAACAAATCTACTCAGTCGTTCATTGGGATGCTGGATCCTGATGGCGGGCTGCCTTTCACGTGGCACGTGGACAGCCGAATCCAGGGATCTACTGGATTTTCAATCCACCTCGGAGCAGAAAGGAGTCGGCGAATGGGACCTGCCCATGCTTCGCTGCGTCGTCGACAACCACGGGCTTTCTTCATCTGACTGCTGTCAGATCATCGCATCTCCTTATCGCTGGAACGCTGGGTTCCCCGAGCTCATTGCGCTCGGCGGAAAATCTCTACTGTATGTATACCCTCGGGCTAAGTTGTGGGTCGAAGCTGCCCACAACCGATGCCTGCACGGGGGGACACAACCTCTTTTGGCAGCGCTGCTCCATGAGCGCTGGATCCTCAGCGGTCTTCAGTCGGTGAACTTCTGTATCGACTTTGGCACAGTCTATCTAATCTGGAACGGGCAAACTGCCCAACCTAAAAGTGAAAATTCTCAATTTAATTCTAATCACGGCTCATATTCCAGATCTGGAGACTATTATCACGCACCTACGCACCTTCGATCCAGGCAGGATCGTGGTCAGCGGAACTCCAAGGGAGGCAACTCTTGGAAATTTAAACTACCTTCCTCTCGTCACCTGAAGGAAATCTGGGAAGCTGCTGTGAACTCTTCTAAGCAGCACTCACGCAGGATCTTCAGAGAGCAGCGACGGTCTTTCGAGGAGCTGACCACGCTCCTGACTGGCATCGAAGCTTGCCTTCTCTCAAAAATTATACATACGTTGACAGACGACCCTGAGGATCCTGCAGCCCTGACACTGGGGCACTTTCCAATCGGAGAATATCTCACCTCCTTTTCAGAATCCAACCTCGAGGAGCCACCAGTATCCAGGGTACCTCGATGGCATCGGGTTCTCGTCGCAACCGTGCGCATCTTGTCGTCGCCATTTCGTCGATCAGTGGCCAAGTCTATCACTCGGTTGTCGCCTGAAGACGAGGAGAAGGATACTGGTGGAACTCCTGAGGCTGGATTCACACGCGGTTCTTCGTTTCATACCTAAAAGCGTAATTTAGGTTAATCTATTTTCTCAGTGGATCACCTACACGGTTCACTTTTCTCGAAAATCATCCAACGAAGTGTTCCTTCACTCACCTCGGTATCACTTCGTTCATCAAAACTGTAATCTCGCGGATCATCTCTTCATTTCACTCACTTCGTTCACTCTGTACCACTATCACTTGTAGTTTCTTTCAGGTACTACGCCGCACGTTGTCGACCCATTCAGCGATTCCTTACAACACGTACGTCATCGCCCACCTGATTGGCTAATCATTCTGTTCAATTTCGTCAATCACTGACGAGGCGGGCGGAATGTTTGGGATTGGCTGAGTGTTTCGGCAGCGTGAACGCGCCGACTTACTGCGCCGCCGCGCTATTGGCGGATTCACACGTAACAGCGAGATCGAGAGTCGATAAGCAGCTCGCAGTAGCTTATGCCAGCACCGTCGGACGTCGATTACAATCGATTATCGACCCAAAATCGGGATTACTATTGGCGGATCGCTCTATCGATCCGCCAATCAATAGTTCGACGGTGACGGTAAACTGCCAGCACATTCCTTACAAGTTTTTGTTTACAACTCTTTCACCTGCACGTCTTTTGTCTTCTTCCTTTTTAACCTTAAACATTAACTTATATACTATCTTAATTATTATCTTAAACTATTTACCTATTCTATTCGCTTATTACTATGCTTATTTCTAAAAGAGAGAGAGAGAGTAGTCCTATGTACATAAGCTTATATCTATTTAAATTATCTTACATAAGTAGTATGTCTAGGCCGGTTCTAACTCACAGTTATCATTGTAGGCAGATTCCTACCTTACCGGCATTTTACCTTACAGCGCGACTTTTGTGTGGAAGGGGGGAGGGGGATTAGCTTATAACAGAACCAAATTTTGCGGGTGGTGGGGTGGGGGGGGAATTACCTTATAGGACGAGCATATTTTTGAGGGGGAGGGGGGTATCAAACTGCAGCGTCAGCTTTTTGGGGGTAACCTTGAACGTCAGCTGTTTGATATTTTTGCGGGGGAGGGGGATATCTCGCACGTGCAAAAGTGCAGCGTCAGCTTTTTGGGTAACCTTGAACGTCAGCTTTATTTTTTAAGGGGGAGGGGGTATCAAACTGCAGCGTCAGCTTTTTGGGGGTAACCTTGAATGTCAGCTTTTTTGAGTATCTCGCACATGCAAAACTGCAGCGTCAGGCTTTCGAGTAAACTTGAACGTGTTCGAACGTGTGATGAGTCATGACTCGTCACCGAGGTATGTAATATGATACCTCTTATCAAGGGCAGTTTCCTTGGATAAATAGGGCGCGATGGGCCGCGAATGCCAACATACGCGAACGTTCCATCGTTGTCGTGTTAAAGTTATTCTATACCGTGTGTTAACAACCGTTCGATAGCAAGATGATCGAAACGTGTAAAAAAATGTTGAAGTGTTTGACACGCATGTCAATGTTGGTGAAAACCATGGACGAGTATCGCGAATGGCATCGCTCCTACATCGAGTCTCTGCAGTGTTGCGTCAATTATCTATCCCATGCAAAAGATGAATTGCCAGTAGGCAAGAAATTTAGTTTAACATCGACGATGTGTCGTATGAAAACTTTGAACGTTTCGTTGAATCAACGTGTTTCCTCGTCGCGCGTCGGTAGAGGTTTATACGATCGCAGGGGTGCGAGAGCCTCGACGCTTCGTTGGGAAAATGTCGAGTCGGCTTTTAAAAATCGCATATCGACCGGCATCGTTATCAACGTTGAACATATCGACCCGAAACAATTTTTACAGCATGCGAAACGAATGGTCACAGGACGCGTGACGGAATTTTTAAACGCGCATTCATCGTTGAAAGCTAGCGTAACGTTGGAGGCAGAATTCATGCAGCGCGCCAACGAGGTTTCCGTGAAAAGTTTCGGCACGCGGAACGTTGCATTGTTTCGGACGAGCAATCTGCGACAGTGGTACCAGAAAGACGTTGTACCGACGATTTTGACATCGTTGGAGGAGTTTCAAGAGCGAGACAGCGGGTGGGCGATGTCGAAGATACTGCATTTAATCGTGAACTTTAGCAAATACCAGCCATTGCAAGCCGGCTGCGCCGTTGCAATCGACGTGCCTCGAGCGATACAGTTGAAAAGAGCGGTCGTGAACGTGAACAGCAACGACGATGCATGCTTTTATTGGGCGATCGTGGCGGGTCTCTATCCGGTCGAGAAAAATTCGTCGCGTTTGTCATCATATCCAGACTACAAAGAGGTGCTTCCAAAAACCGAAGGTTTTCAAATGCCTATCTCGTTCAAAGATATCCGAAAATTTGAACGAGAAAACGACGTTTCCGTGAACGCGTTCGAATGGGTGCGCAAGAAATGCGTAACGCTTCATTTGACAGAGAAGAAGCGGGAGGGAAGACACGCCAACTTGCTGTTTCTACAGAATGCCGCAAAGACGCATGGCCATTTCGCGTGTATACGAAATTTGTCACGATTGGTTTCGTCACAGCTTAGCAAGCGGAATCATCAGCAGTATATCTGTGATCGGTAAGTTGCACGTTTTATTATTTTTTAAATTGTTTGAAGCAAAAAGACATAATTTTTCCCTTCCCACAGGTGCTTGCAATATTTTCGCACGCAGGAGAGATTTTACAGCGGTTCATACAGCCGACTGTGAACGGATGAACGATTGCGCTTTGATGCTTCCCATATCAGAAGAAGACAAGTGGCTGAGGTTTAAGAACTACGCGAACAAAGAACAGGCGCCGTTTGTTATCTATGCTGACTTGGAATGCCTGCTGCTGCCGGGGGAACAGGACGGACAAGGCCGTGCGGCACGCGTACAGTATCAGCGTCACCACGCGTTTAGCATAGGATACTACTTGCATTGCCGCTATGACGAATCGTTGTGCGAGTATCAGGTTTACCGCGATAAAGAGGGATGCGCCGCGTGGTTCGCGAACAGGTCGCACGAACTCAGTCGTAAATTACAGCCGATATTCGATAAAACGGTGCCGATGGATTCGCTAACCGAAATGGAAAAGTTAAATTTTCGTACGGCAACACATTGTCACATCTGCGAGGAACCGTTCGACACTTCCGATGCGACGAGGGTGCGCGATCATTGTCATTTCACGGGCACGTATAGCGGTCCGGCGCACAACGATTGTAATTTAAGCTATCAATCTTCATACGTGATACCAGTGGTTTTTCATAATTTATCAGGCTACGATGCACATTTCATCATCAAAGAATTAGCAAACTCGTTCGAGGGACGAATAGATGTGTTGCCATCGTACGAGGTGAATTTGCACATCTTTCCCACGATGATTTCAAATTATTGACCAGAAAAGGTGTTTTCCCATACGATTATCTGACGTCATACGATAAATTAAACGATGCACGTTTGCCACCGCGCGAGGCATTTTACAATCGGTTGAATGGCAGCGAGATATCCGACGTCGATTACCTTCACGCGAATACGGTTTGGTCGCGTTTCGCTGTACAAACGCTTGGGCAGTACAGTGACTTGTACTTAAAATTGGATGTGCTGTTGTTGGCGGATGTTTTTGAAAATTTTCGCGATGACTGTCTCGAGAATTACAAGCTCGATCCGGCGCATTATTACACGCTCCCCGGTTTCGCGTGGGACGTGATGTTGAAAATGACAAAGATCGAATTGGAGTTGTTGACTGACGTTGACATGCTTTTGTTCGTGGAGCGAGGAATACGTGGTGGATTTAGCCAGTGTTCGCACAGATATGCGCATGCAAACAACAAGTATTCGTCTACACACGACTCGACCAAGCCATCCACCTACTTAATGTATTTCGACGTGAATAATCAGTACGGTTGGGCTATGTCGCAACATCTGCCGTACAGAGATTTTCGATGGGTGGATGTGGACGATTTCGACGTCGAATCCATTCCGATCGATAGCCCCGTGGGATACATTTTAGAGGTGGATTTGGAGTATCCGCGCGAAATTCACGATGCTCACGCGGATCTTCCGTTTTGCCCCAGTCACGACTCAGCGACCGACTCGAGTACGCAGAAAAAGTTGATGGCAACACTTCGCGATAAGGAGCGATACGTTGTACATTATCGGTACCTCCAACAAAGTTTGAAACATAATCTGAAATTGCGAAAAATTCATCGAATTCTAGAGTTTCGACAGTCGCGATGGTTGCACGGCTATATCGATTTGAACACGAAATTACGCGCCAACGCAACCAACGATTTCTCCAAGAATTTGTTCAAATTAATGAACAATGCCGTGTTTGGAAAAACTATGGAGAACGTTCGAAATCACGCGATCGTGAAATTACTTTCTCGATGGAGTGGTAGACACGGTGTTGAACGATTGATAGCTAGACCAAATTTTCACAGCTGTACAGTGTTTTCCGAGGACTTTGTCGCGATTCAGTTGAAAAAGATGCTCGTTAAATTTTTCAAACCAATCTACGTGGGCATGTCCATATTGGATATTTCAAAATTTCATTTGTACAGCTTTCATTACGATTACATGTATCCAAAATTTCAGCAAAATTGCAAGATTTTGTACACGGACACGGACAGCCTGATATACGAGATCGCTTGCGATGACTCGTACGAGGTGCTGATGTAAAGTGATATCCATAGATACGACACCAGTAATTATGCCGCGAACAACGTTTACGGTGTTCCTATCGCGAACAATAAACAGCTCGGTTTGATGAAGGATGAGAACGGCGGTAAAATTATGACTGAGTTCGTAGGACTTCGTTCGAAAATGTATGCGATTCGCGTGCACGGTGATCAGGACACTAAAAAGATCAAAGGAATCAGAACAAACGTTACCGCACGGGATATAAGTTTCGAAGATTACGCTGAATGCCTTCGTAATCATACGGAAAAGAGCGTTAGCGGTAATCGCATAGTGTCCGTACGGCATCAGGTGTATTCAATGTCGGAAAATTCGCGATATTCTTTGCATCGCTATCCTTCACCGCAACGACAAAATTCATAAATTTAGCAGCAATCGTGGGAACATTGTCGATCAGCCACGAATACATGTTGTACACGCAGAATTCGAGGTTGTACAAGTTATACATCGTTTTTTCCGTGATGTACAAAGCTACGAACTGATTCGATAATTTCACTAGATTCATACTATTACGATTAACTGTTTGAAATGTTAAATCGTCACTCATTTTTCGACACTCTTTCTGCATAGACGGTGAAAGTAAATCAGAAATACACTCCTTTGTACGCAATAACTCTGTCCATGCATCCAAGAAAAACGTGATCTCGTTACCCCGGTTATCCCCTATAGCTAGTTCCACGCAAATGTCATCACCAACGCGCACGCCAATTTCGAGATATTTAAAATAATTGCCGGCTATGGAGTATCTTCGACTTAAGACCCGTGCGCTATGCAAACTCCTCGGCGGTTGCATCATCATCGATGATCGTGAAATGGAGCTGCTGTTGTTGGGAAAACCCTCGCACGACGACGGCTGTATCATTGATGATCGTGATATGGGCTGCTGTTGACAAACCCTGCAAACAGATTTAAGAAATTAGACGTTTTTTCTCAATTCCTTTTTCACAATTTTTTTCATGTTTTTCTACTTACATATTATTTAGTCTCCTCCTTTTGTACGGCTCCTCGACGTTCGAACGATTACATTCGGCGGATGGATGACGGTTGTACTGCATGGTGCTGTCTACGTTTTTTAGCGGTGGTTGTCTCGATCTGAAGCTTGACGCCCGGAATACGTCGTTTTATAGGATCTCTCCCTACCACTTCTTTTACAAATAAGATCAGCAATCCCCTCCCCGACAGTTACAGACTTGCAATAATCTCTCTCTACCACTTCCTTTTTTCTTTTACGGGGATAAAAAAATGATGACTCAGTTTTTCTAAACGATGCTGTAATGTCCCCAAGGAAGAGTATTGATCAAATTACTGCAAATATACCGCTTATCATCATGCGGACTCAATGCCAATTTCTTTTCCGACATTGAATACACCTGATGCCGTACGGACACTATTCGATTACCGCTAACGCTCTTTTCCGTATGATTACGAAGGCATTCAGCGTAATCTTCGAAACTTATATCCCGTGCGGTAACGTTTGTTCTGATTCCTTTGATCTTTTTAGTGTCCTGATCACCGTGCACGCGAATCGCATACATTTTCGAACGAAGTCCTACGAACTCAGTCATAATTTTACCGCAGTTCTCATCCTTCATCAAACCGAGCTGTTTATTGTTCGCGATAGGAACACCGTAAACGTTGTTCGCGGCATAATTACTGGTGTCGTATCTATGGATATCACTTTACATCAGCACCTCGTACGAGTCATCGCAAGCGATCTCGTATATCAGGCTGTCCGTGTCCGTGTACAAAATCTTGCAATTTTACTGAAATTTTGGATACATGTAATCGTAATGAAAGCTGTACAAATGAAATTTTGAAATATCCAATATGGACATGCCCACGTAGATTGGTTTGAAAAATTTAACGAGCATCTTTTTCAACTGAATCGCGACAAAGTCCTCGGGAAACACTGTACAGCTGTGAAAATTTGGTCTAGCTATCAATCGTTCAACACCGTGTCTACCACTCCATCGAGAAAGTAATTTCACGATCGCGTGATTTCGAACGTTCTCCATAGTTTTTCCAAACACGGCATTGTTCATTAATTTGAACAAATTCTTGGAGAAATCGTTGGTTGCGTTGGCGCGTAATTTCGTGTTCAAATCGATATAGCCGTGCAACCATCGCGACTGTCGAAACTCTAGAATTCGATGAATTTTTCGCAATTTCAGATTATGTTTCAAACTTTGTTGGAGGTACCGATAATGTACAACGTATCGCTCCTTATCGCGAAGTGTTGCCATCAACTTTTTCTGCGTACTCGAGTCGGTCGCTGAGTCGTGACTGGGGCAAAACGGAAGATCCGCGTGAGCATCGTGAATTTCGCGCGGATACTCCAAATCCACCTCTAAAATGTATCCCACGGGGCTATCGATCGGAATGGATTCGACGTCGAAATCGTCCACATCCACCCATCGAAAATCTCTGTACGGCAGATGTTGCGACATAGCCCAACCGTACTGATTATTCACGTCGAAATACATTAAGTAGGTGGATGGCTTGGTCGAGTCGTGTGTAGACGAATACTTGTTGTTTGCATGCGCATATCTGTGCGAACACTGGCTAAATCCACCACGTATTCCTCGCTCCACGAACAAAAGCATGTCAACGTCAGTCAACAACTCCAATTCGATCTTTGTCATTTTCAACATCACGTCCCACGCGAAACCGGGGAGCGTGTAATAATGCGCCGGATCGAGCTTGTAATTCTCGAGACAGTCATCGCGAAAATTTTCAAAAACATCCGCCAACAACAGCACATCCAATTTTAAGTACAAGTCACTGTACTGCCCAAGCGTTTGTACAGCGAAACGCGACCAAACCGTATTCGCGTGAAGGTAATCGACGTCGGATATCTCGCTGCCATTCAACCGATTGTAAAATGCCTCGCGCGGTGGCAAACGTGCATCGTTTAATTTATCGTATGACGTCAGATAATCGTATGGGAAAACACCTTTTCTGGTCAATAATTTGAAATCATCGTGGGAAAGATGTGCAAATTCACCTCGTACGATGGCAACACATCTATTCGTCCCTCGAACGAGTTTGCTAATTCTTTGATGATGAAATGTGCATCGTAGCCTGATAAATTATGAAAAACCACTGGTATCACGTATGAAGATTGATAGCTTAAATTACAATCGTTGTGCGCCGGACCGCTATACGTGCCCGTGAAATGACAATGATCGCGCACCCTCGTCGCATCGGAAGTGTCGAACGGTTCCTCGCAGATGTGACAATGTGTTGCCGTACGAAAATTTAACTTTTCCATTTCGGTTAGCGAATCCATCGGCACCGTTTTATCGAATATCGGCTGTAATTTACGACTGAGTTCGTGCGACCTGTTCGCGAACCACGCGGCGCATCCCTCTTTATCGCGGTAAACCTGATACTCGCACAACGATTCGTCATAGCGGCAATGCAAGTAGTATCCTATGCTAAACGCGTGGTGACGCTGATACTGTACGCGTGCCGCACGGCCTTGTCCGTCCTGTTCCCCCGGCAGCAGCAGGCATTCCAAGTCAGCATAGATAACAAACGGCGTCTGTTCTTTGTTCGCGTAGTTCTTAAACCTCAGCCACTTGTCTTCTTCTGATATGGGAAGCATCAAAGCGCAATCGTTCATCCGTTCACAGTCGGCTGTATGAACCGCTGTAAAATCTCTCCTGCGTGCGAAAATATTGCAAGCACCTGTGGGAAGGGAAAAATTATGTCTTTTTGCTTCAAACAATTTAAAAAATAATAAAACGTGCAACTTACCGATCACAGATATACTGCTGATGATTCCGCTTGCTAAGCTGTGACGAAACCAATCGTGACAAATTTCGTATACACGCGAAATGGCCATGCGTCTTTGCGGCATTCTGTAGAAACAGCAAGTTGGCGTGTCTTCCCTCCCGCTTCTTCTCTGTCAAATGAAGCGTTACGCATTTCTTGCGCACCCATTCGAACACGTTCACGGAAACGTCGTTTTCTCGTTCAAATTTTCGGATATCTTTGAACGACATAGGCAGTTGAAAACCTTCGGTTTTTGGAAGCACCTCTTTGTAGTCTGGATATGATGACAAACGCGACGAATTTTTCTCGACCGGATAGAGACCCGCCACGATCGCCCAATAAAAGCATGCATCGTCGTTGCTGTTCACGTTCACGACCGCTCTTTTCAACTGTATCGCTCGAGGCACGTCGATTGCAACGGCGCAGCCGGCTTGCAATGGCTGGTATTTGCTAAAGTTCACGATTAAATGCAGTATCTTCGACATCGCCCACCCGCTGTCTCGCTCTTGAAACTCCTCCAACGATGTCAAAATCGTCGGTACAACGTCTTTCTGGTACCACTGTCGCAGATTGCTCGTCCGAAACTAGCTGGTTATTGTTGCTCGCTCGCTTCGCGAGCTTCGCGGGTGGGTGTGTGTAGCTCGCTTTGTGAGTTCGCGAGAGGGTTAGTAGTACGGATGTTATTTGGTGTGTGACTCTCTACGAGCCACACAAAGAACTTCCCGATTCGTTAGTTGCAGTATATTATTATCATTATTTAGTGTACGTTTTAAGAAGATTATACGTTCTCAGGGAAGTTCAATAGTTTTCTACTTATCAAAATGTTTGCTGTATGGCGTCGCATTAAACCAACATCGTATGCTCGTTGCTCGCATGCTCCATTAACCATTTTTTTATATTAACCTTCAATTTCATCTCAGTTAATAATTCGTATTGAACTGCTTGTTTTTTTAAAGATTGTAATATAAATGTTTTTGTACTTTCATCGATATTCTTTGAAAATGTATTCTCGGCAGTAGCGATGAATAACTCACTCTTGCATTGGGATAATTTTCGATTATTCTAAGCGGTAACATTAGCATTAGATGCATAATTAAAAAAGGGAAATAAAAAAAAATTTGTTTAAATTATAAAAAAATAAAAATAAAATATATGTAATTATTATGTTTGTTTCTTCGGTGGAAAATTTCCGTCCTCTCGTATAATTTGCATTGTTGAATGAACTTCTTTCGAAAAAGAACTAAAAAACTACTTGACCAATATGGACCAAAATCTAATCAGCTCTAAGTTCCAGCGTGGCGCATCGATTGCATCATTCATTATTCTGATCGCATTGTTATTTTTTCAGAAAACGTTAACGAAAAATTTGATACCATACAAACGGACATACGCACACACACACACACACACACACACACACACACATACAAACATTTTGATAAAAATAGTCTAAAATGACTCCAATGACCATGAAACGTGGAGATCTGCTAAAAAATCGATTTTCGATTTTCGGGGTAATTACAATAACTTCCCTATGAATCGGGAAGTTAACAATGCAACGTTCCGCGTGCCGAAACTTTTCATGGAAACCTCGTTGGCGCGCTGCATGAATTCTGCCTCCAACGTTACGCTAGCTTTCAACGATGAATGCGCGTTTAAAAATTCCGTCACGCGTCCTGTGACCATTCGTTTCGCATGCTGTAAAAATTGTTTCGGGTCGATATGTTCAACGTCGATAACGATGCTGGTCGATATGCGATTTTTAAAAGCCGACTCGACATTTTCCCAACGAAACGTCGAGGCTCTCGCACCCCTGCGATCGTATAAACCTCTACCGACGCGCGACGAGGAAACACGTTGATTCAACGAAACGTTCAAAGTTTTCATACGACACATCGTCGATGTTAAACTAAATTTCTTGCCTACTGGCAATTCATCTTTTGCATGGGATAGATAATTGACGCAACACTGCAGAGACTCGATGTAGGAGCGATGCCATTCGCGATACTCGTCCATGGTTTTCACCAACATTGACATGCGTGTCAAACACTTCAACATTTTTTTACACGTTTCGATCATCTTGCTATCGAACGGTTGTTAACACACGGTATAGAATAACTTTAACACGACAACGATGGAACGTTCGCGTATGTTGGCATTCGCGGCCCATCGCGCCCTATTTATCCAAGGAAACTGCCCTTGATAAGAGGTATCATATTACATACCTCGGTGACGAGTCATGACTCATCACACGTTCGAACACGTTCAAGTTTACTCGAAAGCCTGACGCTGCAGTTTTGCATGTGCGAGATACTCAAAAAAGCTGACATTCAAGGTTACCCCCAAAAAGCTGACGCTGCAGTTTTGCACGTGCGAGATACCCCCCCTCCCCCGCAAAAATATCAAAAAGCTGACGTTCAAGGTTACCCCCAAAAAGCTGACGCTGCAGTTTGATACCCCCTCCCCCTTAAAAAATAAAGCTGACGTTCAAGGTTACCCAAAAAGCTGACGCTGCACTTTTGCACGTGCGAGATATCCCCCTCCCCGCAAAAATATCAAACAGCTGACGTTCAAGGTTACCCCCAAAAAGCTGACGCTGCAGTTTGATATCCCCCTCCCCCTAAAAAATAAAGCTGACGTTCAAGGTTACCCAAAAAGCTGACGCTGCAGTTTGATACCCCCCTCCCCCTCAAAAATATGCTCGTCCTATAAGGTAATTCCCCCCCCACCCCTCCACCCGCAAAATTTGGTTCTGTTATAAGCTAATCCCCCTCCCCCCTTCCACACAAAAGTCGCGCTGTAAGGTAAAATTCCGGTAAGGTAGGAATCTGCCTACAATGATAACTGTGAGTTAGAACCGGCCTAGACATACTACTTACATACTATTCCTTAAAAACTAATCCTTTCGCACAATCATACTCCCATTCACCCCCTTCTCCATTCATTGGACCACCTCTTCCGGCTTATTTTCACCCTTATCATTCCTTCCTTCTATCTTCCCTCTCCATTCCTCTACTTTCCTCATCCATTTCTCCCCCCCCACTCCTTCATCTCCCAATACATCACACATCATTTCTTGCCATCCTTTTCCCTCATTCTCATCCATTCTCATGCAAACTTCCCATACGTGCTCCCATGATTCCTCTTCCCATCCACACATCCTTTTTTTGCGTGAGGGAAATGCTTTTACGCATACCCCAAGTCCCCTGGGAGAGACAAGGGGCTACGTGTCCAGAAGGGCTCACAATACCCACTAAAAACCTCACGACAACCTTCCCTAAGCTATTCGGGGGAGGCTGGGATCTCCAATGGAACACAACCAGCCACCCCCTCGCGCTTGGCCCCGTGTGTGGCCTCGTCCCGGGGGGAGAGAAGCTCCCCCCAGCAATGCCCAATCTATCAGGGTGTAAGCAGGTTGCCCACTTACACCCCCCTTCCCTGGGCCGTTCGGTGGGCTTCGCGAGTCTCCAGCTCGCTCCGCCCAACGACCCCCAGAGACCCCGTTTCTCGCTCAAGGAGCCCTTAAAAGGACTCTCGGCCGAGGGACGAGGTTGCCGCGCGCGACAAGGTGGAGACGGAGGCAGGCACCCCGCCCGCGTCCGCCTCCTCCCCCACTCCCACCCCCCGGGGACCGGGAATCCGGGATTGGGTGGGGGGCCGGAGCGGCCCCCCCCACAAAAGACCTCCCCGATTTGGGATGCCTCTTCGGGGGAGGCGGGAAGGACTTAATTTGCCCCGCCTCCCCCGGTCCGTCGCCTGCCCCGTGCAGGGCCGCCCCCGCGAGGTCGCCTCGCGAGAGCCAAACTCCTGGCGGAGAGGGGGTCGGCTTCCCTCTCCCTCTCCGCGGTCTCCTTCTGCTCCATGATCTCCTCACAGAAGGAGACCACGGCCTTGTGCGACCTTCCGCCGCCGACCATGTGGTCGACCACAGCCGGCAGCGAAAGGTCCCCTCCTACAACGCTTCTCAGGACACGGCGCGGCGCCGACCACGCCGGACATTCCTCCAGCGTGTGCCGCGCCGTGTCCAAAGCCTCCCCGCAGTGGTGACACTGCTCGGTGGGTTCTCTCCCGATCCACCGCAGGTACCGGCCAAAACAACCATGGCCGGACAGCACCTGGGTGGATCTGCCGAACTCGCCTCTCGCACCATTTTTCCATAATGGGCAAGAGGGCCCGGACTATTGGCCGGCCCGAGTCTTCGGCCAGAATTTCTGACCGCCATCGGGCCAGCGTCTCAAACCGGGCCTGGCGCTTCCGCACTTCGATCCCATCCTCCCCGTCTGGGTCCGCCTCTCCCCCGCGCAACAAGCGGACGGCCGCATATACGACCGCCCGCTCCCTTCCTACGTGGTGCAGGGGAGCAAGACCCGCGAGGAGGCACGCCGCCTCGGTGGAGATGGTGCGATAACCCCGTATGGTTCGCAGGGCCAGCCGGCGCTGCACCTTGCTGCAAAGTGCTTGACTGCGCCGGCTGACCGACAAAGCGTCGGACCACACGGGTGCCCCATATAAGAGCTTGCTATGCACTACTCCCGTATAGAGGCGGCGGATACGTCCATCGGGCCCCCCAATGTTGGGCAGCAACCTCGCAAGCGAGGCCGCCACCTTTTGCGCCTGGGGGCCACCCGATCGAAGTGCGCTTCGAAGCGCCAGCGACTGTCGAGCGTCAGGCCCAGGTACTTCATCTCCTGACCGACCTCGACAGTAGCAGCACCCACCCGGATCCCGAGTTGGGGCGGCCGCCGACCCGAAGGCAAATCATGCAACCATATTGCCTCCGTTTTGTCGGCGGCTATCTTAAGCCCCAACCCCTGGATCCTACCCACCACAGCGTCCACCACTTCAGTCGCCAGGGCTATGGTTCCTCTCCATGTCTCCCCCTCCACGACCACCAGTGTATCGTCCGCATAGCAAATCACACTGGCGTCGCGGGGGAGAGTAGCCCGCAGCACCGAGTCGTATGTAATGTTCCACAGGAGCGGTCCTAGAACCGACCCCTGCGGAACTCCTCGGTGCATGTTCTCCCTCTGCATCACACCGTACCGGCCACGGTACTCAAACCGCCTGTCCCGGAGATAGTCCCGAATGACCTCACGGAGGTAGGGGGGCACCCTATGAAATTCCAGCGCCCCCACTACCTCATCCCAGAGCAGGGTATTGAACGCGTTGGTGATGTCGAGGGACACCGCCAACAACACCCTGCCCGCAGCGACCGCAGCGGTCCGGAGGGAGGCGAGTCGATCGTTGAACGCCCCCTCCGAAACCCAAACTGACAATCGCTGAGGTCGGGACCCACTTCGGACAGGTGCTCGACGAGGCGGTCCGCTATGATCTTTTCGAAGATCTTCGCCACCTCGTCGAGGAGACACAACGGCCGGTAAGGAGAGGGAAGCTCCGCGGGCTTTCCTGCCTTCCGGAGGAGAACCATCCTGGCGACTTTCCATTCGCGGGGGAAGATGCCCCGGCTCAGGCACGTGTTTAGCACGCCTAATAGAACCAGGGGCGAGGACGTCGAGCGCCGCAGCCAACGCTGGTCCGGGGACACCGTCTGGTCCGGGGGCCTTAACGCCCCCTTCCCTCATCCTCCGGACCGCCCGGGAGAGCTCTGCACCGGAGATACGGAGTCCTTCGTCCCAATCTTGGGACGGAATGGGCGGGTACTCCCTCTCCCCCTCTATAGGGGGGAAGAGGGTGGTAACGACCCGCCCTAGGAACTCCGGCTCCAGCTGCTCCGTCAACGGGGGCGCCCATGGGCGTAATTTTCCCAGTATCATCTTATACGGGCGCCCCCATGGGTCACTCTGAAGAGTGCCCAATAGCTCATCCCAGGCTTTGGCCTTGGCGGCAGCGATCAACCGCTGCAGGGCCACTTGGGCCTCCCTGTAAGCGACGTACAGGGAGGCCATCCTTGCCTCGGCTTCGTCGTCACCCTCCTCAGGGTCCCGATGACGTCGCCGCGCGCGGGTGTACCGGCGTCGGGCGCGGACGCTTAATCTTCTAGCGTCCTCGATTTCGCCCGACCACCAATACACTTTCCTCTTCGGGGGGCGGTTTCCTATCCGGGGCATCGAAGCGTCGCATACGCTTTTCATGATGCCCCGGAACCACTACACCCCCTCCTCCGCGCCGCGCTCTGTGGCCTCCGGCCACACGCAGGCAAGGGCAGCGGCCTTCAGGACGTCCCCGTCTAGTCTTTTCAGCGCCCAGCGAACGGGCGCTGCGTGGGCTGTTCGTCGGGGAGCGGTGCCCGCAGGCTGGGCGGCCTCCATCTCCATTGTTATATAGAGATGGTCGGAGAGGGTTACCCTCTCCTCAGCCACCCGCCAGGCGGACACACGCGCGGTGGCGGTCGAGGAGGCCCAAGTGAGATCCACTATGGACCACCCGTTCCACCGCACGCACGTAGGTACGGAGCCCCGGTTCATCAACCAGAGCTCCAAGCCCCCCGCCCAATCTTCTAGAGCCTCGCCACGCGGAGTGGTCCCGGGGTTTCCCCAAGTGGTTGACTTCGCATTGAAGTCCCCCAGGACCAAAACCTGGCCGTTCATGCTGGGGGCAATCAACGCCCCCAACCGGTCCAGGTATTCTCCAAATTCGGCGAGGCCACAGTTGGGCGAAATATAACAGCCCACGACTAGACATCTTCCCTATTGCAACGCCACGATCCCCCGGCCCCGTTCGACCACGGTGCCAGGGGGGTAACCACGGCACATGTTGTGCCATATTGCCACGGAGCCATCCTGGTCCCTCACCCAAGGGGGGGGGGTGTCGGGGACCCTATACGGCTCCGTGACGACCGCCAACGCAACCCTCCACTCCGCCAGGCCCTGGATGAGCAGGTCCTGGGCCCGGCGGGAGTGGTTCAGGTTGATCAGCGTCACCGGGAGCTGATGTGGCATTGTCAGCCGTTGATGCTCCCGGATTCGCCGACGCCTCGTCAGCCGGAGGTGGCACTATCTCCACCTCCATCATAGACTCCGCTTGGGGCGGGGTCTCAGGGGCGGGGGGGGGAGAGCGTGGCAGTGGATGTCCCGCTTGTCCCCGCCTCCGCCGGAGCTTTGGTGGTCCCCTTGCCACCGTTGCTCCGGCCCTTCTTCGAAGGCGGAGAGCACCCCTTGCTCCCCACCTTGTGCTCGGCGGGCCTGCCCATCTCTGTGCAGATGGGACATCTAGGCGCCGGCGAGCACTCCTTCGCGCGGTGGCCTTCCGCACCGCACTTATAACAGCGGCCACTCCGGTCCCCCTCCGAAGTGCACCGCTGCCTAACGCTCTATCTCCGACCTTGTTCCCACCAACATGCCTCCTCTTGCTCTTCCCCTTCTTTCTACCCTTTTAGCCCACTGTATTTCCCACGTGTATCCCTTTGGCAACCTCCCCCTTATCCCATTCCATCCTTTCTCCTCCACCCATGTTTCTATTAATATCATTATATCCCATTTTTCCAAACTTTTCCAGAATTCTTTGTCCTTGTTTCTTAGCCCTGCTACGTTCCAGAATACTATCTTATATCCCGTGCTCCCCTTCTTTGTCCCTCCCCACTTTTCCTCCACCCCTCCCTCCTCTCTTACTCGTTTCCCTGCTCCTCTATCCAATTCTCCTCTACTTCATCCCACCTCTTTAACTTTCCATTTACCCACATTTTCATGTATCCCACTTGCACCTTTTTTCCTTTCATCCTTTCCTGTTCTGCTTCCCTTTCTATTTTCCACCTTGTCCTCCTTTCCTCCTCCGTTAGGTCATCCTCTATTCTTTCTTTCTGTCCTTTTAATTTTCTTCTCCCTTCCATTATTTTCTTTTTCTGCTCTAGATCCACCATTTTCACCAAAGCCACCCCACTTCCATCCTTTCCTGTCTTCCCTATCCTTATTATCTCCTTTATTCCCTCATCCTGTATTCCCATCTTTTCCCACACCCTTCTCACCTCTTCTTTCATGTTCTTTCCCTCGACCTGTAACCTTCTTATTATGATATTATTCCTCTTACCCTCTCTATCTTGTTTAATTTCCATCCTTCTTATTCTAATTCTATTTTCTTCTATTATTTATTTTCCTCTATTATCCACCCCATTTCCCTCTTCCCTCTCCCTCCTTATTACTTCATCTATTTTACCCTCCATCATTTCCATCCTTCCTTCTAAACTTTCCATCCATTTCTGCATTTTATCCCTTCTTAACTCTTCCTCTCTTCTTTCCTTTTTCCATATTTCCCTTTCCTTCCTCCATTCCTCTATCAACTTTTTTCCCTCCTTCCTTTCTTCTTTCATCTCCTCCCTCACCTTCCAAATCTCTCCCATCACCTCCTTTAACATCTCCTCCAATCTTTTGACTTCTTCCTCCTTTTTCTTTTCTGGTGACCTTAACGTCAGCGCACTCTTTTTAAAGACCGACTGAACATCTTCTTCTCCTTCATTATCATTTTCCCTTCCCCTTTTTCCCATATACTGTCTAGACTTCCCGTTTGCATACCCAGATGTTCGGGATTGGCTGAGTGCGTCAGCGGCGTCGGCGTGCCTATTGGCTGAGTGGCTGGATCGCTGCGGGATCTGGGATCGATCGCCGACTCACGGGGGCATTGGCTGGCACCGTCGATATCGATTACTATCGATTCCAATCGATTATAACCGCGAAGCACTCATTTGATTGGCTGATCGCGCTATCGATCTCAATTCAGGCGATCGACGGTGTCAGCTAACGGCCAGCTGAGCGATCGATCAACAGTTCTCAAACGATCTAGGCTGAGAAAACACCTCTCTGGTACTGAGCGAACGTCAAGCGTCTATCTGACCGGTTCAATCAGTAAATCTCATACTCATAAACTTCGGGTTCTTGGAAATCGTCCAGGAATAATTAAACGCTAATCACTTAGCAAGGTCTAACCATTTAATATTACATTGTAAATACTTTGTGTTAAAAGTGGACGAATCCACTTCAGGAGATAAAGTGTAGTGTTAACAAAGTTTCCAAAGGTTATTCTCACTGCCCTTCTCCCAATCCTGAACATTTGGTCCTTCGAGCCGGATACCGCGCTGCAGTCATCTGGAAAGTTAAATCGTTAAAAGGATTGAGAAGGGTATTCGAACCTTTGGTGCTTCGACCTCGTGCTTCGAACAATGGCGGAACTCATCGAGAATCAAAGGCTTACCGCTCAACGGATCTCTCGCGTTTTACCCAACCTCAAGAAAAAGGGAAGGGCAAATATCACGGCAGGATCGCTTAAGGGAGCCCTCATCATCATCGACAGACTGTGGGAGGAATACAGTCGAGGAGATGCTGAAATCCGACAAGCTGCAAGAAAGGATACCAGATTAGCAGATAGCCAGTATTTTAAGGACGATGAGTTCAGCGAGATCCAGGTTGCTTACATGGAGCAATCTGGATCCATACGCGACTTGATCGCCGAACACGAATCTGCTACCGTTAAGCCTCACCCGAATTCAAACGCAACGGTTGCCGAAAATACCTCTCAAAGGTCACGCGCTGTGTTGCCAAAAATGGCTCTCCCCACATTCGAGGGCAACTACAAGGACTGGCCGGCTTTCCGCGACTTGTTTACCTCGCTCATCGTTAACGACTCATCCTTGTCTCCGGTGGAACGACTTCATTATTTGAAAACATGTGTGAAGGGCAGCGCCGCTACTCTTCTTAAAAACGTTACGATGACAGCCGACAATTTTCAAACAGCTTGGGACAAACTGGAAAGTCGTTTTAACAATACCAGACTCCTAGTGCAAACGCAAATTAAAGCTCTTTCTTCGTTAGCTCCAATTAAGAAGGAATCCGCTATCGAAATGAAGCGACTCTTTGACGAGACCTTCGACGCCATCGACGCTCTCAAGAACCTTAAGCGACCAGTCACGAACGCAGTCGATTGGATCGTAGAGTTAACCGTCGACCGGTTGGATCGGCAATCTAAGCGTGAGTGGGAAGATATCTGGTGTCAGTCGAAAGAACTTCCTACTCTCGATCATTTGAAAACTTTCATGGAAGGACGGATACATACTTGCGAAGCACTAGAGTCTCCTCAGCTGGAAGATAACACCGGTAACAAGAAATCGTCATCCTTCCCCAAGGTCTTGAGAGTCCACCAGGTTTCAAGGGCTAGCCTTCCGGCAAAAGCTTGCTCCCTATGTCAGGGAAAGCATTATGTGGCATTCTGCAGTCAATATCTGGAGAAGACACCCTGTGAGCGGAAAGAGACGGCACGATCACTTAATCTTTGCTACAATTACTTAGGAAAACATCAGGCTAGTGACTGCCAGTCCGCGAAAAGGTGTCAAAGGTGCGAAGGGAAACATCATACCACCCTCCACGATGCTGCATCAACGAACAAGGAGTCGACCACGGGCGTTGCAGTACAACAAGTATCTACCCTAGTGAGCCACCCTTCTTCTGTACTTCTCAGTACAGCTCGTGTGTCGGTTTCAGGATCTCGAGGACAAGACTGCAAGGCGCGAGCACTTATAGATCCTGGCAGTGAGGTGTCGCTTATCTCTGAGGCTTTGGCGCAGCGGCTCGGAGTCAAGAGGAGTGCCGGTCGGGTCCCTCTTCTTGGGATCGGAGGCGCCAAGGCGAAGTTCACCCGAGGAAAAACCACGTTGGTTATCGCTCCTGTAGGCGGCGGGGAAATTCAGTTCCAGGTTCCCGTCCTCATCATACAGGAACTCTCGCGATACAGGCCACGGAATCTACCGGCAGTCGTGGAGTGGCCTCATGTGCAGGGACTGAAGCTCGCCGACCCCGCTTACAATCTCGCCGACCCTGTTGATATTCTCCTGGGAGCAGATTCATACAACCTCATCCTGCGAGAGGGTGTCAAGCGGGGGCCGGCACACACCCCTGTAGCTCAGGAGACAGCTCTTGGTTGGATTCTGACTGGAGGAGTTGACTCGGAGATCGGCGACGGGACGGCAAGCCGATCAGAGGCTCCTGTTCATCACTGCAACGTCGATAGAGAATTAATGGAGGTTTTAACCAGATTCTGGGAGCAGGAGGAGATCGAAACTCCAATTCCGTACACGGTGGACGAGCAAAGAGCAGAGGATCACTTCGTTGCCACTCACCTGCGGCAACCTGATGGCAGATTCATGGTGCGATTGCCGTTCAACAACGCACCAGAGCTGGGAGACTCCCATCACATCGCTATTCGAACACTGGAGTCGCTAAACTCCAGATTTCGGCGATCTCTCGATTTCCAGCGGGCTTACAAGGAGTTTCTGGAAACCTACGAGTCGTTGGGGCACATGACAGCGACGCAGCATCTCGAGGGTGACGAGTGTTACTACCTCCCTCATCATGGAGTCCTGCGAGAAGCCAGCACCACGACCAAGCTGAGGGTGGTGTTTAACGGGTCGATGCCATCCGCTAACGGGAAGACCAATAAATGATTTTCTTCTTCGTGGTCCTAACCTACTCCCCAATCTGGCGGACGTCCTCATGAGGTGGCGAGTGTACAACATTGTCTTCTCAGCCGACATCGAGAAGATGTACAGGCAGATCCTCGTACATCCCGACGACCGGAAGTGGCAGAAAATCGTGTGGAAACCTAAAGCAGACCAAGAGATCGTTACATACGAGCTCAATACTGTCACTTACGGTCTAGCTTGTGCACCCTACCTGGCCATCAGATGTCTACACCAGCTCGCCAAGGTGGAGGAACAACGGTACCCACTCGGTTCTCGCACTATACGAGAGAACGTCTACATGGACGACGTTCTGACTGGAGCCGACACGATCCCGGAGGCGAAACAAAAACTACAGGAACTGCGAGAGCTCCTCATGGCGGGCGGATTCCCACTCCGTAAGTGGGCGGCCAACTCAAAGGGTCTTCTGGACGGACTTTCCGAGGACGAACTGAAGGGATGCATCGAGTGGGATTCTCCGACACTGCACTGCGTGTTAGGTATAAAATGGATCCCTGTCACTGACTGTTTTCAGGTTACAACTGTCACTTCACCACGAAATGCCGGATTCACAAAGCGTGCAGTGCTCAGCGGAACAGCGCAGCTGTTCGATCCCTTGGGCTGGCTGGCTCCCATCACCATCGCAGCGAAGATCCTCATGCAGTCCTTGTGGCTCCTGAAGATCGACTGGGATCAACCGTTACCGGAAAAGGAAGATGGGGAGTGGCACAAATTCCAACGGGAACTCCCTGCTCTGCAGACCATTCGAGTTCCTCGGTGGCTCGGAATCAGTCCCACCTCGCAGGCTCTAGAGGCCCATGGATTCGCGGATGCATCCGAGCGCGCCTATGCTGCTGTGGTGTATTCCCGCACTATCACTGAGGACGGTGTAGCTACAGTCTCACTGATTGTAGCAAAATCCAAGGTGGCTCCGTTAAAACGCGTCTCGCTGCCTAGACTGGAGCTCTGTGCAGCTTTTCTACTGGCCAGGCTCGTAGACCACGTTACAAGGACACTAAGTTGGCACAACGTCGGATTGCATCTGTGGTCGGATTCATCGGTGGCGCTCAGCTGGATTCGCGGACATCCGTCTCGCTGGCCGACATTCATCGCGAATAGGGTGGCAGAAATCCAGAGGATGCTGCCGCAAGCTCATTGGCATCATGTGAGAAGCGAAGAAAATCCGGCTGATTGTGCTTCCCGAGGATTAACTCCTGCAGAGCTTCCGAAGTTCAAGCTGTGGTGGCGCGGACCAGAGTGGCTTTACTTAAACAATCTCCCAACGGCCACAACCGAGGAGGAGCATCAGGATTCGGAAGCTGGAGGGCTAGAAGTGCACCACGTAACCAACAGTTCACAGGGCCTATCATGTTCACTAATAGAGCGCTTCTCCAACCTAATGCGTCTTTTCAGAGTCCTAGCTTGGTGTCGGCGCTGGATTCCTGGAAGGAGAAGAGGAGAGGCCTATATCACTGCCCCAGAAATAACGGAGGTGAAACTCACCCTTTTACGTCTGGAGCAGTCAGCTGCATTCTCGGAAGACATCGAAAGTCTCAGGAAGGATCGACCCGTTGCCTCCAAGAGCAGATTAGCCAAGCTGTGCCCATTCCTCGACAACGATGGTGTTTTGCGAGTGGGAGGTCGTCTGCAGGCGGCCAACCTCGCTTACGAGAGGACACACCCTTCAATTCTTCCTGATGAATCCCCTCTGGCTAAGTTGTGGGTCGACGCTGCCCACAAACGATGCCTGCACGGGGGGACACAGCTGACCCTGGCAACGCTGCGCCAGGAGTGCTGGATCCTCAGGGGTCGTCAGTTGGTAAAATCATGTATACATCGGTGCACGGTCTGTATCCGCTGGAAGGGGCAAACAGCGCAATTAAAAATGGGAAATCTCCCAATAGCGAGAGTCACGCAATGTCGTCCATTTTTCAGGTCCGGAATTGATTACGCTGGCCCAATATATCTTCGCACTGGTAGAGGTCGGGGTCGTGGTCAGCTTAAGTCGAAAGGATACATTGCTGTTTTCATCTGCCTTGCCACTAAGGCAGTTCACCTGGAGGCGGTGTCGGATGGGTCCACCGAAACTTTCCTAGCTGCCCTACGACGGTTCATCTCTCGTCGAGGCCGTTGTTCAGAACTTTACAGTGACTGCGGCCGGAATTTCATCGGTGCCAACAATGAGCTGCGTTATCTCTTGAAGGAATCCGTTCGGCAAGGGGGTGGCCCATTCGCCGCTGCCTCCATGGAAGGAATAACGTGGAATTTCAACCCGCCTTCAGCTCCACATTTCGGGGGAATCTGGGAGGCAGCCGTTAAATCTGTGAAACATCACCTTCGAAGGCTCATAGGGGAGCAGCTACTGACCTTCGAAGAGCTGACCACGCTCCTGACAGGTATAGAGGCGTGTCTCAATTCCAGACCGTTGCAACCGTTGCCCGACGACTCTGACGATCCAGCAGCCCTAACTCCGGGGCATTTCCTTATCGGTGGACCCCTCCTATCGATACCAGAGCCCAGCCTCGAGGATATTCCCGTATCCCGACTATCTCGGTGGCAGCTGATCCAACAGCTACAGCAACACTTTTGGAAACGCTGGTCTCGGGAGTACCTGAACACGCTGCAAACCAGAGGAAAGTGGCGGAAAAACAAAATTTTGATCCAGGCAGGAGATCTTTGTCTCATTAAAAGTGAACTTTCACCACCAACACAATGGCCGCTCGCACGCGTTGTTCATGTACACCCGGGACCAGACGGTTTTTCGCGAGTTGCCACTGTACGAACCTCAACTTCACAATTTCTGCGACCGGCGCATAAACTCATCCCTCTACTGACGCCGAACGACGAGGATGAGGAGACGGTAGAAGCACACGAGGCTGGACTCTCACTTAGTTCCCCCGATCAGTAACGAAATTTAAGCGTCCCTTCTCGTTCTTCGTTACATAATGTAAATCATTAGTCTGTAAATCATACTTCATCTTCACTCACCTCCTCATCACGTATCATTACACTGTAAAATATTCACCTCGCGTCACTTGTAGCACGTTCACTTTCACACGCGTCTTGGTTTTTGTGTTCCAGATACTACGCCGCACGTTGCTGACCCATTCAGTTCGACCGGCCCCCTCCGCTGCTCGCCCATTAATGAATAGTTGAGTTTCAATTTCGTCATTGGCTGACGAGGCGGGCGGAATGTTCGGGATTGGCTGAGTGCGTCAGCGGCGTCGGCGTGCCTATTGGCTGAGTGGCTGGATCGCTGCGGGATCTGGGATCGATCGCCGACTCACGGGGGCATTGGCTGGCACCGTCGATATCGATTACTATCGATTCCAATCGATTATAACCGCGAAGCACTCATTTGATTGGCTGATCGCGCTATCGATCTCAATTCAGGCGATCGACGGTGTCAGCTAACGGCCAGCTGAGCGATCGATCAACAGTTCTCAAACGATCTAGGCTGAGAAAACACCTCTCTGGTACTGAGCGAACGTCAAGCGTCTATCTGACCGGTTCAATCAGTAAATCTCATACTCATAAACTTCGGGTTCTTGGAAATCGTCCAGGAATAATTAAACGCTAATCACTTAGCAAGGTCTAACCATTTAATATTACATTGTAAATACTTTGTGTTAAAAGTGGACGAATCCACTTCAGGAGATAAAGTGTAGTGTTAACAAAGTTTCCAAAGGTTATTCTCACTGCCCTTCTCCCAATCCTGAACACCAGATTACCCCACTTTTTTATCCTACCTACACCTCCTTTCCCTGTCTTTCCTTCTTCCCTTCTCCCCCCTTTGCCATCTTCTCCACTTAAACTCATACTCTAATGAACTTCTTCTTGTTTCTATTTCTATCTTTCTTTTCCTCCTTCTCGAATACTCCCGCTTCTTCAGTCTTTCTGAACTCTCGCTAGAGAGCGCTACCTCCTTCTCTCTTTACCCACTTACTCCTCTCTACTTCCACTCTATGTTCCCAACCTAACCTCCTAACCGTCACTCACTTTTCTCTGCCATTACACCTTACCCTCCCTTTTTCCCTATACCCTTCTTCTCCTACCGGTCCCTGCCTCTAACTCTCCCTTCGCTACCACTTTCACTTCTCTCACACCTTGCCAAATTCACTCTTTCTCACACTTTCTTTCACTGCTCCAAATTATTCTCCAAACTCTCACACAACCGGAAAAGGAAGTCCATCTTCTTGAGTTAAGGTTCCGAATAAAATATTGCTGAT
The DNA here is from genome assembly GCA_963971365.1 of Lasioglossum villosulum. Lineage (NCBI taxonomy): Eukaryota > Metazoa > Arthropoda > Insecta > Hymenoptera > Halictidae > Lasioglossum > Lasioglossum villosulum. Next base: position 31,403,785 of record OZ020495.1, read on the forward strand.
CGTCCCCATGAATCCAAACGGTGCATTACGTCGAGATGATTTTCCATTTAGGTACGGGTGGTCACCTATGGTGGATCTTATGAGGTTACGATAATAACGCGTGTTTTCCTCCTTTTTGAGCAGTCGTGGTCCAAGACCTTCATTGAGACATTTTGTTGCTTCATGGTTTTTGCACAACTGGTTGAGCATGGAAATCAGCTGTTGAACCGGTGGTGCGGGGTATTTATCGACATCGAGTGAAGTTACCAGGCGCTATTGGGTTTGATAGGTTCGAAGGTCCGGTAGTTTTTCGAAAAATAATCCAGTTTCTTCCTGTACTTGTTCTATTGTTGAATCATTCTCCTTCTGAGCTTGGCTCGTGGTCAACGGCAGCAGGAGCAGATAAAGTAGGATCGTGTTCATCTTCAGCTGTTGATGCAAAATAAGCATGTTTTAATTTATCCTGATGTTTCGTGATTGTTTTATTGTGTGTCTGTAGTACCACGTTATTCAAGTCCGTCGCGTCTATTATTTTATACGGTCCTACATAGTGGGGTCAAATTTATTAGTACGAGGTTGTAAAACCACGTAGACAAAGTCACCCACGTTAAATGTGACAGGTTTTGCTCGGCAGTCGTAATAACCTTTTGAGCGAATTTTTGCCTTATTCAAATTATCTGCTGCTATGTCGCGAATTTTGATGATATTCGTTATTAATTCAGTTAGGTAATCTCTATATGTTTTCAAATTTGTACCAGTTGGGAATGATGTTAGTTCTTGGGCCTGTTTGCCAAAAACCAATTCATACGGTCTGAAGTTGGTTGCTTCATGAACTGACGTATTATAAAAGAACATTGCAAAAGGAATTAATAAATCCCAGTCTTCGTAATTCTCCATGTAGTGCTTCAGATATTCTGTGAGGACAATAATACTTCGTTCCAATGATCCATTTGTTTGTGGTCTGTATCCGGAAGTGGTAACTTGTTTAATTTTAAAGATTTCCGATAAATTTTTCATAATGGTTCCGATAAAACTGGTTCCCTTATCCGTGAGTATTGCAAGTGGTGTTCCGTAAATTGCGATAAAATGCCGTGCGAAGGCGTCTGCAATGGTGGTGGCTCGAATATTAGGTATAGCCACTGCAATGCAATATTTAGTTAAATTGTCCTGCATGGTGAGGATGTGTCAGTTTCCGCCAGGTGTGATTGGTAATGGTCCAACTGTATCCAAGGAAATTTTCTCAAATGCGTCTAACGGTGTGTCGGTGATCAGCATAGGCTGACGATTCCTTATTCTTTAAATTTCTGTTCTTGACAACTTTTGCATTTTCGAATGTGCTCTTGAATTTCATTGCGCTTGTGTGACCAATGGAATCTTGAACGGATGCGATTATAAGTTTTTCTAACCCCCTTATGTCCTCCTATTAAGCTTTCATGTGCTTCATGAATGATTTCTTGCCTATCCTCACCGAATGGTGTAGTAATGATATAATTACATATCGTAATTTGATAAGGTGAGTCTGTGAAGACTTCCTCTAATGTTTTGAAAAACTCGTTGGGTGATAATTTATGATGATCTCCGGTGGCGGATATTCGAAAAGATTTGATCTTGTTTTGTTCTAGGACAGATTGAAGAGTTTTCAGACCGTTAGTTATGTCCATTCTTTTTGGCTTATCATAGAAATTATCGGAAACTATTATGCTGAAAGTTTTAAATAATCCATTGTTTGAAATTACTACTTGTCCATTTGTTGGTCGTGCAGCCGAAAGTTCCTGTTTATTTATTAATCCAGTGTCTGATAAAAGTTTTCCCAAGGGGGTTATTAAATTGCAATCGGCAGAGACAAAATGTGCATAGTGATCCTCTTTTTCGGTGAGGGTGTTTGAAGAAATGCTAATTCTTTGTTTCGGTTCCGGCGGTGCCTCCTGGTCAGTTTCGGTAGACGAGCCATCGGTGGTGGCGTCGAAGGATGGATAAGGGTCGGCTGTGCGGTCAAAAGGTTCTCGTGCTCTCGCCACGTGTTTGGTATCGTTTGGAGTTCGAATTACGGTGGGTTGTAAAATTTCACTTGTCTCGGGAAAAGGTCCTTGTGATATATCGAGCAGGTCATCCTGTTCATTGTTCCGATTCTCTATGACGGTGTTTTCCGTCGTCTCTTCGAACGAAATCAAGTTACCAGACAGGCTGATATTCTTATCTGTAGAGAAAATTTCGGTGGAGTTTGCAGCGGGTAAAAACGATGGGTGGTGTCCTGGTTCTCATCTGACATGGTCACCTCTCGAGACAAGCTTGGGAGAGACCTGTTTCTGCATACAATCGGTGAATGCTGCACCTTATCCAGGGCGGGCTCTCCTATTTCGTCTGAACTGCTTGAGTTCCGGTATTTCGGCCGTTTTTCTCGGTCTCTGTGTAATTGCCTGATGCGGTGTCCAATTGAACCAGCATCGGCAACTGTTTTTGGTATCTGGATTTTGAAGTCAGGGTCCACAAGTTCCTTCGGGATAAGCGGCAAACAGATGGAGGTAGGATTACGCGATAGAGCGTCTGCGTTCTTATTCGTCTTTCCAAATTTATGGAGAACTTGATAATCGTACTCTAAAAGTCGGAGTTTCCATTTCGTGAGTCTTGATGTCGGATCTTTTACAGAATGTAGCCAAACCAACGGGCGATGGTCGGTAACCAGTGTGAATTTTGATCCATAAACTGTGACGTGGCAAAATAACCACGTCCCGATAACACAATAGTAAGAAAACCCAAAAGTAAAATCGCGAGGACCGGACCACCCTCTAGCAGGATAATTAGGAAATCGCTAGCAGTAAGCGCTCTCTCTGGGACGTTGTAAGAACTAAGTTCCGATTCTCTAGATTTGTGAACGTCGTGCTGATTGGCGCGACGGAAAGATTGCAGGAACGTAGCGTGGGCTCAGGGAGCCTCGACGTAACAAATCGCCGGAAAAAGGGAAATTCCAAGCTGCCGACTCGAAAGCCCACTCGGAACGCCGGACCAAAACAACACCCTCTGCAGAGGAATTGGAAAGGAACCTCGAGCCCAGGCTGAACAACCTGGAGACGCCGACGAGGGACTAAGGGACCACGAAGAGAACATAGAAGAATCGTCCCGTCGACGTCTCGTCCCGCAACATTATCGGTCCCTGCAGGAGCGGCTCGAGCGGTTCTGGAATGTCGCGAGACATTCCCGGTGGAAGCGCGTCCACCGTTATGGAAATCGGGAAATCGGCAAGGTCCGGGGCCCTTCTTGTCGAGTGCCGGCCCTCCGCGCGTACGACACCGCGAGCGACAGTGATTGGTGGGCGAAAATCCGAATCAAGTAGGGGACGCCTTACTTCCGCATCCTCGAGCCACCGAAAATTCGCGTCACTGCTGCGTAGGCTCTCCGAGCGAAAAGTCGTTTTGCTGCCGTAATCTTGTAAACGCGTGTGTCTCAAGTAGTATATTGAAAAAGCTGCCGTTCAGCTGCGCCGATATTTGCTGCCATTGGTAAGTGCCTACCAGATTCCTTAGAACGATTTATTGTTGATTCGCGATCATTTAAAGTGGCTCGAGCAGCGTTCGTGATTTTGTGTCGGTTTTTACGTGGGCCGTCCTTTTGACGACCACGTGTTTCGTGTGCCGAGAATCGGCTGCCCGTTTCGTGTTCCTTTGGCGAGTTCACAGTGAGAGCGATTAGCTAGAGTTCTGCTTGTGTAAAATACGTCGCGAATCGTTCAGTTAGCGAAATAGCCGCGCGCAGTCAAATTGTGAATTTCGGTCAATTCCATCTCGACCCCGCGCCGGCCTAACATCTCGGATCGCTGCCGACGCGGGTAATATTATTTAATCCGAGAAACGCGTGTAACATCGGGGATCTGTACGTTTCATTCCTCGCGGATAGCTACGCACGTGCAACCGGCGTCGTACAGATTCCAACGCGGCCATCTTGTCTCCGCGAGCCGCGTACGTATCGGCTTGTTACCGGTCATGCCGATTCCACTTTCCCGATTGCCGAAACTCATAGTAAATTCCGATCTCGATTTTTCACTCGTTAGATTCCGTTTCACGAATCGATTTCTCATACTATCTTTGTTTGCCGTCAATAAATCATTTTGTTCACACTATGTGTTGTACGAATCATTTGCGAGGTCCGTTCTCGCCGTGGAGAACGTCCTGTCCGATTCAGCGTGTAATCCTGGCCCCTAACCAGCTATTCTGGTCCTCGCGAACGTGAATTCGAATTCTCCTTAGCGCGAATAACTTTGTGGGCATCTCAGATTGCCTGGCGCCCGAAATATTAACGTCCTTGCCGAGAGTTCGAATTCGCGTTGTTTATCGCGGGTGGACTGCGTCCATCACGGCTAGACGCAGCCCGGTTCCAACCTATAAAACCCGTAGCCGCTTGTTTTTCCGCCTCTCGGTACCTGGTATCAGGACCCGGGAAAATAAGCCGCGTGATAAAATATTTCATCAATTTACACTATAATTTTAATTTATCTTCAAATTTTAAAATTACATTAAAAATTTTATTTAATTATACAAATATTATATGAATTTACATTATAATTTTATTTTTATTCTCAAATTGTAAAATCACATTAAAAATTTCATGTAATTATGCAAATATTATATCAATTTACATTATAATTTTATTTCTATCCTCAAATTTTAAGATTATGTTGAATATTTCATTTATTAAATTAATGTTAATTAAACTTATTATAGCTTAAAACTATATTGAAAATTTCATTTAATTATACAAATATTATATCAATTTACATTTTAATTTTAATTTTATCCTCAAATTTTAAAATTACATAAAAAATTTCATTTAATTATATAAATGTAATATCGATTTACATTGTAACGAGCCTGTTTCCCGACGGCTCGTTGCAACGGTTCTCCGCGGCCGAATTAGCTCGCCGCGCCAGGGTTCGCGGATGGAACGCGGAGAGACGGGGTTTACGGCAGGAATGAAATGACACTGAAACTCATGTCGGCTCACATTTACACCTCACCGCACGCTTGCTCGCGGAACGCGCGTCAATCCGGTCTCTAACGGCGAAGATCGGTTCCGTCGGCACGGTGTCGCGGACGGGTCGGCGGCGTCGTTCACGTTATCGGACCTCGTGGCCCCTCTGCTTGCATCGTCGCGATGGATTCCGGCGGAGAAAAACACGGTTCACGCTCGTCGGCGTCGTTGTTGCAACGACGCGCGAGCGTGGAAAATATGAAAAGCGGCACGGCGCGTACACGTCGTTGCGACGCTCGCTGCACGTGGTCGGTCTCCGGCAATCGCACCTCGTCGTCACGGTCCTCGTGACTCGGGAACGCGGCGATCTCGGATCGCCGTTCCGGCCTCGCCGTTATGACGTGCTCTCGAGGGCGAACATCGGGCGGCGGCTCATGCACGCAGACGATTTCCACGTCTTGAATTCGTCGCGAATTCTTGCGGCCTTACTCGTGTTCGCTGTCGCAACGAATCATTGAGGAGCCCCGTTCGGTTACGGTTAACAACGTAGGCTACTTACTAGGCGCGTTCTCTTCCGTACTCAGACGTTCGTGCGTGGCCGGTCGAGAGTCGCCAAAAGAAGCAGGCCTAAGAAGAAGAATACTTGTCGCGTCGCGATCCGTTTTATGCCCTCGTCGAACGGGTGACGAGGGGTACTGTGCGGTGCGGTAGATTGCGGAATTTCCGGTGACGTCGTACGTCCGGTTGATCCACTTTTCGGCTTCCGGTTGCCGCCGAACGTGGTTTACAGGCGGGAAGACTACGCAGTGTTGTCGGATCGCAACGCGTTTCGGTGCCGTCGCGCTTCGGCGTTAATCGGTTCTCGTCGGCGCGGTTCGGGTTCGCGGCTAGCATTCCGTTTCGTAACAGGCCTGGTACGAACAGGTCTGTTACAACATTATAATTTTATTTTACCCTCTAATTTTAAAATTATGTTGAAAATTTTAATTAATTACATAAATGTAATATCAATTTACATTATAATTTTAATTTACACTCAAATTTTAATATTGCATTGAAAATTTCATTTAATTAATTAATGTTATTTAAATTTATTATAGCTTAAAACTGTATTGAAAATTTCATTTAATTATACAAAAATTATATCCATTTACACTATAATTTTATTTTTATCTTCAAATTTTAAAATTATATTTGTTTCGGATTGGAAGGGGTGAAAACAAGTCACTTCACTTGGAACTAAACTTTATTTCCCCAACTAGGGTGCGTTCGAATTGTAACGGAAACTATGTACAATGTAATGTTTTCCTTGGCCAAAACACCAGCTCGTTTTGGCCAGATTATTGAATAAAGAATGTTATATGAGAACAAGGGGAGAACAAGATGAGTTTTCCCTTGAGAAATATTCACTTTTAGAAGTAGTGAATCCCGAGAATTGAATCTACTAACTCGCGAAAACCGGTCAAGCGACGAACGACGTTTTCTGAAGAACGAGTTAGAACGACTGACGTACGTTGAGATCGGAGTCGAACAGCTGGCAGTTTACCGTCACCGTCGAACTATTGATTGGCGGATCGATAGAGCGATCCGCCAATAGTAATCCCAATTTTGGGTCGATAATCGATTGTAATCGATGTCCGACGGTGCTGGCATAAGCTACTGCGAGCTGCTTATCGACTCTCGATCTCGCTGTTACGCGTGAATCCGCCAATAGCGCGGCGGCGCAGTAAGTCGGCGCGTTCACGCTGCCGAAACACTCTGCCAATCCCAAACAATATTGAAACGTTCATTTAATTAATTAATGTTATTTAAAATTATTATAGCTTAAAACTATATTGAAAATTTCATTTAATTATAAAAATATTATTTCAATTTACACTATCATTTTAATTTATCCTCAAATTTTAAAAGTACCTTAAAAATTTTATTTAATTATACAAATATTATATCAATTTACATTATAATTACATTTTTATCCTCAAATTTTTAAATTATATTGAAAATTTCATTTCATTATATAAATGTAATATCGATTTACATTATAATTTTAATTTACCCTTGTGCAATTCAACGATTTAGGTTACCCACACTGCACGTTGAAGGTTTGGATAATCTTTGCAACACCGAGAATAGATAAGGTTCTGAGAAACGAGTGAGTGATTGAGAGAGCGAATGTTGAGTGAACGGATGGAGATTGTATGAGAGTGGACTGTATAAATAGAATGGATGAACAATAAGCAGGTCTACGATAAATAACTGTATATTGTGAATAACAATTGTCACACTAATTGTACAAAATATCACAGTACGAAATAAATGGTTTGTTTTACACTAACAGGTGGTTCGTTCGCTGAATATGAATCGATTGATTAAACCGTTGATTTCTCTCTCCTTTTATTGGCTCGATCCTTCTGGAATATTCCCCGTGCACCGGCGGTTCCGGTTGCCCGTCAGGAATCTTCCAGAAGGATCGAGAACGGATTCGACCAATAGCAGACTCGATAGGCTGCCCGCGTTAGCCTCGTAGCCATGCGCCTTGTGTCAGTCTGCATGCGAGGCACTATGGCGATCGGACGCGCCATTCTCAAACATGCCGCCCGCCTCGACTGGTCGAATTTTCCGCGAGGGCTATGGAATTGAGAGACGTGTGTTTTACGTTACCGGTATCGAACAATCTGTCGCATGGCGCGAGTGAGAATCTAGTATTTGCAATGTGAACGGTGAACATTGAATGAGAGGTTATCGTGTAAACCAGTGAAGTGACTGAAAGCGTTGTGCGCCGGCGCGGAGAAGATTTACGTCGCGTACTACGCAGATGCGTCGCTGCGTAGAGTGAGTGCGCGTGGTCAATGAATCGACGCGTTCATTGATCGTTTTCATTGATTGGCAACGCGATGAGTTTGTGGATCGGTCTCGTAAACTCGGAAGTTGCCGTTGCCACTTTCGCGACGCGAACCCTTCCATCGGTTCCGGGACGTACTTACCTCACGCGTGCAAGTGGCCATCGGGACGGTGGTGTCGACTCGTCAACGATGATGCAAAGCTGACCGGGTGTGATATCGTCTCTGGGACTGCGCCATTTTGGACGTGCGGTGAGTCCATGCAGGTATTCCTGTTGCCATCTCTTCCAAAACTGATCTCGTAGGTGAGTGAGCAGTTGCCAGCGAGTGAGTCTGTTCACATTTTCGTCGTGCAGCGATGGTTCTGGAAGCGCATTCAAAGCCGTACCTACAAGAAAGTGAACAGGGGTTAAAGGATTCAAGTCTGAGGGATCGTCATTCAATGCAGCTAATGGCCTCGAATTGAGGCAAGCCTCCACTTACGTGAGAAGAGTGGTCATCTCCTCAAAAGTGAGTTTAGTTTCCCCTATTGTACGTCTCAGGTGATACTTCGTTGATTTTACAGCAGCCTCCCACAATCCCCCGAAGTGGGGTGCTGCTGGTGGATTGAAATGCCACTGTGTCTTCATATCATCCATCTATCGTCTGATACAGCAGTTCTCCTTGCTGCTGGCGATGAAGAGGCGTCGCAGCTCTTGGTCAGCTCCCGTGAACGTGGTCCCACAGTCGCTGTAGATGTGTGCGCAGAGACCTCGACGAGAGATGAACCGCCGAAATGCTGCCAGGAACGCCTCCGCTGAGTAGTCGGACACCACTTCGAGATGAACAGCTTTTGTAACCATGCAGACAAAGACTGCGATGAAACCCTTGTAGGATTTGTGTCCACGCCCGGGAGAGGTCCCCAGCCAGATTGGACATGCATAATCCATGCCAGTGGAGTGGAATGACCGTGCTGGAGTAACACGACACTCCGGCAGTGCTCCCATCAGTTGTCTTCCTGGTTCCGCCCGCCATCGCAAGCAGGTCATACATCTGTTTACGATTCCCTTTACGGTGGAGCGGCCCTTGGGGATCCAGAACCGTTGACGAGTGAATCCCAGTGTCGCCTGAACTCCTCCGTGCATTGTCTTCCTGTGGTTGAGGACTATAAGCAGACGTGTGAGGAGCGATTTAGGCGGAAGGATGATAGGATGTGCCTCATCCGGACTGAGAGGTGCTTTACTCAACCGGCCACCGACCCTCAACCGGCCTTGGTTGTCCAGCATAGGTGTCAGGGCTGAGAGAACACTGCTCAATGGTACGCATCCCTCCTTGGCGAGCCTCTGGAACTCTTCGGGGTAGGCAATCCGCTGCACGTACTGTATCCAGGAGTTTTCGGCATCTTCAATTTCCTTCAGTGACAGTGATGGTGGCTGAGCTTTGGTGTGGACGGGGTTGTCTGTCTTCGAGGCGTTAAGGACATTGTGCCGCCTCGTGAGCCACCGTCGGCACCATGCAGTGACTCGTAGCAACCTTGTATATGAGGAGAACCTCTTGAGCATGTCGTTGTCTTCGATGTCATTTGTTTTGTTAATGACAGCGACAATTGGTGCCCTCCTTTCTGGCAGGTCTTCATCGCGGGTCGATTCCGGAATGGCGAAGTGGTCCTTGTTCTGCAAAATTGAGGGTCCCTTCCACCAGAGGGTCCAGTCGACTAGCTTCAACGGTGAGAGCCCACGGGAAGCGCAGTCAGCAGGGTTTTCGATGCCTGCGATATGGTGCCACTGCGCTTCTGGTACTCTCCTTTGAATTTCTGCCACCCTGTTTGCAACGTACATTGTCCACTTGCTGGGATGCGCTCGAATCCATCCAAGGGCCACGGTGGAATCTGACCAAAGGTGGATTGAGGCGCTGTTGATGTTCAGGGTGGAAACTGTTCTCTGAGCCAGTCGAGCGAACAAGTGAGCGGCGCAGAGCTCGAGGCGTGGTAAGGAGACTTGTTGCAGAGGTGCCACCTTACTCTTGGCTGTGACCAGTGTGACCGTCCATTGCTCATTCTGGTTTCTTGTCCTTAGGTACAGCACGGCTCCATATGCGCGCTCGGATGCATCCGCAAATCCATGGAGCTCCATCTGCAAGCAGTGTGCGTTGCGGAATAACGGACGGGGAACTCTCACCTGCTCGAGTGACTTCAGTTCTGCGCAGTATTTCAACCACTCTTCTTCCAACGTGGGAGGGAGCGAGTCGTCCCAGCCAAGTCCCAGCACCCATGTCGACTGAATAGTGATTTTGGCTCGAACAATCACTGGGGTCAACCATCCCAGCGGGTCGAATAGCTGGGCTGCCCTGGACACGATGCCCCGCTTGGTTGGTGGTTGTGCGGAACCTTCTGCGATGGTGAACCGGAAGTTGTCCTTGATCGGTGACCATTGGAGACCCAGTGCTGAGTGTGTGGGGTCTCGCCATGTTTTTGTGTCGTCTGTGTGTGAAGTTGAAGTGGCATGGGCGACATCGGCAGAGTGGCAGGAACGTGCGGGAGTGACAGATGCCCCAACAGCTCGTCCATGGGCTGGTGAATTGGCTCCGCCCGCCATGGAAGACCTGCTGCACGTCCTTTGCTCGACCCTTTGGACCTGAAGTGGCCCTTGGACGCCCTGAGGTGATGCAGCAAGGCTGGATGGTCATGGTCCCCATCGATGAAGTGGGAGGAGCGTGCGGGAGTGACCTGATGCTCCGTCAGCTCATCCTTGGATTGGCGAGCTGGCTCCGCCCGCCATGGAAGACTGGATGCACGACCTTCATCCATCTCTCCGTTGACGAAGCGCCCTTTGGTTGCCCTGAAGAGGGGCAGCAGTGCTGGATGAGCATCGTCCCCATCGGTGTTGTCGAAGGAATGTGCGGGAGTGACTCGATGCTCCGACAGCTTGACCCTTGGTCGGCGAACTGGCTCCGCCCGCCATGGAGGAGCGGATGCACGTCCTACGATCGACCCTCTGGTGCTGGGGTGCCCTTTGTGGATCCAGCAGTGCTGTCGAACGACCCTGGTGTCGCAATGGACGCCTCCTGGTGCTGTTCTCCTGGAAGAGAACATAACCTGCAAAAGAGTGAGGTTAGGTTCTGCGTGCAAGACAATGGATGAGCCTCGGATGGATTCCGAGGTGTCTTGCCCAGATGTCCTCGACTTTTTGCAGGCTGATGTCGACTGGTGCGGGCGAAAAAGGTGAGAGGCTGCTCTTGAGTGTTGAGCATCGGTCGACCCATAACCTCTCACAGTCCTTGTTGCAGCTAGTGTTTTGGACCTGTCGCAGTCAGCACCTCTCTGTTGTGAGGATCTCCGCTTGTTGTAATGGATGCAGTTTTGATCGACCAACAGGCTCGAGGAAGAAACGAGATAGGATCGTTAATTCGAGTCAAGGGAGAATGGATTATTCAACCAGGATGCGTGAAAAGGAGTAAATAAATGTATTGCCGAATTTCCACAAATTGCACTGTGTATTTGCTCGATAAATACACTGCTTGTCCGCGTTAATGTAACTTAATAATGTACAATAATTTAATCAAAAATAAAGCCTTGAAACAAAGGAGGGTGTTCTGAGAAATGCAGAGTCACGTGTCTTTTTGATAGAAGGAGAATGAACGAGTTGACCGTTGTCGCTCTCTTTTGTTGTCTCGATCTTCCTGGAAGTTCGTCACGCTCCGGTGATTCCGGTTTTGCGTTCTAGAATCTTCCAGAAGGATCGAGACACATTTCCACCAATCGCACGCAGTATTGGCGCCCGCGTGAGCCTCGACCGCACACGCTGCTTGTTCGCAAATTCGGCGGGATCGCGTGTGATTCGCGTGACGTATTCGAGTTAATATGGCGCTCCGGCGCGCCAATCTCGAACATTCCGCACGCCTCGACTGGTCGATTTTCTCCGGTGCGTAGTTGTGACAATTGCGAGTTACTACGACTGAACGTTGCGAGTGTTGACAAACGTGAAGTTAAAAAAAATGGAAGGTGACTGATGAATGGCCGCGAGTGACGACAACGGTTGGTCGCAGATGGTCTGCTAACTGCGCCGGCGCAGGAGTGAATCGCGTCGCGAGTGACGCAGTTGTACGATGCGTCGCTTGTGTGCGCGTTGAATGCATCGATTCATTCATTGATCTGACGCGTCGATTGGCAGGACCACGAGTTTATGCACCGGTCGTGTAAACTCGGAAACTGCGGTGGTGACCTTCGCGACGCGTACTTTTCCGTCGGATCCCGGGTGAATTTCTGTGACCCGCGCGAGTGGCCATTGAGACGGTGGAGTGATCTCGTCGGTGATGAGGCAGAGACGACCGACCACGAGGTTTTCCATAGGACGCCGCCATTTTGATCTTGCAGTAAGTCCATGCAAATACTCGTTCTTCCACCGTACCCAGAATTGATCTCGCATTTTTGTTAGTTGCTGCCACCGTGTGAGCCTATTGTCCTGTTCGTCGTGCAGGGATGGCTCTGGTAGTGCGTTGAGTGCGGAGCCAATTAGAAAGTGCCCAGGTGTCAGCGCTGCCAAGTCGGCTGGATCGTCGGGAAGGGCAGACAGTGACCTTGAATTTAGGCAGGCCTCTACCTGGGTCAGCAGCGTGGCCATCTCTTCATACGTGAGCCGAGTCTCGCCTATGACTCGCCGCAGGTGATACTTAATGGACTTCACCGCGGCTTCCCAGAGACCGCCGAAGTGAGGTGCTCCGGGTGGATTGAAGTGCCACTGCGTTCTGAGGGTGGTCATCTGTATCCTGAGGCTACGATTCTCGAGACTGCTGGCTGTGAAGAGGCGTCTCAGTTCCCGGTCTGCTCCCTGGAAGTTTGTCCCGCAGTCGCTGTACAGGTGAGCACAGATACCGCGACGGGATGTGAACCTGCGAAATGCGGCTAAGAAGGCCTCTGTTGAATAACTCGTTACAACTTCCAGGTGCACAGCCCTGGTGGCCATGCATATGAACACCGCCAGGAACCCCTTGTATGCCTTGTGCCCCCGCCCCGGGGTGGTCCGCAGCCAGAATGGACCAGCATAGTCTACGCCAGTGGAGTGGAACGGGCGTGCTGGTGTGATCCGGTGTTCTGGCAACTCCCCCATCAATTGCTTCGCCGGAGCCGCCCGCCATCGCAGACAGGTTATGCATTTGTTGAGTATGGCCTTGACGGTGGACCGGCCTTGTGGGATCCAAAAGCGCTGTCGCACAGCCCCTAGCGTCGCCTGAACCCCTCCATGCAATGTGCTTCGATGGATGGCTGAAACATAGAGCTGAGTGACGCGGGATTTGGGAGGGAGGATTACAGGGTGAGCCTCATCCGGATTTAAGAAAGCCTTGCTGAGCCGGCCTCCGACTCTTAGCAGCTCGTTGTTGTCCAGAGATGGTAGCAGTGGTGCGAGGCTGCTTTTGGACGGAACGCATTGGTTGGTTGAAATCAGCCTGATTTCTTCCCCGTAGGCCTCCCGCTGCGCCAGTCTAATGCAACACCTCTCGGCCTCGAGGATGTCCACTGGGGTGAGAATTGGCAGCTGCGCTTGCTCGCGCGCTCTGGTGTTGGTGGTCCTGGTTGCAGCTGGGTTGTGGCAGCCCTTCCGCCATCGCAGACACCATGCCGTGATTCTGAGCAATCTGTCGTATGAGGAGAACCGATTGAGAAACTCGTTCTCCTCACTGGCTCTTCCTTCTCTGCTTGCTACTGCCACGGTGGGGCCTCTCTCTTCTGGAAGTTGCTCTTCGTTGATCGGTTCGGTTTTGTTATGTTTGATCTCGTGTTTCAGGAACGCTGGCCCTTTCCACCACAGATTCCAGTCGAGCAATTGAGACGGAGAGATGCCTCGGGAGGCACAGTCGGCAGGATTCTCCACTCCTGGTACGTGGTGCCACTGCGCTTCAGGAACCCTCCGTTGGATGTCTGCGACCCTGTTAGCCACATACGTCCTCCATCGGGAAGGATGTGCTTTGACCCAGCCTAGTGCCACTGTGGAGTCGGACCATAAGTGAATAGAAGTGTCACTCAAATTCAGTGTCGTGGCTGTGTGTTGCATCAGACGAGCGAGAAGATGTGCTGCGCATAGTTCCAGGCGTGGTAGTGACACCTGCTGCAGTGGCGCTACTTTACTCTTGGCGGTGACGAGTGATGTAGTCCACTGTTCCTCCGTGTACCGTGTCCGCAGATATATGACTGCCCCATATGCACGTTCCGAAGCATCTGCGAAGCCGTGGAACTCCCTCTGTGTTGAACTGGAGCTGCGAAACAGAGGACGAGGTATTCTTACCTTCTCGAGCAGTTGTAACTCTGCACAGAAGATGGACCACTCTTTGGCTAATGCCGTTGGAAGTTCTTCGTCCCAGTCCAGCCCCAGCAGCCAGGTCGACTGGATCATGATTTTGGCCCGTACCACGACCGGTGTCAGCCATCCCAGCGGGTCATACAACTGTGCTGCCTGGGATATCACGCTCCGTTTCGTCAGCGGTTTCGCTTCTGCCTTGGGGATGATGTATTGGAACGTATCTTCCCGTGGAGACCATTGGAGGCCAAGCGTAGACTGTGTTGTGTCTGTGCAAGTTTTCCGTTCCTGCTCGTTACCTTGATGTGGCGTGGGCTGGATCGTGGCATTCTCCCATGTCTGTGGTAGAGCATCGTGCAGATCGCCAACGTTGGACGCCCATTTCTGCAGTGGAAACCCGCCCGCCTTGCACAGCTGATGCAGTTGAGTTGCTGTCTCCTTCAAGGCTGGGATGGAATCAGCTCCCGTCAGGATGTCATCGACGTATGCGTCGTGTTTGAGTGCTGTTGAGCCAATGGGGTACTGTGCTTGCTCGTCGTCTGCCAACTGGCGCATTGTCCGGACTGCTAAAAATGGGGCGCACGACAACCCGTAAGTGACAGTGTTCAATTTGTATTCACTCACGTGTTGTGTGTCCGTGCTCCTCCATAAGATGCGTTGGTAGTCGCGGTCCTCGGGGTGCACCAGTATCTGCCGGTACATCTTGGTGACATCTGCTGTCACCACGAATTGATGTCTGCGCCATCTTAGCAAGACGTCGGCTAGGAGTGGTAGTGAATTGGGTCCTGCGTGAAGACAATCATTGAGTGATCGTTGGGCAGGCTCGGACCATGAGCCATTGAAGACCACTCGTAATTTTGTTGTCGTGCTGCTCGGCTTCAAGACTCCGTGATGTGGCAAGTAGTGCACGTGTTCCTCGGGTTGTTGACTTGTCAGAGTCATGTGACCCAGTTGCTCGTACTCGGAGATGAAATCCTGGTACAGGTTCTTAAAGCCCTCGTCTCGCTTGAAGCGCAGCTCCATCCTCCTTAGTGAATGCCAGGAGGCTGCTCTCGAGCCTGTTGTCATTGGACCGGACTGGCGGAACGGTAGTCTCACTTGGTATCGTCCCTCAGGCGTGCGAGAGTGAGTGGTTACGAAGTGGTTCTCGCACTCCACTTCCTCTGGTGTCAGTGCTGAGCGAGTGTCCGGCATGTCCTCCTGCTCCCAGAATCTGCGAACAAGCGAGCCGAGGGAGTCTCCCACGACCGTTTGGTGCACTTGAGCATGCGCAAGGGTGGCTGTTGATCCAGCGACCCCTGTTATTATCCATCCAAAGATTGTGAGCTAGCCAACCGGATCGTTTGCGCTGCCCTTTCTGACTCCTGTCTTTATTATGGCAGGATACACGTCTGCCCCCAGCAGGACCTCAATTGGAGATGACCTTGATGGAGTGGGGTCAGCCAATTCCAGTCCCTGCAGGTGCTTCCAGCGTTGTTGATGACCAGTGCAGCTGTGGGAGTAGTTGGTGAGTTTCGGCAAGACTATCGCCGTGACTTTAATAGTGTCATCAGTTCCTTTGCCGGAGATGGACATCGTCACTCGCCCCCGCGCCTTGGCCAGCTGTTGACCTCCGACCCCGAAGATTTCAAGCTTGGCCGCTGTTCGAGGAAGCTGCAACCGCTGAGCCAACCCTTCGGTAAGCATTGATATTTCTGAGCCCTGGTCTATGAGGGCTCGAACTTGATGCTGTCTGCCGAAGCTGTCTGAAATCAAAATCATGGCTGTGGCTAGCAGCACCTTACCCGTCACGTTTTGGCAATCTAGTGAGTGGTGTGCTGTCTTTCTCTGCGCAGTGTCATCCCGAAAGGCATCATGGAGCAGTGAATGGTGTCGTTCCCCACACGCCATGCAGCCCCTCGTCGACGGACATGAAGCGACGGAGTGCCTGCCGAGACAGTTGAAGCAGAGATTCATCTTTTCCACTTGCTTGCGCCGATCCCTTGGATGAAGTGACTTGAAGTCGGGACACTGCATCAAGAAGTGTTCCTTGTGGCACTTGGTACATGCCACCTTGTTGTCTCGTTCAGCATGGTTGACTCTTGCGGTTTGTTTCCTTTCCCTCAGTTTGTTGGACGCGGCATTCGAGGTCGATTCTTGCCACTTTGAATAGCCAACCCTTTTTTCAGGAGCAGCCACTACTAGCATCGGCTCTGGGGACGACTCGAGCTGATGGCGCCGTCGAGTCATGAAGTCCTTGAGCACTGCAAAGGTCGGAGGTTCGGGGCTGAGTCCAACTTGCTCCTCCCATTTGGATCGCGTTGTGGGCTCGAAGAGGTTCACCACTGAGTAGACAAACCAGTCCTCGGTTTTGTCGATTGGTCTGCCCAGACTCTCCAGCGTATGAGTCACTGAAGCTACTCCTTTCTGGACCTTGGTGACCTCTTCTGACGTGTTAGCTGTCATCTTGGGGAGCGAAGCCAGTCGATCGAGACACGCGCGGACTAGAATGCGCTTATTCTCGTACTGCTCCATCAAGATTGCCCATGCTCGATCGTAATTCTCATGAGTGGTAGGCAGCTCAGAGACGAAATCCGCTGCCTGCCCTTTGAGACAAGATTTCAGGTAGTGCAAGCGGTCCACGGAGCTCAAGCTATTATTGCGCTCAACTATGGATTTGAACAGATCCTTGAAGGCCGGCCACTTCACGTATTCACCGCTGAATTCTGGCAACTGCACTCTGGGCAATGGAGCCATTTTTGTGGGTGACTCGCCTCTGGATGAAGCGGCGGACTCCTTCTCCGAGGCTCTGGCCTTGCGTTCGTTGAATGGAGTCATCATCTCCAGCAGCTTCGCCTTCTGCTGGATGAACGCTTCCTCTATGGTATCCGCCCACTTACTTTTGAAGTAGTCACTGTCCTTGATGTTGTCTGTGTGTCGGAACATCAGGACGTCGTGGTTCTTCTCGAATGCCAACATGTACGCGTCCAAGCGCTCAATCCTGGCTGTGACGTCAGCCTTGGTCATCTTGGCCTAGGCGACGGACTTCTTCAAGTTCTCGCTAATGCGGCTTATTTTTCCTCCCAGATCCCTCTGCTTGTAGAGCAGTTCATCGGCGGAGAGTTCCATGGTGAGACGAGACTGAGTCGTGGTATGAACTCTTCACTGAGCGAACTCTGTTTCAACACTCACTTTGCACTGATTGCAGGTGAAAATCCGGCTCGAAGGACCAATGTTGTAATGGATGCAGTCTTGATCGACCAACAGGCTCGAGGAAGAAACGAGATAGGATCGTTTAATTCGAGTCAAGGGAGAATGGATTATTCAACCAGGATGCGTGAAAAGGAGTAAATAAATGTATTGCCGAATTTCCACAAATTGCACTGTGTATTTGCTCGATAAATACACTGCTTGTCCGCGTTAATGTAACTTAATAATGTACAATAATTTAATCAAAAATAAAGCCTTGAAACAAAGGAGGGTGTTCTGAGAAATGCAGAGTCACGTGTCTTTTTGATAGAAGGAGAATGAACGAGTTGACCGTTGTCGCTCTCTTTTGTTGTCTCGATCTTCCTGGAAGTTCGTCACGCTCCGGTGATTCCGGTTTTGCGTTCTAGAATCTTCCAGAAGGATCGAGACACATTTCCACCAATCGCACGCAGTATTGGCGCCCGCGTGAGCCTCGACCGCACACGCTGCTTGTTCGCAAATTCGGCGGGATCGCGTGTGATTCGCGTGACGTATTCGAGTTAATATGGCGCTCCGGCGCGCCAATCTCGAACACCGCTGGTGTGGAGGCTTGTTGCTGCGTGCTGGAGATTGCAGCTGCGCCATTGGTTGTCGTTGGAGTGTGGCGTGGGCTACGACAGCCCGGTTGTCAGAGGAGCTGGACGCACGCCCTCGGGTCACACCTTTGGATTTGGAGCGCTCATTGTTGTTCCAGCGGTGATGCTGTGCGACCCTGGAAATGGATTGAACGCCTCCGTGCGAGATTCTCCTGCGAGAGAACACAACCTGAAAATCAGAGAGGTTAGGTTGTGGATGCAGGACAATGGTTGAACCGCGTGTGGACTCGATGGTGCCTTGCCCCGTTGACTCTCGACTGTCAGCAAGCTGGTGATGTCTGTGGTGAGCGTCAGTGTTTTTCCAGGATCCCGATTCTGGTTTGAATGGTGCCTTCTGTGACTTTGGCTTGAGCAATGGATTTTTTAAAGTTCTTCATGGTGCGGCTGATTTTTCCCGTCAAATCTTGCTGTCGCAAAAGCAGATCTTCAGGTGGAAGTTCCATTTTGGTGACGATATGAACTTGTTTTTACTTAGTACTGCGATATTCACTGATTTGACACTGTTTTAACGCTAATGTCCTTTGCAGATCCGGCTCGAAGGACCAAAAAATGTGCAATTCAACGATTTAGGTTACCCACACTGCACGTTGAAGGTTTGGATAATCGTTGCAACACCGAGAATAGATAAGGTTCTGAGAAACGAGTGATTGATTGAGAGAGCGAATGTTGAGTGAACGGATGGAGATTGTATGAGAGTGCACTGTATAAATAGAATGGATGAACAATAAGCAGGTCTACGATAAATAACTGTATATTGTGAATAACAATTGTCACACTAATTGTACAAAATATCACAGTACGAAATAAATGGTTTGTTTTACACTAACAGGTGGTTCGTTCGCTGAATATGAATCGATTGATTAAACCGTTGATTTCTCTCTCCTTTTATTGGCTCGATCCTTCTGGAATATTCCCCGTGCACCGGCGGTTCCGGTTGCCCGTCAGGAATCTTCCAGAAGGATCGAGAACGGATCCGACCAATAGCAGACTCGATAGGCTGCCTGCGTTAGCCTCGTAGCCATGCGCCTTGTGTCAGTCTGCATGCGAGGCACTATGGCGATCGGACGCGCCATTCTCAAACAACCCTCTAATTTTAAAATTGTATTGAAAATTTCATTTAATTAATTAATGTTATTTAAATTTATGATAGCTTAAAACTATATTGAAAATTTCATTTAATTATAAAAATATTATTTCAATTTACACTATCATTTTAATTTATCCTCAAATTTTAAAAGTACCTTAAAAATTTTATTTAATTATACAAATATTATATCAATTTACATTATAATTACATTTTTATCCTCAAATTTTAAAATTATTTTGAAAATTTCATTTCATTATATAAATGTAATATCGATTTACATTATAATTTTAATTTACCCTCTAATTTTAAAATTGTGTTGAAAATTTCATTTAATAATAGAAACATTATATCAATTTACACTATAATTTTAATTTACACTCAAACTTTAAAATTGTATTGAATATTCCATTTAATTAATTAATGTTATTTAAATTTATTATAGCTTACAACTGTTGGAAGGTATACGCAGTAGTCTAGCTGAATTTATTCATTAATAACTATGCACGACGGTAAACGTAAAAGTCACGTGTTGCGGTCGCGACGGTACAGAAGGAATGAGAACAGTTAAAACAAAACATCAGAGGGCGATACGGCGCCAGAAGGGCGAGTTCGCAAAGCGACTCAGCGAGTCCCGCCTATCGCAGCGCGTCGTGCGAACATCGTCGTGCGACCGATCGCACTCATTGCTCACACTTCCCCTCGCTGTGCGGACGAGCCCTGCATCCGCGATGAAGAGCCCCTCAAGCCGAGCAGCCCGACGCACTGCTTGAATTTTGGGCCGGGTAACGCCTTCGTCAGGACGTCGGCCACCATGTCGCCCGTAGGGACGTGCGAGACCTCCAATTTCTTGTTCGCGAGTGCCTCGCGTATGAAATGATGCCTGGTGTCTATATGTTTGGTCCTGGAGTGGAACGTCGGGTTCCGCGCCAGTTTCAGAGCATCCATGTTGTCGTTGAAGACCCTGATTCTGGCCAGATTCTCGAAACCAAGCCCAGCCAATAGGGATCCGAGATACATTGCCTGCTTCGCGGCCTCAGCCAATCCCATGTATTCGGCCTCGGTTGATGGCAGAGCGACGGTCCTCTGCTTCTTAGAATCCCAGTAGATGGCTCCTTCACCTAGAACAAAAGTGTGTCCCGTATAGGAACGTCGATCAATTGTACAGCCGGCCCAACCCGCGTCTACGTAGCCCGTTAGTGGTTTATTGGACGGTTTGAAATGAAGGCCCAAGTCCGTTTTTCCTTTCAGGTAGCGCAGCACGCGCTTCGCCGCCATCCAATGCGATCGTCCATACTTGTCATTGAACTGACTTAAGACGCTGACGGCATGTGCGATGTCAGTTCTTGTTGCTACGGCCAGGTACATCAGCGATCCGACCAACTCGCGGTATGGGAGACTCTTTTCCTCTTCGCTCGGAGCTTCCTCGAGTTCTGTCAATTTCGTGTTGACGTCCAACGGTGAGCTTACAGGCTTCGATTCGCTCATCCCTAAACGTTCCAGGACTTCGAGCACAGAACCCTCCTGACGCATACTTATTTCGTTCGACTCTCGTAGGAATTCTATTCCCAGGCAGTACCTAGGTTCTCCAAGGTCCTTTATCTCGAATTGTCGGCGCATGTGGTGCTTGAACTTCGTTATGAGATCGCTTCTTCGGGAGAACGTTAAGATGTCGTCTACGTACACGGCGATGTACAGCGATTCTTCCCCTTGCTCGAATCGGTATATGACGGGTCCGACTCCGAGGGCTTCGCTCCGAAATTCGTCAGCACGTCGTTCAGCCTCTTGTGCCAGGTTCTTCCGGCCTGACGAAGGCCGTACAGTGACTTCTTCAACTTGCAGACCCTGTCTCCGGTTTCCAAGTCCTTTAGCATGTTTCTTGCCTTGACCTCGGAATCGCTTCCCCTGGCTTCTGTGTCGCTGATTAGTTTGAGTACCTTAGACAGCGAGTGCGGCACTTCCATGAAGATTTATTCTTCCAGTTCCCCATTCAGATAAGCCGTCTCGATGTCGAATTGCCTCATCTGCATTCCCTCGGTTGCAGCCAACGCAACTAGCATGCGAATGGAACTCAACCGGGCGACTGGTGAGAACGTCTGATTGAAATGAATGCCTGGTCGCTGGGTGAATCCCCTGGCTACAATTCGTGCCTTTCTTCTTTCTAGGGTGCCAGCAGGGTTGTACTTGTTTCGGAGTACCATGCGAGATCCGATGACCTGTTGACCTTCAGGACGTTTCACCAATTCCCAAGTGTTGTTCTTTAGGATGGACTTTACTTCGCTCGCCATTGCGCGGTACCACTCTTCGGCATCCGGGCCTGACATAGCTTCTCTCATGGGTACCTCTGCTAACGAGGCGCATTCGGCGTCCGCATATTGGTTCTCTTCTCGTCGAACTTGGAATAATTTCCGAGGTCTTCCAACTCTTCCGGTTCGCATTATGGTCGGTCTTCCGGGTCCTCTTCTCGGTGTCGTCCCTATCTCGTTCGGTCGGTCTTCGTTGGCGTCTTCGGGAACCGACGGGACAGCCGAATCATCATTCCTATCAGCCCCCAGAGGTGCCAATTCGATGTAGGTCTCAGTCTCGTCAGTGTCCGGAACCATAGTTCGCGCTTTGCTCGCGTCGGATGTCTCTTCTGGGACGAAGTCTTCAAATCCCGATCTCCGCGATGCTTTGTGGGTTTTCAGGAACCTGACGTCCCTCGTGATTTCGATCTTCCTCTCTTCTGGGAGCCACACTCTGTACCCTTTTGCGGTCGACGCATATCCCAGGAAAATTCCCTTCTTGGCACGGTGTTCCTTTCCACAGTTCGTGCGGGGTTCGGCCTTCTAAGCTTCTGGTTGGACATCTATTCCGTTTGTAGTTTGCGGTTGAAACTGCTTCGGCCCAGAAAGACGGCGGCAACCCTGACTGTATGAGTAGGCATCGCGCCATTTCCATAAGTGTCCGATTTTTCCGCGCGGCAGTACCATTCTGTTCGGGGTTGTAGGCGATGGATAGACGTCGTTGAATTCCGTTTGTCTTCAAGAATCGGTCGAACTCGGAGTTTATGTATTCTCCTCCGTTGTCTGATTGGAGGAATTTTATTTTTCTTTCCGTCTGGTTCTCCACTGACGCCTTGAAATCCTTAAATGCTTCTAGAGCGTCGCTTTTATTTCTAAGAAAGCTTACTTCGCACCATCTGGAATGCTCATCAATAAAGGTAACATAATATCTGGCTCGATTATTCGATTCTACTCGCATTGGACCGCATATATCTGAGTGGATGATTTCTAAGAGTTCATGTTTACTTTTTGATTTCATGGGAAAAGTGGCTCTTGTCATTTTTCCTTGTATGCATACCTCGCAGTCCAGTTTCTCCCCGCATTTGCCGAGTTTCAGCCCTCGTATTGCCTGTTCTCGTTCGGCTCTTTTCAGATCCTGCACGTTCAGGTGACCCAGGCGACGATGCCACTCTTTCAGCGAGCTCGATGACCTTCCGTCGTCCACTCGTTCGGAGATTGCTCTGCATTCGGCTTGCTCGCGTTCGCGTACATGGTAGAGATTTCCGACTCGATTCGCGTGTAACTTCACTGCACCACTTCGGTCGATCACTTCCGCGCGGTTTTTCTTGAAGATAACCTCAAAACCTTTGTCTGTAATCTTGGCAACCGACATTAAATTTGTGCGTAGATCCGGCACGTGAAGTACGTCGCTCAGGTTTACGTTTCTATTGTCACCATTAACTTCCGATGCAAAATCGACCGTACCCTTCGCGATAATTTCCGCCGATGCGTGATTTGCTAGGTTAAGTTTTCCACGCTTGCAATCGTCTACCTCGGTGAAATCGCACGACTGTCCACACATGTGCGAGGTTGCACCACTGTCCAAACACCACGTCGCCGCGAATGAACTTTCTTTCACGTGCATCGCGTCTTGTTTTTCGGAAAACACCTCCATCGCGCACAGTGCCACGCTTTCCGCGTTATTCGCCGCTTGTGAATCGCCTGGTTTCTTACTTTTGCAATCTGCGATTTTATGTCCCTTCTTTTTGCATCGGTGACACCGAAATTGAAAATCACTTTTGTCCTCGGACTTGCCACTTGCCGGTTTCGGTTTGCTCGAGTATCGACTTCTGCTCGCGATCATCGCGTTCTGCAACATGGCGCGCGCGTCGTTTTTTCGAGCGTCGCTCTTTTCGATAAGTTTTACGCGAAGAGCTTCCGGCGTTGGCAATTCGTCTCGCGATTCGATGGCACAACGAAAGTTTTCGAAATTCGGTGGTAGACTGTAGAGCAGCATGATGGCCAGTAGATCCTGGTTTACCTCTACTTCCATTTCGCCTAGTTTGTCTATCGTGTCGAAAAACTTTCGAACGTGTTGTCGCACGTCGCCATTGTCTTCCATTCAAGGCAGCATCAATTGTTTTAACAGCGTGGCCTTCCGAGCAGGGCCTTTCGACTGATAAATGCTTTCTAGCTTTAACCACACCTCGCGAGAGGTGACGCAGCCCTTTATTTGCTTCAATTCGGCTGGGCTTATTGCTAGAATTATGTCTGATCTCGCCTTCTTGTCGTTCGTCCATGCTTTGATCGCATTTTCCGTCTCCGCGTTTCCCGCTACCGGCGTTGGTTTCTGGAATTCACCGTTTACGTAGACCCACGCGTCGTTTTTGACGAGCAATGCGTCCAGTTGCATTTTCCACGTGTCAAAATTGTCTATGTTCAAAGTCTCGATTCGGACGAAGCTCGGCGTGCCCATCTTCTTATTTTCGATGCACTACGTGTGACTTGGACGCGCAATTGATCACTATTGATTCTAACCTCTCGGGGTTCGATTTCGCGTTTCGCGTGCTTCGCAGTATTTCCGACACTCGTTTCTTAATTCTTACAGACTGGGTCCATAACCTGTTGAAAGGTATACGCAGTCTAGCTGAATTTATTCATTAATAACTATGCACGACGGTAAACGTAAAAGTCACGTGTTGCGATCGCGACGGTACAAAAGGAATGAGAACAGTTAAAACAAAACATCAGAGGGCGATACGGCGCCAGAAGGGCGCGTTCGCAAGGCGTCTCAGCGAGTCCCGCCAATCGCAGCGCGTCGTGCGAACATCGTCGTGCGACCAATCGCACTCATTACTCACAACAACTATATTGAAAATTTCATTTAATTATACAAATATTATATCAATTTACACTATAATTTTGATTTACCATAAAATTTTGAAATTATATTGAAAATTCCATTTAATTAATTAATGTTATTTAAATTTATTATAGCTTAAAACTATATTGAAAAGTTCATTTAATTATACAAATATTATATCAATGTACACTATAATTTTAATTTTCTCCTCAAATTTTAAAATTATATTGAAAATTTCATTTAATTACATAAATGTAATATCGATTTACATTATAATTTTAATATACACGCAAATTTTGAAATTGTATTGAAAATTTCATTTAATTAATTAATGTTATTTAAATTTATTATAGCTTAAAACTATATTGAAAATTTCATTTAATTATACAAATATTATATCAATTTACGCTATAATTTTAATTTTATCCTCAAATTTTAATATTATACTGAAAATTTCATTTAATTAATTAATGTTATTTAAATTTATTATAGCTTAAAACTGTATTGAAAATTTCATTTAATTAGACAAAAATTATATCAATTTACACTATAATTTTAATTTATACTCAAATTTTAAAATTATATTGAAAATTTTATTTAATTATAAAAATATTATATTAATTTACAGTATAATTTTAATTTACACTCAAATTTTTAAATTGTATTGAAAATTCCATTTGATTAATTAATGTTATTTAAATTTATTATAGCTTAAAGCTATATTAAAAATTTCATTTAATTATAAAAATATTATATTAATTTTGTGAAGGTTGGATAACAGAAAAACTCGAAATGCTTTGAAAGCAAACCAAAGTATTTATATAATGTAACTACGATATATCATAAAGTTTGTCGTTCGACGCGTTTCGAAGACTCGTTCAAAATCGTGACCGTTTGAGCGCAACCGATCGCAACTGACTGATTACATTCGTTTTCAAACACACATGGCCAACGTACAAACCAAAAACACTCATCGCAGGCATACCAATCTTTGAATGTATACAGGGTGTCCCAAAATTCCTCCGACACCCGAAAATGGGAGGTTCCTTGGGTCATTGGAAGCGACATTTTCCTTTACAAAAATCGCGTCCGCGGCTTTGTTTAGGAGTTATTAACAAAAAACACGGACCAATCAGAGCGCGATCTAGACATGCGATGAAACGTTCGGCCAATTGACAGTTGGCGCGTCGGGCCGACTGTGCTAACTCGCGTCTAGGTCGCGCTCTGATTGGTCCGTGTTTTTCTTTAATAACTCTTAAACAAAGCCACGGACGCCATTTTTGTAAAGGAAAATGTTGCTTCGAATGACCCAAGGAACCTCCCATTTTCGGGTGTCGGAGGAATTTTGGGACACCCTGTATATATCAGGGTGTGACGCAACAACCTCAAATTTGAACCGTATCTAACACACCTTCCTCAAATTTGACGTTTACATACCTTTAACAATCACTCATACCCATGCCTAGCATGTGCTTAAAGTGCGTTGGCCCTGGCAACGGCTTTGTAAACATATCAGCGGGCATCTCACCTGTTGGTGTGTACACCAACTTTAGTTTATGTTCTTTAAGTGCTTGACGAACAAAATGGTATCTCGTTGCAATGTATTTCGTTCTCGAATGATAAACCGCATTCTCAGCAATTGCCTTCGCCCCGCGATTATCGGTTCCAATCGTTACACATGACAACTCAGGCATTTTCATTTCTAGCATTAAATTACGTAAGTAAACCGCTTCTCTCGTTGCCTCTGATAACGCTACATACTCGGCTTCTGTTGTCGAGATCGCGACAGTCTTCTGTTTACAAGATCGCCATGTAATCGCCGCACCGTTCAATACAAACAAATATCCCGTATACGATATTCTGTCTCTCACATCCGCCGCATGATCCGCATCCGAATAACCAACTATTTCGAGTTCATTCTTTCTATACACGAGTCCTTGATTTTGAGTACCTCGAAAATATCGCAACACACACTTTGCTGCTGCCCAATGTTCCTCACCATATTTTACATTGTATTGCGCTAATCTATTTACAGTGAAAGTGATGTCAGGCCTTGTGGCCACGGCCAAGTACATCAACTATTAGCTGCCTATATGGTTTTTCCTTTTGGTTTTCATCGGTTCGCGACGTTTTAATTTTCAGATTTTCTCGCGGCTCGCTCGGTGTATTCACGGGTTTCGACTCATTCATACCAAACTTTTTCAACAAGTCTCTCACATATCACGTTTGACTTAATTTAATTTTACCGACCTTTGTTCGATCTCAATACCTAAACAACAACTTGCAAGGCCTAAATCTTTAATATCGAACATCTTACTCAATCCCGCTCGAATCTCTGGCAACCTTTTGTCGCAGCTTGACGTGTACAAGATATCATCAACATACACGATTACAAACGCGCACTCTTTCTCATTCACGTCAAAATAAAAGCACGTGTCGTTCAGAGCTGATTTCAAGTTCAAACTTTTAAGCACTTTGTCCAACTTCTTGTTCCACTGACGACCGGCTTGCCGTAAGCCGTACAGCGCTTTATTCAATCGACACACTTTGTCACCTTCATTTAAATCACGAAGCATTTTGCGCGCTTTCACACCAATTTCACTGTTTTTGCCATCCTTACGCACTATTTCACTCAGCGCCTCTTCGATATACTCTGGTGTCTCCATAAAGATTTCCTCATCCGGCTCTCCATTCAGGTATGCAGCTGTCACATCCAGTTGAAAAACTTGTAGGTTCTTCCTCGCAGCTAAAGCCATCAGTAACCTTACTGAATCTAAGCGAGCTACCGGTGCAAACGTTTCGACATAATCAATCCCTTCACGTTGAGTGAATCCTCGCGCCACAACTCTCGCTTTTCTGCGGTCCAAGCCTCCATCTGGCTTCATTTTATTTCGCAAAATGATTCTGCACGTGACGACTTTTCTGTCTTTACGTCGTTCTACTAGTGTCCATGTGTCGTGTTTTATTTGCGCTTTTATTTCTTCGGCAATTGCTTCTAGCCACTCTTGGGATTCGTGGCTACTCCTTGCGCTCTTCAACGATAGATCAGTTAGATTTGCCATCTCTATCGCTTGAACATCATCTCATTCAGTCTCCACGAACACATCATCCTCTAAATCGGATTGATTTTCGTTTGGTACATTATCAGGCTCTTCCGTTTCTTCTGTATGCGCTCTTGACACACTAGGGGCCGATCTCGTTTGGTATATTTTCCTCGGCCTTCCTCTACTACCTGAACGCACCAGTCTTGGTCTGCCAACTCCTCGTGTGGCGTTTGACCTCGCCGATGATCTCTCAGATGATTCTACTGGCGGGTCAACTACGATCTGCGGCATCGACGGATTGCCTCCCATCGCAGGACGCCCACCATCTTCGTTTGTGTTGATCTGTATCTCAACTCAATCTCCTTCTTCGTCGAATTGCTTCGTTGACTCGTTGACATCTTCGGTTTTTCTTTCACCCTCAGCCAACTCTTCCGTCAACCCTTCTTCAACGAATTTCACATCCCTGGTTACCACTACTTTGTTGTCTTCAGGAATGTATACTCGATACCCCTTGGATTCTTCAGAATATCCCACCAGGACGCCTTCCTTCGCCTTAGGTTCGAATTTTCCTCTACCAGGCTCCTTTCGCAAAACGTACGCCTTTGCTCCATACGCTCGCAGACCGCTCAGATTCGGTATACACTTATACCAATACTCATACGGAGTATGGCATTCCAAGCTTGTTGTCGGACACCTGTTTCTGATATAATTCGACGCAGCAATTGCTTCAGCCCAGAAAGCACTTTTTAGTCCTGTTTGTATTAGCAAACAACGTGCCATTTCCACGAGAGTCCGATTCTTACGCTCAGCAACGCCATTTTGCTGTGGCGTATGAGTTGCTGTTAACCGCCGAGAAATACCGTTTTCCTTTAAAAACTTATCGAATTCTCCGTTGCAATACTCTCGTCCATTGTCCGTCATTAGACACTTTATCCGTTTACCAGTCTGATTTTCAACTCGCGATTTGTACTCTTTAAATGCTTGCAATACGTCACTTTTATTTCGAAGAAAAATCACCTCACACCAACGACTGTGATCATCAATAAAAGTGACAAAGTATTTTGATCGCTTAAATGACTCTGTTCTTGGCGGCCCCCACACGTCGGAATGCACTATATTCAACACTTCCGAGCTTCTCTACGATCCTTTCGGAAACGGCAATACTGTCATTTTCCCGCGCACACACACATCGCACGGCAGTGATTGTTTCTCACTCTTGACGTTCATCCCGGTTGCTAGCCCTCTTCTCGACAGTTCTAGAACGTCACGCACATTCAAATGACCCTATCTACGATGCCACACATCCACACTCACAGTACCGTCATTTACGTGGTTCACTTGCTCTAATTTTTCACGGAAATAGTATAGGTTGCCTTCGCGCTCGGCAACGAGTTTTATTTCTCCGTCCTTTCCGCGCACTATTGCCCTCTCTTTCTCGAATAGAACATTATGTCCATGATCGGTGATTTTTGCTATTGAGAGTAGATTCGTGCGTAACTCTTTCACCAACAACACATCGTCAAGTTTCACGGACTTCCTTTGCTGTCCTTCCGTAGTCACAACACACGCCGTGCTTCTTCGTACTTGTACACTCTCGAAGAATATTTACATCGTTACACAAATGCGATGTACAGCCACTATCCAAACACCAGCGTCTAACACAAGCATCGTCCTTCGCACATAGCAACTCCTCTATTGCTATACTTTGAAACACGTCCTCTACGACTTCGGCTTTCGATGACGATTCGCGACTCGTATTTTCAAACGTAACCTTTTCAGGACACTCGGCAGCTCTGTGGCCTACAATGACATCTAAAACACTTATATTTGAATATCTTGCTTACTTTCGCTTTATTTCCAGTCATTTGGCGGGAATTAACGTTCCTTCTATCGCCTCGGCCATTTTGAAACTTCCCCTGCCTCCTTGCGCCCACATTGCTTCAGGCTTCTCGTCGTCCATCCGTTGTACTCTTGAATCAAATTCTTCTAGAACCTTCTGCCTTATACATTCTGGCGCCGGCACGGTGTCCCGCGACTCCATGGAACATTTCAATACATTGAAACTCGGTGGCAGGCTATTTAACAGCATATACGACAACTCCTGGTTTATGGGAATGTCCATCGATTCTAATTGCACTGTGACGTCGAAGAACTCCATTAATTGTGTTCGGAGATCGTCGTCTTCGGCCATCTTCAACGTTGAAATACGCTTCAGCAAGCTCGCCCTTTTAACTGGCCCTGTCGATGCAAATTCTGACTTCAAGCTGCACCACACTTGCGTAGCTGTGTTCAACCCTTTTACTAATCGCAATAAACTCGGATCAATTGCAATTATCAAGTCTGCCCTTGCTTTAGCGTCATCATCATCCCATTTCTCTCGATCTAACCTGGATTGTTGTTCTTCTGTTCCCGTCTTGATTATCGGCCTAGGTATTTTGCCGCTCACATATACATCAGGGTGTGACGCAACAACCTCAAATTTGCACCATATCTAACAAATTTAGACTATAATTTTAATTTATCCTCAAATTTTAAAATTATATTGAAAACTTCATTTAATTAAAACTAGAATATTTATTATAGATTTAAACTATATTAAAAATTCCATTTAATTAATTCTAAAATTTATTATAGATTTAAATTATATTGAAAATTTAATTTAATTATAAAAATAAAATATTAATTTACACTATAATTTTAATTTACACTCAAATTTTAAAATTATATTGAAAATTTAATTTAATTATAAAAATATTATATTAATTTACAGTATAATTTTAATTTATCCTAAAATTTTAAAATTATATTAAAAATTTCATTTAATTATAAAAATATTATATTTATACTATAATTTTAATTTACCCTCAAATTTTAATATTATATTGAAAATTCCATTTAATTAATCCTAAAATTTATTATACATTTAAACTATATTGAAGATTTCATTTAATTATAAAAATATTATATTAATTTTAAAATTTAAAAATAAATTAAAATTACTTATATAAATAAGCTAAATTAAGCTTTTACGTTCATACCCTAACTATAGAATACATCTTTTATATAAGTAAAATACCTGAAATAAAGGATTATTTTGGTATAATAATTTTGTGATTTATTCACGTTTGCTAATTTATATTTTTTAACTTCTCGATTCATAGGGAAGTTACTGCAATTACCCCGAAAATCGAAGATCGATTTTTTAGCAGATCTTCACGTTTCATGGTCATTGGAGTCATTTTAGACTATTTTTATCAAATTGTTAGTGTGTGTGTGTTTATATATATACGTGTGTGTGTGTGTGTGTGTGTGTGCGCGTGCGCGCGCGCGCGCGCGCGTTTGGTCGTTTTTATGTTATCAAATTTTTCGTTAACGTTTTCAGAAAAAGTAACAACGCGATCAGAATGATGAATGATGCAATCGATGTGCCCCGTCGTAACTTAGAGCTGATTAGACTTTGGTCCATATTGGTCAAGTAGTTTTTTAGTTTTTTTCGAAAGAAGTTCATTCAACAATGCAATTTATACGAGAGGATGGAAATTTTCCACCGAATAAACAAACGTAATTATATGTATTTCATTTTTTTTTAAGTATGCAGTTGTTTGGGATTGAATAGCCCGCCGATCAGCGGGTCAGCCACCACGAGAGCTACACTAGCGGGTTCCTCGAATCAACGCGTACGTGCCTTAAAATTCGGGCAAAACAATGCGATAGCACATACGTGTGCCCCGTAATGAGGAAACCCCCTCTCTCGACCGTTAGCGAGACACAGGTCGGCACATGGCTAATCCGCCTCTCTCTCAATCGAATTCGATCGACACCGTTGTCAACACGTGCGACCTAATAAACTTTTTTGCGTTTACGCCACGCCCGTGGACCATCGTAATTATCCTTTCGGAATATATTACCACCTGAGTAATTGATAATAGTGATTTATTGAGCAGTTGAACAACAGTACAATTAAGTGTAAATTCTCGTCAGTACGCGACTTTCAAATAAAGACAAACCACCACGTGGTTGCTTTAATCCGATTTCTCTCACTTCCCTCAACTCTTACCTCGACCGTAATCCCACCGACTGGGAAAGATCCAGCCCGCGAGCATCATACCGATTTCGCAACATAAAAATTTGGTCCTTCGAGCCGGATTACGTCGCGGAAAAAGAGTTTCAGTGAAATCGGAAGTGAACGCTACAATTATGAGTGCACTCAAAACCACGCTGACGAAGCAACAATGCGCCATGCGGTCTGTTGAACGAGCTCTACCCAATTTCAAGAAACTGGGCAAGGCAAATATGACCGCAGCGGTCACGAAGAGCCGCATGCAAACCTTGAAGAACATCTTCTCCGAATGCAGAGTGATTGATGCAGAGCTTCACGACATCTCCGACGAAAAGGAAAGAGCAGCCACGTTGTACTTCGTGGAAGACCATTTCGCGAAGTGCGAAATTACCTTCAATGAAACCATGGACTTCATGGCGGAGTGGCTCGATGGGTTGATTCCGGCGCAGAGTTCAACTTCGGCAGCCAACGACAGAGCAACTGCGATGACGTCACGTCCTGGTAGCCATCTTCCCCGACTGCAACTGCCTATTTTCGATGGAGCCCTCGACGGTTGGGAAAGCTTTCGCGATCAATTCACGTCCATGGTAACAAAAAACCAATTAATTTCAAATGTAGAGAGGATGCAATATCTGTGCTCAGCGCTCAAAGGTGAGGCGAAATCCGCGATAATGCATCTTCCAATCACCGAAGAGAATTTTGAAGTCGCGTGGAAAATAATCGAGTCCAGATATGCGAATAAACGGCGACTAATTTCTACGCATTTCACCATATTGTTCTCTTTACCGACAGTCTCCCACGAATCGCCAAAGGAATTACGTAACCTCCGCGATCGTTTGAACGGTTCTATCCAAGCGCTCCGAAATTTAAACCGCCCGGTTGATTCTTGGAGTGACATTCTGGTCTTCCTAGGGGTACAGCGGTTAGATCGGTCGTCTCGTAAGGAATGGGAATTGCAATTGGGAGCTGAGTCTGACTATCCCGCGTATGGAAAGTTTGACGAATTTCTAGAGTCGCGAATTCGCGCGCTTGAATTTTTATCACCCATTAAAAACGACAATCCAATCGATCAAACTGCCAAAACCGCCAAATCAAAATCCATTTCCTCGCACACCGCAACCGCGATTAAACTTATCTGTCCAGTCTGTAAGGGCAGTCATTTGTTATATAAATGTGAACAGTTTCTTGCCAAAACGCCGTCCGAAAGATACAATTTCATTAAATCGCAACGCCGCTGTTTAAATTGCTTCTCGGTAAAGCATGATGGCGCCCAGTGTAGAAGCATACATCGATGTAAAGAATGTAATAAAAACCATCATACGCTTCTTCACTTTCCTTCCACGTCTGGACATAATAACACAAGCGGTAGCGAGGACGCGGAGACCTTAGCAGCGAGCGAAACAAAGCTAAGTTCTCACCTTGTAACTAAACCAAACACTAACCTTTCTGTACTGTTATCAACAGCGCGAGTACATGTGTACTCGTCAAGCGGTCATCCTGTAAAGGTTCGTGCACTACTCGATCAAGGATCGGTTGCGACTTTGATCACGGCGAACCTTTCACGACGTCTGCGACTGAAGAGCAATTCGAGAAACATCTGCGTCACCGGGATCGGATCCATGGAGTCTGTATCCACGCAATCGGCTATAATCCGTCTCTCATCGACAAGGGAAGTTGAGCCTGTATATTCGACAACGGCAATTATTCTTAAAACATTAACAAAGTATACACCGCCGTTAGAAGGAAATATTACTCACTTTGATTATCTTGCAGGTCTGACTCTCGCCGACGATGATCCCATGAGTTCGGATG
This sequence comes from Lasioglossum villosulum, assembly GCA_963971365.1. Taxonomy (NCBI): domain Eukaryota; kingdom Metazoa; phylum Arthropoda; class Insecta; order Hymenoptera; family Halictidae; genus Lasioglossum; species Lasioglossum villosulum. The sequence goes on from OZ020495.1 coordinate 31,436,786, forward strand.
CCATAGATATTTTGATCGGAGCTGATCTGTATGGTCAGTTGCTCACTGGTGAGCTGCGCAAAAATTCGAACGACGAACCGATTGCACAGTCAACGACATTGGGTTGGATCCTATCAGGACCCGTAATCCCGTCCACTATTCCTACGCGAGTCAATATCCATAACGTTACAGTTTACGAGCGGTTGGACGAGAGCATTCGTAAATTTTGGGAGATCGAGAATCTCAATGATAAATCCGCATTGTCCACCGACGACGAGAAGTGCGAGTCCCATTTTAAGAAAACGCACTCCCGGTCCACAACCGGACGGTATATTGTTCGGTTGCCATTTAAAACGAATCAAGTAGAGTTAGGAAATTCTCGCGCAGCCGCGACGAGTCATTTACTCCATTTGGAAAATCGTTTTCGAACCAACCCCACGCTAGCAAGCGAATATAAGGAATTCATGCGAGAATATGAATTACTCGGCCATATGAAACGTGTCGATTTTAGTTTAACCGATACTTCCGGATATTATATCCCCCACCACGCGGTGCGCTGTGACCAAAGCGAGACTACGCGAACGCGAGTAGTTTTTAACGCGTCAAGAAAAACCACCAATGGTAAATCGTTAAATGACTTCCTATTAAGTGGCCCGAAGCTGCAGCAGAATCTAATGGCCATTTTGATGCGATGGAGGCAATACGAATACGTATACACAGCCGATATCGCCAAAATGTACCGGCAGATCCTGATGCACGAATCCGACGTGAAGTTCCAACGCATTCTGTGGCGAGAAAATCCGACCGAACCGATATCAGAATATAAATTAATGACATTGACGTACGGAACTACGTCAGCCCCATACCAAGCAATTCGAACCTTGCAGCAACTCGTTAAGGACGAAGGGCACCAATTTCCCCTCGCGATACCAATTCTCAATGAACAAACGTACGTTGACGATTGCATATTCGGAGACGATGACAAAATTCAGCTCCTCTCGCGTCGCAACCAATTAGTTCAGTTATTAAAAAACGGCGGTTTTCATTTGAGGAAATGGGCCAGCAACGCCCAAGAGTTATTGCAAGACATCGAAGAGTCTGATCACGGTTTAGCTCACGGAAAAGACTTCGCGCAGGGTGAGACGTTATCCGTCCTTGGAATAGCTTGGAACCCCCTCAAAGATAGTTTTCAAATCAATTCCATAGTGATTCCAAATCCGCCGCGGACGAAACGAGGAATACTATCTGCAATCGCGAAGCTCTTTGATCCATTAGGATGGATTGCACCGGTTGTGGTCACAGCCAAGATTCTAATGCAGAATTTGTGGCAAACGCGGTGTGATTGGGATGAAATTGTCCCAACCGCAATTTATGAAAAGTGGAGTAACTACTGCGCACAATTACAATACGTAGATCAGCTGTCAATCCCGCGTAAGCTCGCTTCAGGAGTTATAGTTCGCCGCGAATTGCACGGCTTCGCTGACGCATCAACCAAGGCATATGCCTCGGTTGTTTATCAACGAAGCATCGCGGATGACGGCACCGTTTCAATCAGCCTCATTACCGCGAAGACTCGAGTCGCTCCCATAAAAACGATATCAATACCGCGACTTGAACTTTCAGCAGCAGTGTTACTAGCCAAACTCATACGTACTATTCAACGAGCGGTTTACAACCAGAAGTTCAAAGTCTTCTGCTGGAGCGATTCGAACATTACGCTCTGGTGGCTTCGGAAATCGCCAAACCAGCTAAAGACATTCATAGCGAACCGAGTGACGAAGATTCACGACGCAGTGCCCGATGCTTCGTGGCGTCACGTCCCGACCGAGGACAACCCGGCTGATAGCGCGTCCCGCGGTCTCCTTCCGAAAGAACTAGTAAACCACTCGTTGTGGTGGACCGGTCCAACGTGGTTGAGCAATGCGGATTCGACGTGGCCAAATACAGTGCTTTCGTTGCCCCCCGAAATCTGTCGTGAAGAAAGGGCGACAATACCGTCGTGCACCATTGCAACGACAGAACGTTGGGATATGGCAGACCGCTACTCGTCGTGGCCGAAGCTCCTCCGCGTAACCGCGTACGTAATGAGATTCGTGAAATTAGCGCGAAAACAGAATAGTAACTCGCCTCCTCACCGAAATCCTTCACACCATTGTCAGCTCGCCCTGCACCCAGAAGAAATCTTGAAAGCCAAAGTCTTCTGGCTGAAGACCATGCAGGCCGAGACCTTTCAGTCCGAAATCGCCAAGCTCACTAACAAAAATCCAGTGTCGACGACCAGTGCAATCGCTTCGTTGATACCATTTCTTGACTCCGACGGCCTCATGCGAGCAAGAGGGAGATTGAGAAATTCCTCACTCCCACCTGAAGGAAAAAATCCGATTATTGTTCGCGCTCACCAGTTGTTAAAATTAATCATCCACCATACTCACCTCCAAACACTCCATGGAGGACCACAGCTGACACTCTCCGTGCTCCGAAGAGAGTACTGGCTCGTCCGAGCCAGAACCACAGTCCGTTCAGTACTCTACAACTGTGTTCACTGCACAAGAGAGAAAGCTGCCAAACCGACCGAACTCATGGGAGATCTTCCGTCGGCGAGAGTCACTCCGGAAAGTAGGGCCTTCATAAACACCGGAGTCGATTACGCAGGGCCGATTTCAATTCGTTCCATGACAGGTCGAGGACATAAAAGCCATAAAGCGTATATCGCCGTCTTCGTTTGCATGGCTGTCAAAGCAATTCATATTGAATTAGTCAACGACTACTCAGCGAGCGCGTTCGTAGCTGCGTACCATCGATTTGTATCCCGTCGCGGACGACCACAAGCCATGTACTCCGACAACGGCACCAACTTTCGTGGAGCAGATCGCGAACTTGCGGACGCGATTAAACTCGCCGCGCAAAGCGGAGCATTTGTTAACGCCACCGAAATGAGTGGGATACAGTGGCACTTTATTCCTTCGTCCGCACCGCACTTCGGAGGGTTGTGGGAAGCTGCAGTGAAGAGTGTTAAATATCACCTCAAACGCTGCATCGGCTCACACACACTCACGTCGGAAGAAATGACAACTCTATTGTGTAGAGTTGAAGCGTGCCTTAACTCGCGACCGATATCCGCCGTATCCGATAATATCGACGATTACCGAGTCCTGACACCGGGTCATTTTCTAATCGGCACAGCACTCGTCGCGGAGCCCGAGCCGAGCGTCCTCCATCTCAAGGAAAACCGACTCTCTCGGTGGCAACTAGTTCAACGACTCACGGAACAAGTCTGGAAAGCGTGGTCCAATGACTACCTCCATACACTTCACCAGAGGCCAAAATGGAGAACCATCCAGAATCTCGCCAAGGTAGGGAAAATTGTTCTCCTCCGGAACGATACGCTGCCGCCAAGCCGCTGGAAACTCGGACGCATCACCGCCTGTCATCCAGGAGCCGACGGAATCACTCGAGTCGTCACTGTCAGAACTAGTAGTTCTGAGTATCAACGTCCAATCTCGAAAATTTGCTTCTTGCCCGTTGCCATTAACGAGGAAGAACAAAGTAGTGCTTCCAACCAAGACACAGTCACATGATAACTACACTCCATCAAGTCAACTTGATCACTACCGATCGACTGAGGACGGCTCGACCTGCCCTCAGAGCAACAACGACCGATTGTGCGACTGCGACCTCCATCCTCCGCGGCCAAAACAAAAAAAAAAGGGGGTCACCCCAACCGGAGGGTGAATAACGACACCTCGGGTGTATCTATTGTATATATTGTATATATCGTATATATTGTATTTGTTTATAACCGCCGCAGTAAATGAACCCGGTCCGTTTCGTTGAATGCACTCATTCAACGGAGGGGCCGGTATGTTTGGGATTGAATAGCCCGCCGATCAGCGGGTCAGCCACCACGAGAGCTACACTAGCGGGTTCCTCGAATCAACGCGTACGTGCCTTAAAATTCGGGCAAAACAATGCGATAGCACATACGTGTGCCCCGTAATGAGGAAACCCCCTCTCTCGACCGTTAGCGAGACACAGGTCGGCACATGGCTAATCCGCCTCTCTCTCAATCGAATTCGATCGACACCGTTGTCAACACGTGCGACCTAATAAACTTTTTTGCGTTTACGCCACGCCCGTGGACCATCGTAATTATCCTTTCGGAATATATTACCACCTGAGTAATTGATAATAGTGATTTATTGAGCAGTTGAACAACAGTACAATTAAGTGTAAATTCTCGTCAGTACGCGACTTTCAAATAAAGACAAACCACCACGTGGTTGCTTTAATCCGATTTCTCTCACTTCCCTCAACTCTTACCTCGACCGTAATCCCACCGACTGGGAAAGATCCAGCCCGCGAGCATCATACCGATTTCGCAACAGCAGTTAATGCTAATGTTACCGCTTACAACTAACGAATCAGGAAATTCTTTGTGTGGCTCGTGGAGAGTCACACACAAAATTTAAAAAAACCCTTAATAGCTGTATGCCTCACTACCAATGCGTACAACTAACCCTTTCGCAAGAGCAGTCCTACCCGCGAGCTCGCGAAGCGAGCGAGCAACAATAACCAGCTAGTTTCAATTGAAAATGCCATTGTTTTGTTCTGCTATTCAGTGATTACAATTTATCAATCAACGCCATCGTTTAAATCGTGAAAAAATAAAAAGCTGCATTAAAAGTTTTAGATGAGACGGATTCAGAAATTAATTCTGATACTTTAGAAGACGTCGAGATCAGAATGAAACAAAAAAGAAGGTAGCAACCGAAGAGCAGTCCTACCCGCGAGCTCGCGAAGCGAGCGAGCAACAATAACCAGCTAGTTTTATATGAAATTTATTTCTCAATTTAAATTTCACAAATCAAATACTATTAATAAAATTATTTTATATATGTTCGGGAACCCGGGACGATTTGAGGTTTGGGAGTGGACTGTATGGATAGTTGTATGTAGGATCGGGTTTGAACACCGCAGGAAGTTCGGAAAGGGAAATCGTGTGGAATGTGTGGGCGAGGTGAGATCGGAAAGATAACAATAAGCAAGAAAGGAGTATTGATCCGGCAAAAAACTACGTTTATTCACACAATCGCGTAAACGAGATAGGGTGCAATTGAGAAGTGTATATACTGTCTAGAGCTTGCGTACAAAGAACAGGGCGCGATTGCGTAATGTCTGAATCAGCTGAGCGATTGAACGAAGCTAACGGTTAGGTGCTGAGCGCGATAGCGGCGGTTCTCGGTAATCACGTGATTACGCATCGCGAGCGCGTTGCCGGGAATTGCCAAACACGGCGGATTTATGGACGGGCTCTCAGAAGCGTATATCCTGGGACCGTCATACGCTGGGGGCCACCCAGGGCTGTATCGCTCGACCTCGACCGCTTTAACTAATTAACTATTTTGACGTCTAATCCTAAACAATATAGGATTTTCTATAATTAAATTTTTCAAATAAAATTCTATTAATAAAATTATTTTATGTGAAATTTTTTTCTCATTTTAAATTTCACAAATCAAATACTATTAATAAAATTATTTTGTATGAAATTCATTCCTCAATTTAAATTTCACAAATCAAATACTATTAATAAAATTATTTTATATAGAATTTTATTTTATTAAAATTTTTCAACTAAAATACTATTAATAAAATTGTTTTATATGAAATTGATTCCTCAATAGAAATTTCACAAATGAAATACTATTAATGAAATTATTTTATATGAAATTTATTCCTCAATTTAATTTCACAAATCGAATACTATTAATAAAATTATTTTATATAGAATATTTAATTAAAATTTTTCAACTAAAATACTATTAACAAAATTATTTTGTATAAAATTTATTCCTCAATTTAAATTTCACAAATCAAATAGTATTAATAAAATTTTGAAATTTTATTTAATTAAAATTTTTCAACTAAAATACTATTAACAAAATTAGGAGAGGCCGTTTCCGGTTATTTGGTGAGAAGGTGCGATTTTTGAAAGTGAGAGAATAAGAGCAGATATAAGTGACTGGAGGACAGTAAAAGTAGAGCGAGTAAGTTCCGTGGGTGGAGGAAGAATAGAGGAGGAGTTGGATATAAGAAAGGTAGGAAAGCAAGGTGAAAAGAAGAGTCGAGAGAGAGAGATAAGGAAAAAGTGAGGTTAGGAGTATAGTGAGAAAGGTGGAATAGGTGAAAGGCGGGTATACAAGTTGAGAAAGCGCCATCGTGTGGGAAAAGAAGGAAGGACAGAGACAGAAAGATAGGAAGGCGGATAAAGAAGGTAGATAAGTAGGAGATCGTCGATTTACGTCTGAGGTGCGGAAATCAGTGTCGAGTAACGTGAACTAAAGAGATCGAAAAGTGAAGAAGATAAAAGTGGTGGGAAGAAGGCTGAAGAAGAAAGGGTGAAGAAAGCAGATAAAGGAGAAAGAAGGGACGTTAGAGGAAACAGAGGAAGACTGCTAACGCGCAGCGAAGAAGTGAGAGAAAGGAAGAGACTGGGCAGAGGAGGATATGGAGGGGAGTGACAATTATGTGGTGAGGGGGGAAGAGAGGAAAGAGGAGGATGAAGTCGGGATAGCAGAAGTGTGGGGAACACCGGCGAGCTCGCCAAAAAGGAGGGGAAATCTGCCGAGAGTAATGGGTGGGATTAGAGAGAGAACGTCCTCATACGGATCGCTCGAAGCGTGGATAGGAAAGAGACAGAGGGAAGAGGAAGAGAAAGGAGGGGAACGAGAGACAAACCAGGAGGGTAGAGCGTTCAAAAAGAGCATGGTAACGATAAGATCACCGGAAAAAGTGGAAATGGTAGATGGAAAGGAAAAAGAAGAGGAATGCGAAAGAGGGAAAGGATCGGAGGAGCAAAATGGGATCGTAGTGATGAGGCAAATCTGCACGGAGATGTCTGAAGGAATGAGAGGAATGATGGAGGAAATGAAAAGAATGAGAAGAGAAATAGAAGAAGGAAGAAAGGAGGCCAGAGAAGAGGCGAGAAAGACGAGGAGGGAGATAGAGGAAATAAGGAAAACCGAAAAGGAAGAAAGAAGGAGGCTGGAGGTGAAGATAGAGAGATTGGAAGTAGAAAGGAGGGAGTGGGAAAAGAAAGAGGAGGAGAAAAAAGAAAAATGGCTGAGAGAGATAGAAGAGAGAATGAAAGAGCGAAAGAAAGAAGAAAGAGAGAAAGAAGAAATAGGACAAAAAGAACAGGAAAGGAGAATAAAAGAAATAAAGATAGAGTGGGAGAAAAAAGAGAAACAAGAGAGAAAGAACAATGTCATCATAAGAGGAGAGGAGATTGAAAATGGGATAGATACTGGACAGACGGTAAAAGATATATTGGAGAAGATGGCAGAAGCAGAAGTGAAGGTAAAGGAAGTCGCGGAGATTGGAAAAGGAAAGAGATCCTATCCTAGTTAAACTAGGATCGTGGGAGGAGAAAAGAAGAGTGATGGATATGAAGAGGAAATTAAGAGGAAGGAAAATATACATAGATGAAGGAAAGAAAGGGAAATACAGGAAGCGATAAGGGAAAGGGCAAGGGAAGAAAGAGAAAAGGGAAATAAAACTAAAGTGGGATATAAGAAGATATGGATAGGAGAAACAGTGTGGATATGGAACGAACAAACAGGACAGATAATAAAGAAGGAGGAGACAAAGGGAGAAGAAAGGGGAAGCGCAGGAAGGGAGGGTAGAGGAAGAGGAGAAAAAGGAGGAGGATAGGATGGAAATGACGGGAAAGGAGTTATTGTGATATCCTGGAATGTAGCGGGGATAAGGGACAAGGACGAAGATTTTTGGGACTATATAAGAGGATATGAGATAATAGGATTGACAGAGACGTGGATGGAAGAAAGAGAGTGGGAAGGGTGGAGGAGGAAAATGCCAAAAGGATGGACGTGGAAATGTCAAGGAGCAGAGCGTGTTGAAAAGAAAGGGAGAGCTAGAGGGGGAATAATAACAGGAGTGTGGGAAGAACTAGCGGCGGAAAAGGAAAGACAAATAGGAGATAATGGGATACAAGAGCGAAGAGCGAAGATAGGAGAAACGACCTGGAGGATCATTACGATATACAATAGGGGAGGAAGTACGGAGACGCTAAGGAAAATGGAGGACGTGGTAGGAGAAGAAGGAGAGGAGGAAAAGGTGATAATAATGGGAGATTTTAACGCCAGAATAGGGGAAAAGGGAGAAAGAGAAGAAGATGACATAAACAAGAGGGGAAAGAGAAAAACAAAGGATCACACAACGAATAAAGAGGGTATAGAGCTAATGAAATTGATAACGGAAAGGGGGGTGCCAATTGGCGCGACGGAAAGATTGCAGGAACGTAGCGTGGGCTCAGGGAGCCCCAACGTAACGAATCGCCGGCCCTCAGCGCGTACGACACCGCGAGCGACAGTGATTGGTGGGCGAAAAATCAAGTAGGGGACGCCTTACTTCCGCATCCTCGAGCCACCGAAAATTCGCGTCACTGCTGCGTGGGCCTCCCTAGCGAATAGTATTGCTGCCGAACGATTATAACCGCGTGTGCGCCGAGAAGTAAGATTGTAAAGGCTGCCGTTCAGCGTAGTATCTGCTGCCGTTGGAAAGTGCCCACCAGATTCTGTTAAAATCGATTATATTGATTCGCGATCTTTTAAAGTGGCTCGAGCAGCGTTCGTGATTTTGTGTCGGTTTTTACGTGGGCCGTCCTTTTGACGGCCACGTGTTTCGTGTGCCGAGAATCGGCTGCCCGTTTCGTGTTCCTTTGGCGAGTTCCCAGTGAGAGCGATTAGCTAGAGTTCTGCTTGTGTAAAATACGTCGCGAATCGTTCAGTTAGCGACATAGCCGCGCGCAGTCAAATTGTGAATTTCGGTCAATTCCATCTCGACCCCGCGCCGGCCTAACATCTCGGATCGCTGCCGATATAAAGAAATAAGAACGGTGGCAAGACCGAGATACCTAACAGGAAAAAGAGGTAGAAAAGGGGATAGCGTGACGATGGTAGCAAGATTGAGGTGCGGTGTTACGTCCCGCGAGTTGGTTATGTGATTCAAGGTAATCACAAGCACGCGGATTAAGACGACAATTTTTAAATCAGCTTTAGAGTCTACACGGCAAGTATAACCGTGTCTGACTCGGGTCACGACGCAACGGTTTACTATACGATTTACAAGTAGCACTCACCGCCCTTAGCCCAGACAACAGTATTGGTTGCCAATGTCGCGTAGTAGTTTTAGCTGCTCTGCTCCTGGTCCGCTTGTCTACGCGCGCGGGGTGGTTCCTACCACGTCTGACGGTGATGTAGGATCAGCAGGCTGCTTTCCTCTAATCAGCTCTGCTCGCGTTTGACCTTGTTCGTTGATGATGGTGTCGCGGACGACCGTAGGGAGAGCGCGGACACCGAGCAATTTCATATATTTGTCTTTAGGAGACGTTTCTGATATGAACTCCCGTGCGAGTTTTCGCAATTTATATTTTCGTCCGGCGCGACGTGGCATGGAATATTTTAATAAATGCAACGAGTGCGTTTCAAAACAATTAATACGTCTGAGTATTCACGATCGTATAGAGCCGCTGGTAGGCTTCTAGGCATACAAGTGAATAATCAAGACTCTATGAAGAATGATTACGAAAGAGAATATTCCATACGACATGAAGAACTTTGAAATAACGAGACACTGAGTCTATTTTAAGTAATACTTTAATGATTAAAATATAAAATGAAATACAAAGGTTATAATAGTCCCGAGAGGTAAGGCCTCTGGGCTGAACGCGCGGGATTCCAGGAGACGACGACGTCTCTAAATGGAGTTCGGAAAAGAAGTGTCTTAAAAGAAAATAATCGTTCTAGTGAGCTTCGCAAATCTGGAATGTATATGGAGTGGGGTAATTAGGAGTGGGAGTGTTATGCGAGATGTGGGAATCGTTGGACAGGATGGTCGATTGATAAAGGTGGAATTGGAATACGATCGAAGGTAAAGATGAGAATGGAAGTGATCGATCGGCTCGTATGGTGCGCGGATTGATAAAAGAATAGCTTCTCATCGGCTATCGTGTTCGTGTTACAAGCTGTGTACTTAGGTTAACGGTATCTTAATAATGTATTGATTTATATTGTCGTATTTTATCCTACACTATACGTCACCAGACGTAACACCTCCCCCCCACGGAAGAAAAATAATTTGTCGTTCGAGAAATTATTTTTCCTCATCGTTGAGTGCGGGCGTTTCCTTATAACTAATAAATTGTCTTTGTTTGGGATTGGCTGAGCGGATCGGCGGCGACTCTGCATCAATGAACGGACTCGGTACGGCCTCGGCTATGTTCGGCCGTATCGAGATCCCTGGGCCGATGGATCGGCTCGCGGCTTGATTGGCGGCGGCGACGAGATCGATCTGGATCGATTGTCGCACGCGGAACGTGCGACTGATTGGCTGATTGCTCATCGATCCATCGATCGTCGTCGCACGGGGCTGTTCAACCGCCAGCTGACCCATCGGCAAATCAGTTGCTACTAGATCATTCGCTTGGCTACTTTACAATCCTTAGAATTAACGTGCGTCTTCTGACCCTTAATCAAAGGAAGAATCGATCTCGGGGTTTCCTACGGAGGAAACACAACTCATTATATTTTCTATACTCATTTATTGTTTCTTGCGAGTTTCGCGCTCGGTACATTGTATATGACATTCTGACGAAGTCCCTTCGTAGGGAGAATAAAGAAGTGACGGTTGTTATTTAAACTGAGTGCCGGATTATTCCATCCCTCCCAAACATTTTGGTCCTTCGAGCCGGATCCAGTGCTGCAGTTATCTGAAATTCAAACCAGTCTTTATTCTCGGTGATTAGTGCTTCGACCTTGCTGTTTAACAAAACAATGGCTGACCTTATCGACGACCAACGGGTGATCGCGCATCGTCTTTCAAAGATTCTCATTAATTTAAAAAAGAAAGGCAAGTCCAACGTCACGGTGGGACTACTGCAGACAAATCACGACGGTGCTAAGCAGTTGTGGGACGAATTTCATAAGGGGGACAAGAGCGTCAGGGCAGCGGCCAGGAAGGACCCGAAACTCCGGGAGAGCTCCTATTTCACGGAGGACGAGTACGACACGGTCCAGGAAAATTACTGCGATATTGCCGGCGCGCTAAAGGACTGGATTGCCGAAATGGAAGCACCAGCGCCCGTTAAAGAATCCAACGATTCAAACACGACGGAAGAAACAACGGTCGCTACGACCGCAAAAAGGTCACGCGCTGTGTTGCCAAAAATGGCTCTCCCGACCTTCGACGGGCAATATAAGGAGTGGCCTTCGTTTCGCGACCTGTTTACTTCGCTGATAATAAATGAACCGACGCTCTCTCAGGTCGAGCGGTTACACTATTTGAAATCGTGTATGAAGGGCGAAGCCGCTGCGATTTTGAAAAACGTCCAGACAACCTCTGACAACTTCCAAGTTGCCTGGAATAAGCTCGAAAGTCGCTATAACAATTCGCGACTACTAGTGCAAGCGCAAATACGATCGCTTACCTCCATCGCGCCTATACGGAAGGAATCTGCGGCCGAAATGAAGCGTCTTTACAACGAGACGTTCGACGCTGTCGATGCGCTGGAAAATTTGGAACGGCCAGTTACCAATGCTGTCGACTGGCTCGTAGAGCTGACTGTCGAGCGGTTGGATCGTCAGTCCCGACGCGAGTGGGAGGACTCAGTGAAGGACACCAAGGAGTTCCATACACTGGAAAAACTAAAGGAGTTCATGGAAGGACGCATCCATACTTGTGAAGCCTTGGAGTCTTCTTCAGCTGAAGCCACCGCCGACGTCAAGAAACCCGTTGTGAAGTCCTTCAAGGTGCATCAAGTGTCTCAGGAAGGCTCGTCTGTGGGGAATTGTAGCCTGTGCCAGGGGAACCATTTCGTCGTGCACTGCGATCTTTATCGGGAGAAGTCTCCCGCTGGCCGGCGAGAGGTCGCTAGAAATCAGAATTTGTGCTACAATTGCCTGGGGAAGCATGCAGTCCAGGACTGCAAATCGAAAAGGAGATGCCAGAAGTGCTCCGGGAAACACCACACCTCGATCCACGGGTCTGGCATCACGGAAAGGGAACCTACCGCTTCAGGAGCCGCCGTCCAGCATTTGTCCACGCACGTGAGTCGACCATCAAGTGTCCTGCTAGGCACGGCTCGCGTTAAAGTTTCAGGACCGCGAGGACAGGACTGCTCGGCTCGGTCCCTCATCGACCCTGGGAGCGAAGTCTCGCTCATTTCCGAGGCCCTGGCGCAGCGACTTGGCGTGAGGAGGAGTCAGGCTCGAGTACCTCTCCTCGGAGTCGGAGGTGCCAAGGCCAAACTAACCAGAGGGCAGACGAACCTGGCCATCGCCCCTCACTACGGCGGAGGGAAAACGTTCGAGGTGTCAGTGTACATCATCCCCGAGCTCTCACGCTACAGGCCGAGAAATTTACCTGCGAGGACCGAATGGCCGCACGTCAAGGATCTCCGGCTAGCAGGTCCGGGGTACCACCTGGCCGATCCTGTGGACATCCTGCTCGGAGCTGACTCGTACAACCTCATTCTGCGAGAGGGTGTGCGGCGCGGGCAGGAGAACTCGCCTGTAGCCCAGGAAACTGCGCTCGGGTGGATCCTGACAGGGGGCATCGACTCAAAGGTCGGCAGAGGCGCCGCGAGTAGCCCGGCGTTGCTTGCTCATCACTGCAGTGTCGACAGAGATCTAATGAGCATGTTGACCAGATTCTGGGAGCAGGAGGAGATCGAAACTTCGATACCAGGGACCGAGGAAGATCGAAGGGCGGAAGAACACTTCAAGGCCACTCACCTGCGTCAGCCAGACGGTAGATTTGTGGTCCGTCTACCATTCGGTACCGCACCGAATCTGGGGGATTCTCGCCGCTCAGCCCTTCGCACCCTCGAGTCGATGAACAAACGATTCAGCCGATCTGCCAAATTCCAGCTGGCCTACACCGACTTCCTGACCACGTACGAGGCTCTGGGGCACATGACCGCTTCACGGCGGGCGGAGAAGGACGGAGGTTATTTTCTTCCGCATCACGGGGTCCTGAGGGAGTCCAGCACCACCACCAAGCTGAGGGTTGTTTTCAACCGATCGATGCCATCGTCGAACGGGAAGTCGATCAACGACTTCCTCCTCCGAGGCCCAAACCTTCTGCTGAATCTAGCCGACGTCCTTCTAAGGTGGCGGCTGCACGAGTTCGTCTTTTCAGCGGACATTGAAAAGATGTACCGCCAAATCGTGGTCCACCCCGAGGACAGGAAATGGCAAAGGATTCTCTGGAGACCTGCACAGGAGAACACAGTCAGAGAATACGACCTGAATACGGTCACTTACGGGCTCGCTTGTGCTCCTTACCTGGCGATTCGATGCCTCCATCAGCTGGCCAAAACCGAAGAACGGAGGTACCCCCTCGGCGCTGAAGTGGTCCTTCGGAACGTCTACATGGACGACGTTCTATCCGGGGCAGACACTCTTCCAGAGGCACGGCGGAAGCAGCAGGAAACGCGCGATCTCCTGATGGCGGGCGGATTCCCGCTACGCAAGTGGGCGTCCAATGCCCGGGAGCTCCTGGATGACCTTTCAGACGAGGAAAGGAAGGGAGGAACGGTCGAGTGGGACTCTCCGACGCATCAAAGCGTACTAGGTATAAGGTGGCTCCCTTCCTCAGATTGTTTTCAGGTGACAGCAGTTATGGCCTTGAAGAACTCCGGGACGACGAAGCGCGCGGTGCTCAGCGGGACAGCCCAGCTATTCGATCCCCTCGGATGGTTGGCTCCGGTAACCATCGTTGCCAAGGTTCTCATCCAGTCACTCTGGCTCATGAAAGCGGACTGGGACACTCCTCTACCGGAAAAGGAGCTGAAGACTTGGCAGCAGTTCCGGAAGCATCTCCCGGCGCTGCAGACCATTCGCGTCCCTCGGTGGCTGGGAACGACGACCTCCAGTCAGCCTTTGGAAATACACGGGTTCGCCGATGCCTCCGAGCGAGCCTACGCAGCCGTGGTATACTCTCGTTCGATCCGAGCTGAGGGAGGGGCGACGGTTTCACTCATCGTGGCGAAATCGAGGGTGGCCCCGTTGAAGCGGGTTTCGCTGCCGCGACTGGAGCTCTCCGCAGCCTTCCTACTGGCCAAGCTCGTCGACCACATCACCAACGCACTCGAGTGGCAAGATGTACGCGTACATCTCTGGTCCGATTCGTCGGTCGCTCTCAGTTGGATCCGGGGACATCCCTCCCGCTGGCCCACCTACGTCGCGAACAGAGTGGCCGAAATTCAGCGCCTGCTGCCTCAAGCCCGGTGGCACCACGTGAAGGGCGCAGAAAACCCGGCTGACTGTGCGTCCAGAGGATTGTCTCCAGCAGAGTTGCCATCCTTCGGGCTGTGGTGGAGGGGACCAGAGTGGCTGTCTTCGTCGGAGCCCATCCCGGCGGCCTCAACCGAGGAGGAAGAGAACGAGACCCCGGAGGAAGGGCGCGAAGTCGAGGAGCTGGCAGTGCACCACGTCACCAGCACTGGAGAAGCATCCTCGTGCACTGTAATCGAGCGGTTCTCAAATCTTAACCGCCTACTCCGAGTCCTGGCCTGGTGTCGGCGCTGGATTCCTAAAAACCGAAACCAGGAATCATTCGTTACGGCCAAGGAAGTCCACGAGACCAAACTAACCTTGATTCGTCTCGAGCAGGCATCTGGCTTCCCGGAGGAACTCAATTACCTCCGTAGGAATCAACCCGTCAAGGCCAACAGCAGACTGGCGAAGCTCTGCCCAATTTTGGACCAGGACGGAGTACTACGGGTCGGGGGCCGCCTACAGTCGGCAAATCTCGCTTTTGAAAGCAAGCACCCCGTAATACTGCCGGACGAATCCCCTCTGGCAAGGTTGTGGGTCGATGCAGCGCACAACCGATGTCTTCATGGGGGGACACAACTCACACTGGCTACGCTACGCCAGGAGTGCTGGGTTCTCCGAGGTCGGAAATTGGTAAAGTACTGTATCCGTCGGTGCACGGTTTGTATTCGCTGGAGGGGGGAGACAGCCCAACCTAGAATGGGCAACTTGCCGATGGCACGCATTAATAAATGTCGTCCTTTCCTCCGAGCAGGTATCGACTACGCTGGTCCCATCGAGCTTCGAGTCGGTCGGGGTCGGGGTCGTGGTCAGGTATTCTCCAAGGGCTACATCGCTGTCTTCGTGTGCCTTGCAACAAAGGCAGTACACCTGGAGGTTGTTTCGGACGGATCCACCGAAACATTCATCGCAGCCTTGAGACGATTCACTTCCCGGCGAGGCAAATGCTTGGAGCTCCATAGCGACTGCGGTCGCAATTTCGTGGGTGCGGACAAGGAGCTTCGTACTTTACTGCGGGAAGCCATGCAGCAAGGGAGTGGTCCGTTCGAAGCGGCCTCCAGGGAGGGCATAACGTGGAAGTTCAACCCCCCCTCTGCTCCTCATTTCGGGGGAATCTGGGAGGCAGCTGTCAAGTCGGTCAAACACCACCTCCGCAGAGTCATCGGCGAGCAGCGACTGTCGTTCGAGGAGCTGACCACGCTCCTGACCGGCATCGAAGCTTGTTTAAATTCCAGGCCTCTGCAACCATTGCACGACGACTCGGAGGATCCAGTCGCTCTCACACCGGGTCACTTCCTGATCGGCGAACCACTACTCGCGATTCCAGAGCCCAGTCTCGAGGAACTCCCGGTGTCTCGGTTATCTCGGTGGCAGTTGATGCAACAACTGCAACAACATTTCTGGCGACGCTGGTCACTGGAGTACCTTAACACATTACAAACTCGAGTCAAGTGGTCGAAGAATAAAATTTTAATTGAGCCCGGAATGCTCTGCCTAATTAAAAATGAAACTTTACCTCCCACGCAGTGGCCACTTGCTCGAGTTGTTCAGGTGCACCTTGGGCCAGACGGGATAGCTCGAGTCGCGGCCGTGAGAACTGCTACTTCGAAATTCCTCCGGCCAGTGCATAAACTTATTCCCTTGTTGAATCCGATCGACGAGAAAAATGGCACGGGAGGAGGCCTCGAGACAGGACCTTCGAACGATCCTACCGATCAGGCATAAGTTCAACTGTATAACACAGGTTAATAATCACGCTCGCGACCATTATCACTGCATTGCCGATCATTCCATAGTTCACTCACCTCTGTAGCACGTTCATCATCACAGTAATCATCGAAGTCATCTCACTACACCACACTTTCATTTCACGACGCGTCCTTTTTTTTGCAGATACTACGCAGTCGTTGCCGGTCCGTTCAGCTTGCCATGCTCCGCTTGAGTCGACGCCGCTGATTGGACGTACCGCGATTCAGTTTCGTCAGTGGCTGACGAGGCGGGCGGAATGTTTGGGATTGGCTGAGCGGATCGGCGGCGACTCTGCATCAATGAACGGACTCGGTACGGCCTCGGCTATGTTCGGCCGTATCGAGATCCCTGGGCCGATGGATCGGCTCGCGGCTTGATTGGCGGCGGCGACGAGATCGATCTGGATCGATTGTCGCACGCGGAACGTGCGACTGATTGGCTGATTGCTCATCGATCCATCGATCGTCGTCGCACGGGGCTGTTCAACCGCCAGCTGACCCATCGGCAAATCAGTTGCTACTAGATCATTCGCTTGGCTACTTTACAATCCTTAGAATTAACGTGCGTCTTCTGACCCTTAATCAAAGGAAGAATCGATCTCGGGGTTTCCTACGGAGGAAACACAACTCATTATATTTTCTATACTCATTTATTGTTTCTTGCGAGTTTCGCGCTCGGTACATTGTATATGACATTCTGACGAAGTCCCTTCGTAGGGAGAATAAAGAAGTGACGGTTGTTATTTAAACTGAGTGCCGGATTATTCCATCCCTCCCAAACAGTCTTTGTCCGTGGATTGTCACTTCGCTTAGTCTTTCCTCGGGTTCGCTATTCGCACGTCTGTCTGTAGCGGAATCAGAAACGCACTCGCGAGGGGACACTGGGGTTTCACTCGCGGCACTTCTGTCTTTTAGGAATAAGCAAAAATGTGTGAGCGCACTACACAATGCTGTTAAAAGCTGGACGCTGCATCCGTAGGCGTTGTGAAGAGTGATTCCGTTGAGGATCGTTTTGATCACGACTTTGATGATTTTCCATGCTGTGTATACCCCGATGATTCAGGCCATGGCTGAACCAAATTCCATAAAGCCATCCCATAGTCTTCGTCCTGTGGATTCGGCGATTTTTGACAGCGTACCTTCGTCCATGAGGTTAAACATGTTAACCGATTTGTCTGCGTATGTTCGTCCTGACGCTCCTTGGGCGATTGTGTTGATTACGGCTGTTTTCTCAACTGGGAACATTATATGTTCCGTAAGTTGGTGAATCTCATTCTGCTAATAAATTCCTCCGTTAGCTAAATTCGCAGGATTCGTGTAGTGCCATGCAGCTTCTGTCAGTGGTTGTAAAGGAGATGGCGGAACCGTTTCGATAGCACGTGGCGTCATGCGGTACCAGGCGCTGTGTATCTTGTACATAGGCGCGATTAGTTCGCTGCAATCCTTTTTTGTGCCGAATGGTGTCAAAATTCTGTGACGAGGCGTGATGAAGTAAGACTCGTTTCTATGGGTTACTGGAAGTTCGTCGTAGCAGTTTGTTGTTTTTCTTACTGTCACTTGTACTGGAATACACTTGATCACGTGTATTACCTCCCCTGATTGTATGGCCGTGTAGCCCGGTTCTTTTACCAAGGTGAGTGCGACTTCCGCGGGTGCAGTGTTGATTAGTGCAATGGCGTTTTTGAGGATCTGTTTTTCCAGCTTGCACTTCTGTCGCATGATGTCTTTGTACATGTTGACAATCTGTGTTTGGATGTGTTTCTCCGTGTAAACAAATTTTGTGGTGATATAGGAGAATATATCCATATTGTAGATATTCGGGTGTTGTCCGGCCTTGAATTTCCCTTCTTTTGCTGTTTCGACGATTAACAATTTCGGATGTTCTGTATTATACAGCGTATATCCACAAAGTGATATGTGACCGGTGCTGGTCAATGCGAATGCCGTGTCCCCGGATGTGACCGTATACAGTGGCGTTGATTCGTTCGATGTTGTGGTCTTTACTGCTTTGCCCTCATACAGCGTGCTGAATTCGTTGAATTTGCATTGTGTGCTGCGTATCGCTGTCCAGAAGGTGTGCCCGTCTTCGGTGTCCATGCATCTCTCCTTGCTGAGGGTGCAGTGTTGACCAGATGGCAGGATAATTTCGTTTTTGGGAGCCGAAGTTCTGGATGGATTCGGAGTGGATGTAGGAAGGACCTCGAGGACGTATGTGCCACTTGGGATTCCCCTGCATCTGCAATGAAACCTCGATGGATCTGATGTTCTCCTGAACCGGGTACTTACCTGTTTACTTACCTTCGGTGAGTTCTTAGGAGAGAGGCCCTGGGTGGAGAATTTCGGTGAAGTTGAGGGTCCATCTGGGACAAAATCCTCCTACTCCACCTCCTCGTGGTGGCTCCTGGGACTCTGTGGAAGCTTCGGCTGAAACAGAGTGCGAACGGAGTAGGCAGGTGCGTGGGCGGGCTGTGGGATCTCTTCGTGGCAGCGAAAATACGAACCCAGTCCGCCCCAGGGATTGATTTCTGTTGGCGATGAATCGGGCAAGAGGGAGTTAACGCTGAAGAGCTTGGTACTCGGCACTCTGGAGACTTATCAAGCTAATTCAGTTTACGGTGCAGGGGAGGGATACCCCAGTACCGGCACGGGGGAGGTTGGCTCAACGGCTGCCCCCGGGTCGTTATCCCACGACGTTGAGGTTGCGGGATTGGACCCTTTGGTCCCGCAGCAAACAACAGCTGCAAAGGTAGATCCCCCTCTAGAGGGGGATGCTCCCGGGCCTGTTCCGCCGTCTGCCAACGGCGGGCGGGTCGGGGGCTATGTGTCGGGCGGCCGAGGCAACGGTCGCGGAGGAGGGAGCCGGGTGACGGGGGCTGTTCCAAGGGTTCGCCTGAACAGGATCCTGTTGTCCAGAAACTCGGGCACCGGCGGGTGGAATGCGCTGCTGAAAGCGGCGTGCCAACCCCCGGCGGTATTCGGAGCGGGGGTTTCTGGAGCTGGGAGTGCTGTGGGGAATGGCGGTGCGGGGACGGACTACGAGTCCGTGGATTCCCTGCCGTCCGTCTCTCCCGCCTCCCGCTGCACCTCCCCGACCGTCGAGGGCACGGTCGCCGTTTCGGTGACTGGCTCTCGAAAACGTCGGGGGGCCTCTGGGGTGGAAGAGGGGGAGGGAACCGTGGAGCGTGTCAAGCGCCCTTCGGTGGACCCGACCCCTGAAGTGTCCGAAATGGCCCTGGCCATTAGGCCGCTCGGGACGGGACGCATTGTCCAGGATTTCCTGGACAAAGTCCGGCTGGTTGAGGAGACGGCTCTTAAGAGCCGGAACCTGGCCATCAACCTGGCCGACCTCGGCATAGCGGAGGTGCGGCCCAAGAGGGCGATGACCGGGGGTCTTAATTTAGAGATCCCCGGTCAGGAGGACGCCGCCAAGGCCGACAGATTGGCGGAAAAGATGGCGGACACCCTCCGGGAAACGGGGGTGAAGGTCGCCAGGCCCGTGAAGACGGCTGAGTTCCGTCTGAGGGGCCTGGACGACTCTGTCGCCCCCGAGGAGGTGACGGCGGCTGTCGCCGAATTTGGAAAGTGCCCACCCGAGCAAATCAAGGTTGGAGCTATTAAGCCCCAACCTGCCGGGCTAGGCACGATATGGGTGCAGTGCCCCACGGCGGCGGCGCGCGCACTCATCGAGGCGGGACGACTGAGGGTCGGATGGTCCTCTGTACGAGTGGAAGCACTGGCCGCCAGGCCTCTCCAATGCTTCCGTTGCCTGGCCATGGGCCACGTAAGGCAACGATGCACGTCGGAGGTGGACCGAAGCGGCCGCTGTTACAAGTGCGGTGCAGAGGGCCATCGCGCGAGGGAGTGCTCGGCGGCGCCAAACTGCTCCATCTGTGCAGAGATGGGCAGGCCCGCCGGGGACAGGGTGGGGAGCAAAGGATGCTCCCCGCCGTCGAAGAAGGGCCGGAGCAACGGTGGCAAGGGGGACACCAAAGCTCCGGCAGAGGCGGGGCCGAGCGGGGCATGCACTGCCACGCCACCCCCCGCCCCTGAGTCTCCGCCCCAAACGGAGTACCATAATTCCACGCACGTTCCCGGTAACACTGATCAACCTCAACCACTGCCGCCGGGCCCAAGATCTGCTCATCCAAGGCCTGGCGGAGTGGGGGGTTGCAGTGGCCGTAGTCACGGAGCCCTATACTGTCCCCGACACCCCCCCTTGGGTGGGGGATCTGGGGGGCTCCGTGGCAATATGGCGCAATATGCGCCGTGGTTACCCCCCTGGCACCGTGGTCGAACGGGGCCGGGGATCGTGGCGTTGGAGAATACCTGGACCGGTTGGGGGCGTTGATTGCCCCCAACATGAACGGCCAGGTTTTGGTCCTGGGGGACTTCAATGCGAAGTCAACCACTTGGGGAAACCCCGGGACCACTCCGCGTGGCGAGGCTCTAAAAGATTGGGCGGGGGGCTTGGAGCTCCGGTTGGTGAACCGGGGCTCCGTACCTACGTGCGTGCGGTGGAACGGGTGGTCCATAGTGGATCTCACTTGGACCTCCTCGACCGCCGCCGCGCGTGTGTCCGCCTGGCGGGTGGCTGAGGAGAGGGAATCCCTCTCCGACCATCTCTATATAACAATGGAGATGGAGGCCGCCCAGCCCGCGGGCACCGCTCCCCGACGAACAGCCCACGCAGCACCCGTTCGCTGGGCGCTGAAAAGACTAGACGGGGACGTCCTGAGGGCCGCTGCCCTTGCCTGCGTGTGGCAGGAGGCCACAGAGCGCGGCGCGGAGGAGGGGGTGGAGTGGTTCCGGGGCATCATGAAAAGCGTATGCGACGCTTCGATGCCCCGGATAGGAAACCACCCCCCGAAGAGGAAAGTGTATTGGTGGTCGGGCGAAATCGAGGACGCTAGAAGATTAAGCGTCCGCGCCCGACGCCGGTACATCCGCGCGCGGCGACGTCGTCGGGACCCCGAGGAGGATGACGACGAAGCCGAGGCAAGGATGGCGTCCCTGTACGTCGCTTACAGGGAGGCCCAAGTGGCCCTGCAGCGGTTGATCGCTGCCGCCAAGGCCAAAGCCTGGGATGAGCTATTGGGCACTCTTCAGAGTGACCCATGGGGGCGCCCGTATAAGATGATACTGGGCAAATTACGCCCATGGGCGCCCCCGTTGACGGAGCAGCTGGAGCCGGAGTTCCTGGTGCGGGTCGTTAGCACCCTCTTCCCCCCTATAGAGGAGGAGAGGGAGTACCCGCCCATTCCGTCCCAAGATTGGGACGAGGGACTCCGCATCTCTGGTGCAGAGCTCTCCCAGGCGGTCCGGAGGATGAGGGAAGGGGGCGTTAAGGCCCCCGGACCAGACGGTGTCCCTGGACCAGCGTTGGCTGCGGCGCTCGACGTCCTCGCCCCGGCTCTATTAGGCGTGCTAAACGCGTGCCTGAGCCGGGGCATCTTCCCCTGCGAATGGAAAGTCGCCAGAATGGTTCTCCTCCGGAAGGCAGGAAAGCCCGCGGAGCTTCCCTCTGCTTACCGGCCGTTGTGTCTCCTCGACGAGGTGGCAAAGATCTTCGAAATGATCATAGCGGACCGCCTCGTCGAGCACCTGTCCGAAGTGGGTCCCGACCTCAGCGACTGTCAGTTTGGGTTCCGGAGGGGGCGTTCAACGATCGACGCAGTCGATCGACTCGCCTCCCTCCGGACCGCCGCGGTCGCTGCGGGCAGGGTGTTGTTGGCGGTGTCCCTCGACATCACCAACGCGTTCAACACCCTGCCCTGGGATGAGGTAGTGGGGGCGCTAGAATTTCATAGGGTGCCCCCTACCTCCGAGTGTTGATTCGGGACTACTTGCGGGACAGGTGGTTCGAGTACCCTGGCCGGTACGGCGTAACGCGGAGGGATAGCATGCGCCGAGGAGTTCCGCAGGGGTCGGTCTTGGGACCGCTCCTGTGGGACATCACGTACGACTCGGTGCTGCGGGCTACTCTCCCCCGCGACGCCAGCGTCATCTGTTATGCGGATGACACGCTGGTGGTCGTGGAGGGGGAGACATGGAGGGGAACCATAGCTCTGGCGACTGCAGTGGTGGACGCTGTGGTGGGTAGGATCCAGAGGTTGGGGCTTAAGATAGCCGCCGACAAAACGGAGGCGATATGGTTACATGATCTGCCTTCGGGTCGGCGGCCGCCCCAACTCGGGATCCGGGTGGGTGATGCCACTGTCGAGGTCGGTCAGGAGATGAAGTACCTGGGCCTGACGCTCGACGGTCGCTGGCGCTTCGATGCGCACTTCGATCGGGTGGCCCCCCAGGCGCAAAGGGTGGCGGCCTCGCTTGCGAGGTTGCTGCCCAACATTGGGGGGCCCGATGGACGTATCCGCCGCCTCTATACGGGGCTGGTGCATAGCAAGCTCCTATATGGGGCAGGGTCTTAAAGGGTTAGGGTACTATTCCCTAGCTAACCAACCCCCCCTCCACGTGGTGAGACCTGGACACTCTCGAGTGACTAAGTGGGCTCTGGTTTTTCGCGATGGGAGAGCTCCTGCGTGAGTGGCAACGTCCACCGCGGCTCTCTCATCGGGTAAACGGCGGACCACACGACGCTTACCCATAAAGCTGCTTGTCGTGAGCTACCCAATCCCTATGCGTGAACACAGGGCAACGGATGCCGCTTGCAGCAACAGAAGTGTGGCAGAGACTCGCCAAAGCGATCTCGACGATTACCTATTAAACGTTGCGAGAGTAATCTCGCTAACATAGGCACCCCTATAGAGTGCATGCTATAGCGGAGAATGCCTACGGAGACTCTTACGTGAGTGTCAGCCCGACACCGTGGTCCCAAGCTGTTGAAGTACTCAGTGGTGTTGCAGTACTGCGGTATTGTTAACACGGCTGGGGCGATGAAGCTTGAGCTCCTTCGTGAGTCACTACGTGACCGAGGCTCGAGACTTTAGTACTGGGCGGCGAACTGAGTTGCGACAGTTCGTCGTCGGATCGCCTTCTGAGGCAATCGACCGGCAGCAGGCGCACCCTACGACCCCAGCAGGCGGCACTTGTACAAGTACTTGTGTTGTAACTTCGTAGGGTGTTATAAACGACACAGGTGAGCGTCCCACCTTGTCACACCTGCTCGGCGTGCCAGACTAAATCCCAGGTCGAAGTGCGTCGCTTACCTTCCCACCTCCCATCCTTACTTCCGTCGCCCTTAAGGGTCGGGTGTGCGTGCGAGCGGCACGCAGCGAGTTCGCCTTCCCGTGGTTCCCCGTGTAAGTTGGCGTTTGGGCGAGTCAAATACCATATTCTCCCACAAACGTCAGCGACCGAAGAACTCGTCCACCGCATACGTCTCGGTGGCACTGCTGGATTTTTCCATCGCCCCTTCTTCTTGGTAGAGGAGCCGCCTTGCTAGAAGTAGATCACCTTCGAATAATGCGTATGCCCAGAGAGGCGAGGTAGCACATTCGATTCCAACTTCGAGTTGGGGCACCCGTGTGGTCCGACGCTTTGTCGGTCAGCCGGCGCAGTCAAGCACTTTGCAACAAGGTGCAGCGTCGGCTGGCCCTGCGGACCATACGGGGTTATCGCACCATCTCCACCGAGGCGGCGTGCCTCCTCGCGGGTCTTGCTCCCCTGCACCACGTAACAAGGGAGCGGGCGGTCGTGTATACGGCCGTCCGCTCGTTGCGCGGGGGAGAGGCGGACCCAGACGGGGAGGATGGGATCGAGGTGCGGAAGCGCCAGGCCCGGCAAGAGACGCTGGCCCGATGGCGGTCAGAAATTCTGGCCGAAGACTCGGGCCGGCCAATAGTCCGGGCCCTCTTGCCCATTATGGAAGAATGGTGCGAGAGGCGAGTTCGGCTCACCTACAGATCCACCCAGGTGCTGTCCGGCTATGGTTGTTTTGGCCGGTACCTGCGGTGGATCGGAAGAGAACCCACCGAGCAGTGTCACCACTGCGGGGAGGCTTTGGACACGGCGCGGCACACGCTGGAGGAATGTCCGGCGTGGTCGGCGCCGCGCCGTGTCCTGAGAAGCGTTGTGGGAGGGGACCTTTCGCTGTCGGCTGTGGTCGACCACATGGTCGGCGGCGGAAGGTCGCACAAGGCCGTGGTCTCCTTCTGTGAGGAGATCATGGAGCAGAAGGAGACCGCCGAGAGGGAGAGGGATGCCGACCCCCTCTCCGCCAGGAGTTTGGCTCTCGCGAGGCGACCTCGCGGGGGCGGCCGGCCCTCTGCACGGGGCAGGCGACGGACCGGGGGAGGCGGGGCAAATTAAGTCCTTCCCGCCTCCCCCGAAGAGGCATCCCAAATCGGGAAGGTCTTTTGTGGGGGGGACCGCTCCGGCCCCCCACCCAATCCCGGATTCCCGGCCATATGTGCCATATGGCCCCGGGGGGAGGGGGGTGGGAGTGGGGGAGGAGGCGAACGCGGGCGGGGTGCCTGCCTCCGTCTCCTCCTTGTCGCGCGCGGCGACCTCGTCCCTCGGCCGAGAGTCCTTTTAAGGGCTCCTCAAGCGATGAACGGGGTCTCCGGGGGTCGTTGGGCGGAGCGAGCTGGAGACTCGCGAAGCCCACCGAACGGCCCAGGGAAGGGGGGTGTAAGTGGGCAACCTGCTTACACCCTGATAGCTTAGGTATTGCTGGGGTAGCTTCTCTCTCCCCGGGACGGGGCCCCACACGGGACCATGGGCGAGGGGGTGGCTGGTTGTGTTCCATTGGAGATCCCAGCCGCCCCCGAATAGCTTAGGGAAGGTTGTCGTGAGGTTTTTAGTGGGTATTGTGTGCCCTCCTGGACACGTAGCCCCACATAACCCCTTGTCTCTCCCAGGGGACTTGGGGTATGCGTAAAAGCATTTCCCTCACGCTAAAAAAAAAGGTTCTTTCACGGTATGTAGCCGTGGAGGAACATATGCTTTTTTTCCCAGGAAGACTTGACCTTGAACGTGTTTCAAACGTCGTTCCTATTTATCGTTTAAGCACACTGTTTATATCGTTCTAAGAGAGATAGTTTTAATTAACAGGGTGGTATAGAGTCCCCCTTATCTTTTCAACGTGCCTATCGCGAGCTCGTTTCTGAGCGCTATAGAGTTTCCGCCTTATGTTTTTAGATGTCTCGCGAGCGGAGATTTTTGTTGCATCTATTTCCGGAGAGGGTATGTGTTTAAAAGAATAGTTGTTGCCGACGTCAAGCTCATTTGCATACAGAGTGTTCAGTTTGCGTAAGATTTTAAAGATCTACCATTGTTCCATACGTGACGGTTTTTCGCGTACGGACTTGTGCTGAAATGAACGTATCGGAGGAAAAAGATGACATGACCGTTCCAACGTTGAAAAATATAGCTTGGCCTCACGTAATAAATTCACACTTGAACGACCATTTCTCCATCGAGCAGAAATCGATGGTGGAACGTTTAATCCGAAACGACGTTTGCTTACACGAAAAGATTTAGTCAAGTTGTCGCGCAATGGCCTGCGATCGATTCCCCATCCACGATATTGGACATCATTGAAACGGGCGAACGTCGCATCGTTGTATGTGAAGTATAATTACATTTTGGGAACATTTCTAATTTTACGAGTTGGAAGTAGTATCGTTTCGCGGACACAGTGTTTTACCGTGACAAAAGTATCGATGGAAAAGCGGCAAGATGATTGAAACATGTAAAAATATGTTGAAGTGTTTGACACGCATGTCAATGTTGGTGAAAACTATGGACGAGTATCGCGAATGGTTTCGCTCATTCATCGAGTCTCTGCAGTGTTGTGTAAATTATCTATCCTGTGCAAAGGATGAATTGCCAGTAGGCAAGAAATTGAGTTTAACATCGACGATGTGTCGTATGAAAACTTTGAACGTTTCGTTGAATCATCGTATTTCCTCGTCGCGCGTCGGTAGAGGTTTATACGACCGCAGGGGTACGAGAGCCTCAACGCTTCGTTGGGAAAATGTTGAGTCGGCTTTTAAAAATCGCATATCGACCGGAATCGTTATCAACGTTGAACATATTGATCCAAAACAATTTTTACAACATGCGAAACGAATGATTACGGGACGCGTTACGGAATTTTTAAACACGCATTCATCGTTGAAAGCTAGCGTAACGTTGGAGGCGGAATTTATGCCGCACGCCGGCGAGGTTTCCGTGAAAAGTTTTAGCACGCGGAACGTTGCGTTGTTTCGGACGAGCAATCTGCGACAGTGGTACCAGAAAGACGTTATGCCTACGATTTTGACATCGTTGGAAGAATTTCAAGAGCGGGACAGCGGGTGGGCGCTGTCGAAGATACTACATTTAATCGTCAACTTTAGCAAATACCAACCGTTGCAAGCCGGTTGCACCGCTACAATCGACGTGCCTCGAGCGATACTGCTGAAAAGAGCAATCGTGAACGTGAACAGCAACGACGATGCGTGCTTTTATTGGGCAATCGTGGCGGGTCTCTACCCAGCCGAGACAAATCTGTCACGTTTATCATCGTATCCACACTACAAAGACGTGCTTCCGAAAACCGAAGGTTTTCAACTACCTTTGTCGTTCAAAGACATCCGAAAATTTGAACGAAAAAAACGACGTTTCCGTGAACGTGTTCGCATGGGCACGCAAGAACTGCGTAACGCTTCATTTGACTGGGAAGAAACGTGAGGGAAGACACGTCAACTTGCTGTTTCTACAGAATGCTGCAAAGACGCACTGTCATTTCGTGTGTATACGAAATTTGTCGCGATTGGTTTCATCACAGCTTAGCAAGCGGGATCATCAGAAGTATATTTGCGATCGGTAAGTTACATTTATTTTTTAAAATTGTTTGAAGGAAAAGACATAATTTTTCCCTTTCCACAGGTGCTTGCAATTTTTTCCCACGCAGGAGAGATTAAACGTTCATACACTTGACTGCGAATGGATGAATGATTGCGCTCTGATGCTTCCAACAGAGGAAGAAGATAAGTGGTTGCAGTTTAAGAACTACACGAACAAAGAAGAGGCGCCGTTCGTTATCTATGCTGACTTGGAGTGCCTGCTGCTGCCGGGGGGGGGGGGCAGGAAGGACAAGGCCGTGTGGCACGCGTACAGTATCAACATCACCACGCGTTTAGCATAGGATACTACATGCATTGCCGCTACGACGAATCGTTGTGCGAGTATCATGTTTATCGCGAGAAAGAGGGATGCGCCGCGTGGTTCGCGAACAAGTTGTACGAATTAAGTCGTAAATTACAACCGATATTTGACAAAACAGTGCCGATGAATCCGCTAACCGAATCGGAAAAGTTAAATTTTCGTACGGCCACGCATTGTCACGTCTGCGAGAAACCGTTCGACACTACCGACGCGACGAGGGTCCACGATCATTGTCATTTCACGGGCGCGTATCGCGGTCCGGCTCATAACGGATGCAATTTAAGCTATCAATCTTCGTACGTGATACCGGTGGTTTTCCATAATCTATCAGGCTACGACGTACATTTCATCATCAAAGAATTAGCAAACTCTTTCGAGGGACAGATAGACGTGTTGCCATTAACGAAAGAGAAGTATATCTCTTTCACGAAGAACGTACATATCGAGAGACAGCCGGGTAAAGAGCAAAATTATGCAAAGTTTTTGAAATTCCGTTTTATCGATTCGTTTAAGTTCTTGAACTCAAGTCTGGACAAGCTGTCGTCATACTTGGACAAAAGTAAATTACACATCGTACGAAGTGAATTTACACATCTTTCCGATGACGATTTCAACCTATTGACCAGAAAAGGCGTTTTTCCATACGACTATCTGACATCGTACGATAAATTAAACGATACATGTTTGCCACCGCGCGAAGCATTTTACAATCGGCTGTACGGTAGCGAGATATCCGACGTTGATTACCTTCACGCGAATACGGTTTGGTCGCGTTTTGCTATACAAACGCTAGGACAGTACAGCGACTTATACTTAAAATTGAATGTGCTGTTGTTGGCGGATGTTTTCGAAAATTTTCGCGATGACTGTCTCGAGAATTACAAGCTCGATCCGGCGCATTATTACACGCTCCCCGGTTTCGCGTGGGACGTGATGTTGAAAATGACAAAGATTGAATTGGAGTTGTTGACCGACGTTGACATGCTTTTGTTCGTGGAACGAGGAATACGCGGTGGATTGAGCCAGTGTTCGCACAGATATGCGCGCGCTAACAACAAATATTTGTCCACACACGACTCGAGTAAAGCATCCACCTACATAATATATTTTGATGTGAATAATCTGTACGGTTGGGCAATGTCGCAACCTCTGCCGCACAGAGACTTTCGATGGGTGGACGTGGACAATTTCGATGTTGAATCCATTCCGATCGATAGCCCCGTAGGATACATTTTGGAGGTGGATTTAGAGTATCCGCGCGAAATTCACGATGCTCACGCGGATCTTCCGTCCAAGTCACGACGCAGCAACCGACTCGAGTACGCAGAAAAAGTTGATGGCAACACTTCGCGATAAGGAGCGATACGTTGTACATTATCGGTATCTCCAACAAAGTTTGAAACATAATTTGAAATTGCGGAAAATACATCGAATTCTAGAATTTCAACAGTCGCGATGGTTGCATGGCTATATTGATTTAAACACGAAATTACGCGCCAACGCCACCAACGATTTTTCCAAGAACTTATTCAAGTTAATGAACAATGCCGTGTTTGGGAAAACGATGGAGAACGTTCGAAATGATGCGAGCGTGAAATTACTTTCTCGATGGAGCGGTAAACATGGCGTCGAACGATTGATATCTAGACCAAATTTTCATAGCTGTACGGTTTTTTCCGAGAACTTTGTCGCGATTCAGCTGAAAAAGCTGTTTGTTAAATTTTACAAGCCAATCTACGTAGGCATGTCTATATTGGATATAGCAAAATTTCATTTGTACAGCTTTCATTATGAGTACATCCAACCAAACTTCCAACAAAATTGTAAGATTTTGTACACGGACACGGACAGTCTGATATATGAGATCGCTTGCGATAACGCGTACGAGGCGCTGCTGAAACGTGATTTTCATCGATACGACACCAGTAATTATGCCGCGAACAACGTCTACGGCGTTCCGATCGCGAACAATAAACAGCTAGGATTGATGAAGGATGAGAACGGTGGTAAAATTATGACCGAGTTCGTAGGGCTTCGTTCGAAAATGTATGCGATTCGTGTTCACGGCGATCAGGACACTAAAAAGATCAAAGGAATCAGAACAAACGTTACCGCTCGAGATATAAGTTTCGAAGACTATGTTGAATGCCTTCGTAATCATACGGAAAAGAGCGTTAGCGGTAATCGCATAGTGTCCGTACGACATCAGGTGTATTCGATGTCGGAAAAGAAATTAGCATTGAGTCCGCATGACGATAAGCGATATATTTGCAATAATTTGATTGATACTCTTCCTTGGGGGCATTACAGCATCGATTGAGAAAAAACTGCGTCGTCGTTTTATTATCCGTAAAAGAAAAAAGGAAGTGGTAGAGAGATTATCATAGGTCTTTGAAGTCTGTAACTGTCGGGGAGGGGATGCTTCCCATTGCAGATCTTCACTGTAAAAAGGAGTGGTAGGGAGACATCCTATATAACATCATATTCCAAGCGGCACGCTTCAGATCGAGACAACCATCGCTAAAAACCGTAGACTGCTAAACCATAGACCGCACGATGTATTACAACCGTTATTCGCCTGCTGAATGTAATCGTTCAAACGTTGAGGAGCTGCACAAAAAGAGGAGACTAAATAATATGTAAGTAGAAAGATGAAAATAATTATGAAAAAGTAATTTAGAAAAACGTCTAATTTTTTAAAAAAATCTGTTGTAGGGTTTCTCAACAACCGTCCCATTTCACGATAATCGATGATACAGCCGTCACTGTCATCGTGCGAGAGTTTTCCCAACAACTCCATTTCACAATCATCAACGATGCAACCGCCGAGGAGTTTGCACAGCGCACGGGTCTTGAGTCGAAGATACTCCATAGCCGGCAATTATTTTAAATACTTCGAAATTGGTGGGTCACGGAAAAAACTATGCGTAACCTGTACAACCTCGATTTCTGCGTACACAACATGTATTCATGGTTGATTGATAATGTTCCCACAATTGTCGCTAAATTTACGAATTTCGTTGTTGCGGTGAAGGATAGTGACGCGAAGAATATCATGAAAACGATCGTCGAGAGCGAATCTTTCGATCAAAATTCGCTGATCGATTGTGAACTGTTGGCTTTGTGCGCTGATATCATTGCGACCGAGGCGTTTGCGCAAAAACAGATAGGTTAAAAACAAAGATAATGTGTGTAAAAAATTATTGGAGGTCTTTTTGTAACGATATATTATTTTTTAAAAAATAAAAATTATTTAAGAAAATCTCTTTGTATTTTTATTTTATTTTATTGTAAAATTATTCTTTTATAATTCCTATAAAAATGAATTTCTACATATAAAGTATAGTCGTTTTAGAGAAAAATGAATTATCATATTACCATCCCTCAACCACATACTAATATGTCAACGTCTAAGGAGAGGGTTTAAGCTGTTCATTCAACGTTTAGGCTGTTCATCACGTACAAAATCTTTCAGCAGGACTAAGGTTTCCACCCTGACTTATTAAGCAGAAAAGATAACTCCTCTACAGTAGATGATTTTGCTATGCACATAAGAACCCCGACCAACCAATTTAGAATTGCTACCAGTAAATGGTACAATGTCTACCAGTAAACGGTACAATGTGGACGGTCTGGGGACTTGCAGTCGTTGTCGTTAAGTTATTCTTTCGATTGGTTGGTCGGGGGGTTCTTATGTACATAGCTAAATCATCAACTGTAGAGGAGTTATCTTCTAGTAGACGGTTGAGGACGGTATATATGCAAATCGTCGACGGATCATGT
Source organism: Lasioglossum villosulum (assembly GCA_963971365.1). Classification (NCBI taxonomy): domain Eukaryota; kingdom Metazoa; phylum Arthropoda; class Insecta; order Hymenoptera; family Halictidae; genus Lasioglossum; species Lasioglossum villosulum. The sequence goes on from OZ020495.1 coordinate 31,467,765, forward strand.
TTTAGCGAGAAAGGATAGGGACAACGTCGCTATCTTGTGACGAGCGTAGAAAGTTAGCCGACACACATTACTCGACTGCAAGAAGTTTTTATTTAAATTTTATCGCAAATTACATTTTTCACAATTCATATAGAATAAAAGAATACAATTAAAAGAAGAGAAAAATTAATTATCTTACATATAAAATACGAGTAGAAAATACAATTAAAGTATATTCGTTTTAGATATCCATGAATTATGTGACGCATCCATTCCCAACCATTTTACGTATACTTTATTCCCCTTTCTGCGCAATATTTTTTCAACTAAGTATACGTCAGGATATTTTGCCGCGCGTATCTCGTGTTCGTAAAATCCTCCGGCGATAGGTTTGCCCCTCGAGTCGGCCAATAGATACGTGACAGGATTCGTTCGTTTCACCGCGGTAATCTTGAATATTTCTGTTGACCAGTTTGGCGTGTATCCTTTGTCAAATAGAGTTTTGAACTTGCTGACGCGTACGTGATCATTAACCTTGAATTTGGCAGGACCAGCAATCTTCACGTTGTTGTACACGGTGGACAGAAGGTGTCCGGCATTTTTACGGTTCACGTCGGCGGGTCGCATACGGATGGTACGATGTTTTCGATTATTGTAGTCCTTGGTCAACGTGGGAAGCGCATCGATCCAGCGATATTTTCCGCTCAACGAGAAAAATTTCCACATACTGTTCTTCAACGTACGATTGAAACGCTCCACGACGGATGCTTTCATAGGGCTAAACGTTGAATAATGGTGGATGTTACGTTTCCTCAGATATTCTTGGAACGTTGCATTGTAGAATTCTTTCCCCATGTCGGTCTGCAAGTTGTTCGGAGCTCTGCCATCCTTCTCCAACGCTGACGCGAAAGCTTTACACACGTCGCTCGCATTTTTACTCTTCAAAGAAACCGTCCACGCGTATTTGCTAAATACATCGATTATCGTAAGAATATATCGATGTCCACGATTGTTTCGCGCATAGTTTTGAACTTCAACGATATCGGCTTGCCAAAGATCATCGAATCCTCGCACGATCACACGTCTACGCGGGTAAAAACGTCTCGACGGAGCATGCAGCTCTTCCACCACGTTTTCTTTACTCATCTTGTCGCTGTTATCTCGCTCTCTCTCAGTCATTGAAGCTCCAGCGCTCTCGCTCCTCAATACGTCGTATCTGCGTGTATACTTTATCACGTTTCACATATACTATACAGTTCCTCTAAAAATCTTCAAACTTCTCAGTTATATTTCCCGAACGCCTTGTATCGTAGTCAGTATTTCAGACTTTATCGTTTCGTTAGCAGTTTTCAGGTCTTCATTCTGTTTAGCTAATATTTCAGACTTTATCGTTTCTTTAGCGGTTTTCAGTTCTTTGACCAGTGTTTTCATGATCTCGAACTCGAGCTTCGCGTTAAGCGTGTCCACGTATAGTTTGGTCGCAGTGTGATCGTTTGCTTCAGGATTCGCCACGTGTCCGATCTTCATACCTTTTGCATCGTACAATTTAGCGTCATCGTTCAAACATATAGCGTTATCACGCACATAACTTTTCAAAACGTCAGGATAGAAAATCGAAGAAACACTCGACTCGCTTTTGTCCGCTTCGCGAAGTACTCTACCAAATTTGTCGATAGACATTTTTCGCTCGAGTTAATCTTCTTCTTCTTCTTCGATTATCGCCAACTCGTATCGCTTGCACAAACGTTTTACATGCTCTTCGACCCACAGTATTCGTTGAAATATCTCATCCAGCTTTATCCATAGACTTTGAAACCTCAAGTTCCAGCTTTCACCGTCGTCGTCTTCTCCCGAGGATATCGTTTGATTCGTTTCGCAACAATTAAGACGAACGCGCATTTTATTGAGCCGTAACAATTTCATCGATCGACATTTCATTCGTCACTAACTCAACGAACCCACGCGCTTTAATTTATAATTATACCGGCTTCGCGAAGTTCTTCGATTATCGACATTATTTCGTTGTCGTGGTTGGAATGACCGGCGTTCTTCGAAGCGGTTAACAATTTCAGACGATCGACGAGTTCGTTGGGATCATCCCAATGCACGTAATCGATCGGATTGTTGGTCACGCGCATAGAAGTTGGAAGTTCAATCCCCTTCCCACCTCGCGATGAAAACAACGGTCCTATAATTCTCCTATACTTGAATCCTTTGTTTCCCATTATCTGATTTCCACGTCGATGTGCATTCGTAAGAGTGAGAATTCTTTTGTACGCGTTCTTATCATCCTCGGTGTACAACCAATCATCGGGTATTCTTTTGAATATCAATTCGTAAAGACCGCGAGTCCCCTTGTACCGTATCCCGTTAATGATGATATCGTCGTTGCCGTCCACCTCGAACGTTGAATTTCCCATCATCATCTTATCATCTTTCAAACATACTCCGTACACGTTGTCAGAATTTTTCGTCGGCCCGATAAAAAATTTTTCTAAATGTTCGCGCGCCAAAGGTCCAAGATTCTCGGATAGATGTTGATTTTCCTCTGGATGAGTTTCCGGATTTTCAAAAATATTACGCATTGAAGACTCCAAAGATACCGTGCGCGGTGATTCGAAGGTATCTTGTTGTGGTACCGTAGTCGTTGATTCGATCTCGTCATCGTCGTCATCCTCGTAGTCGTCATCATCATCATCGAGATATATTTTTTTCAAGGCGCGCGTTACATCAGCTTCGTCGTTCTTTTCCCCATTCTTCTTTATTCTTCTTCTTTTTTTCATAGAGGATGATGGCGTTCCCCTAATATCTGAGAATCTTTTTTTTTCGTAGGGAGGACGACGATGGTGTTTCCTTAATATCTGAGAACGCGTTGTCGTTCGGTTCGACAGTAGTCGTATTTTGAACTATCTGTTTCAACGGTTCGACGATCGGTTGTAAAGTCGTTCGCAAATTCGCCTCGGCCGTCATTTTCCCAACTTTCAACGCTAAATACTTTTTACGTATGGTATCGCTGGTCTTTGCTATTTCGTTCACGATCGAAGCTCGGAGCTTCTCCTTCTTTTCCTTTTTGCCTGACATATTCGTTGCGCAAGAGAGATTACAGCCACGATACAGCACCGACGACTCTTATCGAGCAACTGTATTCGCTACAGTACGACAAACTCGTTAAATCCACGTCTGTAACGACCACGATTCGCAGGGCTGTCTTTATCGATTACGAGAAATCCGTACTTCTTTCGCCAACAATTCGCGCATAACGTGCTAAACGTCTCGAATGACATATCGGTATTTACATGATCCTGATGAATGTGACGTAAATTCATGGTATCCTGTTTGAACAAAATCAACAGATTGGCATTGTCACGAATTAAATGTTTAGGTATTCTCGCGTACGACTGACCCAGGTAGAAGCAATCGATGTGCGAATGTCTACCCATCGCGAAATACTCTCTCATGATATCCTGCTCATCGCACGCCACGTCGTCGAAGATAAATATCGAATCGGGCCGTGCCTCTGTGGGGAGGATTACATCGACGTTGTCCGCGAACGCGAAGTATCCCACATCCTTCCCCACGGATGAGAACAGTTTGCTCAAGTATCGATATTTTGGCTGACTCAACGATTTTGAGTACACGTAGACATTGGCGAATCGTAGCCCGTTCGCGCTCTCCAGCAGGCTAACCATAACGTTCGTTTTACCACATCCTGACGGACCGCTTATGACGCATCGTATATTGCCCGGTAACAATGATCCATGTTTCCGCATCGTCTCGTCGCAATCGTCGAACGCGCGACACGTTGGAACACGAATATTCAAAGATTGTCTCACAAAACGCATGTTCTGATTGATTCGATGAGGGGGTAGGTGGGTAGTATTTATACGGCAGCTCGAACACTATTAGTATCAGTCACCCTAAAGGGTTTGCTTCTTTTAAAGAGAGAGAGCAGAGAAATTTTAAAAGAGAGAACAGAAAAATATAGCTCATGGGTGTGAATCATCGTTCAAAACGGTGTCCCGGTTCGCATACGGGTAAGGGGTTCTTAAACAGAGCTATAAACGCGTTGCCGTTCGAATTACATATACCCGGTTATCAATTCTGCGGTCCTGGTACGAAACTGACCACTCGATTAGCTCGTGGGGATCGAGGAATCAATCCGTTGGATGCAGCCTGCCGCGAACACGATATAGCGTATTCACGATACAAGGATCTTGGAAATCGTCACGCAGCCGACAGCGTTTTGGCAGATCGAGCGCTGCATCGAGTAACGTCCGGGGACGCAACGTTGGGAGAGAAGGTGTCTGCGGCCGCAGTGTTGGCAGCCATGAAAGCTAAAACGAAATTGGGCATGGGTCTGACAAAGAAAAAAGGTGAAAAGAGAAAAAAACAACGAATTCTCCCGATCGCCAAACGCGGTGGTTTTCTGCCGCTGCTGCTGCCTGCTTGGTCGGCTATAGGAGCATTGACTGGTGGTGCCGCAGGAGTAGTCAAAGCCATAAACGCTGCGAAAGCTGCGAAGAAACAATTACAAGAAGCGGAACGACACAATCGAGCCATGGAAGGTCGTGGAGTATATCTCACCCCGTATAAGCATGGCAAAGGTTTAAAGAGGGGGAAAAAAACGAAGAAAGACAACTGTTCACGCGAGGAAATGGGGTACAAAACTGAATGCACACTCTATAAATCGTACTATAATTCCGTTGACAATTTGCCACTACATACATCCGACCGTCAAGAGCGTCCGAACAAAACCAAACTACGGAACCACGTTTCCCCTCTCAGGTGCGGCAATCCTCGCACTGATCGGCAAACCTCGATCCTTCAAACAATAAAGCCGGTAGAGGACACAGTGCCTTACCAGCTGACGCGGCAAAAACTTGCGCCGATCGGCTAATCTCGATCATGCCCTTTTTTTGGCTTGTTACTGGCATTGTGCCCATTAAGTCGTTGCGGCCTTTCCCGCGGACCGGCAAACCTCGGTCACGACCATCAAAGTTTTCATTCCGGCTGTCTTATTCATAATCCCATACTTAGCCATATGGTTCATACTATTTACGATACGCCTAAATAGAATACGGAACATAATAGAAACAAATATTTACTACGAACCTTCTAGTATAACAAATGTAATACATAACGAACCGTCGGACAATACAGCACAACAAAGTCTTACAATACTATATAATGAACGCTAATGAAGGCACTCGAATATAGTTATAATATAACTAACAACGCACAGTGAACTTCCTACAAATAAATTCTTATATTACGCACAGCAGTCATCGCTGCGGTCCGGTCGGGGCGGGAACAACAACACAACGACAGATATAGAATTGATGACCATCTGTAAAGGATTACCGTATTTTCGTGGAGTTTTTATGCGTGATGATTTACCGCTGCGCGCGTGGGTAAACGAGCGGGGTATAATCAATCTAGATAATAGTCATGGACCGGGAACGCACTGGGTCGCATACATAAAACACGGCTCGCGCGTCAAATACTTTGATAGTTTTGGAAATCTTCGACCACCGATCGAGTTGATTCGCTATTTCGGCGCGAACGCGACGATCTTATATAACCACAAACGTTTTCAAAAGTACGACGAAAGCGTGTGTGGGCAATTGTGTGTGAAATTTCTTCGAGAAACTACATTTTAAATTCTCTGGAAAGAGTCTCTCTCTCTGCACGATGCATGCGAAAAAGTCATTTATGCTCACGTTGTCGGGGAGAAGCAGCATACTGTCGTCCAAGTACTTTCCGCCCATAGATCTGGCCAATGGTGAATACGAGTTGGGATTGCTCGATTTACAAATTTATTACACGATACCGAACATTAGCGCCAACATCGGAAACAATCGATTCTACTTCGGTGAAAAAGACGAGGAGATCGTCATCCCCGACGGTTCGTACGAATTGGAAGCGATCAACGCGTACTTGAGACGTGAAATACGCGCGCGATATCCCCCCAAAAATGTTGACAAGTCATCCGCCGCCTCCGATATCGAATATCCGCTGGTCCTACGAGCGAACAACAACACCATGAAAAGCGAAATTATAAGCAAATATCAAATAAACTTTACAAAGCCTCGCAACGTGGGATCTATTCTGGGATTTTCCTTGAATCGTGTTTTGCCACCGAACGCGTGGCACACGTCGAACGCACCTGTGAATATCATCAACGTGAATATCGTACGAGTGGAATGTAACATAACCACCGGATCGTACGACAATGGTAAACTCGTTCACACGATACATGAGTTCGCGCCTCAGGTACCACCAAGGTATAAATTGTCGGAAACGCCCGCACGAGTCATTTACCTTCCGATCGTTGCACGAGTAATTGACGATTTAACGATTCGCATAGTTGACCAATCCGGACGTTTGATTGATTTTCGAGGTGAAGAAATCACGGTGCGACTACACGTTCGACGAAGCAATGCTAATTCATAACAATACGACATTCCATACGTTGAACAACAGCAGCACATTGATTCGCAAGAAACTAACTGTGAAAAAAAACGTAAAGTCGCCGATACGTAAGAAATTAACCGTGGAAAACGCAAAGTATCTACGATCTTTGGGATTTATTGTTAAAAAGTGAGAGGAAAAATCATGTTCAACGACATTTTGAACATCTCCGAAGCACCGGTTTTCGACAATCGCATAACGAAGATTGACCTGCACACGTACAATCCATACGCCAACACGACGTTTGAAAACAGCGATGAAATACGGATACCCATTCAGCAACAAGACCTGTACACGCTCCCGTGTAAAAGCTTCCTATATGTTGAGGGAAAACTTAGTTTACCGGGGAAACTCGAATTACCGGTTGGAGCAGGAGAATCCTCCATCGATGCGGCGACTCTCGAGAACAATGCCGTTGCGTTTATGTTCGAGGAAATACGCTATGAATTGAACGGAGTGGAAATCGATCGGTCCAGAAATCCTGGTGCAACGACAACTCTGAAGAATTATGTGAGTCTGTCCAAAACGAGAAGCGACGCGTTGTCCAACGCTGGTTGGCTGTATGACGATGATCGGCGGAAGCAAACGGCAACGACCACGGCTGCGATTAATTTCAACTTTTGCGTGCCTATGAGCGTTTTATTAGGTTTCTGCGAAGATTACAAACGTGTTGTGATAAATGCTCGACACGAATTGATTTTGATCCGCTCGCGTACCGACGCAAACGCGTTGTTCAGTCCTTCCGACAACGTGAAACCTATTCTGGATCTGTACAAAATTCAATGGCGAATGCCACACGTTGCATTGGATGAAATACATAAGCTGTCCATGTTACGTATTTTAGACAGTGACAGACCGATTGGTATGAGTTTTCGATCGTGGGATCTGTTCGAATATCCTCTACTACAGACGACTACGAAGCATACATGGGCGATAAAAACGGCTCAACAAATGGAAAAACCGCGATACGTGATATTCGCTTTGCAAACCAATCGAAAGAATAACTTAACGAAAACGGCCGCGCAATTCGATCATTGCGCATTGTCAAATATTCGACTTTACTTGAATTCGGAAACCTATCCGTATGATGATTTAAATATGGATTTCGAGAAAGGTAAATACGCATTGCTCTACGACATGTATGCAAAATTCCAAGAATCGTACTATGGAAACGGCGAAGCGCTACTCAACGTCTCAGATTTCCTGCGATACGGTCCGCTCGTCGTTCTCGATTGTTCTCGACAAAACGAAGCGCTAAAAAATGGTACGGTTGACGTGCGAATAGAATTCGAATGCCGAACCGACGTCCCCCCATCGACAACAGCCTACTGTTTGATGATACATGACCGCATCGTGGAGTACAGTCCATTAACAAACATTGTTAGAAAAATTACTTAAACCGCTCTTATGTTATAAAATATATATGTTTTATCAAATAAAAAATTATGCGAATGATCTTTTTATTTAAAGACAATCCTCCTCCTCCTACAATTAAACTCGTATTTTATTAAAAGAAAAAATATAGTAATGATATCACTCTTGCACCATAGAACGAGATATGGTGGTAGGGGTACTCATTATAAATAGCTCGTCGCATCGTTGTGCGAAGCTGTGTCTGACTAAACGTCAAAGAAAACGTTAAAATAGAGTTTCATTGTCGACTGTATACGGAAGTTTTTAAAGTGATCGATATATATATAGGATACTGTGCGTTCTAATCATTTCATCCTTTCTTCAATTGTAAGTATAATATAACAATTTTTTAAAGAACTATATAAAATCTAGTAAAATCTAGTAAAAACTTTTTTATTATTTAGATGGATCAAATCACACAAATCATAGACATGGACGGGTTTATGATTAATAAAAAATTCATGTATAAAGAAGTGGCTATTGTAAATGCATGTTGTGACGGCTCCCTACTAGCCGAATTTTTATTAGATACGAGTTTCAATTGTTTGTCGAACGCTGACAAGAAATCGGCGTGGTACGTTACTAATTTTGTACACGGGATGCCATTTAACAATTTCGGCAATGAAAAATTTAAGCAAGAAGATATATTTGGAGTCATTGAAAATTTTGTTCGCGAATATAAAAATCCGATAATTGCCTACAAAGGAGGATGTTTCGAAAGAGACATCCTTCGAAAAATGAATATAAACTCAATAAATTTAGAGGATTTCGGGTGTCCAAAATATGACGTACTAGTTGAGGATCCCGTTTATAACATTGGTGAGGTACCATGTCGACTTCATTGTTGGCGTTCGACAAAACAATCGAAACCGTATCATTGCAGTATGCGCGAAGTTAAAACATTTCGCGCATGGATGAATAATAATAAAAATTGTAAAGTATCAGAATTTTTTCCTGCGAATTAAAAACCACAAAAACATGACACCTCTTTTTTAGATTTTTTCACAGCGTTTCACAATGATTGAAAAATCTGAGACAGCCGTCACAACAACAGTTGATCACGCAACACCACCACCACCACCACCCGATTATCGTCTCGAACGTGACAGACTTCAAAAAATTGTAAAGTATCAGAATTTTTTCCTGCGAATTAAAAACCACAAAAACATGACACCTCTTTTTTACATTTTTTGATTTTTTCACAGCGTTTCACAATGATTGAAAAATCTGAGGCAGCCGTCACAACAACAGTTGATCACGCAACACCACCACCCGATTATCGTCTCGAACGTGACAGACTTCAAAGTGTTCACAACTGGCGTTACTCGCACATCGTCCAACCGGAGAAACTCGCTGCCGCAGGATTTTTCTATCTGGGTGATGAGGATTTCGTTGAATGTTTCGAATGTGGTATACAGCTGACTCGATGGGAAGAGGATGATGATCCCATGAAGGAACATCGCGTCTGGTCCAGATTCTGTGGATACGTGTGTGGGGTGAACTGCGGCAACGTACCGATCGGAGTCGATCCGGATACAATCCAGCCAAACCCACGCGGTATGGACGTTTGTGGAATTATTAAGGAATCGTCGCTTGAAGGTAAATAAATTTTCAAAATATGTTAAAGTAAATGTTAAAAAAGAAAAGAATACTAAAATTATATAATATGTTTTGTTTGCTTGTAGGAAAACAACAACAACAACAACAACAATGAAGACGTTATTTTTTATTAACTTCCCGATTCATAGGGAAGTTACTGTAATTACCCCGAAAATCGATTTTTTAGCAGATCTTCACGTTTCATGGTTATTGAAGTCATTTTAGACTATTTTTATCAAATTGTTAGTATGTGTGTGTGTGTGTGTGTGTGTGTGTGTGTGTGTGTGTGTGCGTGCGTATGGCCGTTTTTATGTTATCAAATTTTTCGTTAACGTTTTCTGAAAAAGTAACAATGCGATCAGAATGATGAATGATGCAATCGATGCGCCCCGTCGTAACTTAGAGCTGATTAGATTTTGGTCCATATCGGTCAAGTAGTTTTTTAGATTTTTTAGTTTTTTTCGAAAGAAGTTCATCCAAGAATGCAATTTATACGAGAGGATGGAAATTTTCCACCGAATAAACAAACGTAATTATATATATTTCATTTTTATGTAAAAAAAATTTTTTTTTAATTTAACCCTTTGAACTCGAGCGGCGCCGATACGGCGTCCAGCCGATGTTAAGTAGCAACTCGAGCGGTACCGATACGGCGCCCGGCCGATGTGAAGTGGCAAGGATGCATCTTGGCTATTGTTTTACTAAGTATCACACCAAAACTAATTACAGTTGTCGTTTTCGACATATAAATGAATAAACTGGTGAAATTTTTTTTTTTAATTTTTTTAAAATTAAATATTTTTGAAGTACCTGTAAAATGTTCACCTAATTTGGCCGAAATCGTCTCGAGTTGCTGGTTCGCGCAAGCGAAAACGGCCTCGAGTTCAAAGGGTTAAAAAAAATTTTTTTTCAATTATGCAACTAATGCTAATGTTACCGCTTACAACTAACGAATCGGGAAGTTCTTTGTGTGGCTCGTGGAGAGTCACACACAAAATTTAAAAAATACCATTAATAGCTGTATGCCTCACTAGCAATGCGTACCACTAACCCTCTTGCAAGAGCAGTCCTACCCGCGAGCTCGCGAAGCGAGCGAGCAACAACAACCCCACCCGCGAGCTCGCGAAGCGAGCGAGCAACAATAACCAGCTAGTTTTAGTTTTTATTTTTTGTTATTATATTAACGTTTAATTTTTTATTTTTGTTATTATATATTAATGTTTTAATTTTTTATTTTTTATTATGTATCAATGCTTAATTTTTTTATTTTTGTTATTATATATTAATGTTTTAATTTTTTATTTTTTATTATGTATCAATGCTTAATTTTTTTATTTTGTTATTATATATTAATGTTTTAATTTTTAATTTTTTATTATGTATCAATGCTTAATTTTTTAATCAATAAAAAAATATAAAATATTCTTGTCGATGATTATCACCGCCATCACATACTCCTCATCCCATTCTTCCATCTTAATTAATAATATATTCTTTTTAATTTTTAATTTTTTATTATGTATCAATGCTTAATTTTTTAATCAATAAAAAAATATAAAATATTCTTGTCGATGATTATCACCGCCATCACATACTCCTCATCCCATTCTTCCATCTTAATTAATAATAATATATTCTTTATTTCAGCCTTACAGCTAAGAAATTAGACTTGGTTTACATTATCCTATATTTACAAAGCTATCTTATCACACGTATTCGATCCATACCTTCTCTCACTCATTTCTCTGTTTCACACATAATTAAATAACGCTTAATAATTTTTAAAAAATATGTTTTTGAATTATTTTTAAAGTAAAATCTTAAAAATATATTAAATTATATAATACATCTGTTTGGGGGCGAACAAAAAATAAAAGATACATTATTTGAAAATATGTACTTTTTTATTCAAATAAAAAGTTATAAAAACATTTTTTTAGGAATTGTTATTATATATTAACATTGTTTTCGGCAGCAGTAGCATTCTGAAAGAAATAAATGTATTAATGTTTAATTAATAAAAAATATATACAATTATTAATATTTTTACTTACGAGATTTATGGTTGTCACGTTAACCGCCGTCGCATACTCCTCACTCCATTCTTCCATATTAATTCCATAGCGTTTCATTGCATAGCGCCATCCGCCAATGAACGCTGCTTTCTCCTCTGCAGAGTTAAATGTCTATTGATAAAAATAACATTGTAACATGTAAATTCAATAACAATAAATAATATATCACGTGCAATATTTTTTTGTACTTACAATTAACTCCATAACATCACTAAGTGGTAGATTTTCGTCAATATAATAACTTGTCATGATAACGTCCGCACTAATTCTGTACATGAGTGTCGACAACACCCATTCTTTTAAACACATACCCCCCTCCAGAAAAGATGCGACAAAATGTCCGCTCGCGAGATTAAGAAAACGTTCGTTGCAGTAATCTCAAACTCGTGAAAATGTATGTTTCAATTAACGCTACGCTAAATCGAGAGAACTGATAACGCTGATGTGTCCAAATGTCTCGAGGCTTGGAAGTCTCGAGGTCTCGTTTGCAACTCGACACCGGCCGCTACTACAGATTATAAAACGCTCATCTTGAACGATATAAACAATGTACTGAGTTCGGACGCGTTCAAGATTCTATGACTCTCTCTCTTACATCATGAACGGTCTCTTTCTTTCTCACATCGCGTTCAGGTTAATCGTCTTAAACGATGGGTAGGAACGACGTTCGAACACGTTCAAGGTCAAGTCTAAAGCATGTGTTCCCCAGGGGTATCGTATTACATCTGTCGTAGGTACAATAGGAATGCATCGAGTAGATAAGAGGAAACTATATACAGCTGTGTACAGATAGTATGGTCTCGCTATGTTCTTAAAATAAATCCCCCGTCCCCACAAAAATTGTCTTCTCGATGTATCATATTCGCGAAGCACGTTCGGAATATCATATTCGCAAAACCCTTGTCATAGATAAGAGGAAACTATATACAGCTGTGTACAGATAATGTGGTCCCCCCTCCCCCACCCCCGCAAAAGTATGCTCGCACTATAACGTGGGAAACTGTCCTTGAAAAATCCCCCCTCCCCCACCCCCGCAAAGTAGCTCGCGCTATAAGGTAATGGTGCCGGTAAGGTAGGAATCTACCTACAATGATAAGTCTGATCGTAGAACCGGCATACACTATCTACTTATAGATACAGTCGATGGGATAGTCAAAGATTCCATAACGAAGACGGGCGTAATCCGAAATACAGATCTTATTCACCTCAGAATACAAGATACGCTCAAGAACAACCGTCAACCTCTAGAACACGTTCTCCATCTCCATATTGAGTTCGATTTAAACCGGAAAATGCAGCTCAATTCAAATCAGGAAATATAGATCATTTAAACTCGCAACCGACTCATCGTGCAGACGCGACGGGGAGTCCTTGGAAATCACAGCGTCAACAGACAGTCAAATCAATAGAGGAGAAAAACAACTATTGTCATTAGAAGTTAAACGAGATTCGCCCATAGTAAAAATGACCTCAACTGATTTCCGAACGGGTGAAGCACATTTTTTGGTAGATACCGGCGCGGAAATAAATACTATAAAATTAAATTCATTACAGGAGAACTTAAAAGTTTCAATAGACGAAGCGGTAATACTATCAGGCATCACCACCGAAAAATTAAAAACAATAGGTACAGTAATAGTAAATTGGCAAAAGAGATCCATTAAATTCCATGTCGTACATCGCACATTTCCACTAAAGAGTAACGGTATATTGGGTCAAGAATATCTTAGACAAGAACAAGCTGAAATATCTTTTGCGCATAATACATTAGTTACTCGTAGTGATCCAATAAGACCTTTCAGATTCATTGATGGAATCTCGTTAGAGCAAATTCCAAAACGACGAAATTTAAAACCACGCATATTGTTAATAAAAGCTCGCAGTCGACAACCCATTGCGATAGACGTAATAAATAACGATTTAAAAGAGGGATATTTACCTAGAATTAACCACACTGAAGGCTTATATATTGGCGAAGCTGCCGTATCGGTAAACGATGACGGTGTGTGCCATGTCCTTGCCATTAACACCTTAGATAGGGACGTAGAATTAAAAATACAACCACAGGAATTGATTCCGTTCGAACTCCACAATTTCCCGGAGGAACAAGAATATTTTGATTCAGACTCACCATCAGAAAGTGTAATGCCCGAAGCAATAGACAGAGTGTCGGAAATAATTAAAAGACTCCGTCTCGATCATTTAAATTCAGAAGAAAAAGAACATGTAACTGATCTCGTAGAAGAATTCCCGGAAACATTTCATTTACCTATGGATAAATTACAAGCAACTCCATATATTAAACACCAAATACCAACATCAGATAACATTCCGATTAACACACGACAATATAGATTCCCTTTAGTACATAAACAAGAAATAGACAGACAAATAGCATGTAAATTAGCAGATGGAATAATAAAACCATCCAAATCTCCGTATAATTCACCGTTATGGATAGTGCCAAAGAAACCAGATTCTAAGGGAAACCCTAGATGGCGAATGGTAGTAGATTTTCGAAAATTAAATGAGAAAATCATAGGGGATGCGTATCCTTTACCAAACATTTCAGAAATGTTAGATCATTTAGGAGAGGCACAATATTTTTCGACATTCGACTTAGCTAGCGGGTTTCAACAAATAGAAATGGCAAAGAGTGATCAACCCAAAACTGCTTTCACAACACCTAACGGGCACTACGAATACGTCCGCATGCCCGAGGGCCTTAAAAACGCACCTGCAACCTTTCAGAGGTTAATGGATCAATTATTGCGTGGCTTACAAGGGGTAGAAGTTTTCGTGTACCTTGATGATGTTGTAGTTTATGCTAAGAATTTAGAGGAACACGAGAAAAAAATCAGACGGTTATTCTCACGTTTGGCAGACGCAAACTTAACATTACAACCAGATAAATGCGAATTTCTGAAAACGGAAGTGGGTTATTTGGGTCATATCATTAGTAAAAAGGATTTAAAACCAGATCCCAAAAAGATAACAGCTGTCAAACATTTTCCACGTCCAAAAAACCCGAAAAACATCAAACAATTTTTAGGCCTAGCAGGATATTATAGACGTTTTATTAAGAATTTTGCCGCAAAAGCTAAACCCCTTACGGAATTGTTAAAGAAAAATGCAAAATTTGTTTGGGGTAAACAACAAAAAGAAAGTTTCAAAGAACTACGTAAAGCCTTATGTCATAGTCCAATATTGCAATATCCAAAATTCAATAAACCTTTTTCATTAACAACCGACGCTTCAGATAACTCAATAGGTGCCATTCTCAGTCAAGAAGTTAACGGGCATGACCTGCCAGTGGCTTACTTGTCTAGAACTTTAACAAAAACCGAACAAAATTACTTCACTACAGAAAAAGAATGTCTAGCAGTTTTATACGCAGTATTACATTTCCGACCTTATCTCTATGGCCGTAAATTTACATTAATTAGTGATCATGAACCACTCCGTTGGATAAATTCAATAAAAGATCCGGGCCAGAGATTAATACGATGGAGACTCAAATTAAGAGACTACGACTACGACTTCGTTCACAAATCAGGGAAACTAAATACTAACGCGGATGCATTGTCACGCAACCCAGTCATAGTAAACAAAATTAACTCTTCTGATGACTTCTCATTATCATCCTCATCTGATGAAGAAGACGACGGACTGTCCAACGCACAACAGGTATTGCCACTTTCAGGACAACCAACACCTGGAAAACGAACTCGTGGAAGACCAGTAGGCTCAAAAACTAACAAGAACCGCTTAGGAATCGTTGATCCTGAGTCTATAGCGACGCGAACTAGATCAAAAGTACAACAAGGAACAAAAGAATCTTCCGACGCTAATGACAGTTCAGACGACGAGTTATCAGACATTCCGATTTTTCGTGGTCGCGGAAGCGTACTGCCGGGTCTGGGATTTCATTCTGAAACACGAATGGTGGGAAACCCTAAAATCTCAGAAACGGAGGGTGCACCCGCTAGGAGCGAGGAAATAGAAGAGGAACAAACGCCATTGACAGACGAAAACATGGCAGTTGAACTCCCAGAAGTCCAGGACAGCGATAGTAACAGCGAGGACGAGACCTTTGAAACTCCAAATCAAAGTCGAAGAACACAAACCGATATATCATCCGACGAAGATACAATACTGGAACAAACCCAAATTCTCGGGGAAACAGAATCAGACACAGAAGAACAAAACCTACAGAGCAGACTGGAACACTTAACAAATCAGATTAGTAACTCCAACGATAGCCAACAACGCAATTTTATAAATTCTACACCGGTTCTTAACAGGAGCTCCGTGCAAAAATCTAAGGAGGGAGGAGAACATACCGAACCTTCAGATACAGGAATTTCATCACCCCCATATATACAGATTAAAGAAAGCATACCTCCCGATGTCAGCTATCCACGACGCAACGAACAAAAAGTAATAACCTACTCCAGGGAAAATTTAACATATCATCATGCAAACTACGTACACTTCATTTCCTCAGATTGCAAACTGGTAACACCGATTAACAAACTACTTTCCGACATTGGTGTCATAGACGCAGAAACGTTGAAGGAAACTGATCCGAAGCTGGGACAGGTGCTGATAACAAAACGGGGGAAGTCAATAAACTTTAGCGTAGTTATAAAAAAGAATTACTTTGATCAATTAACAATAGAAAATTTAAAAACCGGATTATACAATTTAAAACGGATTCTCCTAAACTCAAAAATTGATTCAATTAGAATATCTCAAATCGGTGATTTCACGGACAAACTTCCGCAAGGTACATTAGAACAAACATTAACGCATATATTCGCGGGTAGCAATATTAAAATAACACTTTGTCAAGGAAACGTTCAAATACCGCTGTTACGTCCCGGATGGGGGTCGTAACGTGTTTACGGACTTTGACGATCTTCGGTCCACGTGGCACGTACGTCCACGTCTGACCAGGCCCGAATTTTCGGTTGTCCGAGGGAGATAATAAACGGGAACGGGGAATGAGCGAAGTCGCGTTGCTGCTAGAATGGGAACCGCGATTTACGACGCGTAACGGTACTCTTATACAATCGCGAAGGTTCCGGGCGGTCCCTGACGTCACAGTGATCGTGGCACGGCGTGCGAATCGAATTCTTGGGAGGACGGATTATGACGCGATAATCCGTGTTCCTCCGATTGTACCGGGCCCTGGTGGGCTCAGACGTACGAGGGGGAACACCGATTTAAGAGATCTGACAGTTTTTGACGTTTGGTATGCAACTCGGGGAGGTCCGTGCGCGAGAATCCGTGTTCCTCCGATTGTACCGGGCCCTGGTGGGCTCAGACGTACGAGGCGGAACACCGATTTTTCTGAGGTCTGACAATTTGACGTTTAATGTGTAACTCGGGGAGATCCGTGCGCGAGAATCCGTGTTCCTCCGATTGTACCGGGCCCTGGTGGGCTCAGACGTACGAGGGGGAACACCGATTTAAGGGATCTGACAGTTGTCAGTAGTTAGATCGGCACCTACGTCGTATCGCGCGCACTCACTTACACTTGTGTTTTCTCTCGTCCGTGTCGCGATGGTTTACTTGGGTCTCGCTGCCCTGTCGTCGGACGACAGGGGGAGGGAGCAGATAGGCGGTAGAAAATGGGGTTCTAGTAGTACCACCTCAAGATGAGAGATCGGCGGAGGGCGTAGCGTTCGTAACGCGGGTCGTCGATACTAATATCTTCCAGCGAAGGGAAGTTCGGGACGTAAATGAGAGGCACGAGTCTCCACGGGGGAGGATTCGCGGCGGGACGAACCTCGGACGTTCCGTTTTCCGCGATTTGAGCGTACCGCTCGTATCGTGGATCCTCGGTGTCGATCCCTTCTGGTGGAGGGTAGCTCGGCGTGAACGTGATCGGGACAAGCTTCCACGGTGGAGAACTCGCGGGTTGGCGGGCCTTAGGTCGTTTATCCCGGACGATCCTCTTCGAACTCACGATTCGAACTGTTCCGGTGAATTCGATTTCGCGGAGGATGCGCGGGGGTTTCCGGATCCCGAGATTCCGGTCGTAGGTGGTCCCTTTTCCCTCCCGGAAGAGTCCTCCGAACAATCTCTTGAGCTGGTACTTGCGACCTGCGCGACGCGGCATTCGAAACACTATAAGGACACAACCACACTGACGTAATCGCACAACACAAAGGGAGAACAGAAAAATAAAAGAAAAGAAAATAAGTAAATTAAATCAACGTGTAATAACTAAAAGGAAGTGGCTGAATACAAGATTACGCGATAGCTACGAAAACGAAAATTAAACTAGAGCACTGCACGATGGCGAGATAACGACGCGAACACGATATAAATGAAATAACTA
Source organism: Lasioglossum villosulum (assembly GCA_963971365.1). Lineage (NCBI taxonomy): Eukaryota > Metazoa > Arthropoda > Insecta > Hymenoptera > Halictidae > Lasioglossum > Lasioglossum villosulum. The sequence continues at coordinate 31,485,651 of OZ020495.1, forward strand.
AATATACGGGAATAACTATAACTAAACTTAGGGATTAACGCAATTCGAAATTCGATAAACGAAACTAAAATTAATTAACTATGATAGAACAGCGCGCACTAAACTAAATTACGAACTAGAATTATAATACAAAAGAAATGAGATAGATGAAATTGAAATGAACAAAACGAATATGGCAAGATGCTATACGATTAGGTCAGAAGACTAGGAATTAGAAGAGCGAAGTGATTTCAAGAAACTGTTGCGAAGAACTAGAACTAGAAGAGTGAAGCGAATTCAAGAAACTGTTGCGAAGAACTAGAACTAGAAGAGTGAAGCGAATTCAAGAAACTGTTGCGAAGAACTGTCGCAGAGCGCGAATCTTGCCATATTTATAATGGGAGCGCGGACCATAAGAATTCGGTGGAGCGTGACATTAATTGTTCTCGATCATACGATTTATACTATTGTTCTTCGTGTCACTATTATTCGCGAATGTTCGGTAAACACCTGTAATAGCTGTTGCTATGCCAGGGTTCGCTCGCACCGGCGTCTCATGGTTGCGGTTTGATATGAATATGTATGTATATATAAATGTACACTTTGATTGACCCGGGACGAAAATAGAATTAAAATCGGCGTAACGGCCACGATTCGTTCGCGCGAATTATATATCCCGAGAATTTGTTTGTTCGCGCAAATGCTGAAGCAAACGTTGGTACGACGTAACACCTTACCCCTTGGGGGCGCGCATTTTTCGGGGCGGCGAAGGGGGGGGGGGCTTGGGACGCTGGTACGTTGGTGCGCTGGTGAATGTGTGGACACGATGGTGGAGTCCGCCGACAATGGAGGTCCAATTCCAACGTCGGAACGACGTGACATCTCCCCCTCCGGGGGGGGGGGCGGCGCTGCCCGGAGCTCAGACAGCGGGGATGTTGGCCCTCAGCGGCAAAATGTACCGGCACAGCTCGTCGCGGTGGCTGCTGTTTCGGAACACGTATTTAGCCATGGTGGTGGCTAGCCGGCTGGAGCACTCGTAGCAGTCCATTAGGGGCTGCTCGTGGCACATTGCTCCCAAGCAGCGTGAGCACGAGTTTCTCATCAGCTGATGTTGCTGTATCGAGTGGGTGTGGAAGACTTCCACGGGGCCGCTGAGGTATGGCCTGCAGTTCTTGCACACCTCCTGGCCGCTGGCGTCCGCATACACGTGTCCTCGGTAACAACGGTAGGGTTCGAAGCGTGCCCTGTAGCTGTCGGCCTTCTCTTCCGGGGTGGTCGCTGGCTTCCTCTTTAGGCACATGTTGATTTCGTGGCGTTCTGTTGTGTAATGTCGAGGATGTGTTTGTGTGTTGTGAGGTAACCTGAGTGCGTGGTGGGGATATTGGAGGGGGGGGATATTTACGGCTGTAATTGAGGGAGGGGGGTAGCGTAGTGGACCGTCGTGAGTGGGGATTGCTGCTGGATCTCGTCAAGATGTCGGCTTCCCGGGAAGACGAACCTTGCCGTGGCGGCGAGAACCCGGCTGGAGCAGTTCCTGCAGTCCAGCAGGGATTGCTTGCGGCACATATCTTTCCTGCAGCGGGAGCAGGCGACTCGCATGGTGGCCCACTTCTGGACTGAGTGAATGGTGAATGCCTCGAGGGGCCCATGGAGGTGGATGCTGCATGCTTCGCATGTTTCGACCCCGTCGGCGTCGGAGAATATGACTCCCTGGTAACATAGGTACTCGTCGAATCGGCTCCTGTACTTCTCAGCCTTTTCTCCCGGGGTGGGTTTGGTTTGGGTTCGTAGACACATGTTTGTTTGGCAGATGCGAGCTCTCGAATGAGGCAAATTCGATGTGTCGCTGGGTGCCTCGATTGATTGGGGGAGTTTACGGGGGGGGATAGGGGGGAAATGTGGGGTAACAGTGTTAAGGGGGGGATTTTTGCTTTCTTTAATTTATCGGCGTGGACCACCCTAGTGCCCCTTTTCGTCTTGATCCTGACGTTGTTTTTGGGCAGGACCTCGGAAACCTCGTACGTCCCGGTGTATTGGGCGTCGAATTTACCTTTTCTGGGCTCCTTTAGGAGGTAGACTCTGTCGCCCACCGCGACCGTCTGGGGATTTGTGCGTCTGTCGTACAGACTCTTTGATCTGTTCTTTGCCGCTATGAGGTTTTCGCGTGCTTTTCCGATTGTGTCCGTGATTTTTGTTTGCAGTCGCTGGTAGTATTCCTCGTACGATTCGTTGTCGAGCTGGGGGTGCGTTGCGTCGGCCGTGGGTACACGCGCCAGCGAGCCAAAAACTAGTTCGTGGGGGGTAAACGTCGTTGCCTCGTGAACGCTGGTATTGTAGCTCAGCATGGCTAGGTTGAGCCAGTTATTCCAGTCGTTGTTGGCGATGTACTGTTTGAGGTACTCTGTTAGTACGTGGTGGGACCTCTCAATTGACCCATTGCTCTGGGGATGGTAAGCAGTTGTCTGGGCACGGGCGATCTTGAATTTCTTCGCTACCGCCTTCATCAGAGAGCTGGTGAAATTCCTCCCTTGGTCCGTCAGTAGCGCTTTCGGGGCTCCGAATCGGCAGATTAGGTGTTCTACGAAGGCGTCGGCGATTTCGACGGCGCCCATGCCCTTGAGGGGAGCTGCTAGGGAATATTTAGTGAGGAGGTCCTGCATCGTGAGGATGTATTGGTACCCTTCTGGGGTTGGTGGGAGGGGGCCTACGACGTCCATAGATACCTTGTCGAACGCTTTGCCCGGCGTGTCCGTCAATGTCATTGGGAGGCGGGTTTTTACCCTCGTAAGTTTGTGGAGTTGGCAACTGGGGCAATTGTTGACAAATGTCGTGACGTCCGCCTTCAGGGTCCTCCAATAGTACTTTTCTCGTATTCTCTTGTACGTTTTGGTTATTCCTTTGTGGCCGGCGTAGGCGGAGGTGTGATTTTCTACGAGTATCTCTTGCCTTCTGTCCTCCGCCGGAATTTGGACGTCGTGGGAACAGAGGAAAACTTGGAGTGGTAGTTGTGCGAAAATTGCGGTGATTGAGGCCTGGATGTGGTGCCAGGGGATGTTGTCAATCGTGGTTCTGGAGAGAGAAAACGTAGGGAGTTGGAGTTCGGTGACGACATTGTATAGGGAACGGAGGCATTCGTTGACGTCGTCGAGGGAGGCTTCGTGGAACGGGGATCTTTTGACTGGGAGCTGGATTAGTTTAAATGAGCCGATGTTGTCCACCTTGGCTCTATGGAGCACCAATTCTGTGCTGGTGGTGATCTTTCCTAGTCGGAAGAGGTCTGCCGCTCCTGGGTCCGCTGGCCTTCCGTCTTGTGTGATAAAACACACTAGGTTATCGTGCCTCATGATGAGTCTGTCCCGGAGATGGACTATGGTGCGGCGATGTGTGGGGTCCAGTGAGCCTGTTGGTCCGACAACCGTGTCTTCGTGGTCTAGGGTGTCATCGGGATCGTAGGGGGTATGTGGGGGTGGTGACATAGTGGTTTGAGAAGTAGAGGGGGAGGGCGGGCTTGGAAAATAGGGGGTCGTGTTGTGGGGGCTAGTGGGTGTCGAAGTTGCCCCTGGTTTTCCCCCTTCTACGATTGTTTCGGCATCTGGGGAATCTCCGGGTGAGTTGCTTGTTAACCGACGGAGGAACGGGCTCGGAGGGGGTGGTATGGAGCGTCGGCTCCTCGTCCGAGGGGGCGTGAAGTCGTTGTTGTCTCTTGATGTGTCCCCTACGAATGTTGGGTCCGATGCTCGCGACGACGGGGAGAGGGTTGGCTCTTCCGACGTGTCCCCGTAGATTGGTAGGGCTACCGGGTTGCGGGACAACGCATCCGCATTCGAGTTCGCTTTCCCGGGTTTGTAAATAACTTTATATTCGAATTCTGCGAGTTTCAGTCTCCATCGGAGCAGTCGTGAGGTGGGGTCCTTGACCGAAGTCATCCAGACCAACGGGCGATGGTCAGTGATGAGTAGGAATTGGCGACCGTAAATGTATGGTCGGAAATACTGGACGGCGAAGACTATGGCTAGACACTCTTTTTCGATGGTGGAGTAATTGAGTTCGGCTCCGTGTAAGATTCGTGAGGCGTAGGCGATCGGACGGTCATTGCCTACTTCACCCTGGCTCAACACTGCTCCGATGGCGTAACCGGAGGCGTCGCAAGTGACATTGAATGGTTTGTCGAAGTCGGGATATTGAAGTACCGGTTCGGAGCACAGAGCGCAGCGGAGGGTATTGAAGGCCCGTTCTTGGTCGGGCCCCCACGCGAATTTCGTTTCTTTCGTGAGTAGGCGCGTCAGGGGTTTCGAAATTTGCGCGAATTTATTGATAAATCGCCGGTAGTACCCTGCAAGACCGAGGAATTCGCGGACGTTGCGCGTGGATTTGGGTCTCGGGAAATCGCGCACCGCGATCACCTTTTGGGGACACGGTCTGACCCCGCTTTCGCTTATTTGGTGTCCGAGGTACGCTACCTCTTTGAATAGAAATCCGCATTTGGAGGGTTGGAGCTTTAGGTTCGCTTCGCGAAGTCGGCGCGCTAGTTTATCGAATTTCGAGCGGTGTTCCTCCAAGGTTCGAGCGTATATGACGATGTCGTCGAGGTACACGAACAACTCGTTACCCTGGAGGCCCGTTAGGATCGTGTCCATCAATCGCTGGAAGGTAGCCGGCGCGTTTTTCAAGCCGAACGGCATACGGTTATATTGATAGTGACCGAACGGGGTGGAGAAGGCGGTTTTCGCCGCGTCCGCCGATTCCATCCCGATTTGATGGAAGCCGCTAGCCAAATCAAATACGCTGAAATATTTGGCGCTGCCCAGCTGATCGAGTATTTCATTTATGCTGGGCAGCGGGTATGCATCAGCTACCGACTTCTCATTCAGAGCGCGGTAGTCGATTACCATGCGCCATTTTTTGTTGCCGTCGGCGTCCGGCTTCTTGGGAACGATCCACAAGGGGGAATTGTAGGGAGAGCTTGACGGGACCACGATGTCGTTTGTCAGGAGTTCGCGCATTTGTTTATCTATTTCCTCTTTGTGGATCGGTGGATATCGGTATTGTTTGGTGTGAACGGGGATATCGTCTGTGGTTGGTATTTTGTGTGTTAGCGCGTTTGTTTTGCCTAGACGATCCCCCTCGAGATGGAAGAGGTCGTGGTGTTCCTCCAACAAGGAGTTGACGTGGTCAGTCTCGTCTGAATTTAGGTGACCGGTTTTAATTATTTCGCGTAGTTTGTTTACGCGGACTGCAGGGGTCTTCGCGGAGTGATCGGTTACGATCGTCTCGCACAGACGGTCTGTGCGAGTTTTAGAATTTGAGCAAGAAGGAGTGTCCGAAGCGGATTCGGGGCTGTGGTGGGGAGGGACGGTTTCGACCTCTTCTACCTCTAGTGATGGGAGGGAGAAGGTCGCGGTCTTTTCGGAGGCGTTGACGCATCGCAGGTACGCTTTGCCGCAATTGTTCGTGACGAGGCAGTCGCCTAGGAAAACGTGTGGTTCGATTCCCATACGGGGAATGTAGCCTGTCGCGGGACCGTGAACGTGAACGGCGATACATGCGATCGTTCTGGCCTCGATCTGGTGTTCGCGCGCGTTCGAAAACGGTATTCGGACGTTGTTTTTAACGACTTCGTTTTTGGCGAAAGATATTTCGCCCTCGTCCTGGAAGAAGGGGGCGCCAAGGATTCCGTCGACGTTGGAGGGGAGAGTGTCGGGAAAGAGTTGGAACGAGACAGGTACAGAGTCGTTGAGCAGCGCGTCTACTTGACCTAGGGTGGGGATGGTACCTTCCGTGATTCCGTGGACTTGTATGACGTTATCGGAATCGATGGGGACACCTGGTTTTACGCTAGACGCTCTAATGATATTTAGTTCCGAGCCGGTGTCTAAGAGGAGTTCGCACGGAGAGAAGAGTTGTGGCGCGGTGACGTTTACGCGGGGGATCGGGGAGTTGGGCGCGAGATTTATTGCCGAGATGAATCGGGGAGTGTCTCGTGGCGTTCTGCCGTCAGGTGGACCGCGCTTTGAGTCGGGGCCTCCCGTCCGGATGTTGATTTGGGCGGGAGGCGGTCCCCGTTTCCCTGTTTCAATTTGTTATTGTATTCGCGTTTGCGACATTCATGGATGTCGTGACCCGGATTTTTACAGTAGCGGCAGAATTTGGGAGACTCCGCGGGGTATTTTTCGCGAGACTCGGAGTGGGGGCTCGGAGGGCGCCGATCGTCTCGCAGCCTGGGGCGCGGGGGTTCGCGGTGAGGGAGTAACGGTCGTGGGGCATCGGACCCCTGGCCTCCAGCCTGAGGAAGGCGCCAGGAGGAAGAAGACGGTTCATGGTACGAGGAGGGCCGCCCCTCGCAGGGCTCTGGCGCGTTCGTTCGCGCCTCCGTGAAGTGTACCCGCCGATAATCGTAGCGGAGGGGTTCGCCGTATCGGCGTTTATCGAGCTCGTATTGCTTGTAGGCATTGATAGCCTCGTTAAAAACCGTGTTCAGGGGCTGGTCACGGAAGGAGCGAACGTCTGTTCGCAGAGTGGGGATAAGTCCTCGAATGAAACTGTCTTTCGTAAGGTTGTCGACCTCGGTTTTGTTGGGGTCGTCTCGGTGACAGTCTAGGATCGCGGTACGTAGATCTTTTACGCGACTTATAAAATCGAGCACGTGCTCCGTTATCCCTTGCGAAATGCTCGCCAGTTCGCCACGGTACTGGTCGACGAAACGGTGGGGGCCTAAGACGTCCTTGAGACGGTTGCAGAGGTCGGCGATGGTGGAACAATCCTCGTCCTCCACGGCGGCGTAGGCGCGACCGCGGAGTTTGTTACAAGCGAGTTTTGTTAGCGTACGTTCCGCGTACGGGGGTATGACTTCGCGGGCGCGTTTACACGCGCGTATGAATTGAAGGACGGTCATGTTACTGCCGTCGAAGGTGGGGATGCATTCGACGGCCTGCTTGACCGTGAAATTCGCGGGATTGGGGCGCGGGGGCTCGCCGAGAAGATTCGGTTCGGAGCCTGGTGTAAAGCGCGGGTTGTTTGAGTCGAGATTTTGGGAGCGAAGATCGTACAGTTCGCGACGCATGGCTCGTAGCTCTTCTTGAAGGGCGGCACTGGGATCGTATGCCCTTCGCGCGGTTTCGAGGGCGGCTGCTTGTTCCCGGAGGGCGGCCTCCTTTTCGGCCAGCTCTAGCTGGAACGCGAAGAGTTCCTCGTTGGTGAGGGGTATGGGCGCGTCTGGGTCCAGTTTCGAATTGTTGGGATCCATTGTGGAATACGGGGGGGGGGGTGCCGTGCGAGATAGGGATACGGAACTCGCAAGATGGAGGCGGCTAGCTCCGAAAGAGAAAAAAAAGGAAAGGGGCAACCGATCTATTCGGTGATCGTCGTGTCCTACCGACTGCGCCAAATTTCTGTTACGTCCCGGATGGGGGTCGTAACGTGTTTACGGACTTTGACGATCTTCGGTCCACGTGGCACGTACGTCCACGTCTGACCAGGCCCGAATTTTCGGTTGTCCGAGGGAGATAATAAACGGGAACGGGGAATGAGCGAAGTCGCGTTGCTGCTAGAATGGGAACCGCGATTTACGACGCGTAACGGTACTCTTATACAATCGCGAAGGTTCCGGGCGGTCCCTGACGTCACAGTGATCGTGGCACGGCGTGCGAATCGAATTCTTGGGAGGACGGATTATGACGCGATAATCCGTGTTCCTCCGATTGTACCGGGCCCTGGTGGGCTCAGACGTACGAGGGGGAACACCGATTTAAGAGATCTGACAGTTTTTGACGTTTGGTATGCAACTCGGGGAGGTCCGTGCGCGAGAATCCGTGTTCCTCCGATTGTACCGGGCCCTGGTGGGCTCAGACGTACGAGGCGGAACACCGATTTTTCTGAGGTCTGACAATTTGACGTTTAATGTGTAACTCGGGGAGATCCGTGCGCGAGAATCCGTGTTCCTCCGATTGTACCGGGCCCTGGTGGGCTCAGACGTACGAGGGGGAACACCGATTTAAGGGATCTGACAGTTGTCAGTAGTTAGATCGGCACCTACGTCGTATCGCGCGCACTCACTTACACTTGTGTTTTCTCTCGTCCGTGTCGCGATGGTTTACTTGGGTCTCGCTGCCCTGTCGTCGGACGACAGGGGGAGGGAGCAGATAGGCGGTAGAAAATGGGGTTCTAGTAGTACCACCTCAAGATGAGAGATCGGCGGAGGGCGTAGCGTTCGTAACGCGGGTCGTCGATACTAATATCTTCCAGCGAAGGGAAGTTCGGGACGTAAATGAGAGGCACGAGTCTCCACGGGGGAGGATTCGCGGCGGGACGAACCTCGGACGTTCCGTTTTCCGCGATTTGAGCGTACCGCTCGTATCGTGGATCCTCGGTGTCGATCCCTTCTGGTGGAGGGTAGCTCGGCGTGAACGTGATCGGGACAAGCTTCCACGGTGGAGAACTCGCGGGTTGGCGGGCCTTAGGTCGTTTATCCCGGACGATCCTCTTCGAACTCACGATTCGAACTGTTCCGGTGAATTCGATTTCGCGGAGGATGCGCGGGGGTTTCCGGATCCCGAGATTCCGGTCGTAGGTGGTCCCTTTTCCCTCCCGGAAGAGTCCTCCGAACAATCTCTTGAGCTGGTACTTGCGACCTGCGCGACGCGGCATTCGAAACACTATAAGGACACAACCACACTGACGTAATCGCACAACACAAAGGGAGAACAGAAAAATAAAAGAAAAGAAAATAAGTAAATTAAATCAACGTGTAATAACTAAAAGGAAGTGGCTGAATACAAGATTACGCGATAGCTACGAAAACGAAAATTAAACTAGAGCACTGCACGATGGCGAGATAACGACGCGAACACGATATAAATGAAATAACTAAATATACGGGAATAACTATAACTAAACTTAGGGATTAACGCAATTCGAAATTCGATAAACGAAACTAAAATTAATTAACTATGATAGAACAGCGCGCACTAAACTAAATTACGAACTAGAATTATAATACAAAAGAAATGAGATAGATGAAATTGAAATGAACAAAACGAATATGGCAAGATGCTATACGATTAGGTCAGAAGACTAGGAATTAGAAGAGCGAAGTGATTTCAAGAAACTGTTGCGAAGAACTAGAACTAGAAGAGTGAAGCGAATTCAAGAAACTGTTGCGAAGAACTAGAACTAGAAGAGTGAAGCGAATTCAAGAAACTGTTGCGAAGAACTGTCGCAGAGCGCGAATCTTGCCATATTTATAATGGGAGCGCGGACCATAAGAATTCGGTGGAGCGTGACATTAATTGTTCTCGATCATACGATTTATACTATTGTTCTTCGTGTCACTATTATTCGCGAATGTTCGGTAAACACCTGTAATAGCTGTTGCTATGCCAGGGTTCGCTCGCACCGGCGTCTCATGGTTGCGGTTTGATATGAATATGTATGTATATATAAATGTACACTTTGATTGACCCGGGACGAAAATAGAATTAAAATCGGCGTAACGGCCACGATTCGTTCGCGCGAATTATATATCCCGAGAATTTGTTTGTTCGCGCAAATGCTGAAGCAAACGTTGGTACGACGTAACACCGCCTAAAGACTCACAGCAACAAATTATCAAGGAATTACATGGAAGTTTGATCGGTGGGCATAAAGGAGTCACTAAAACATATCGTAGAATCCGTGAAAGATTTTACTGGCCAAATTTACGGGATGATATCAGAAACTTCATTAGATCATGCAATAGTTGTCAGAATCAAAAATTAGTACGCGCAAAAACACGAGAACCAGTGATAATAACCGATACACCATTAGAGTCATTCGCGAAAATATCACTAGACACAGTAGGACCACTACCGGTTACTCCAAATGGAAATAGGCACATACTTACCATGCAAGACAATTTAACAAAATATTGTATAGCAGTGCCGGTTCCGAACATAAAATCTGAAACGATAGCACATGCTTTAGCAACTCATCTGATACTCCAATACGGTACCCCGCAAGCAATATTAACAGACCGCGGTACAAGCTTTCTTAATAAAGTAATTAAAAAATTGACAAGAATTTTCAAAATCCAGCACGTCACAACGTCAGGTTACAGACCCCAGACAAATGGATCGTTAGAAAGAAGCCACATAGTTTTAACAGAGTATATTAGTCATTATGTAGATAATTTTGACGATTGGGATCGCCTAGTACCTTTTGCAATGTTTTCCTATAATACATCTGTCCACGAGGCAACGAATTTCACACCTTTTGAACTAATATTTGGTAGAGTTGCACGTTGTCCAAGTTCATTCCCTAGCGATGAGAAATTACCTACGTATAACGATTATCTAACTAACCTAATCACCCGCTTGACAGAAATGCAAACAATAACCGCACTAAACCTAGATCAGGCTAAGGGAAAATCTAAAAATTATTATGATAGAAAAACACGACCATTTCATGGCAAGGTAGGGGACATGGTACGTCCTAATCGAGCCAAAGGCAGGAAAATTTGGCAAGCGTTATCGAGGACCTTACAAAATAGTCGGAATTTTAGAGAAAAACAATATTATATTAGAAGACGAAAACGGAAAACAATTTACAAAACATGTAGATAAAGTGATACTATCTTAAGATGAGAGAAGAGAAGGGCACTCACATATTGTCAATGCTACTGATACAGTATTACAGAACAGACTCTGCATTATACCTCGAAGAGTCGACTGGCGTATAGCTCTAGCAATAGTTAGCGATAAATTGAAACACTTTTTAAGTTACAGAACCACAAATTAATATTGTATCTTTGTACACCACCGAATGTTGTTAAGCGAATGAGACCTCCGACTGTGTACATGCTCTTGCATATTAAGGGGAGGAACATGATGTGGTTCCTTCAATCTTGCGAGATCTACCGCCTGTACGGTGCCTCAAACAACGAGCATTATGGAAAAAGCGAAGCTTGGGGGGAGATAACGCAGGATACTTCAACCTGAAAATTGCAAATACTAATTGCGTCATTTTAATCAACCAAACGTCATTTTCACTGCAATGTTATACAATGTTCATTATATTTTTTTTTATATTCATCATATACTTATACACTAAATTACTATTGTCAGGAGATTATTAATAATGCAAGGAGAAGGAAGTTCGAGAAGACCTGGCAACTCCATCAGTGGACGAAGGCTCCGAGTCACTCGCCTAGCCCGCTACACGAAAAAGAAGGAGCTATTAAAGGTCTTCAGCCCCTACGGGGTAGAGCATGTCGCTGTCCTGCAAAACCCAACGGGTAACCAGGCCTTTTTGACATGTACTACGTCAGAACAGGCTAAGGATATTATGGGAAGGACATTCATCGTCCATAAGCGGAAGCTAAGGATCCTACAGGCGGACTCCTGGCATGAAGACAGACTTATAATACCACGACCAGCACGCGATCCATTCCCAGGGTTAATAACGGACAAGTTACCTCTACCCGAAGAATGTATGGCAAAAATTGCGAGCTACCTCCCTTTCAGTGACCGAGCTAGACTAGAGCTAGTATTGAGAAGGTGGAGGAAGGGGACTCAGGCATCATTCATTCACATTAAACACCTTGATTTGACTGATTGGCGATGGCCGGATGGCTGGAACGGAAAAATAATTACGACAGAAGCATTCTATTGGCTAATACAAAGAGCTGGGAATAACATTGTCACTGTTAAAATAGCAGACGAAGGGTTATCAAAATTGCTACGACCCCAAATCCTAGCCATTATAACCAAGAACTGTTCCAAATTAAGAAACATAGATTTAACAGCCGCCACCGTTCGTCCATCCGCAATCAGGAATCTCATTGATATAGCAGCGGCTATAAAGAACTTAGGCATAGGGCAATGTCAGGGAGATATAGAAACGGATTTGGCTCAAGCATTAGCGAGGGCAGTGAACCTAAAATCTTTCAAAGCCACTCGTACGATATTAAGCGGAAAATCATTAGTCACCTTAAATCCCAACTTAGAACAGCTAACACTCATACAATGCGGAAAATTACAGTCTGCCTACCTCTCTAGGGCAATTGAAACTCAGCAGAATTTATCGCACTTAGAGTTAAGCTTCCGACACCATCTGTCGGACACTGCTTTACTAAATGCCTTGTCGACAAACACCAGGCTACACCAGACGCTGAAACACTGAAGATCCACTTTTGCTCCTTCGCCGAAATACAACCTGAGCAGGAGAACGAGATGGAGGTGGAATTGGGGAACTATGCCGAGCTGGATGCAGGACCAGTAAATGAGGCATTGCCCATAGTCCAAAAGTACGATCAGCTGATTGAATTGAGTTTGACGTTCTGTGGATGGGTGTGTGAAGAAACCATAAGGGAAATAAGCACAAACATGCCACTGATTCAACAGTTAGACTTGAGCGGATGTACGAATATAAGAGACGAATACGCACTGGAGGCGATTAAGGACTTAAACAGTCTTAGAATATTAACAATAAACAACATGTATCCAGCAGTGGAAGGCGGTGTATTTCATCTCTTACATTCAATACGGGAAATCTACTGCAGGGAAAATCAAGGCATAGATGATGAGGCTATATGTGGCGCAATTAGAAATTGTCCTCATTTAAAACTAATAGATGTTGAGGGATGCGAGAATATAGGGAATCCAGTGCTAATATGCGCAGTCACGGTGACTAGAAACACACAGAGAACGCACGAGTTAAAAATATATATGGGTGGCACGGCTGTGAATCGATGAACAGGGTCTAATCCAAACTCGTTTCTTCACATTGTATATGCTTAAGCTAGAGATCACGACACTGCAAACGCATTAACCGCCGTTGTAAATCGTCGAGGACGACGATGATTTTAAGGAGGGAGAACTGTTACGTTCCGAACAAAATATGTATATTTTACCCTTTCCGTCGGCTGTGCTGCGGCTTGATAATGCGTTAGCATTGTGGGAATTCCCTAAACAAACCCAGAGCGGTTTTGACGTGTAAATTAAAATCATTTCTTTCTCAAGCATCGCGATTGTTACATCTATATAACGCATACCTTCCTTGAAATCAACATCGTCTTGGAACGCGTGAAATCGGTAATTTCAAAGTCGGTATCGGGTATTGTTAGGAACCATGAACACGCGCCAGTCAATATCCATGTATGTAAAAACCACATGTACTGATCGTCAAGGAGAGGGCAAGTTCGTTTAAATGATGTTGTGCGGAGTGCGATAGCAACGTTTAACGTTGTGGGATAGCCTAGCTATACGTGCCGCACATCATACGGGAATTGTACTTTCCTTGGCAACCGTAAACTAATACGTAGACATGTAAATAAGGACGTACCAAAGTCGCGACGTGCGAGGCGGACAGCCACATGGTAAACCTATAGAACGAAGTAAGGAAGAAAGAGATCACATGGCGCGACAAAGAGAAAATCGTCGCGCACCGAATTCGCAAATTTGATTGGTTAATGCGCGTCGCGCAATAGAAGCAGATTCGCGACTGGGGCTCTCGCCTTCCGCGAGACGGCGATCTCGAATCACTCTTCGACGTATAATCGCGAGGTGCGTGTCGTTTTGTCCGTAAGGCTATAAAGACCGGGAGTTGTCGTATATTAACGTATTTAGACAAAGGAGTCGGCCTTCCGTTAACTTGTATCGTCTTTTCGTTTCAATTATCCAAAGTTATTCCGATTCTTTTCAAGGCTAGACGCGACCTAGCGAAAATTCCTTGTCCGCGTTCACATCACGTGTATTGTCGCCATATTAACGCCGTTTTCACAGTAGGATAATCGTGCGTGTGCATTCTTTCTCTCTTTTCCAGATATCCAGAGAATAGAGAGCATACTTGAAATACGAGCAGAACGATATTGTGATAGCGAGATATAGATTGAGACATATATACCTATAGACTATACATATATACTTTCATTTATCATAGAGAATTGCTCTCTAGGGTAAGTTGTTTTCTGTTATACTCTTCCTAAAGTTTTATAATGTATGTAATATCATTACTGCGACTGCAAATTATTCAATAGCTCGTTCCGAGTTGTGGGATTGCCCTCATTGGATATTTTACTGTTAATGCAAATAGTCGTCTTTGATTAATCGTGTACATCTAATCGTATGGGATACATGTGCTACCGCAGTGCGAACCATCCGAGCACGTGTTGTAACCAACGCAATAGGGCATAGCCCGCGTTTCAATTCTTTGATTTGTGTTAATTGCATATATGTCTACGCCAAAGTAGAAAATATATTTGTTTACATTTTTATTACATATTCTAAATTGCATTATTTCGTTCCGAAAGATCCGAGTCCCTTTCCGATCAACTGTGTTGTGTACGAATTCCTGTAATAATTATTTCGTTCCGCCTATGGAATCCACCCGTAACGCAAGGGCGTAAAAGCTCGCAACGTTACGCGGTAGGCGCGTAACACTATTAATAAATTATTTTGTATAGAATTCTATTTAATTAAAATTTTTCAACTAAAACACTATTAATAAATTATTTTGTACAGAATTTTATTTAATTAAAATTTTTCAACTAAAACACTATTAAAAATTATGTTGTATAGAATTTTATTTAATTAAAATTTTTCAACTAGAAAACTATTAAAAATTATTTTCTATAGAATTTTATTCCTCAATTTAAATTTAACAAATTAAATACTATTAATAAAATAATTTTGTATAAAATTTTATTTTATTACAATTTTTCAACTAAAACACTATTAATAAATTATTTTGTATAGAATTTGATTTTATTAAAAATTTTTCAACTAAAACACTATTAATAAAATTATTTTGTACAGAATTTTATTTAATAAAAATTTTTCAACTAAAATACTACAATTAAAATTCTTTTGTATAGAAATTTATTTAATTCAAATTTTTCTACTAAAATGCTATTAATAAAATTATTTTGTATAGAATCTTATTTAATTAAAATTTTTCAACTAAAATACTATTAATAAAATTATTTTATATGAAATTTATTCCTCAATTAAAATTTTTCAACTAAAACACTATTAATAAATTATTTTGTATATAATTTTAATTAATTAAAATTTTTCAACTGAAACTCTATTAAAAATTATTTTGTATAGAATTTTATTTAATTCAAATTTTTCAACTAAAATACTATTAATAAAATTATTTTGTATAGAATTTTATTTAATTCAAATTTTTCAACTAAAATACTATTAATAAAATTATTTTGTACAGAATTTTATTTAATTAAAATTTTTCAACTAAAACACTATTAAAAATTATGTTGTATAGAATTTTATTTAATTAAAATTTTTCAACTAGAAAACTATCAAAAATTATTTTGTATAGAATTTTATTCCTCAATTTAAATTTAACAAATTAAATACTATTAATAAAATAATTTTGTATAAAATTTTATTTTATTACAATTTTTCAACTAAAACACTATTAATAAATTATTTTGTATAGAATTTGATTTTATTAAAAATTTTTCAACTAAAACACTATTAATAAATTATTTCGTATAGAATTTTATTTAATTAAAATTTTTCAACAAAAAAAAATATTAATAAAATTATTTTATATGAAATTTATTCCTCACTTTAAATTTTACAAATCAAACACTATTAATAAATTATTTCGTATAGAATTTTATTTAATTAAAATTTTTCAACTAAAATACTATTAATAAAATTATTTTGTATAGAATTTTAATTAATTAAAATTTTTCAACTAAAATACTATTAATAAAATTATATATATGAAATTTATTCCTCAATTTAAATTTCACAAATCCATATACTATTAATAAAGTTATTTTGTATAGAATTTATTTAATTAAAATTTGTCATCTAAAATACTATTAATAATATTATTTTGTATAGAATTTAATTTAATTAAAATTTTTCAACGTAAATACTATTAATAAAATTATTTTGTATAGAATGTTATTTAATAAAAATTTTTCAACTAAAATACTATTAATAAAATTATTTTGTATAGAATATTATTTAATAAAATTTTTTCAACTAAAATACTATTAACAAAATTATATTATATGAAATTCATTCCTCAATTTAAATTTCTCAAATCATATACTATTAATAAAGTTAGTTTGTATAGAATTTTATTTAATTTATATTTTTCAACTAAAACACTATTAATAAAGTTATTTTGTATAGAATTTTATTTAATTAAAATTTTTCAACTAAAATACTATTAATAAAATTATTTTGTATAGAATCTTATTTAATAAAAATTTTTCAACTAAAATACTATTAATAAAATTATATATATGAAATTTATTCCTCAATTTAAATTTCACAAATCCATATACTATTAATAAAGTTATTTTGTATAGAATTTTATTTAATTAAAATTTTTCAACTAAAATACTATTAATAATATTATTTTGTATAGAATTTAATTTAATTAAAATTTTTCAACGTAAATACTATTAATAAAATTATTTTGTATAGAAATTTATTTAATAAAAATTTTTCAACTAAAATACTATTAATAAAATTATTTTATATGAAATTTATTCATCAATTTAAATTTCACAAATCAAATACTATTAATAAATTATTTCGTATAGAATTTTATTTAATTAAAATTTTTCAACTAAAATACTATTAATAAAATTTTTTTGTATAGAATTTTATTTAATTAAAATTATTTTGTATAGAATTTTATTCAATTAAATTTTTCAACAAAAAAAATTTAATAAAATTATTTTGTATAGAATATTATTTAACAAAAATTTTTCAACAAAAAGAAAATATTAATAAAATTATTTTATATGAAATTTATTCCTGAATTTAAATTTTACAAATCAAACACTATTAATAAATTATTTCGTATAGAATTTTACTTAATTAAAATTTTTCAACTAAAATACTATTAATAAAATTATTTTGTATAGAATTTTAATTAATTAAAATTATTTTGTATAGAATTTTGTTCAATTAAATTTTTCAACAAAAAAAATTTAATAAAATTATTTGGTATAGAATATTATTTAACAAAAATTTTTCAACTAAAATAATATTAATAAAATTATTTTATATTAAATTTATTGCTCAATTTAAATTTCACAAATCATATACTATTAATAAAGTTATTTTGTATAGAATTTTATTTAATTAATATTTTTCAACTAAAACACTATTAATAAATTATTTTGTATAGAATTTAATTTAATTAAAATTTTTCAACGTAAATACTATTAATAAAATTATTTTGTATAGAAATTTATTTAATAAAAATTTTTCAACTAAAATACTATTAATAAAATTATTTTATATGAAATTTATTCATCAATTTAAATTTCACAAATCAAATACTATTAATAAATTATTTCGTATAGAATTTTATTTAATTAAAATTTTTCAACTAAAATACTATTAATAAAATTATTTTGTATAGAATTTTATTTAATTAAAATTATTTTGTATAGAATTTTATTCAATTAAATTTTTCAACAAAAAAAATTTAATAAAATTATTTTGTATAGAATATTATTTAACAAAAATTTTTCAACAAAAAGAAAATATTAATAAAATTATTTTATATGAAATTTATTCCTCAATTTAAATTTTACAAATCAAACACTATTAATAAATTATTTCGTATAGAATTTTACTTAATTAAAATTTTTCAACTAAAATACTATTAATAAAATTATTTTGTATAGAATTTTAATTAATTAAAATTATTTTGTATAGAATTTTGTTCAATTAAATTTTTCAACAAAAAAAATTTAATAAAATTATTTGGTATAGAATATTATTTAACAAAAATTTTTCAACTAAAATAATATTAATAAAATTATTTTATATTAAATTTATTGCTCAATTTAAATTTCACAAATCATATACTATTAATAAAGTTATTTTGTATAGAATTTTATTTAATTAATATTTTTCAACTAAAACACTATTAATAAATTATTTTGTATAGAATTTTATTTAATTAAAATTTTTCAACTAAAATACTATTAATAATATTATTTTGTATAGAATTTAATTTAGTTAAAATTTTTCAACTAAAATACTATTAATAAAATTATTTTGTATAGAATCTTATTTAATAAAAATTTTTCAACTAAAATACTATTAATAAAATTATTTTATATGAAATTTATTCCTCAATTTAAATTTCACAAACCAAATACAATTAATAAAATTATTTGGTATAGAATTTTATTGAATTAAAATTTTTCAACAAAAACACTCTAAATAAAATTATTTTGTATAGAATATTATTTAATAAAATTTTTTCAACTAAAATACTATTAACCAAATTATATTTTATGAAATTTATTCCTCAATTTAAATTTCACAAATCCATATACTATTAATAAAGTTATTTTGTATAGAATTTTATTTAATTAATATTTTTCATCTAAAACACTATTATTAAAGTTATTTTGTATAGAATTTTATTTAATTAAAATTTTTCAACTAAAATACTATTAATATTATTTTGTATAGAATTTAATTTAATTAAAATTTTTCAACTAAAATACTATTAATAAAATTATTTTGTATAGAACCTTATTTAATAAAAAGTTTTCAACCAGAATACTATTAATAAAATTATTTTATATAGAATTTTACTTAATTAAAATTATTCAACTAAAAAACTATTAATAAATTATTTTGTATAGAATTTTATTTAATAAAAATTTTTCTACAAAAACACTCTTAAAAAAATTATTTTGTATAAAATTTAATTTAACAAAAATATTTCAACTAAAATACTATTAATAAAATTATTTCATATGAAATTTATTCCTCAATGTAAATTTCACAAATCCATATACTATTAATAAATGTTATTTTGTATAGAATTTTATTTAATTAATATTTTTCAACTAAAATACTATTAATAAATTTATTTTAAATGAAATTTATTCCTCAATTTAAATTTCACAAACCAAATACAATTAATAAAATTATTTGGTATAGAATTTTATTGAATTAAAATTTTTCAACTAAAACACTATTAATAAATTATTTTGTATAGAATTTTATTTAATTAATATTTTTGAACTAAAACACTATTAATAAATTATTTTGTATAGAATTTTATTTAATTAAAATTTTTCAACTAAAACACTATTAATAAATTATTTTGTATAGAATTTTATTTAAAAAAAATTTTTCAACAAAAACACTATTAATAAAGTTATTTTGTATAGAACTTAATTTAATTAAAATGTTTCAACTAAAATACTATTAATAATATTATTTCGTATAGAATTTTATTTAATTAAAATTTTTCAACTAAAATACTATTAATAAAATTATTTTGTATAGAATTTTAATTAATTAAAATTATTTTGTATAGAATTTTATTCCATTAAATTTTTCAACAAAAAAAATTTAATAAAATTATTTTGTATAGAATATTATTTAACAAAAATTTTTCAACTAAAATAATATTAATAAAATTATTTTATATGAAATTTATTGCTCAATTTAAATTTCACAAATCATATACTATTAATAAATGTTATTTTGTATATAATTTTATTTAATTAATATTTTTCAACTAAAATACTATTAATAAATTTATTTTAAATGAAATTTATTCCTCAATTTAAATTTCACAAATCAAATACTATTAATAAAATTATTTTGTATAGAATATTATTTAATTAAAAAATGTGAACAAAACACTATTTATAAATTATTTTGTATAGAATTTTATTTAATTTAAATTTTTCAACTAAAATACTATTAATAAAATTATTTTGTATAGAATTTTATTTAATTAAAATTTTTCAACTAAAATACTATTAATAAAATTATTTTGTATAGAATCTTATTTAATTAAAATTTTTCAAATAAAATACTATTACTAAAATTATTTTATATGAAATTTATTCCTCAATTTAAATTTCTCAAATCAAATACTATTAATAAAATTATTTTGAATAGAATGTAATTTAATTAAAACTTTTGAACAAAACACTATTAATAAATTATTTTGTATAGAATTTTATTTAATTAAAATTTTTCAACTTAAATACTATTAATAAAATTATTTTGTATAGAATCTTATTTAAATAAAATTTTTCAACTAAAATACTATTCATAAAATTATTTTGTATAGAATTTTATTTAATTAAAATTTTTCAACAAAAATACTATTAATAAAATTATTTTGTATAGAATCTTATTTAATTAAAAATTTTCAACTAAAATACTATTAATAAAATTATTTTGTATAGAATCTTATTTAATTAAAACTTTTCAACTAAAATAGTATTACTAAATTTATTTTATATGAAATTTATTCCTCAATTTAAATTTCACAAATCAAATACTATTAATAAAATTATTCTGTATAGAATTTTATTGAATTAAAATTTTTGAACAAAACACTATTAATCAATTATTTTGTATAGAATTTTATTTAATTAAAATTTTTCAACTGAAATTCTATTAATAAAATTATTTTGTATAGAATTTGATTTAATTAAAATTTTTCAACTAAAACACAATTAATAAATTATTTTGTATAGAATTTGATTTAATTAAAATTTTTCAACTAAAATACTATTAATAAAATTATTTTGTATAGAATATTATTTAATTAAAATTTTTCAACAATATACTATTACTAAAATTATTTTATATGAAACTTATTCCTCAATTTAAATTTCAAAATTCAAATATTATTAATAAGATTATTTTGTATGGAATTTTATTTAATTAAAATTTTTCAACTAAAACATAATTAATAAATAAATTTGTCTAGAATTTGATTTATTTAAAATTTTTCAACTAAAACTCTATTAATAAAATTATTTTGTATAGAATTTTATTTAATTAAAATTTTTCAACTAAAATACTATTAATAAAATTATTTTACATGAAATTTAATTCTCAATTTAAATTTCATAAATCAAATACTATTAATAAAATTATTTTGTATAGAATGTTATTTAATTAAAATTTTTCAACTAAAACACAATTAATAAATTATTTTGTATAGAATTTTATTTAATTAAAATTTTTCAAGTAAAAAACTATTACTAAAATTATTTTGTATACAATATTATTTAATTAATATTTTTCAAATAAAATACTATTACTAAAATTATTTTATATGAAATTTATTCCTCAATTTAAATTTCACAAATCAAATACTATTAGTAAAATTATTTTGTATAGAGTTTAATTTAATTAAAATTTTTCAACAATATACTATTACTAAAATTATTTTATATGAAACTTATTCCTCAATTTAAATTTCCAAATTCAAATATTATTAATAGAATTATTTTGTATGGAATTTTATTTAATTAAAATTTTTCAACTAAAACATAATTAATAAATTAATTTGTCTAGAATTTGATTTATTTAAAATTTTTCAACTAAAACTCTATTAATAAAATTATTTTGTATAGAATTATATTTAATTAAAATTTTTCAACTAAAATACTATTAATAAAATTATTTTATATGAAATTTAATTCTCAATTTAAATTTCATAAATCAAATACTATTAATAAAATTATTTTGTATAGAATGTTATTTAATTAAAATTTTTCAACTAAAACACAATTAATAAATTATTTTGTATAGAATTTTATTTAATTAAAATTTTTCAAGTAAAACACTATTACTAAAATTATTTTGTATACAATATTATTTAATTAACATTTTTCAAATAAAATACCATTACTAAAATTATTTTATATGAAATTTATTCCTCAATTTAAATTTCACAAATCAAATACTATTAATAAAATTATTTTGTATAGAATGTTATTTAATTAAAATTTTTGATCAAAACACTATTAATAAATTATTTTGTATATAATTTTATTTAATTAAAATTTTTCAACTTAAATACTATTAATAAAATTATTTTGTATAGAATCTTATTTAATTAAAATTTTTGAACAAAACACTATTAATAAATTCTTTTGTATAGAATTTTATTTAATTGAAATTTTTCCACTAAAATACTATTCATAAAATTATTTTGTATAGAATTCTATTTAATTAAAATTTTTCAACTAAAATACTATTAGTAAAATTATTTAGTATAGACTTTTATTTAATTATAATTTATCAACTAAAAAACTATTAAAAATTATTTTGTATAGAATTTTATTTAATTAAAATTTTTGTTCAAAACACTATTATAAAATTATTTTGTATAGAATTTTATTTAATTAAAATTTTTCAACTTAAATACAATTAATAAATTATTTTGTATAGAATTTTATTTAATTAAACTGTTTCAACTAAAATACTATTAATAAAATTATTTTATATGAAATTTATTCCTCAATTTAAATTTCATAAATCAAATACTATTAATAAAATTATTTTGTATAGAATGTTATTTAATTACAATTTTTCATATAAAATACTATTAATAAAATTATTTTGTATAGAATCTTATTTAATTAAAATTTTTCAACTAAAATACTATTAATGAAATTATTTTGTATAGAATTTTATTTAATTAAAATTTTTGAACAAAACACTATTAATAAATTCTTTTGTATAGAATTTTATTTAATTGAAATTTTTCCACTAAAATACTATTCATAAAATTATTTTGTATAGAATTCTATTTAATTAAAATTTTTCAACTAATATACTATTAGTAAAATTAGTTAGTATAGACTTTTATTTAATTATAATTTATCAACTAAAAAACTATTAAAAATTATATTGTATAGAATTTTATTTAATTAAAATTTTTGATCAAAACACTATTATAAAATTATTTTGTATAGAATTTTATTTAATTAAAATTTTTCAACTTAAATACAATTAATAAATTATTTTGTATAGAATTTTATTTAATTAAACTGTTTCAACTAAAATACTATTAATAAAATTATTTTATATGAAATTTATTCCTCAATTTAAATTTCATAAATCAAATACTATTAATAAAATTATTTTGAATAGAATCTTATTTAATTAAAATTTTTCAACTAAAATACTATTAATAAAATTATTTTGTATAGAATCTTAATTAAAATTTTTCAACTAAAATACTATTAATGAAATTATTTTATAGGAAATTTATTCCTCAATTTAAATTTCACAAATCGAATAGTATTAGTAAAATTATTTTGTATAGAGTTTAATTTAATTAAAATTTTTCAACAATATACTATTACTAAAATTATTTTATATGAAATTTATTCCTCAATTTAAATTTCATAAATCAAATACTATTAATAAAATTATTTTGTATAGAATGTTATTTAATTAAAATTTTTCAACTAAAACACTATTAATAAATTATTTTGTATAGAATTTTATTTAATTAAAATTTTTCAACTAAAAAACTATTAAAAATTATTTTGTATAGAATTTTATTTAGTTAAAATTTTTCAACTAAAATACTATTAGTAAAATTATTTTGTATAGACTTTTATTTAATTATAATTTATCAACTAAAAAACTATTAAAAATTATTTTGTATAGAATTTTATTTAATTAAAATTTTTGATCAAAACACTATTAATAAATTATATTGTATGGAATTTGATTTAATTAAAATTTTTCAACCAAAACACAATTAATAAATTATTTTGTGTAGAATTTAATTTCATTAAAATTTTGCAACTAAAATACTATTAATAAAATTATTTTATATGCAATTTATTCCTCAATTTAAATTTAACAAATTATATACTCTTAATAAAATTATTTTGTATGGAATTTTATTTAATTAAAATTTTTCAACTAAAACATAATTAATAAATTAATTTGTCTAGAATTTGATTTATTTAAAATTTTTCAACTAAAAAACTATTAAAAATTATTTTGTATATAATTTTATTTAATAAAAATTTTTCAACTTAAATACTATTAATAAAATTATTTTTTATAGTATATTATTTAATAAAAATTTTTCAACTAAAATACTATTACCAAAATTATTTTATATGAAATTTATTCCTCAATTTAAATTTCACAAATCAAATACTATTAATAAAATTATTTTGTATTGAATTCTATTTAATTAAAATTGTTCAACTAAATCACTATTAATAAAATTATTTTGTATAAAATAGTATTTAATAAAAATTATTCAACTAAAATACTATTACTAAAATTATTTTATATGAAATTTATTCCTCAATTTAAATTTCATAAATCAAATACTATTAATAAAATTATTTTGAATAGAATCTTATTTAATTAAAATTTTTCAACTAAAATACTATTAATAAAATTATTTTGTATAGAATCTTAATTAAAATTTTTCAACTAAAATACTATTAGTAAAATTATTTTGTATAGACTTTTATTTAATTATAATTTATCAACTAAAAAACTATTAAAAATTATTTTGTATAGAATTTTATTTAATTAAAATTTTTGATCAAAACACTATTAATAAATTATTTTGTATGGAATTTGATTTAATTAAAATTTTTCAACCAAAACACAATTAATAAATTATTTTGTGTAGAATTTAATTTCATTAAAATTTTTCAACTAAAATACTATTAATAAAATTATTTTATATGAAATTTATACCTCAATTTAAATTTCATAAATCAAATACTATTAATAAAATTATTTTGTATAGAATTTTATTTAATTAAAATTTTTCAAGTAAAACACTATTACTAAAATTATTTTGTATACAATATTATTTAATTAACATTTTTCAAATAAAATACTATTACTAAAATTATTTTATATGAAATTTATTCCTCAATTTAAATTTCACAAATCAAATACTATTAGTAAAATTATTTTGTATAGAGTTTAATTTAATTAAAATTTTTCAACAATATACTATTACTAAAATTATTTTATATGAAACTTATTCCTCAATTTAAATTTCCAAATTCAAATATTATTAATAAAATTATTTTGTATGGAATTTTATTTAATTAAAATTTTTCAACTAAAACATAATTAATAAATTAATTTGATTTATTTAAAATTTTTCAACTAAAACTCTATTAATAAAATTATTTTGTATAGAATTTTATTTAATTAAAATTTTTCAACTAAAATACTATTAATAAATTCTTTTGTATAGAATTTTATTTAATTGAAATTTTTCCACTAAAATACTATTCATAAAATTATTTTGTATAGAATTCTATTTAATTAAAATTTTTCAACTAATATACTATTAGTAAAATTATTTAGTATAGACTTTTATTTAATTATAATTTATCAACTAAAAAACTATTAAAAATTATTTTGTATAGAATTTTATTTAATTAAAATTTTTGATCAAAACACTATTATAAAATTATTTTGTATAGAATTTTATTTAATTAAAATTTTTCAACTTAAATACAATTAATAAATTATTTTGTATAGAATTTTATTTAATTAAACTGTTTCAACTAAAATACTATTAATAAAATTATTTTATATGAAATTTATTCCTCAATTTAAATTTCATAAATCAAATACTATTAATAAAATTATTTTGAATAGAATCTTATTTAATTAAAATTTTTCAACTAAAATACTATTAATAAAATTATTTTGTATAGAATTTTATTTAATTAAAATTTTTCAACTAAAATACTATTAATAAATTCTTTTGTATAGAATTTTATTTAATTGAAATTTTTCCACTAAAATACTATTCATAAAATTATTTTGTATAGAATTCTATTTAATTAAAATTTTTCAACTAATATACTATTAGTAAAATTATTTAGTATAGACTTTTATTTAATTATAATTTATCAACTAAAAAACTATTAAAAATTATTTTGTATAGAATTTTATTTAATTAAAATTTTTGATCAAAACACTATTATAAAATTATTTTGTATAGAATTTTATTTAATTAAAATTTTTCAACTTAAATACAATTAATAAATTATTTTGTATAGAATTTTATTTAATTAAACTGTTTCAACTAAAATACTATTAATAAAATTATTTTATATGAAATTTATTCCTCAATTTAAATTTCATAAATCAAATACTATTAATAAAATTATTTTGAATAGAATCTTATTTAATTAAAATTTTTCAACTAAAATACTATTAATAAAATTATTTTGTATAGAATCTTAATTAAAATTTTTCAACTAAAATACTATTAATGAAATTATTTTATAGGAAATTTATTCCTCAATTTAAATTTCACAAATCGAATAGTATTAGTAAAATTATTTTGTATAAAATTTTATTTTATTACAATTTTTCAACTAAAACACTATTAATAAATTATTTTGTATAGAATTTGATTTTATTAAAAATTTTTCAACTAAAACACTATTAATAAATTATTTCGTATAGAATTTTATTTAATTAAAATTTTTCAACAAAAAAAAATATTAATAAAATTATTTTATATGAAATTTATTCCTCACTTTAAATTTTACAAATCAAACACTATTAATAAATTATTTCGTATAGAATTTTATTTAATTGAAATTTTTCCACTAAAATACTATTCATAAAATTATTTTGTATAGAATTCTATTTAATTAAAATTTTTCAACTAATATACTATTAGTAAAATTAGTTAGTATAGACTTTTATTTAATTATAATTTATCAACTAAAAAACTATTAAAAATTATATTGTATAGAATTTTATTTAATTAAAATTTTTGATCAAAACACTATTATAAAATTATTTTGTATAGAATTTTATTTAATTAAAATTTTTCAACTTAAATACAATTAATAAATTATTTTGTATAGAATTTTATTTAATTAAACTGTTTCAACTAAAATACTATTAATAAAATTATTTTATATGAAATTTATTCCTCAATTTAAATTTCATAAATCAAATACTATTAATAAAATTATTTTGAATAGCATCTTATTTAATTAAAATTTTTCAACTAAAATACTATTAATAAAATTATTTTGTATAGAATCTTAATTAAAATTTTTCAACTAAAATACTATTAATGAAATTATTTTATAGGAAATTTATTCCTCAATTTAAATTTCACAAATCGAATAGTATTAGTAAAATTATTTTGTATAGAGTTTAATTTAATTAAAATTTTTCAACAATATACTATTACTAAAATTATTTTATATGAAATTTATTCCTCAATTTAAATTTCATAAATCAAATACTATTAATAAAATTATTTTGTATAGAATGTTATTTAATTAAAATTTTTCAACTAAAACACTATTAATAAATTATTTTGTATAGAATTTTATTTAATTAAAATTTTTCAACTAAAAAACTATTAAAAATTATTTTGTATAGAATTTTATTTAGTTAAAATTTTTCAACTAAAATACTATTAGTAAAATTATTTTGTATAGACTTTTATTTAATTATAATTTATCAACTAAAAAACTATTAAAAATTATTTTGTATAGAATTTTATTTAATTAAAATTTTTGATCAAAACACTATTAATAAATTATATTGTATGGAATTTTATTTAATTGAAATTTTTCCACTAAAATACTATTCATAAAATTATTTTGTATAGAATTCTATTTAATTAAAATTTTTCAACTAATATACTATTAGTAAAATTATTTAGTATAGACTTTTATTTAATTATAATTTATCAACTAAAAAACTATTAAAAATTATTTTGTATAGAATTTTATTTAATTAAAATTTTTGATCAAAACACTATTATAAAATTATTTTGTATAGAATTTTATTTAATTAAAATTTTTCAACTTAAATACAATTAATAAATTATTTTGTATAGAATTTTATTTAATTAAACTGTTTCAACTAAAATACTATTAATAAAATTATTTTATATGAAATTTATTCCTCAATTTAAATTTCATAAATCAAATACTATTAATAAAATTATTTTGAATAGAATCTTATTTAATTAAAATTTTTCAACTAAAATACTATTAATAAAATTATTTTGTATAGAATCTTAATTAAAATTTTTCAACTAAAATACTATTAATGAAATTATTTTATAGGAAATTTATTCCTCAATTTAAATTTCACAAATCGAATAGTATTAGTAAAATTATTTTGTATAAAATTTTATTTTATTACAATTTTTCAACTAAAACACTATTAATAAATTATTTTGTATAGAATTTGATTTTATTAAAAATTTTTCAACTAAAACACTATTAATAAATTATTTCGTATAGAATTTTATTTAATTAAAATTTTTCAACAAAAAAAAATATTAATAAAATTATTTTATATGAAATTTATTCCTCACTTTAAATTTTACAAATCAAACACTATTAATAAATTATTTCGTATAGAATTTTATTTAATTAAAATTTTTCAACTAAAATACTATTAATAAAATTATTTTGTATAGAATTTTAATTAATTAAAATTTTTCAACTAAAATACTATTAATAAAATTATATATATGAAATTTATTCCTCAATTTAAATTTCACAAATCCATATACTATTAATAAAGTTATTTTGTATAGAATTTATTTAATTAAAATTTGTCATCTAAAATACTATTAATAATATTATTTTGTATAGAATTTAATTTAATTAAAATTTTTCAACGTAAATACTATTAATAAAATTATTTTGTATAGAATGTTATTTAATAAAAATTTTTCAACTAAAATACTATTAATAAAATTATTTTGTATAGAATATTATTTAATAAAATTTTTTCAACTAAAATACTATTAACAAAATTATATTATATGAAATTCATTCCTCAATTTAAATTTCTCAAATCATATACTATTAATAAAGTTAGTTTGTATAGAATTTTATTTAATTTATATTTTTCAACTAAAACACTATTAATAAAGTTATTTTGTATAGAATTTTATTTAATTAAAATTTTTCAACTAAAATACTATTAATAAAATTATTTTGTATAGAATCTTATTTAATAAAAATTTTTCAACTAAAATACTATTAATAAAATTATATATATGAAATTTATTCCTCAATTTAAATTTCACAAATCCATATACTATTAATAAAGTTATTTTGTATAGAATTTTATTTAATTAAAATTTTTCAACTAAAATACTATTAATAATATTATTTTGTATAGAATTTAATTTAATTAAAATTTTTCAACGTAAATACTATTAATAAAATTATTTTGTATAGAAATTTATTTAATAAAAATTTTTCAACTAAAATACTATTAATAAAATTATTTTATATGAAATTTATTCATCAATTTAAATTTCACAAATCAAATACTATTAATAAATTATTTCGTATAGAATTTTATTTAATTAAAATTTTTCAACTAAAATACTATTAATAAAATTTTTTTGTATAGAATTTTATTTAATTAAAATTATTTTGTATAGAATTTTATTCAATTAAATTTTTCAACAAAAAAAATTTAATAAAATTATTTTGTATAGAATATTATTTAACAAAAATTTTTCAACAAAAAGAAAATATTAATAAAATTATTTTATATGAAATTTATTCCTGAATTTAAATTTTACAAATCAAACACTATTAATAAATTATTTCGTATAGAATTTTACTTAATTAAAATTTTTCAACTAAAATACTATTAATAAAATTATTTTGTATAGAATTTTAATTAATTAAAATTATTTTGTATAGAATTTTGTTCAATTAAATTTTTCAACAAAAAAAATTTAATAAAATTATTTGGTATAGAATATTATTTAACAAAAATTTTTCAACTAAAATAATATTAATAAAATTATTTTATATTAAATTTATTGCTCAATTTAAATTTCACAAATCATATACTATTAATAAAGTTATTTTGTATAGAATTTTATTTAATTAATATTTTTCAACTAAAACACTATTAATAAATTATTTTGTATAGAATTTAATTTAATTAAAATTTTTCAACGTAAATACTATTAATAAAATTATTTTGTATAGAAATTTATTTAATAAAAATTTTTCAACTAAAATACTATTAATAAAATTATTTTATATGAAATTTATTCATCAATTTAAATTTCACAAATCAAATACTATTGTTACGTCGTACCAACGTTTGCTTCAGCATTTGCGCGAACAAACAAATTCTCGGGATATATAATTCGCGCGAACGAATCGTGGCCGTTACGCCGATTTTAATTCTATTTTCGTCCCGGGTCAATCAAAGTGTACATTTATATATACATACATATTCATATCAAACCGCAACCATGAGACGCCGGTGCGAGCGAACCCTGGCATAGCAACAGCTATTACAGGTGTTTACCGAACATTCGCGAATAATAGTGACACGAAGAACAATAGTATAAATCGTATGATCGAGAACAATTAATGTCACGCTCCACCGAATTCTTATGGTCCGCGCTCCCATTATAAATATGGCAAGATTCGCGCTCTGCGACAGTTCTTCGCAACAGTTTCTTGAAATCACTTCGCTCTTCTAATTCCTAGTCTTCTGACCTAATCGTACCGCATCTTGCCATATTCGTTTGTTCATTTCAATTTCCTCTATCTCATTTCTTTTGTATTATAATTCTAGTTCGTAATTTAGTTTAGTGCGCGTTGTTATATCATAGTTAATTAATTTTAGTTTCGTTTATCGAATTTCGAATTGCGTTAATCCCTAAGTTTAGTTATAGTTATTCCCGTATATTTAGTTATTTCATTTATATCGTGTTCGCGTCGTTATCTCGCCATCGTGCAGTGCTCTAGTTTAATTTTCGTTTTCGTAGCTATCGCGTAATCTTGTATTCAGCCACTTCCTTTTAGTTATTACACGTTGATTTAATTTACTTATTTTCTTTTCTTTTATTTTTCTGTTCTCCTTTTGTGTTGTGCGATTACGTCAGTGTGGTTGTGTCCTTATAGTGTTTCGAATGCCGCGTCGCGCAGGTCGCAAGTACCAGCTCAAGAGATTGTTCGGAGGACTCTTCCGGGAGGGAAAAGGGACCCCCAAGTAAACCATCGCGACACGGACGAGAGAAAACGCAAGTGTAAGTGAGTGCGCGCGATACGACGTAGGTGCCGATCTAACTACTGACAATTGTGGTCAAGAAAAATCCGGTGTTCCGCCTCGTACGTCTGAGCCCACCAGGGCCCGGTACAATCGGAGGAACACGGATTCTCGCGCACGGATCTCCCCGAGTTACACATTAAACGTCAAATTGTCAGACCTCTTAAATCGGTGTTCCCCCTCGTACGTCTGAGCCCACCAGGGCCCGGTACAATCGGAGGAACACGGATTCTCGCGCACGGATCTCCCCGAGTTGCATACCAAACGTCAAAACTGTCAGATCTCGTAAATCGGTGTTCCCCCTCGTACGTCTGAGCCCACCAGGGCCCGGTACAATCGGAGGAACACGGATTATCGCGTCATAATCCGTCCTCCCAAGAATTCGATTCGCACGCCGTGCCACGATCACTGTGACGTCAGGGACCGCCCGGAACCTTCGCGATTGTATAAGAGTACCGTTACGCGTCGTAAATCGCGGTTCCCATTCTAGCAGCAACGCGACTTCGCTAATTCCCCGTTCCCGTTTGTTATCTCCCTCGGACAACCGAAAATTCGGGCCTGGTCAGACGTGGACGTACGCGCCACGTGGACCGAAGATCGTCAAAGTCCGTAAACACGTTACGACCCCCATCCGGGACGTAACAGAAATTTGGCGCAGTCGGTAGGACACGACGATCACCGAATAGATCGGTTGCCCCTTTCCTTTTTTTTCTCTTTTTCGGAGCTAGCCGCCTCCATCTTGCGAGTTCCGTATCCCTATCTCGCACGGCACCCCCCCCCCGTATTCCACAATGGATCCCAACAATTCGAAACTGGACCCAGACGCGCCCATACCCCTCACCAACGAGGAACTCTTCGCGTTCCAGCTAGAGCTGGCCGAAAAGGAGGCCGCCCTCCGGGAACAAGCAGCCGCCCTCGAAACCGCGCGAAGGGCATACGATCCCAGTGCCGCCCTTCAAGAAGAGCTACGAGCCATGCGTCGCGAACTGTACGATCTTCGCTCCCAAAATCTCGACTCAAACAACCCGCGCTTTACACCAGGCTCCGAACCGAATCTTCTCGGCGAGCCCCCGCGCCCCAATCCCGCGAATTTCACGGTCAAGCAGGCCGTCGAATGCATCCCCACCTTCGACGGCAGTAACATGAC
Source organism: Lasioglossum villosulum (assembly GCA_963971365.1). NCBI lineage: Eukaryota > Metazoa > Arthropoda > Insecta > Hymenoptera > Halictidae > Lasioglossum > Lasioglossum villosulum. The sequence goes on from OZ020495.1 coordinate 31,517,628, forward strand.
CGTCCTTCAATTCGTACGCGCGTGTAAACGCGCCCGCGAAGTCATACCCCCGTACGCGGAACGTACGCTAACAAAACTCGCTTGTAACAAACTCCGCGGTCGCGCCTACGCCGCCGTGGAGGACGAGGATTGTTCCACCATCGCCGACCTCTGCAACCGTCTCAAGGACGTCTTAGGCCCCCACCGTTTCGTCGACCAGTACCGTGGCGAACTGGCGAGCATTTCGCAAGGGATAACGGAGCACGTGCTCGATTTTATAAGTCGCGTAAAAGATCTACGTACCGCGATCCTAGACTGTCACCGAGACGACCCCAACAAAACCGAGGTCGACAACCTTACGAAAGACAGTTTCATTCGAGGACTTATCCCCACTCTGCGAACAGACGTTCGCTCCTTCCGTGACCAGCCCCTGAACACGGTTTTTAACGAGGCTATCAATGCCTACAAGCAATACGAGCTCGATAAACGCCGATACGGCGAACCCCTCCGCTACGATTATCGGCGGGTACACTTCACGGAGGCGCGAACGAACGCGCCAGAGCCCTGCGAGGGGCGGCCCTCCTCGTACCATGAACCGTCTTCTTCCTCCTGGCGCCTTCCTCAGGCTGGAGGCCAGGGGTCCGATGCCCCACGACCGTTACTCCCTCACCGCGAACCCCCGCGCCCCAGGCTGCGAGACGATCGGCGCCCTCCGAGCCCCCACTCCGAGTCTCGCGAAAAATACCCCGCGGAGTCTCCCAAATTCTGTCGATACTGTAAAAACCCGGGTCACGACATCCATGAATGTCGCAAACGCGAATACAATAACAAATTGAAACAGGGAAACGGGGACCGCCTCCCGCCCAAATCAACATCCGGACGGGAGGCCCCGACTCAAAGCGCGGTCCACCTGACGGCAGAACGCCACGAGACACTCCCCGATTCATCTCGGCAATAAATCTCGCGCCCAACTCCCCGATCCCCCGCGTAAACGTCACCGCGCCACAACTCTTCTCTCCGTGCGAACTCCTCTTAGACACCGGCTCGGAACTAAATATCATTAGAGCGTCTAGCGTAAAACCAGGTGTCCCCATCGATTCCGATAACGTCATACAAGTCCACGGAATCACGGAAGGTACCATCCCCACCCTAGGTCAAGTAGACGCGCTGCTCAACGACTCTGTACCTGTCTCGTTCCAACTCTTTCCCGACACTCTCCCCTCCAACGTCGACGGAATCCTTGGCGCCCCCTTCTTCCAGGACGAGGGCGAAATATCTTTCGCCAAAAACGAAGTCGTTAAAAACAACGTCCGAATACCGTTTTCGAACGCGCGCGAACACCAGATCGAGGCCAGAACGATCGCATGTATCGCCGTTCACGTTCACGGTCCCGCGACAGGCTACATTCCCCGTATGGGAATCGAACCACACGTTTTCCTAGGCGACTGCCTCGTCACGAACAATTGCGGCAAAGCGTACCTGCGATGCGTCAACGCCTCCGAAAAGACCGCGACCTTCTCCCTCCCATCACTAGAGGTAGAAGAGGTCGAAACCGTCCCTCCCCACCACAGCCCCGAATCCGCTTCGGACACTCCTTCTTGCTCAAATTCTAAAACTCGCACAGACCGTCTGTGCGAGACGATCGTAACCGATCACTCCGCGAAGACCCCTGCAGTCCGCGTAAACGAACTACGCGAAATAATTAAAACCGCCCACCTAAATTCAGACGAGACGGACCACGTCAACTCCCTGTTGGAGGAACACCACGACCTCTTCCACCTCGAGGGGGATCGTCTAGGCAAAACAAACGCGCTAACACACAAAATACCAACCACAGACGATATCCCCGTTCACACCAAGCAATACCGATATCCACCGATCCACAAAGAGGAAATAGATAAACAAATGCGCGAACTCCTGACAAACGACATCGTGGTCCCGTCAAGCTCTCCCTACAATTCCCCCTTGTGGATCGTTCCCAAGAAGCCGGACGCCGACGGCAACAAAAAATGGCGCATGGTAATCGACTACCGCGCTCTGAATGAGAAGTCGGTAGCTGATGCATACCCGCTGCCCAGCATAAATGAAATACTCGATCAGCTGGGCAGCGCCAAATATTTCAGCGTATTTGATTTGGCTAGCGGCTTCCATCAAATCGGGATGGAATCGGCGGACGCGGCGAAAACCGCCTTCTCCACCCCGTTCGGTCACTATCAATATAACCGTATGCCGTTCGGCTTGAAAAACGCGCCGGCTACCTTCCAGCGATTGATGGACACGATCCTAACGGGCCTCCAGGGTAACGAGTTGTTCGTGTACCTCGACGACATCGTCATATACGCTCGAACCTTGGAGGAACACCGCTCGAAATTCGATAAACTAGCGCGCCGACTTCGCGAAGCGAACCTAAAGCTCCAACCCTCCAAATGCGGATTTCTATTCAAAGAGGTAGCGTACCTCGGACACCAAATAAGCGAAAGCGGGGTCAGACCGTGTCCCCAAAAGGTGATCGCGGTGCGCGATTTCCCGAGACCCAAATCCACGCGCAACGTCCGCGAATTCCTCGGTCTTGCAGGGTACTACCGGCGATTTATCAATAAATTCGCGCAAATTTCGAAGCCCCTGACGCGCCTACTCACGAAAGAAACGAAATTCGCGTGGGGGCCCGACCAAGAACGGGCCTTCAATACCCTCCGCTGCGCTCTGTGCTCCGAACCGGTACTTCAATATCCCGACTTCGACAAACCATTTAATGTCACTTGCGACGCCTCCGGTTACGCCATCGGAGCAGTGTTGAGCCAGGGTGAAGTAGGCAATGACCGTCCGATCGCCTACGCCTCACGAATCTTACACGGAGCCGAACTCAATTACTCCACCATCGAAAAGGAGTGTCTAGCCATAGTCTTCGCCGTCCAGTATTTCCGACCATACATTTACGGTCGCCAATTCCTTCTCATCACTGACCATCGCCCGTTGGTCTGGATGACTTCGGTCAAGGACCCCACCTCACGACTGCTCCGATGGAGACTGAAACTCGCAGAATTCGAATATAAAGTTATTTACAAACCCGGGAAAGCGAACTCGAATGCGGATGCGTTGTCCCGCAACCCGGTAGCCCTACCAATCTACGAGGACACGCCGGAAGAGCCAACCCTTTCCCCGTCGTCGCGAGCATCGGACCCAACATTCGTAGGGGACACATCAAGAGACAACAACGACTTCACGCCCCCTCGGACGAGGAGCCGACGCTCAATACCACCCCCTCCGAGCCCGTTCCTCCGTCGGTTAACGAGCAACCCACCCGGAGATTCCCCAGATGCCGAAACAGTCGTAGAAATGGGAGAACCAGGGGCAACCTCGACACCCACTAGCCCCCACAACACGACCCCCTCCACCAGAAGGGATCGACACCAAAGATCCACGATACGAGCGGTACGCTCAAATCGCGGACAACGTAACGTCCGAGGGAAACGGAGACCGCCTCCCGCCCAAATCAACACCCGGACGGGAGGCCCCGACTCAAAGCGCGGTCCACCTGACGGCAGAACGCCACGAAATCAACATGTGCCTAAAGAGGAAGCCAGCGACCACCCCGGAAGAGAAGGCCGACAGCTACAGGGCACGCTTCGAACCCTACCGTTGTTACCGAGGACACGTGTATGCGGACGCCAGCGGCCAGGAGGTGTGCAAGAACTGCAGGCCATACCTCAGCGGCCCCGTGGAAGTCTTCCACACCCACTCGATACAGCAACATCAGCTGATGAGAAACTCGTGCTCACGCTGCTTGGGAGCAATGTGCCACGAGCAGCCCCTAATGGACTGCTACGAGTGCTCCAGCCGGCTAGCCACCACCATGGCTAAATACGTGTTCCGAAACAGCAGCCACCGCGACGAGCTGTGCCGGTACATTTTGCCGCTGAGGGCCAACATCCCCGCTGTCTGAGCTCCGGGCAGCGCCGCCCCCCCCCCGGAGGGGGAGATGTCACGTCGTTCCGACGTTGGAATTGGACCTCCATTGTCGGCGGACTCCACCATCGTGTCCACACATTCACCAGCGCACCAACGTACCAGCGTCCCAAGCCCCCCCCCCTTCGCCGCCCCGAAAAATGCGCGCCCCCAAGGGGTAAGGTGTTACGTCGTACCAACGTTTGCTTCAGCATTTGCGCGAACAAACAAATTCTCGGGATATATAATTCGCGCGAACGAATCGTGGCCGTTACGCCGATTTTAATTCTATTTTCGTCCCGGGTCAATCAAAGTGTACATTTATATATACATACATATTCATATCAAACCGCAACCATGAGACGCCGGTGCGAGCGAACCCTGGCATAGCAACAGCTATTACAGGTGTTTACCGAACATTCGCGAATAATAGTGACACGAAGAACAATAGTATAAATCGTATGATCGAGAACAATTAATGTCACGCTCCACCGAATTCTTATGGTCCGCGCTCCCATTATAAATATGGCAAGATTCGCGCTCTGCGACAGTTCTTCGCAACAGTTTCTTGAAATCACTTCGCTCTTCTAATTCCTAGTCTTCTGACCTAATCGTACCGCATCTTGCCATATTCGTTTGTTCATTTCAATTTCCTCTATCTCATTTCTTTTGTATTATAATTCTAGTTCGTAATTTAGTTTAGTGCGCGTTGTTATATCATAGTTAATTAATTTTAGTTTCGTTTATCGAATTTCGAATTGCGTTAATCCCTAAGTTTAGTTATAGTTATTCCCGTATATTTAGTTATTTCATTTATATCGTGTTCGCGTCGTTATCTCGCCATCGTGCAGTGCTCTAGTTTAATTTTCGTTTTCGTAGCTATCGCGTAATCTTGTATTCAGCCACTTCCTTTTAGTTATTACACGTTGATTTAATTTACTTATTTTCTTTTCTTTTATTTTTCTGTTCTCCTTTTGTGTTGTGCGATTACGTCAGTGTGGTTGTGTCCTTATAGTGTTTCGAATGCCGCGTCGCGCAGGTCGCAAGTACCAGCTCAAGAGATTGTTCGGAGGACTCTTCCGGGAGGGAAAAGGGACCCCCAAGTAAACCATCGCGACACGGACGAGAGAAAACGCAAGTGTAAGTGAGTGCGCGCGATACGACGTAGGTGCCGATCTAACTACTGACAATTGTGGTCAAGAAAAATCCGGTGTTCCGCCTCGTACGTCTGAGCCCACCAGGGCCCGGTACAATCGGAGGAACACGGATTCTCGCGCACGGATCTCCCCGAGTTACACATTAAACGTCAAATTGTCAGACCTCTTAAATCGGTGTTCCCCCTCGTACGTCTGAGCCCACCAGGGCCCGGTACAATCGGAGGAACACGGATTCTCGCGCACGGATCTCCCCGAGTTGCATACCAAACGTCAAAACTGTCAGATCTCGTAAATCGGTGTTCCCCCTCGTACGTCTGAGCCCACCAGGGCCCGGTACAATCGGAGGAACACGGATTATCGCGTCATAATCCGTCCTCCCAAGAATTCGATTCGCACGCCGTGCCACGATCACTGTGACGTCAGGGACCGCCCGGAACCTTCGCGATTGTATAAGAGTACCGTTACGCGTCGTAAATCGCGGTTCCCATTCTAGCAGCAACGCGACTTCGCTAATTCCCCGTTCCCGTTTGTTATCTCCCTCGGACAACCGAAAATTCGGGCCTGGTCAGACGTGGACGTACGCGCCACGTGGACCGAAGATCGTCAAAGTCCGTAAACACGTTACGACCCCCATCCGGGACGTAACACTATTAATAAATTATTTCGTATAGAATTTTATTTAATTAAAATTTTTCAACTAAAATACTATTAATAAAATTATTTTGTATAGAATTTTATTTAATTAAAATTATTTTGTATAGAATTTTATTCAATTAAATTTTTCAACAAAAAAAATTTAATAAAATTATTTTGTATAGAATATTATTTAACAAAAATTTTTCAACAAAAAGAAAATATTAATAAAATTATTTTATATGAAATTTATTCCTCAATTTAAATTTTACAAATCAAACACTATTAATAAATTATTTCGTATAGAATTTTACTTAATTAAAATTTTTCAACTAAAATACTATTAATAAAATTATTTTGTATAGAATTTTAATTAATTAAAATTATTTTGTATAGAATTTTGTTCAATTAAATTTTTCAACAAAAAAAATTTAATAAAATTATTTGGTATAGAATATTATTTAACAAAAATTTTTCAACTAAAATAATATTAATAAAATTATTTTATATTAAATTTATTGCTCAATTTAAATTTCACAAATCATATACTATTAATAAAGTTATTTTGTATAGAATTTTATTTAATTAATATTTTTCAACTAAAACACTATTAATAAATTATTTTGTATAGAATTTTATTTAATTAAAATTTTTCAACTAAAATACTATTAATAATATTATTTTGTATAGAATTTAATTTAGTTAAAATTTTTCAACTAAAATACTATTAATAAAATTATTTTGTATAGAATCTTATTTAATAAAAATTTTTCAACTAAAATACTATTAATAAAATTATTTTATATGAAATTTATTCCTCAATTTAAATTTCACAAACCAAATACAATTAATAAAATTATTTGGTATAGAATTTTATTGAATTAAAATTTTTCAACAAAAACACTCTAAATAAAATTATTTTGTATAGAATATTATTTAATAAAATTTTTTCAACTAAAATACTATTAACCAAATTATATTTTATGAAATTTATTCCTCAATTTAAATTTCACAAATCCATATACTATTAATAAAGTTATTTTGTATAGAATTTTATTTAATTAATATTTTTCATCTAAAACACTATTATTAAAGTTATTTTGTATAGAATTTTATTTAATTAAAATTTTTCAACTAAAATACTATTAATATTATTTTGTATAGAATTTAATTTAATTAAAATTTTTCAACTAAAATACTATTAATAAAATTATTTTGTATAGAACCTTATTTAATAAAAAGTTTTCAACCAGAATACTATTAATAAAATTATTTTATATAGAATTTTACTTAATTAAAATTATTCAACTAAAAAACTATTAATAAATTATTTTGTATAGAATTTTATTTAATAAAAATTTTTCTACAAAAACACTCTTAAAAAAATTATTTTGTATAAAATTTAATTTAACAAAAATATTTCAACTAAAATACTATTAATAAAATTATTTCATATGAAATTTATTCCTCAATTTAAATTTCACAAATCCATATACTATTAATAAATGTTATTTTGTATAGAATTTTATTTAATTAATATTTTTCAACTAAAATACTATTAATAAATTTATTTTAAATGAAATTTATTCCTCAATTTAAATTTCACAAACCAAATACAATTAATAAAATTATTTGGTATAGAATTTTATTGAATTAAAATTTTTCAACTAAAACACTATTAATAAATTATTTTGTATAGAATTTTATTTAATTAATATTTTTGAACTAAAACACTATTAATAAATTATTTTGTATAGAATTTTATTTAATTAAAATTTTTCAACTAAAACACTATTAATAAATTATTTTGTATAGAATTTTATTTAAAAAAAATTTTTCAACAAAAACACTATTAATAAAGTTATTTTGTATAGAACTTAATTTAATTAAAATGTTTCAACTAAAATACTATTAATAATATTATTTCGTATAGAATTTTATTTAATTAAAATTTTTCAACTAAAATTCTATTAATAAAATTATTTTGTATAGAATTTTAATTAATTAAAATTATTTTGTATAGAATTTTATTCCATTAAATTTTTCAACAAAAAAAATTTAATAAAATTATTTTGTATAGAATATTATTTAACAAAAATTTTTCAACTAAAATAATATTAATAAAATTATTTTATATGAAATTTATTGCTCAATTTAAATTTCACAAATCATATACTATTAATAAATGTTATTTTGTATATAATTTTATTTAATTAATATTTTTCAACTAAAATACTATTAATAAATTTATTTTAAATGAAATTTATTCCTCAATTTAAATTTCACAAATCAAATACTATTAATAAAATTATTTTGTATAGAATATTATTTAATTAAAAAATGTGAACAAAACACTATTTATAAATTATTTTGTATAGAATTTTATTTAATTTAAATTTTTCAACTAAAATACTATTAATAAAATTATTTTGTATAGAATTTTATTTAATTAAAATTTTTCAACTAAAATACTATTAATAAAATTATTTTGTATAGAATCTTATTTAATTAAAATTTTTCAAATAAAATACTATTACTAAAATTATTTTATATGAAATTTATTCCTCAATTTAAATTTCTCAAATCAAATACTATTAATAAAATTATTTTGAATAGAATGTAATTTAATTAAAACTTTTGAACAAAACACTATTAATAAATTATTTTGTATAGAATTGTATTTAATTAAAATTTTTCAACTTAAATACTATTAATAAAATTATTTTGTATAGAATCTTATTTAAATAAAATTTTTCAACTAAAATACTATTCATAAAATTATTTTGTATAGAATTTTATTTAATTAAAATTTTTCAACAAAAATACTATTAATAAAATTATTTTGTATAGAATCTTATTTAATTAAAAATTTTCAACTAAAATACTATTAATAAAATTATTTTGTATAGAATCTTATTTAATTAAAACTTTTCAACTAAAATAGTATTACTAAATTTATTTTATATGAAATTTATTCCTCAATTTAAATTTCACAAATCAAATACAATTATTAAAATTATTCTGTATAGAATTTTATTGAATTAAAATTTTTGAACAAAACACTATTAATCAATTATTTTGTATAGAATTTTATTTAATTAAAATTTTTCAACTTAAATACTATTAATAAAATTATTTTGTATAGAATCTTATTTAAATAAAATTTTTCAACTAAAATACTATTAATAAAATTATTTTGTATAGAATATTATTTAATTAAAATTTTTCAACAATATACTATTACTAAAATTATTTTATATGAAACTTATTCCTCAATTTAAATTTCAAAATTCAAATATTATTAATAAGATTATTTTGTATGGAATTTTATTTAATTAAAATTTTTCAACTAAAACATAATTAATAAATAAATTTGTCTAGAATTTGATTTATTTAAAATTTTTCAACTAAAACTCTATTAATAAAATTATTTTGTATAGAATTTTATTTAATTAAAATTTTTCAACTAAAATACTATTAATAAAATTATTTTACATGAAATTTAATTCTCAATTTAAATTTCATAAATCAAATACTATTAATAAAATTATTTTGTATAGAATGTTATTTAATTAAAATTTTTCAACTAAAACACAATTAATAAATTATTTTGTATAGAATTTTATTTAATTAAAATTTTTCAAGTAAAAAACTATTACTAAAATTATTTTGTATACAATATTATTTAATTAACATTTTTCAAATAAAATACTATTACTAAAATTATTTTATATGAAATTTATTCCTCAATTTAAATTTCACAAATCAAATACTATTAGTAAAATTATTTTGTATAGAGTTTAATTTAATTAAAATTTTTCAACAATATACTATTACTAAAATTATTTTATATGAAACTTATTCCTCAATTTAAATTTCCAAATTCAAATATTATTAATAGAATTATTTTGTATGGAATTTTATTTAATTAAAATTTTTCAACTAAAACATAATTAATAAATTAATTTGTCTAGAATTTGATTTATTTAAAATTTTTCAACTAAAACTCTATTAATAAAATTATTTTGTATAGAATTATATTTAATTAAAATTTGTCAACTAAAATACTATTAATAAAATTATTTTATATGAAATTTAATTCTCAATTTAAATTTCATAAATCAAATACTATTAATAAAATTATTTTGTATAGAATGTTATTTAATTAAAATTTTTCAACTAAAACACAATTAATAAATTATTTTGTATAGAATTTTATTTAATTAAAATTTTTCAAGTAAAACACTATTACTAAAATTATTTTGTATACAATATTATTTAATTAACATTTTTCAAATAAAATACCATTACTAAAATTATTTTATATGAAATTTATTCCTCAATTTAAATTTCACAAATCAAATACTATTAATAAAATTATTTTGTATAGAATGTTATTTAATTAAAATTTTTGATCAAAACACTATTAATAAATTATTTTGTATATAATTTTATTTAATTAAAATTTTTCAACTTAAATACTATTAATAAAATTATTTTGTATAGAATCTTATTTAATTAAAATTTTTGAACAAAACACTATTAATAAATTCTTTTGTATAGAATTTTATTTAATTGAAATTTTTCCACTAAAATACTATTCATAAAATTATTTTGTATAGAATTCTATTTAATTAAAATTTTTCAACTAAAATACTATTAGTAAAATTATTTAGTATAGACTTTTATTTAATTATAATTTATCAACTAAAAAACTATTAAAAATTATTTTGTATAGAATTTTATTTAATTAAAATTTTTGTTCAAAACACTATTATAAAATTATTTTGTATAGAATTTTATTTAATTAAAATTTTTCAACTTAAATACAATTAATAAATTATTTTGTATAGAATTTTATTTAATTAAACTGTTTCAACTAAAATACTATTAATAAAATTATTTTATATGAAATTTATTCCTCAATTTAAATTTCATAAATCAAATACTATTAATAAAATTATTTTGAATAGAATCTTATTTAATTAAAATTTTTCAACTAAAATACTATTAATAAAATTATTTTGTATAGAATCTTAATTAAAATTTTTCAACTAAAATACTATTAATGAAATTATTTTATAGGAAATTTATTCCTCAATTTAAATTTCACAAATCGAATAGTATTAGTAAAATTATTTTGTATAGAGTTTAATTTAATTAAAATTTTTCAACAATATACTATTACTAAAATTATTTTATATGAAATTTATTCCTCAATTTAAATTTCATAAATCAAATACTATTAATAAAATTATTTTGTATAGAATGTTATTTAATTAAAATTTTTCAACTAAAACACTATTAATAAATTATTTTGTATAGAATTTTATTTAATTAAAATTTTTCAACTAAAAAACTATTAAAAATTATTTTGTATAGAATTTTATTTAGTTAAAATTTTTCAACTAAAATACTATTAGTAAAATTATTTTGTATAGACTTTTATTTAATTATAATTTATCAACTAAAAAACTATTAAAAATTATTTTGTATAGAATTTTATTTAATTAAAATTTTTGATCAAAACACTATTAATAAATTATATTGTATGGAATTTGATTTAATTAAAATTTTTCAACCAAAACACAATTAATAAATTATTTTGTGTAGAATTTAATTTCATTAAAATTTTGCAACTAAAATACTATTAATAAAATTATTTTATATGCAATTTATTCCTCAATTTAAATTTAACAAATTATATACTCTTAATAAAATTATTTTGTATGGAATTTTATTTAATTAAAATTTTTCAACTAAAACATAATTAATAAATTAATTTGTCTAGAATTTGATTTATTTAAAATTTTTCAACTAAAAAACTATTAAAAATTATTTTGTATATAATTTTATTTAATAAAAATTTTTCAACTTAAATACTATTAATAAAATTATTTTGTATAGTATATTATTTAATAAAAATTTTTCAACTAAAATACTATTACCAAAATTATTTTATATGAAATTTATTCCTCAATTTAAATTTCACAAATCAAATACTATTAATAAAATTATTTTGTATTGAATTCTATTTAATTAAAATTGTTCAACTAAATCACTATTAATAAAATTATTTTGTATAAAATAGTATTTAATAAAAATTATTCAACTAAAATACTATTACTAAAATTATTTTATATGAAATTTATTCCTCAATTTAAATTTCATAAATCAAATACTATTAATAAAATTATTTTGAATAGAATCTTATTTAATTAAAATTTTTCAACTAAAATACTATTAATAAAATTATTTTGTATAGAATCTTAATTAAAATTTTTCAACTAAAATACTATTAGTAAAATTATTTTGTATAGACTTTTATTTAATTATAATTTATCAACTAAAAAACTATTAAAAATTATTTTGTATAGAATTTTATTTAATTAAAATTTTTGATCAAAACACTATTAATAAATTATATTGTATGGAATTTGATTTAATTAAAATTTTTCAACCAAAACACAATTAATAAATTATTTTGTGTAGAATTTAATTTCATTAAAATTTTGCAACTAAAATACTATTAATAAAATTATTTTATATGCAATTTATTCCTCAATTTAAATTTAACAAATTATATACTCTTAATAAAATTATTTTGTATGGAATTTTATTTAATTAAAATTTTTCAACTAAAACATAATTAATAAATTAATTTGTCTAGAATTTGATTTATTTAAAATTTTTCAACTAAAAAACTATTAAAAATTATTTTGTATATAATTTTATTTAATAAAAATTTTTCAACTTAAATACTATTAATAAAATTATTTTGTATAGTATATTATTTAATAAAAATTTTTCAACTAAAATACTATTACCAAAATTATTTTATATGAAATTTATTCCTCAATTTAAATTTCACAAATCAAATACTATTAATAAAATTATTTTGTATTGAATTCTATTTAATTAAAATTGTTCAACTAAATCACTATTAATAAAATTATTTTGTATAAAATAGTATTTAATAAAAATTATTCAACTAAAATACTATTACTAAAATTATTTTATATGAAATTTATTCCTCAATTTAAATTTCATAAATCAAATACTATTAATAAAATTATTTTGAATAGAATCTTATTTAATTAAAATTTTTCAACTAAAATACTATTAATAAAATTATTTTGTATAGAATCTTAATTAAAATTTTTCAACTAAAATACTATTAGTAAAATTATTTTGTATAGACTTTTATTTAATTATAATTTATCAACTAAAAAACTATTAAATATTATTTTGTATAGAATTTTATTTAATTAAAATTTTTGATCAAAACACTATTAATAAATTATTTTGTATGGAATTTGATTTAATTAAAATTTTTCAACCAAAACACAATTAATAAATTATTTTGTGTAGAATTTAATTTCATTAAAATTTTTCAACTAAAATACTATTAATAAAATTATTTTATATGAAATTTATACCTCAATTTAAATTTCATAAATCAAATACTATTAATAAAATTATTTTGTATAGAATTTTATTTAATTAAAATTTTTCAAGTAAAACACTATTACTAAAATTATTTTGTATACAATATTATTTAATTAACATTTTTCAAATAAAATACTATTACTAAAATTATTTTATATGAAATTTATTCCTCAATTTAAATTTCACAAATCAAATACTATTAATAAAATTATTTTGTATAGAATGTTATTTAATTAAAATTTTTGATCAAAACACTATTAATAAATTATTTTGTATATAATTTTATTTAATTAACATTTTTCAAATAAAATACTATTACTAAAATTATTTTATATGAAATTTATTCCTCAATTTAAATTTCACAAATCAAATACTATTAGTAAAATTATTTTGTATAGAGTTTAATTTAATTAAAATTTTTCAACAATATACTATTACTAAAATTATTTTATATGAAACTTATTCCTCAATTTAAATTTCCAAATTCAAATATTATTAATAAAATTATTTTGTATGGAATTTTATTTAATTAAAATTTTTCAACTAAAACATAATTAATAAATTAATTTGATTTATTTAAAATTTTTCAACTAAAACTCTATTAATAAAATTATTTTGTATAGAATTTTATTTAATTAAAATTTTTCAACTAAAATACTATTAATAAATTCTTTTGTATAGAATTTTATTTAATTGAAATTTTTCCACTAAAATACTATTCATAAAATTATTTTGTATAGAATTCTATTTAATTAAAATTTTTCAACTAATATACTATTAGTAAAATTATTTAGTATAGACTTTTATTTAATTATAATTTATCAACTAAAAAACTATTAAAAATTATTTTGTATAGAATTTTATTTAATTAAAATTTTTGATCAAAACACTATTATAAAATTATTTTGTATAGAATTTTATTTAATTAAAATTTTTCAACTTAAATACAATTAATAAATTATTTTGTATAGAATTTTATTTAATTAAACTGTTTCAACTAAAATACTATTAATAAAATTATTTTATATGAAATTTATTCCTCAATTTAAATTTCATAAATCAAATACTATTAATAAAATTATTTTGAATAGAATCTTATTTAATTAAAATTTTTCAACTAAAATACTATTAATAAAATTATTTTGTATAGAATTTTATTTAATTAAAATTTTTCAACTGAAATACTATTAATAAATTCTTTTGTATAGAATTTTATTTAATTGAAATTTTTCCACTAAAATACTATTCATAAAATTATTTTGTATAGAATTCTATTTAATTAAAATTTTTCAACTAAAATACTATTAGTAAAATTATTTAGTATAGACTTTTATTTAATTATAATTTATCAACTAAAAAACTATTAAAAATTATTTTGTATAGAATTTTATTTAATTAAAATTTTTGATCAAAACACTATTATAAAATTATTTTGTATAGAATTTTATTTAATTAAAATTTTTCAACTTAAATACAATTAATAAATTATTTTGTATAGAATTTTATTTAATTAAACTGTTTCAACTAAAATACTATTAATAAAATTATTTTATATGAAATTTATTCCTCAATTTAAATTTCATAAATCAAATACTATTAATAAAATTATTTTGAATAGAATCTTATTTAATTAAAATTTTTCAACTAAAATACTATTAATAAAATTATTTTGTATAGAATCTTAATTAAAATTTTTCAACTAAAATACTATTAATGAAATTATTTTATAGGAAATTTATTCCTCAATTTAAATTTCACAAATCGAATAGTATTAGTAAAATTATTTTGTATAGAGTTTAATTTAATTAAAATTTTTCAACAATATACTATTACTAAAATTATTTTATATGAAATTTATTCCTCAATTTAAATTTCATAAATCAAATACTATTAATAAAATTATTTTGTATAGAATGTTATTTAATTAAAATTTTTCAACTAAAACACTATTAATAAATTATTTTGTATAGAATTTTATTTAATTAAAATTTTTCAACTAAAAAACTATTAAAAATTATTTTGTATAGAATTTTATTTAGTTAAAATTTTTCAACTAAAATACTATTAGTAAAATTATTTTGTATAGACTTTTATTTAATTATAATTTATCAACTAAAAAACTATTAAAAATTATTTTGTATAGAATTTTATTTAATTAAAATTTTTGATCAAAACACTATTAATAAATTATTTTGTATGGAATTTGATTTAATTAAAATTTTTCAACCAAAACACAATTAATAAATTATTTTGTGTAGAATTTAATTTCATTAAAATTTTGCAACTAAAATACTATTAATAAAATTATTTTATATGCAATTTATTCCTCAATTTAAATTTAACAAATTATATACTCTTAATAAAATTATTTTGTATGGAATTTTATTTAATTAAAATTTTTCAACTAAAACATAATTAATAAATTAATTTGTCTAGAATTTGATTTATTTAAAATTTTTCAACTAAAAAACTATTAAAAATTATTTTGTATATAATTTTATTTAATAAAAATTTTTCAACTTAAATACTATTAATAAAATTATTTTGTATAGTATATTATTTAATAAAAATTTTTCAACTAAAATACTATTACCAAAATTATTTTATATGAAATTTATTCCTCAATTTAAATTTCACAAATCAAATACTATTAATAAAATTATTTTGTATTGAATTCTATTTAATTAAAATTGTTCAACTAAATCACTATTAATAAAATTATTTTGTATAAAATAGTATTTAATAAAAATTATTCAACTAAAATACTATTACTAAAATTATTTTATATGAAATTTATTCCTCAATTTAAATTTCATAAATCAAATACTATTAATAAAATTATTTTGAATAGAATCTTATTTAATTAAAATTTTTCAACTAAAATACTATTAATAAAATTATTTTGTATAGAATCTTAATTAAAATTTTTCAACTAAAATACTATTAGTAAAATTATTTTGTATAGACTTTTATTTAATTATAATTTATCAACTAAAAAACTATTAAAAATTATTTTCTATAGAATTTTATTTAATTAAAATTTTTGATCAAAACACTATTAATAAATTATTTTGTACGGAATTTGATTTAATTAAAATTTTTCAACCAAAACACAATTAATAAATTATTTTGTGTAGAATTTAATTTCATTAAAATTTTTCAACTAAAATACTATTAATAAAATTATTTTATATGAAATTTATACCTCAATTTAAATTTCATAAATCAAATACTATTAATAAAATAATTTTGTATAGAATTTTATTTAATTAAAATTTTTCAACTAAAACACTATTAATAAATTATTTTGTATAGAATTTTATTTAATTAAAATTTTTCAACTAAAAAACTATTAAAAATTATTTTGTATAGAATTTTATTTAGTTAAAATTTTTCAACTAAAATACTATTAATAAAATTATTTTGTATAGAATTTTATTTAATTAAAATTTTGCAACTAAAATACTATTAGTAAAATTATTTTGTATAGACTTTTATTTAATTATAATTTATCAACTAAAAAACTATTAAAAATTATTTTGTATATAATTTTATTTAATTAAAATTTTTCAACTTAAATACTATTAATAAAATTATTTTATATGAAATTTATTCCTCAATTTAAATTTCACAAATCAAATACTATTAATAAAATTATTTTGTATAGAATTTTATTTAATTAAAATTTTTGAACAAAACACTATTAATAAATTCTTTTGTATAGAATTTTATTTAATTGAAATTTTTCCACTAAAATACTATTCATAAAATTATTTTGTATAGAATTCTATTTAATTAAAATTTTTCAACTAAAATACTATTAGTAAAATTATTTAGTATAGACTTTTATTTAATTATAATTTATCAACTAAAAAACTATTAAAAATTATTTTGTATAGAATTTTATTTAATTAAAATTTTTGATCAAAACACTATTATAAAATTATTTTGTATAGAATTTTATTTAATTAAAATTTTTCAACTTAAATACAATTAATAAATTATTTTGTATAGAATTTTATTTAATTAAACTGTTTCAACTAAAATACTATTAATAAAATTATTTTATATGAAATTTATTCCTCAATTTAAATTTCATAAATCAAATACTATTAATAAAATTATTTTGAATAGAATCTTATTTAATTAAAATTTTTCAACTAAAATACTATTAATAAAATTATTTTGTATAGAATCTTAATTAAAATTTTTCAACTAAAATACTATTAATGAAATTATTTTATAGGAAATTTATTCCTCAATTTAAATTTCACAAATCGAATAGTATTAGTAAAATTATTTTGTATAGAGTTTAATTTAATTAAAATTTTTCAACAATATACTATTACTAAAATTATTTTATATGAAATTTATTCCTCAATTTAAATTTCATAAATCAAATACTATTAATAAAATTATTTTGTATAGAATGTTATTTAATTAAAATTTTTCAACTAAAACACTATTAATAAATTATTTTGTATAGAATTTTATTTAATTAAAATTTTTCAACTAAAAAACTATTAAAAATTATTTTGTATAGAATTTTATTTAGTTAAAATTTTTCAACTAAAATACTATTAGTAAAATTATTTTGTATAGACTTTTATTTAATTATAATTTATCAACTAAAAAACTATTAAAAATTATTTTGTATAGAATTTTATTTAATTAAAATTTTTGATCAAAACACTATTAATAAATTATTTTGTATGGAATTTGATTTAATTAAAATTTTTCAACCAAAACACAATTAATAAATTATTTTGTGTAGAATTTAATTTCATTAAAATTTTGCAACTAAAATACTATTAATAAAATTATTTTATATGCAATTTATTCCTCAATTTAAATTTAACAAATTATATACTCTTAATAAAATTATTTTGTATGGAATTTTATTTAATTAAAATTTTTCAACTAAAACATAATTAATAAATTAATTTGTCTAGAATTTGATTTATTTAAAATTTTTCAACTAAAAAACTATTAAAAATTATTTTGTATATAATTTTATTTAATAAAAATTTTTCAACTTAAATACTATTAATAAAATTATTTTGTATAGTATATTATTTAATAAAAATTTTTCAACTAAAATACTATTACCAAAATTATTTTATATGAAATTTATTCCTCAATTTAAATTTCACAACTCAAATACTATTAATAATATTATTTTGTATAGAATTTTATTTAATTAAAATGTTTCAACTAAAATAATATTAATAAAATTATTTTGTATAGAATGTTATTTAATTAAAATTTTTGATCAAAACACTATTAATAAATTATTTTGTATATAATTTTATTTAATTAAAATGTTTCAACTAAAATAATATTAATAAAATTATTTTGTACAGAATTTTATTTAATTAAAATTTTTCAACTAAAACACAATTAATAAATTATTTTGTATAGAATTTGATTACTAAAATTATTTTATATGAAATTTATTCCTCAATTTGAATTTCACAATTGAAATAATATTAATAAAATTATTTTGTATAGAATATTATTTAATTAAAATTTTTCAACAATATACTATTACCAAAATTATTTTATATGAAATTTATTCCTCAATTTAAATTTCACAACTCAAATACTATTAATAATATTATTTTGTATAGAATTTTATTTAATTAAAATGTTTCAACTAAAATAATATTAATAAAATTATTTTGTATAGAATGTTATTTAATTAAAATTTTTGATCAAAACACTATTAATAAATTATTTTGTATATAATTTTATTTAATTAAAATGTTTCAACTAAAATAATATTAATAAAATTATTTTGTACAGAATTTTATTTAATTAAAATTTTTCAACTAAAACACAATTAATAAATTATTTTGTATAGAATTTGATTACTAAAATTATTTTATATGAAATTTATTCCTCAATTTGAATTTCACAATTGAAATAATATTAATAAAATTATTTTGTATAGAATATTATTTAATTAAAATTTTTCAACAATATACTATTACTAAAATTATTTTATATGAAATATATATATAAACTTTATTGATCCCCTCAGGGTTACAATTCTTCACAATCCTCCTTTACTTTTCCTTCCTTTTCACTTTCTTAACGCTATATCTTAAATTCTACTTATCCTAGTCTTACAATAACTTATATTCCTAACTTAACCTAAGCTTACATTATCTTATATCTTATATCTAAGTATAGAAAGAGAGAGAGAAATGACTATTTACAAAAGTATATCTTAACGACTAACTTATTTCTACCCCGCACCCTTTGGACTCCCTCTTCCGGCTTCTTATCATTCACTCACACCTATCCTCCATCCTCCTCCTATCTCCTTTCACTCCAAACAACCTCCAGCCACACCTTCTCTCCATTCCTCTATCCTCCTCATCCATCCTTCCCCTCCCCCCATATCTTCTAACACCTCCCCCAAGTAGGTATACTATGTCTTTTCTGGATCAGGGTGGTTCCCCCCATGGAGAGGGGGTAACCCCCTCTCCCACACCCCCCCTGGAGGGGGCATTGCCCCACCCCTGAAGGGGGAGGTCACCCCCCCCTGGAGGGGGCATTGCCCCCCCCTGGAGGGAGGCATTGCCCCACCCCTGGAGTGGGAGGTCACCTACCCCCCCCCCACCCTCCGGGGTCATTACCACTCCACCCCTAGGGTCATTAACCCACCCAGGATAATCCCCCCCCGGGTAATCCCCCCCCCATGGGAGGGGGTCATGAAGAAGTGACATTTCACAAAGTATGGGGGGGGGGGTCATGAGGAAGTGACGTCACAGAAGTTACATTACTCAAGGTATCAACTATGTGGTTCACAGGAAGTGAAGTCACAAGCCAGTAGATAGTTGCGAACGACACGTGTTGATACCTTGACGATCTAATCGGCAATGGCGTTTCATAACCTCTTCACCTGTAAGGTGACGGTAAGAAATCCCCCCCCTCACCACTTCCCTGACGTCACAAGATGTAGACGGTTGCAAACGACACGCGTTGATACCTTGACGATCTAATCGACAATGGCGTTTCATAGCCTTCTCTAACTGTAAGGTGGTGGTAAGAACCTTCCCTTACCACCTTCGCAGGAATTCCCACTAATTCCATAACTCTCACAGCTTTTGACACGCGCATCCATAAGCATGTGCACACAAAATCTGCAGCGACAGCATGTTTTCAGTCAAGACGCTATTTGGTCATCCTTGACATTTTTTTATGAAATATTATACCCCTTAGAAACGAACAGGAATCTGCCATGCAAAAACACGTGCACGCAAAATCTGCAGCGTCAGAACTAATTCGTTTAAGCCGTTATTTGGTCAGCCTTGATATTTTTATGAAATTCACATCACTAGTTTCATCTGTATTGCTTTCGATTCCGATGAAATATTATACCGAGCATGTGAAAATGCAATACCGTGTAAATGTTTCGAGACACAAATGTATCGTTTTCAATATCACGAGCGAATACGATACTGAAAAAATTAGCAACGGTTCCTGGACTGCGTTTTCTCGACACCATTTGGTTCTGTTTGCTGAGTCTATAGTTTTTTGTGAAGAGGCTATATATGTGCACGCTCCAAATTAGTCTTGTTTAGTCACTGATTGTGAGGAAAAAAAACCGGTGTCATCATGGAAGAAATTCAGAATATTGAACGCCATTTGTGGGACCAATCTGATCGTTTAAGATTGCTGGAAGAATACCTTGTCTGGGAGGAAAGATGCAACAAATGTCTCGAGTTGCTTGAAGAATATAATCGAGCAAAACGTCCCCGATTATCGAATAGTACTCAACAATCATTGATCGCACGTATCGCAGCTCTTGAGAGCTTAAAATACTCCTTGCGAAGACGTTTCATACGTGAAGGTGCCGGACATAGAAGCACAGAACTCTTATGGCGTGAAATAGACACAGCATTCAAGAGTCGCATATTAACAGGCGCCGTCATCAATTCCAATCATATTGAACCTCTCAGCTTCCTCCAAGACGCGAAGGAAATTGTGCTTGAAAAAGTACGGAACGCTTTGGAAAAACATAGATCTGTAAAAGTGAACGCTGTGTTCAACGGTGAATTTGTGACAGGTGATCAACGCTCGCGCAAAAGTGTGAGCACAAAGAACTGTGAAATCTTTTACACAACCGATCTCGAAGAGTTGTACGAGCTGTACATCGTGGGGCCGATCCTAACATCGTTGGAAGAATTTCAGGAACGAGATAGCGGATGGGCGTTGTCGCGAATACTCAATCTTACAGTCGGTATCAACAAATATAACCCGCTGCGTGCAGGGTGTCAAATCAGCGTACCGAGAGAAATAGCGTTGAAGAAAGCTACAATCAATGTTCACTCCAAAGACAATGCATGCTTTGCATGGTCGGTGATTGCAGCTCTGTATCCAGCGTCAGCTAACTATAATCGCCAAAGTTCGTACCCGCAATACACAACCATATTAAAATTCGAAGACATCGAGTTCCCCATGCCATTGAATCAAATTACCCAATTTGAAAAACTGAACGATATTTCGATCAATGTGTATGGTTTTGAAAACATCTTCGAGAAGAAAAAAAGGGCAAAATCATACAAATTTTTTCCACTTCGTCTCACTAATCAGAAAAGGAATCGACACGTCAACTTGCTGTACATACAAGACCAGGTCGACAGTA
This sequence comes from Lasioglossum villosulum, assembly GCA_963971365.1. Lineage (NCBI taxonomy): Eukaryota > Metazoa > Arthropoda > Insecta > Hymenoptera > Halictidae > Lasioglossum > Lasioglossum villosulum. The sequence goes on from OZ020495.1 coordinate 31,539,447, forward strand.
GTGTGGGGCATTATATATGGATTAAGAACCTTTCACGACTTGTTAGCGCACAATTGACCAAAAACACTCACATGAAATTCATCTGTGATCGGTACGTACAACATTTACAAAGGTATTATGGTTCATCATAACACATGTAAATAAAATTATGTTTTTTCTTTCAGGTGTTTACATTACTTTTATTCCAACGAAAGATTGCAGGCCCATGAAAGAGACTGTGCAGAACTGAATCGCTGTGCCATCGTGTTACCTAGCGAGGACGACAAATGGGTCTCTTTCGACAACTATATGTGGAAAGAACCGCTTCCATTTGTGGTGTACGCCGACCTCGAATGCACTCTGGAGAAGATGGAAGATTGCGGGGAGGAGGAAGATGAGAAACTTCAGCCACACGCATACCAGCATCACAAAGTATTTAGCATTGCATACTACGTACATTGTTCATATGATGCATCTCTATCGGTATATCGGTGTCGTAGCGATGCAAAGTGCGTCTCATGGTTCGTCGGAGAATTAGAAAATTTGGCATATTTCGTTAAATGCGCCTTATTCAGTAATATTCCTATGAAGCAGTTAACGAATGAACAGTGCGAAGCATTTATCAACGCAGCACATTGCCACATTTGTGAAAAAGCATTTGAGGAAAACGATATACGGGTGCGCGATCATTGCCATCTGACAGGACGATATAGAGGCCCCGCACATCAAGATTGCAATTTAAATTACAAAAATTCGTTTTGTATACCCATAGTTTTCCACAATTTATCCGGGTACGATTCACATTTCATTATCGAAGAAATAGCTAACGCGTTTGAAGGCAGTGTCAACGTATTACCAATAACTAAAGAAAAGTATATTTCATTTACAAAAAATGTTAAAGATCAGCAATCAGATTCGCATGATTGTATTAAATTACGATTCATCGATTCGTACAAATTTTTGAATACAAGTCTAGACAAATTAGTATCTTTCCTCGACACAAACAAATTAACAATTTTACGTTCCGAATTTCAAGATCTCTCCACAGAAAATTTCAAGTTGTTGACGCGAAAGGGTGTTTTTCCATACGAATATGTCGATTGCGTAGATAAATTAGATAATCTCTATTTGCCACCACTCGAGTCATTTTACAGCTCGTTGACAGGCGAAACCGTATCCGAACGTGATTATGCACATGCCGAGAATGTGTGGAAGCGGTTCAACATAAAAACCTTGGGTGAATACAGCGATCTGTATTTGAAAACTGATGTCTTGTTATTGGCCGATGTTTTTGAAAATTTTCGTAAAACTTGCATTGAGAGCTACGGTTTAGATCCAGCGTACTATTACACTTTACCAGGTTTTACATGGGATGCTATGCTAAAACATACGCATATTAGGTTTGAATTATTAACAGATATCGATATGGTGATGTTCATCGAACGTGGTATACGCGGCGGTTTGAGCCAATGTTCCGGCAGATATGCGGAAGCCAATAACAAGTATATGCAGTCGTATGATCCATCGAAACCATCATCATACTTGATGTATTTCGATGTAAACAATTTATATGGATGGGCAATGTGTCAACCTTTGCCATATGCCGAATTTCAATGGGTTAACAACATTGAAAACTTTGACATATCATTGATTGCTGCTGATTCACCCATAGGCTACATTCTCGAGGTGGATCTAGAATATCCGCAAAGTCTGCATGATATTCATACTGACCTACCATTCTGTCCGACACACACCAAACCGCCTGGCAAAAGAGAGGCTAAGTTGCTTGCAACGTTACACGATAAGCAGCGTTACGTAATACACTATTATAACCTACAACAGTGCACGCGCCACGGTCTTCGCATTACAAAGATTCATCGCATCCTCCAATTCACACAATCGCCATGGCTCCGCGAATACATAGAATTAAATACCCTGTTTAGAACAAATGCCGCTAACGATTTTGAAAAGAATTTGTACAAATTAATGAACAATGCGGTATTCGGTAAAACTATGGAAAACGTTCGGAATCATGTAGACGTAAAACTCGTGACATGTTGGGATGGACGATATGGTGCAGAGGCAATGATCGCGAAACCAAATTTCCACAGCCGCTGTGTATTTTCTGAAAACTTGGCTGCTGTGGAGTTGCGCAAAGTCATGGTGAAATTCAACAAGCCAATATATGTAGGCATGTGCATATTAGATATTTCCAAAACTTGCTTGTACGAATTTCATCATGACTACATGGTTCGTCGATATGGTAAAAATTGTAAAGTAATGTACACGGACACCGATAGCTTAATTTATCATATTATGTATGAGGACATTTATGAAACCATGAGAAGCGATATTGACCGTTTCGACACAAGCGATTATCCGGTAGAGAATCAGTATAATATTCCACTTGTAAATAAAAAGGTTCCCGGCTTGATGAAAGACGAGAACAATGGGATGATAATGACACGTTTTGTCGGTCTGAGATCAAAGATGTACTCGTTCTGCGTAGATGGAAAATCAGATACTAAAAAAGCGAAAGGTGTAAAGACTAGCGTTGTAAGAACAACGATAACGTTCGATGATTACATGCAGTGTTTGCAAAATGAAATTGCTATGAGTCGTACACAGACATGCATACGATCGAAATTGCACAAAGTGTATACTATATCAGAGCGAAAAATTGCTCTCAGCCCATATGATGACAAACGGTATGTCATACCCAACTCGCCTGAAACATTGCCGTGGGGCCATTATCGAATTCCTTCGTAGCTCTAACCCTAATCCATAGCTATAAAATTGTTTAAATTCAATGTAAATAGAAGATTGTGTATCAACTAATTTTTTTCATTAAATAGGATAAATTGTTTATAATAAACGTTTATAATATATGTTTATAATACATTGTCTTTATTTATCCACGAATTGTTTACATTGCTCAATCCTAACCATTTTACATACACCTTATTTCCTTTTCTACGCAACACTTTCTCCACTAGGTATACATCTGGATTGACAACGCGATGCAATTCGTGTTCATAGAATCCTCCAGAAACGCGGTTTCCCCGGGAATCTTGCAACAGATAAGTCACCGGATTAGTTGCTTGTACCTTGACTATCTCAAACACCTCAGTGGTCCAATTTGGTGTGTAACCTTTATCGAAAACGGTTTTAAATTTGCTGATGCGTACAGACTGTCCCACGCTGAATTTCGCCGGTGCAGCAATCTTGATGTTGTTATACACGGTGCATATGAGTCGTTTGGAAATGGTAGGGGTGACATCACATGGCCGCATTCCAATAGTTCTGTGCTTTTGTGCATTGTATTTTGCAACTAGATGAGGTAGCACTTTGATCCATTTATAGGTTCCATTAAGTTAAACTCTTTCCACATGCTGTTCTTCAATGTACGATTGAACCGTTCTACGATGGAAGCCTTCATAACCGAATACGTAGAATAATGATTAATACCATGTTTCGTCAAAAGTTCTTGCACCTCACTGTTGTAAAATTCCTTCCCCTGATCGGTTTGCAAATTTTTCGGACATCGATTTCGAAATATCGTTTCGAATGCTTTGGCTCCCACTTTTAGTCTTGAGCGGTACACCCCATGCATATTTGGATAACACATCGATAACGGTTAATATGTATTTGTTACCACCATTTATGCGTGCGTGAGACTGCATATCTACGAGATCGGCTTGCCATAGATCGTCATACCCACGAACTAAAACTCGACGTCGCGGGAAAATCCGTCTGGCAGGGGCATGCAGTTCCTCCACTAATTGCATCTTCTCTTTGCTCATGGTCGGGATTTAGGATTGAACAAAAGATATTTAAAATGTATAAAAATAATCGCATGATTCGGTCTATGAATTTTACATTGACATTACGACCGGTTTCTTGCGGACGCATTCTCGCTGGAAACTGACATCTTTCAAACTATGTAAATATATTTATAACATTCGACGCAATGTATGGACTTTAACCATTATTTCTTGCTAAAACTTGCTCCACCCCTTTTGTTGTTCTGTGATGTCATTCTTAGAATTGTATCACGCACCATCTTGAGCATTTGTTCATGTAAGTTATGGACTTTGACTATTATTTCTTCCTGCAACTTCATACACTTGGCATCACATGCTTTCAAAATATGCGTCATTTCTCTGTCCAAGTATAACTTATTCACAGCATCGGTATCATTCGTTGGGTATGCTAAACGTCCTATCTTTCGATTTCTTGCGTTGAAAGCATCCCCGTCGAGGCAAAGTGCACTCCATCGCACATAATTCTTACATATTGCATCATCATCTTCATTTGACTCGTTTCGGAGCATAGCACCGAACTTGTTGATAGCCATCATGAAAAGGTACTGTTGAACATGATCAGAACGACCTTTAATTTATAATCAATCCCGCTTCTCGGAGCTCCTCTATTATTGAAACAATTTCATTATCATGTCCGGTATGCCCAGCAGCTCGCGATGATACCAACAATCTTATTCTATCCACTAGCTCGTTCGGATCATCCCAATGTACATAATCAATCGCATTATCGGTAACCGCCATATTCTCCGGTAATGTACTCATCAAATTTGACTTGGAGGCAAACCCTCTTCCAGTGCGAGGCCGTATTTCAAGCAATGATGCAATTATATGTTTATACTTGTATCCCCTGTTACTCAATGGAGGATTTGTAGCATTATGGTTGCGTCTGTGCGCATTTGTTGCCAGCAGAATACTCTTATATTTCTGTTTGTCAGCATCGGTGTACATCGTATCATCTGGGATTCTCTTGAAAATTAGTTCGAAGAGACCAGGTGTTCCTTTGTATTTTACATTATCGATAATTATATTATCTTCCATGTCTACGTCGAAATTCTTATCTCCAAGCATCATTGCATTTTTATCATAGTACACACCATACACATGGTCAACCTGTTTTTTCTTATCTGTGAAAAAGAAGTTCAAATATTCCTGTGACAGCGGTCCGAGATTCTGAGTCAAATATGTAGTGGCTTCTTCATGCTGTTCAGGATTTTCAGCAATCTCACGCATTGTCGTTTCGAGAATATTTTGTTGAAGTGTTTCTGCTTCGTCTGTCCATACTTCTTCTGTAGGAGGTTCGGAATGTGGACAAAGTCGTTTTGATAATCGATGAGGTGTTGGTCTCAAGGGTGTTTCCGCACGTACTCTTTTCAATCCACGATACCGAGGCGTAGCGTTTAGTACAGGTGGCTTCAATCCACAACATTGGAGTGTAGTGTTAAGCATAGGTGGTTGTTCGTGCAACGGTGATGCTGGAGGTGATGCTGTAGGTGATTCTGGAGGTATACCTTCATGATATCCAGGTGTAGCATTAAACATAGGCGATTGCTGCTGATACAATGGAGATGCTGACTCCGAAGGTGTCTCTTGAAGAATTGGGCTCGGAATCGGTTTTGTGTTTTCAATCAATTCTTTCAAGGGTCTTATCACAGGTTGCAATCTATGTTCCAACACCGCATCGATATCCATTTTTCCAGCTTTTAGTGCCAAATATTTTTTTCGTATAGCTTCACTCGTCTTGGCAATCTCTTTCGTTAACACTTCTTTTTTCCTCTTTTCCCGTTTTTGTTCAACAGAATTTTGTTCCATGTTCAATTGGAAGAGTTTTCAACAACGTTCAATGTCGTTCGATACCCGTTCTACGTTGAACGTGTACGTTCGACACCTCGTTCGATACCCGTTCTACGTTGAACGTGTACGTTCGACACCTCGTTCGATACCCGTTCTACGTTGAACGTGTACGTTCGACACCTCGTTCGATACCCGTTCTACGTTGAACGTGTACGTTCGACACCTCGTTCGATACCCGTTCTACGTTGAACGTGTACGTTCGACACCTCGTTCGATACCCGTTCTACGTTGAACGTGTACGTTCAACACCTCCGTTTGATACCCGCTCGATGTCGTTCACCAACCGTTCAATAGCCGTTCGACACCCGTTCAATGTTCTAATCACAACGCGGGGTGGTGGTCAAATGATACCATTATACTATGACATAGTCATTAAATCCACGTCGATAACGACCTCTATGCATAGGGCTATCCTTGTCTATAACCACAAATCCATAGTTCTGTTGCCAACATTCTGCACACAGTTCGTTAAATTGTCCAAACGTCATATCTGTATTTACATGATCATTATACACATGATGCAAATTCATACTATCCTGTTTGAATAGTAGTAAGAGATTGGTATTATCGCGAATCAGATGTTTCGGAATTCTTGCATATGATTGACAAAGATACAGACTATCCACTTTTGAATGTCGACCCATGGAAAAGTACTCTCTAATCACATCTTGCTTGTCGCATGCTACGTCATCAAATATAAATATTGAATTCGGTAGAGCTTCGTTAGGTGGAACGACATCGCTATTGTGTGAAAAAGGAAAGTAACCAACATTTTCTACAGATGAGAGTAGCTTTTCCAAATATTGATATTTCGGCTGTTGCAACGATTTTGAATATACATACACGTTTTCGAATCGCATTCCATTAGGACTTTCCAACATGCTAATGACTACATTAGTTTTCCCACAATTGGAAGGACCGCACACTATACCGCGTACAGTGTTAGGTAATAACGGTCCATGTCGCAGAATATTTCTGGTAATATTATCAAACTTTCTGTCAGAGATCACCCGAATTTTCACAGGTTGTCTTATGAACCGCATCGCGACTGTTGCAACAATAACACATAAGTGTGTGTATGGGGAATATTTATACAAACGTTGCTCAGAGATATCAATCAGTCTAGAGATGACTTCCATACTTGTGACACATACATATGCTCATCGATAGACCACCTATGAAAAAAGATTGTTACTCCTGCATACGGCGGCGAGGAGCAGGACTTCTAAATACCCTGATAAATAAATTACCGTTTGAGTTACATATGCCCGGATATCAATTTTGTGGACCTGGTACACGGTTACGCAAACGCTTGGCTCGCGGCGATCGAGGTATAAATCCATTAGACTCGGCCTGTAGAGAACACGATATTGCATATTCTCAAAACAAAGATTTGGCGAATCGTCACAAGGTAGATCACATTTTAGCTGATCGAGCACATCATCGCATATTTGCGAAGGACGCTACGTTAGGTGAGAAGATAACTGCGTCAACTGTTTGGGCTGCTATGAAAGCTAAGACGTCGCTTGGGATGGGAATCAAGAAAAAGAAGAACACTGGTAACGGTGGTAAGAAGAAGAGGCGAACTCTACCGATAGCAAAGCGAGGCGGTTTCCTCCCGTTCCTCTTGCCTGCATTGGCAGCTATAGGATCGTTGACTGGTGGTGCTGCCGGAATCGCGAAGGTTGTGAATGACGCCAAGGCTGCACGAAAACAGTTGGAGGAAATGCAACGTCATAATCATGCTACGGAAGGTCGTGGACTTTATCTCACACCCTACAAAAAGGGTACCGGTTTGAAGAAAAAAAAAAAGTTCACTCTATGAAAAACTAGGGATACAACCAATGACAAATGTTCAGCTTGAGGATATAGGAAGAAAGAATATACCACATTTTCGCGGAGTATACATGCGCGATAGTCTTCCGACAAGAGCAAATGTAAACGAGAGTGGTATAGTAAACTTGGATGAAAGCATCGGTCCCGGTACACATTGGGTCGCATATGTAAAACACAATCATACTGTAAAATACTTTGATAGTTTTGGTAATCTACGACCACCCGTGGAACTTATTGCATACTTCGGATCCTCGGCAAAGATTACATACAATCATGCACGTTTTCAAAATTTTAATCAAACCATATGCGGGCAACTGTGTGTAAAATTTCTTGAGGAAAACTCGTTATAAATGCACATTCTCGATACATAAAATTTCATTATGTGCTTTAACCCATTCGTATAAACATGACACCTTCATCGTTGACACTAACGTTAACGGGTAAGAGCTGTATGCTCGCAGTCCAGTACTTTCCCTCGATAGATTTGAACAGCCACGAATACGAATTGGGTCTCGTGGATTTTGAAACGTTTAACACGATACCGAACGTCGATGCTCGCAATAATAGATTTTATTTCGGTGAAAATGATGAAGAAATTGTAATTCCCGAAGGATCATACGAACTGGATGCAATCAATAAATACTTGAAACGGGAAATACTGCAATTATATCCAACTGAACGTGATTCGGGGAACGATGACGAATATCCGCTTATCATACGTGCTAACAATAATACGATGAAGAGTGAAATATACTATTCCTATAAGATTAATTTTACGAAATCCAATAACATAGGATCGCTACTTGGATTTTCTCTAAACCGTATTCTCCCACCTAAAATGTGGCATGAGTCTGACGCTCCTGTGAAAATCATAAGCATCAACGTGATCAGAGTGGAATGTAGCATAACAGCCGGATCATACAGTAATGACAAACCCGTACACATTATTCACGAATTTTCACCTAGGGTTCCTCCAGGTTATAAGATCTCAGAAACTCCGCCACGAGTCATTTATCTTCCGATCGTCGTGCGACGAATAGATGATTTAGAAGTACGTCTAGTGGATCAAAACAATCGTTTGATTAATTTTCGTGGAGAAGAAATCACTGTTAGACTGCATGTAAGACGGCGGAACCCGCGCATCTACGAATAAGTGTTGTATTATGCTTGTCTATAACAAAACGGATGAACCTCCAATCGCTACAAAAAATTCGTTCATCGACACAGTAATTCGATCTCGTGCCATACTATCGTCGAGGGAGAAGAAGAACCTGAGCTTGCAGAACATACGTTTTCTACAATCGTTGGGATTTGTTGTAAAGCAATAATGTCTGACATTTTGGCCATTGGCGATGCGCCAACTTCTGATAACCGTATAACTAAGATAGAAGTGCACACATATAATCCCTATGCCAATACTACTCTCGGAAATAGTGATGAAATAAGGATACCGATACACCAGCAGGATCTGTATACGCTACCGTGTGAGAGTTTCTTGTACATTGAAGGAAAAGTTATTTTAGAAGAGACTCCACCTGCCGGTACAAGCAACAATGTTACTCTCGATACCAATTGCGCTGCTTTCATGTTTGATGAAATTCACTATGAATTGAATGGAGTTGAAATAGACCGCTGTAGAAATCCTGGAATAACAACCTCGTTAAAAACATATGTATCCGTCTCTCCTGGAAAAAGTAAAGCATTGGCCACCGCAGGCTGGTATCGAAAACTGGGTGGTGAAGATTTCAATTTCTGCATACCATTCAATATGCTATTTGGTTTCGGTGAAGATTATAACAAGGTTACCGTTAACGTACGTCAAGAGTTGGTCTTAATTCGATCGCGAAACGATCTAAACGCGTTGAATGGTTCTAATACTTTAAAACCTAAAATCGAATTATTCAAAGTTCAGTGGCGTATGCCACACATAAGTCTGGAAGAAGTAACCAAATTGTCATTACTACACATTCTCGAGAGAGGGCAAATGATACCTATGAGTTTCCGCTCTTGGGATTTATATGAATATCCGCATTTACAAACAACTACGAAGCATACGTGGGCGATAAAGACGGTAACACAATTGGAGAAACCTCGCTTCATCATATTCGCATTGCAGAATGATAGGAAGAATCAATTGCATAAGACTGCTAATCATTTCGATGATTGCAAACTGTCAAACATACGGTTGTACCTAAATTCCGAATCGTATCCATATGATGATCTAAACTTGAATTTTGAAAAGAATAAGTATGCGATACTTTACGACATGTATGCTAAATTTCAAAACTCATATTATGGTAATCGATTGAGTGAGCCGCTACTGGATGAATTGGAGTTCTTATCACAGGGCCCATTTGTTGTGATAGACTGCTCTCGTCAAAACGAATCTGTTAAAAGTGCAACCATTGATGTGCGCATAGATTTCGAGTGCAGAGATAATGTGCCTGTGAATACAGCTGCATACTGCTTAATCATACACGATCGTATAGTCGAGTATAGTCCATTAACCAACGTCGTACGCAGAATACTTTAACAAGCGGTGGGTGCATGATGTCTCGTGTATCATTCGTTGATCTACAAGGTTTCAAGACAGGGTCAAACGATTTCATTGTAAAGGAAGCAGCCATTTTACAAGATGGAAATAAACTATTGCACTGGATATTCGAGCCACCATTTGAATTCCATCGATTGAATGCTACTGAAGCACGTCAGGTTCGATGGTTAACCCGCAAACATCATGGAATCGGTTGGGCAGACGGGTGTGTTTCGTACAAAACAGCTGGAAGTTGTTTGAAACTGGCCCTTGAAAATACGCAGCAAGTCATTGTCAGAGGATTAGAAAAGAAAAAATGGTTATGGAAATTAACTGGAATAGAAGCTCTTGATGTGGATCTGGAGGATGTTCCAAGATTATCGTTGATGCCAAAGGGATTGCATAGATGTGCATTCCATACTGGTGTATGTGCCATGGAAAATGTATTTAAACTATGTAAATTATATACTGAGCGACAAAAAACCATGATTTTTATTTAATAAATTGTATTATTTAACAAAAAAATTGCTTTACTAGACCTTCACGACCTTCACTTATGTAAGTTCTATAGCGCGAGCATATTTTGCAAAGTCAGCATATTTTGCAAACTTGGACGATGATGCAGGTGAGGGAAGGGGGGGGGTTACCTGCATCCGGTATCATGTTTCAAGGACAGTCCTCCACAGGGGCACGTGCACGTTATAGCGTAGCGTCTTGACTGAAAACATGCTGTCGCTGTAGTTTTTGTGTGCGCGTGGTATGCCTTTCGTTCAAAAAAATATCAAGACCAACTAAATAACGTTTTAAACGAATTAGTTCTGACGCTGCAGATTTTGCGTGCACGTGTTTTTGCATGGCAGATTCCTGTTCGTTTCTAAGGGGTATAATATTTCATAAAAAAATGTCAAGGTTGACCAAATAGCGTCTTGACTGAAAACATGCTGTCGCTGCAGATTTTGTGTGCACATGCTTATGGATGCGCGTGTCAAAAGCTGTGAGAGTTATGGAATTGGTGGGGATTCCTGCGAAGGTGGTAAGGGAAGGTTCTTACCACCACCTTACAGTTAGAGAAGGCTATGAAACGCCATTGTCGATTAGATCGTGAAGGTATCAACGCGTGTCGTTTGCAACCGTCTACATCTTGTGACGTCAGGGAAGTGGTGGGGGGGGGGGGATTTCTTACCGTCACCTTACAGGTGAAGAGGTTATGAAACGCCATTGCCGATTAGATCGTCAAGGTATCAACACGTGTCGTTCGCAACTATCTACTGGCTTGTGACTTCACTTCCTGTGAACCACATAGTTGATACCTTGAGTAATGTAACTTCTGTGACGTCACTTCCTCATGACCCCCCCCCCATACTTTGTGAAATGTCACTTCTTCATGACCCCCTCCCATGGGGGGGATTACCCGGGGGGGGATTATCCTGGGTGGGTTAATGACCCTAGGGGTGGGGTGGTAATGACCTCGGAGGGTGGGGGGGGGGGGTAGGTGACCTCCCACTCCAGGGGTGGGGCAATGCCTCCCTCCAGGGGGGGGTGACCTCCCCCTTCAGGGGTGGGGCAATGCCCCCTCCAGGGGGGTGTGGGGTGGGTAATGCCCCCTCCAGGGGGGAGAGGGGGTTACCCCCTCTCTCCATGGGGGGAACCACCCTGATCCAGAAAAGACATAGTATACCTACTCCCCCACCCTGTCCTGCCATCCACACTCCTCATCTACCCTCATACACACCTCCCACACATGCTCCCATGACTCATTTGCCCATCCACACATCCTACATTTTCTCTCGTCCTCATTCATCCAATACTTCCCTCCCTTCATCTCATTTTCTAACCTAAATCTCGCCACTCTATTCCATCTGCTCTCCCCCCATCCTTTTCCCTGATACCCCGGCAATCCCTCTCCCTTAACTATTCCAAACCACTTGTTATACCTCGACTCCCTTATCCTTTCCCATCTCTCCTCCCTCTGCATCGTTCTCTCCCTTCTTACTATCTCCTCGCTCACCTTCGCTCCTTCCCCCTCCATCATTTCTTCCGCCTCCTCCGCTGACCACCCTCTCGCCTCAAAGAAATCCAATCTTTCCTTCTCCCACCCATCCACTATCCCCCCCCTCCTGGCTCTTCCCCTTATCTCCTCCCAGCACAACCTTGCTAATTCCCCCCCTCTTCCCTCTCTTAACTTCTTTTCATATCTCCACGCCCTTAAACCCGCTCTACCCCTCATCAATTCCCTCTGCAATTCCTCCCTAATCATATACCCTGGCGTACACTTTTCCACCCCCAGAACCCACCTCAAATACGTTTCCTGTAGCCTTTCTATCCCTTCCCTCTCCCTCCATCCCCATAATTCCACCCCGTAGCTCACTACCGGCCAAACCAACTTATCGAATAGCCATATTCTCCTCCCCCAATCCCCACTAAACCTCATCTTACCTATCCCCCATACCTGTCCCATTACCGCCGCCCCCTTCCTAACCCTCTCCTCCACCTGAGTCTCTTGCCCCCCGTCTCTCCTTATCGTGTATCCCAAGTAAGTATACTTCCCAACCTCCTCTATCACTTTACCCTTCCACCTCCACTCCATCTTTTTCCACCTCCCCCCTCCTTTCCTGCACCTCATCATCTTTGATTTTTCCACGTTTAGTTGCAGCTTTTTCTTCTCCAAATACCGCTCCAGCACCCCTACCATTCCCTTCATTCCCTCCTCCTCCTCCGCCAACATCACTATATCATCCGCATATGCCAGCGTGTATACCTTCTTATTTCCCACCTTCACCCCTCCCCAGCACCCCTTCTCCAATACCTCGTCTAAGTCCGCCAGCATTAATGTGAACAGCAGCGGGCTTAAGGGACACCTTTGTTTCACCCCTCTCGCTGTCCAAAATTTATCCCCTTCTTCCTCCCCCACTCTCACCTTACTTACCGTCTCCCTCAATACCTCCTCACACCTCCCTACCAAACTTTCTCTCACCCCTCTCTCCCTCATAGCCCTAAATAATACCTCCCTATCCACTGAGTCAAACGCTGCCCTTAAATCTACGAACATCGCTATTAGCCCCCTGTTCTTTCTCCTCACCTGCCTGTTCACCAGATAATTTAGTACATATATATTGTCTATGCACCCTAACCCCTTTCTAAAACCCGTCTGGCTATCAGGCAACAGTCTCTTTCCCTCCACTTCCTCCCTTAACCTCTCCGCCAATAACGCTGTGTACACCTTATACGCCGTTTGCGTTAGTGTCACACCCCTATAATCCCGTACCTTCTTACTCTCTCTCTTTTCTTTGCCACAGGCACCACTACCTCCTCTGCCCATTCCTCCGGCCACCCCTCCCCCCTCCACACCCTATTACATATTCTCCACAACCATTCCACCACCTCATTCCCTCCATACTTCCACACCTCGTTTGGTATCCCGTCCCCACCCGCCGCCTTCCTCTCCTTCAGTCCTTTTATAATTCTCACTACTTCTCCTATCTCTATTTCCTTCTCCTCGTCTTCCTCCCTTCTTCTACTCCCACCTTTTCTCACCCTCCATTCCACTCCTCCCAATACCTCCTTGAAATATTCATCCCACTCTCTGATCCTTATTCTCTCATCTACCCTTGCCCTTCTTCCTCTTTCCCTATTTACTACTTTTCATACCTGCCCTTCCGATTTTACCCCTTCTAGCTCCCTTTCCCATCTTTCTCTTTCCTCTTTCTTCTTCCTATCACATAACTCCTTGTACGCCCTCCTGCTTATCCTATACTCTTCTCCCTCTCCCCCTCTTTTCCTTTTCTGATTTCCCCATTTCCCCCATCACCTCCCTTATCTTCTCTTTTAGTCCCCTCCAATCTTCTTCTATCCCCTCCCCCATGCCCCTTTATTCCCGAATTTTTCCCTAAACTCCTTCACCCTTTCCTCCGACCAACAGCCCATAACTTTCCTTTTCCCTCTCCCTTCCTTCCTTCTCCTTCCTTCCCTTTTTATCCACACCGACACCGGCACATGATCCGATTCCACTCTGTCTCCAATTTCCATCTTTTCTATCACTTCCCTTGTTTCCTCGTTTCCTAGAATATAATCAATCACTGAGTTCCCTCTCCCTCCTATGTACGTCCACTCCCCTTCCTCATCCCCCCTCACTCCACCATTCAATATCCCCCATCCCCTCTCCCCCAGATACCTACACAACCTCCTCCCTTCCGCATTTACTTGCATATCCCTCGACTTCCTATTCACCCTAACCCCTCCCTCCTCCTCCTCACCCACTACTCCCCCTTCCCTTCCCGTTCTTGCATTAAAATCCCCCCTATAATTACTCTTACCCCCTTCTCTCTTCCCTCTATCCACTCCCCCAATTCACTCAACTTCTTATCCAAATCCTTATTTATATATAACCCTATAACTCTCCACCATCTCTCCTCTATTTTCACTTTTACCATAATTATTCCCTCATTTTCTCCCACTTCCTCTCTTTTCGCCTCCATATCCTTTCTCACTCCCACTATCATACCCCCTATAGCCCTCCCCATCTTTTCCCTTCTCCTTGCCCACTGCGTCTCCCAACAAAACCCCCTTGGCAATCTATCCCTTATTTTACTCCACCCCTTCTCTTCCACCCATGTCTCTAACATTATTATTATATCCCATTCCTCCAGCCCCTTCCAGAAATCCTTCTCCTTATTTCTCAGTCCTGCCACATTCCAAAAACCTATTTTATACCCTGCCTTCTCCCCTTTTTTCCCCTCCTTTTCCTCCCTTATTCGTTTCCCTGATCCTTTCTCCAATTTTCCTCTATCTCGTCCCATCTTCTCATTTTTCCATTTACCCATATTTTCATATACCCCACTTGCACATTTTTACCATCCATCCTTTCCTTCTCTGCCTCTCTTTCCATTTTCCACCTCACCCTCCTCTCCTCCACCGTTAAGTCCTCATCTATCCATATCTTTCGTCCTCTTAAACCTCTCTTTTCCTCCATTACTTTCCTTTTGTGCTCCCTGTCGACCATTTTCACCAGCACTATCCCCCCTCCCCCATTTCTTGTATTCCCTAGCGCTTTTACTTCCTTCACTCCCTCCAAGCTCCACCCCATCCTATCCCATATCTTTTTCACCTCTTCTTTTACATCCTTTTCCTCTGTTTCTAATCCTCTTATTATCACATTATTCCTTCTCTCCTCCCTTTCCTTCCTATCCATTCTCACCTCCATCCTCCTAATTCTACTTCTGTTCTCTTCCATTTCCTCCTCTCGTACTCTGTCCCCTAAGCTTCTCTCACCTCCCTCCTTCTTCCATCTCTCTATTTCCTCTATCACCCCCCCTACCTTCTCCTCCATTCCTTCTATTTTTTCCAATCTCTTCTCCATCTGTTCCCTCCTCCTCCTTTCCTCCCTTACCTCTTCTTCCCACTTCCCCCTCTCCCTTCTCCACTCATCCATCTCCACCCTCCTATCTTCCCTTTCTTTCCTCCATTCTTCCCTCATCTCCTTCAACCTCTTCGCTTCATTCATCATATGAATCTTTATCTCCATTACTTCCTTCATCATATTTTTTATCATTCCCATCAACTCTCCCTCCTCTTTTCTATGTCCCTCCGGTGACCTCTCTGTCAACGCGCTTTTTTTAAAGACTACCCCTTCATCTTCCCCCTCATCATCTCCCTCTCCTTCGGTTTCCCTCCTCCTTTTACCCCATAGACTCTCCAGACTCCCTATACTCCCACTCCCTCCACTATTCACACTATCCCTTCTCAACCTTTCCGCATTTGAAGGCCTTCCTGCTTTTTTCCCCCCTTCCTTCCCCTCTTCCCTTCCGTCTCCCTTATTCTCTTCACCCCTGTCACTCATTCTTCAGAGTTCTTCCTCTTTCTATCTTATAATCTCCTTTCTCTCGATTATATTCCTTTTCAAAATTCCCTCCTTTCTACTTTCTACAGTCCCTCGCTAGATCGCGCCACCTCCTCCTCCTACTAACTCTCTGCCCGTGCCGCTCTCTACTGCCTGGCTTCCCCAACCTCTTTTTCTCCGTCCACTTCACTCTGCTATTACTCCCTTTAGCTCCTCCTGACCCTTCCCTTTTATATCCTCCTGTCTACTACTCCACTCCCACTCGCTCCTCCACCACTCTCTGCTCACTCACACCTTGTGCTCTTTACTCTTTCTCACTCTAACTCAGACCGCTCTTTACACACTGTTTCTTCTGACACAACCGGAAAAGGAAGTCCCTTATATGAAATTTATTCCTCAATTTAAATTTCATAAATCAAATACTATTAATAAAATTATTTTGTATAGAATGTTATTTAATTAAAATTTTTGATCAAAACACTATTAATATATTATTTTGTATATAATTTTATTTAATAAAAATTTTTCAACTTAAATACTATTAATAAAATTATTTTGTATAGTATATTATTTAATAAAAATTTTTCAACTAAAATACTATTAATAAAATTATTTTATATGAAATTTATTCCTCAATTTAAATTTCACAACTCAAATACTATTAATAATATTATTTTGTATAGAATTTTATTTAATTAAAATGTTTCAACTAAAATAATATTAATAAAATTATTTTGTACAGAATTTTATTTAATTAAAATTTTTCAACTAAAACACAATTAATAAATTATTTTGTATAGAATTTGATTACTAAAATTATTTTATATGAAATTTATTCCTCAATTTGAATTTCACAAATGAAATAATATTAATAAAATTATTTTGTATAGAATATTATTTAATTAACATTTTTCAAATAAAATACTATTACTAAAATTATTTTATATGAAATTTATTCCTCAATTCAAATTACACAAATCAAATACTATTAATAAATCGTTTTGTATAGAATTTTATTTAATTAAAATTTTTCAACTAAAACACTATTAATTAATTATTTTGTATAGAATTTTATTTAATTAAAATTTTTCAAGTAAAACACTATTACTAAAATTATTTTGTATAGAATATTATTTAATTAACATTTTTCAAATAAAATACTATTACTAAAATTATTTTATATGAAATTTATTCCTCAATTTAAATTTCACAAATCAAATACTAGTAATAAAATTATTTTGTATAGAATCTTATTTAATTACATTTTTCAACTAAAATACTATTACTAAAATTATTTTATATGAAATTTATTCCTCAATTTAAATTTCACAAATGAAATAATATTAATAAAATTATTTTGTATAGAATTTTATTGAATAAAAATCATTAAATTTAATTATATAAAATTCTATACAAAATAATTTATTAATAGTGTTTTGTTCAAAAATTTTAATTAAATAAAATTCTATACAGAATAATTTTATTAATATTATTTTAGTTGAAACATTTTAATTAAATAAAATTCTATACAAAATAATTTTATTAATAGTGTTAGAAATCGGCCTTAAGGTCCCGTGCGATCGATGCGCCCTCCCGCTGGTCCGCGTGCCGTTTTGTTTCTGGGTGAATGCTCGCTGTTCGGTTCAGTTTGTGCGAGTGCAAGCATGTGCGTCGCGGTGCGCTCGTTCCCTTCTATTCATAAATAAAGTTATAATTCGGTAGTGTTTATACGTAACGCGTTCGTTCATTATTCCCTATTAACCAATAGGTTATGGGCCCAGATGCGTGATTAAAAATAAATATAGATACGCGTAAAATCGCGAGTGAAAAAGAGGTCTCGCCACGTGTGAACATAACCTACATCGCAACATGGCTACTCTACATGCAACGCACCACATTGAAAAATTATCAGACACAAATTATGAATCATGGAGATTACAAATGAAAAGCGTGCTTATATGCAATGAGCTATGGGCATATGCGAGTGGGAAGATAACCCCGACGCCGGAAACGCTAGTCGCGTGGACGACTAAGGATGAAAAGGCGCTTGCCTTAATATTGTTAAGCGTATCCAAAGCCCAACTAATACACATTAAAAAGGCGGAGACGTCGGCTGAAGCGTGGGGATTGCTTCAAGAAGCCCACGAATCGAAGGGACCGGTGAGAAAGGCAGTTCTGTATAAACAACTATATAGAATGAAGAAGGATTCTACTCAGACTATGACGCAATATACGAATGAATTTCTGTCTAAAGCAGAACAGTTGGAAGAAGCAGGCATTATAATACCTGATGAGTTACTGTCGATAATGCTGCTAAATTCGTTACCGACCAAGTATGAAGGTTTTTGTATCGCGATCAAATCACGCGATGATATCCCTAGTGTCGAATCTCTGAAGTTGAAGCTCATTGAACAGGAAGCCAGAAGAGACGAACAAACGAACAAGCCATCTTGCTCAAATGACGACGCGTTATTCGTTAAAGGAAGAACGAATCAAAACAAAAGCTATAGAGGAAATGCTAGGGGACAAAAGACAAAGTTTCAGTCAACCAGATATAACGGAAATTGTTTCAAATGCGGGAAACAAGGACATCGAGCAGTTGACTGCAGGTCGAAGAGAGAAAACTTCGCCGGAAACAACACGGAAGATGCCATGCCAGCGATAGTGTTGAACGCCGAACCCGAGAAATCTGTGAATTGGTGTCTAGACAGTGGTGCAACGAGGCACATGTGTAATGATCGTGGAAAATTTTTGAATGTCAATGACAAAATAAATGCGAAAATATACACCGCGGCGGATCAATGTGTAACGTCAACCGGTACGGGAGAAGTCATAATAAACGCGAATTCGCATGATAAAGACATAAATACCGTAAAATTAAAAGACACCATCTTAGTGCCGAGTTTCAGAAATAATTTAATGTCAGTTTCGCGAATAACCGATAATAACTATAGTGTTACATTCAAAAAAGGACAGTGCAACTGTGAAACGCGTGGACGGTTCCGTAGTGTTAACCGCGAAAAGACAAGGCGATTTATACATCGTTAATGAAAGTGAAAACGTAAATGCTCAAACAGTGCGTGTTAACGAAGATGACAAATTACGTCGATGGCACTCCAGATACGGACATTTAAATATCACCGACTTGAAGAAACTACAAAAACACAACATGGTCGTAGGCATGAACTTCAGGATAGATGCTGCAAATTTTAATTGTGAAACGTGCGATAAGTCAAAGATACACCAATTACCCTACAAATCGTCTACAACGAGAACCAAAGATAAATTAGGCCTGGTTCATTCGGATATTTGCGGTCCATTGAGCACTACATCATTGGGCGGATCGAGATACTTCGCGACATTCGTAGACGACAAGACGAGGTATACCGAGGTCGTGATGCTGAAGAATCGGCATGAAATTTTCAAGGTATTCAAAAATTACAAGCAACGAGTTGAGAAAGAAACTGGATGCGTCATAAAAACGCTGCGAACCGATAATGCAAAGGAATATATGTCAAACGAATTTACTGAATTTTTAGAAGCTGAAGGAATTAAAAGGCAACTGAGTGTCGAATATACGCCGCAGCAGAACGGAGTCGCGGAGAGAGCAAATCGAACCCTGATGGAAATGGCACGATGCTTGCTAGAAGAATCAAATCTACCAAAAATTCTGTGGGCAGAAGCAATAAATACTGCAAATTTTATTCGAAACCGTTGCCCAACAAAAATACTCAATAATGTAACTCCTTTTGAGATGTGGACTGATACAAAACCATACATAGGTTATATGCGAATTTTTGGGAGTAAGGTCATAGCTCTTGAAAAGGGACCACGTAAAAGCAAACTTGAAGCAAAAGGAAAGCCATACATCTTGGTGGGATACTCAGCCGAAGCAAAGGCATACAGACTCTGGTCACCAGGAACAAAAATCATTGTAAAACGACGCGATGTGCGGTTCCATGAAGAACTTCGAGAAGTAAATCGACCAGAAGTGAAAGAAGAAGATGAAAATCAAACTTACCCTACAATTGAAAATGACGAATATACACGAGTTCCGTTGGATCTTATTTCACACGAAGATGACATCAATACAAACAAAGAAGAGGAAGATGGAGAAGAAAATTCATCGGAGGAAGATATCAGCGATAATGGGCCTTATACAAATACACCACGAAGAGCACCTGGAAGGCCAAGATTGAACAGAACTGGAAGAGTGGGAAGACCAAGGAAAATTTTCCAGTGTGCAGCAAATTTTGCAGATGATATGATGCTAATCGAGCCATCATCTGTAGACAACATGATGACACGCGAAGACAAATACATTATGACTAAATGCAATGAAAGCAGAATATGAGTCTCTAATGGAGAATGAGACATGGCACCTAGTGAATCGTCCAAAAGACAAAAAGGTCTTAACCAATCGATGGGTCTTCAAAATAAAATTAAATCAGGATGGAACCATCGACAGATATAAAGCCAGATTAGTTGCAGGAGGTCACAGACAAACTAAAGGGGTAGATTACGAAGAAGTCTTTGCACCTGTCGCAAGACTTGAAACAATACGGGCGTTACTAGCTGCATCGGTGGAAAATGAAATGTACGTTCACCAAATGGATGTAATCGCTGCCTTCATTCAAGGTGATCTACACGAAGAGGTTTACATGGAGCAGCCACAGCTGTGTGTGGATAGCGGAAACCAAAATAAAGTATGTCTTTTAAACAAACCCCTGTATGGACTGAAACAAGCTGGAAGACAGTGGTACAGAAGGATCGATGATTATCTACAAAACATTAATTTTAAACGAACAGAAACCGATCCTTGCGTGTACGTAAATTCCAAGGGAAAAAACAAAGTGATTATAATCATATATGTGGATGATCTCATTCTCGCATCAACTAACCTGCAGGAGATAAATACAACAAAGAAGATTCTGAGTAGTAAATTTAAAATGAAGGACTTAGGTCCCATAAACGACTTGCTTGGAATAAAGGTCGAAAGAAAAGGGTCAACTGGAAGCATAAGGATTTCACAAGAAAGATACGCAAGGGCTTTAATAAAGAAATTTGGTATGGAAAATTCAAAACCAATTTCGACTCCGATACAGTACGGCGCCACACTGTCAAAAGACATGAAGCCAAAGACTAAAGAAGAGGAAGAAGAAATGAAGAATCGACCTTACAGAGAGCTGGTTGGTGGATTAATATACCTGTCGAATGCAACACGGCCGGATTTGTCATTCGCTGCAAGTGCCCTAAGCCGTTATTGCTCTAATCCAGGGATAACTCACTGGAAAATGGCGAAGAGAACATTGCGATACATTCAGTATACAATAAACTATGGAATCACATACGTTAAAGAGAACGAAGAAATGAAAGCATTCTGTGATTCTGATTGGGCTGGAGATGTGGATGATCGACGATCAACCTCTGGAAATGTGGTAACTCTCGCCGGTGGACCAATCAGCTGGTCATGTAAGAAGCAGAAGTCAGTGGCTGCATCAACTATGCAAGCGGAATATGTGGCCTTATCTGAAGTAACAAAAGAAGTCATTTACTTAAGAAAGTTAATGACTCATATGTGCCTAGACAACTGTGTAAAAAGTGCAACGATTATTCACTGTGACAATCAAAGTGCAATTAGGCTAAGTTCAAATTCTGTCTATCACAGCAGAAGTAAGCACATAGACATTAGATACCATATTTCGCGCGAAGCCCAGGAAGAGGGTATCATTAAAGTGCAATATTTACCCACTGATTTAATGTGTGCGGACATTCTGACAAAACCGTTGCCACAAGTAAAACACGAAAAATGAGTAGGCATGTTAAATATAAATTAGACGAGTGTTCGTGTTAAGTTAATCGAAATATGTACGAATATAATTTTTTTTGTGTTATGAGAAAGCATGTACGCTGGTATGTGTGTACATGTGTGTGCGTGTACGGGTGCTAGGGTTCATAAGTATGAATATTGGAGCACATCGATAGAGGGAGTGTTAGAAATCGGCCTTAAGGTCCCGTGCGATCGATGCGCCCTCCCGCTGGTCCGCGTGCCGTTTTGTTTCTGGGTGAATGCTCGCTGTTCGGTTCGGTTTGTGCGAGTGCAAGCATGTGCGTCGCGGTGCGCTCGTTCCCTTCTATTTATTAATAAAGTTATAATTCGGTAATGTGTTTATACGTAACGCGTTCGTTCATTATACCCTATTAACCAATAAATAGTATTTGAGTTGTGAAATTTAAATTGAGGAATAAATTTCATATAAAATAATTTTATTAATAGTATTTTAGTTGAAAAATTTTTATTAAATAATATTTTATACAAAATAATTTTATTAATAGTGATTTAGTTGAAAAATTTTAATTAAATCAAATTCTATACAAAATAATTTATTAATAGTGTTTTAGTTCAAAAATTTTAATTAAATAAAATTCTATACAAAATAATTTTATTAATATTATTTTAGTTGAAACATTTTAATTAAATAAAATTCTATACGAAATAATTTATTAATAGTGTTTTGTACAAAAATTTTAATAAAATAACATTCTATACAAAATAATTATATTAATAGTATTTGATTTGAGAAATTTAAATTTAGGAATAAATTTCATATAAAATAATTTTAGTAATATTATTTTAGTTGAAGAATTTTAATTAAATAAAATTCTATACAAAATAATTTTAGTAATAGTATTTTAGTTGAAAAAATTTAATTAAATAAAATTCTACACAAAATAATTTTATTAACAGAATTTGATTTGTGAAATTTAAATTGAGGAATAAATTTCATATAAAATAATTTTAGTAATAGTATTTTAGTTGAAAAATTTTAATTAAATAATATTCTATACAAAATAATTTTATTAATAGTATTTTACTTGAAAAATTTTTATTAAATAATATTCAATACAAAATAATTTTATTAATAGTGTTATAGTTGAAAAATTTTAATTAAATCAAATTTGTTAGCGATTACAATCCGCATGTATTAGTTTGTAGGTTCGCGTCGCGCCATCAGTTCAATCTTCTACCGCGCCACCTACCGTAGCGTCGGGGACCATTGCGGGTCCCACAATTCTTACGTTCCGTTCTTCCTGTTCTGTTCGTTCGTTACCGTCATCGCTGCTTGTTCTCTCCGTATGTTATCCGCATTAATCTCGTATAAATATAAAAGGTTATGGGCCCAGATAGCTCTAAAGTTTATTTGGGCGTAAGTGAAAATTTATTTTCACAAAAGTTCCGCAAAGTTACGTTAAAAAGTGCGAATAAGTAAAAGTGCGTGGTCTATTAAAATTTTGAGGTTAGTTCGACCACGTGGTAAATCAAAGTGGAATAATCAAAATGAATGTGTCGAGTACAGTGCGCATCGAACCGCTAAACAAAGACAATTACGACACATGGCGGATACAAGCGGAGGCGTTATTATTTAAAAATGATACGTGGGGCTACGTCAACGGCGAAATACCAAAGCCAGACGAAGGGGCACCTCGAGACGCCATGAAAGCATGGGAGGTGGCTGATAGAAGGGCGAAATCTGACTTAATTTTGTCCATCAGCCCGTCGGAATTATCTCAAGTAAAGTCCGTTAATACCTCCAATGAATTGTGGCTTAAATTGGAATCGATATATCAATCGAAAGGGCCCGCTCGAAAAGCCTCATTACTGAGACAAGTTTTGTTGCATAGAATGAAAGAGGGAGAAGATGTGCGCTCCCATTTGAGACAATTCTTTGATGCAATTGATCAACTGCAGGCGATGGACATTGAAATCAACAATGATTTATTGGCATTTATGATGTTGTACAGTTTACCAGATAATTTTGAAAATTTCAGGTGCGCTATTGTATCTCAAGACAAGTTTCCTTCCCCTGAATCTTTAAAACTTAAAATAATTGACGAATACGAGGTTCGCAAGCAGAGGGGAACCGACACTGTACAAAATGCCATGATCGTTAAAAGGAAATTCAATAAGAATTTTAAGCCAAAGTATCAAGAGGACGATCAGAAAACAAATCAAAGGACCGAATCGAAGGGAAATTTCACAATGAGATGTCACCACTGCAACAGAATTGGTCATAAAGCAATCAAATGTTTCCAAAGGATAAGGGAATCTAAAGAAAGGGCAGGTAACGTAGAAAGAGAATGTTTGCTTTCAGTCGCCACTAAAAAGGAATGCACAGCACTTACGACCATGGGCAAATCTACGTCAACCGAATGGTGCTTGGACAGCGGATGCACATCTCATATGTGCAACAATGAGGAAAAATTTGCACAATTAGGAGATTCGGAATTTGAAAAATTGAACTTGGCAAGCAGTACAACCACAAAAGTAGAAGCGAAAGGTACTGTCCAAATAATGACCAATAATGGCATCAAACGTAAGGCCATCGATTTGATGAATACTTTATATGTGCCTGATCTGCGAACCAATTTATTATCTGTCGCCAAAATTACGGATAAAGGACATAAGGTAATATTTGATAAGACAAAAGCTACAGTTATGGATTCGAATGGTAATAATCTTATACATGCAAATCGAGTGAATGACTTGTATTACGTCAAAGAACAAGATCAACATGCCTACAATGCAAAAGTTGAGGTTTCTGAGTTGGCGAAGTGGCATATGCGATACGGTCATCTAAATGAAAAGGATTTAAAAGAAATTATGAAGAAAGAAATCGTACATGGTATGCAATTCAATGAAAGGGAGGAATTGCCAATATGCGAAGTTTGTACGAAGGGAAAAATGACACGCGCTCCTTTTCCCAAGAGATCTGAGCGAACTTCCAACTTATTGGACATCGTCCACACGGATGTCTGTGGACCAATGAGGACTGAATCTCATGGCAGAGCCCTATATTTTATAATTTTTATAGATGATTGTTCCAGATGGTGTGAAATACGTTTTTTGAAAAAGAAAAGTGATGCCCTTGAAGAATTTAAGAAATACAAGAACCTTGTGGAGAACCAAATTGGAACAAAAATTAAGTGTCTTCAATCCGACAATGGGACTGAATATTGCAATAGGGAGTTCGACCAATACTTGGCAGACAATGGAATTAGAAGGAGGTTAACCAACGTTCACACTCCTGAACAAAATGGAGTAGCGGAAAGACGTAACAGGACTCTCGTTGAAATGGCGAGATGTTTGTTACTACAATCAAATTTGTCTCCCGCATTTTGGACTGAGGCTGTAAATACAGCGAATCATATAAGGAACAGATGCCCATCAAGTATTTTAGGTGGTGATACACCATTCTTCAAATGGACGGGAAGACGTCCCATTGTCTCGTATTTTAGAACATTTGGCTCAAGAGTATTAGTATTAAATCGTCAACCTAACAAAGGGAAATTCGAGCCACGTTCGCAGGAAGGAACTTTTATGGGTTATTCATCCGAAACAAAAGGATACAGAGTATGGATACCTGAAAAAAGGAAAATAGAAGTGACACGCGAGGTGAAATTCTTAAATGAATTTACGCACAATACTAATTATGAGAATTTCCTACATGATTTTAAGGGATTGGATTCACCTATATCCGAGGAAGAAGAGAAAATTAGAACAGTCGACATTGACATAAAGCCGATCGAACATCAAAGTGAGGAGGTTCATGAGTCAACGGAGAGTGAAATCGAGAATCCCCAAGCAAATGACGACGATACAACAGGAGTTCCACCTGTAGTCCGTCGTGGAGTTGGTAGACCAAGTATTATTAGAAATGGTAGAGTGGGAAGACCAAGGAAGGTGTATGCACAATCAAGTAATCAGGTACGTTCAAACAATGATGATTCGGATGACGAGTTTTTAGATGCAGTAGCTAATATGGCTGAAGTGCCAATAAAATCAGCTTTAACCGGAGCCGACGAAATGGCATGGAGAAAAGCAATAAATGAAGAATTCACTGCCATGATCAAGAACGATACATGGAAAATAGTAGATGAACCTGCCGACAAAAACATTGTCGATTGTCGAATCGTACTTAGAAATAAATTGAAGCCAAACGGAGAAATCGACAGAAGAAAAGCAAGATTGGTAGCAAAGGGATTCTCACAACGTTTTGGTGAAGATTTTGAGGAGACATTCGCACCAGTGGCCAGATTGAGTTCGATACGAATGCTCATGGCATTGTCAGTTAAACACAATTTAACTGTGGATCATCTGGATGTCTCGACAGCTTTTCTACATGGTGAACTGGATGAAGTCATCTATATGCGGATACCTGAGGAACTTGAGGTATCTCTCGAAGAAATGCTTCAGGAACGTTCAAAGCGCGAGACAGCAGAGTTTCATAATAAGGCACGAAAAATGTTAAACGAAATACGAAGAGGATCCAAGGTATGTTTGCTGAATAAAAGTTTATATGGGCTACGACAATCAAGCAGGTTATGGAATCTGAAATTGAGCAAAAAACTGCAAGAACTTGGACTGAAACCATCGACAGCTGATCCATGCATATATTTCGCTGCAAGGAAGGATCATCTTATGTTAGTCACAATTTATGTCGATGACATACTAATCGCAAGTTCCGATACGAAGTGGAAAAAGTCAATAAAAGAAAAATTAATGTCCACGTTTGAAATGCGAGATCTGGGTGATATTAGACATTGTTTAGGAATTGAGTTTTTACAGGAGAAGGGGAAGATACAAATGACACAAAAGGGCTACGTTCAGGAACTATTGAAACGTTTTGGAATGCTGGATTGTAAACCGGTTTTGACGCCTTGTGACCCTTCTATTAAATTAGTAAAGCCAGAATCTCCATCATTAGAAGTCATGAGAAAATATCCGTACAAAGAGCTGGTCGGATGTTTAACATACTTGGCTATTGGAACCCGACCGGATCTGGCATTTGCCGTTAGTTCTTTAAGTCAGTTCAATGACAATTATTTGGAAGAACACTGGTTGGCAGCCAAGAGGGTTCTCCGATATTTGCAAGGAACTGCCAACATAGCGTTGACTTTTGAGAAAAACGACCTTGACGTGGAAGGATTCGTGA
This sequence comes from Lasioglossum villosulum, assembly GCA_963971365.1. NCBI lineage: Eukaryota > Metazoa > Arthropoda > Insecta > Hymenoptera > Halictidae > Lasioglossum > Lasioglossum villosulum. The sequence continues at coordinate 31,566,300 of OZ020495.1, forward strand.
ATGCCGATTGGGGTGGTTGCTGCAACGATAGACGTTCGTATACTGGATTTGTCTTTGTATTTTCAGGTGCTCCAATTTGTTGGGAATCCAGGAAGCAACCCACAGTCGCATTATCAACAGTAGAGGCCGAATACATGGCAATGACCGAAGCCACGAAGGAGGCCATTTATTTGCGACGTTTGCTTGGAGAGCTGGGTGTTCGAAGTCAGGATGCGATCGTTTTATACAACGACAATCAGAGCGCACAAAGGTTGGCTAGGAACCCTGTGTTTCATCGTCGCACGAAGCATGTGGACATCCGTCATCATTTCATTCGCAATGCCGTTAAGGATCAGCAAGTAACGACGGAATACTTGCCCACTGGAGACATGGCCGCCGATGTTTTAACTAAGGCATTAACCAGTGATAAACACAGGAACTGCGCTAGATTGTTGAATATATATTAATTTGTCGTGGTTGGATTTGCGGATTGAGGGGAAGTGTTAGCGATTACAATCCGCATGTATTAGTTTGTAGGTTCGCGTCGCGCCATCAGTTCAATCTTCTACCGCGCCACCTACCGTAGCGTCGGGGACCATTGCGGGTCCCACAATTCTTACGTTCCGTTCTTCCTGTTCTGTTCGTTCGTTACCGTCATCGCTGCTTGTTCTCTCCGTATGTTATCCGCATTAATCTCGTATAAATATAACAAAATTCAATACAAAATAATTTATTAATTGTGTTTTAGTTGAAAAATTTTAATTAAATAAAATTCTATACAAAATAATTTTATTAATAGTATTTGAGTTGTGAAATTTAAATTGAGGAATAAATTTCATATAAAATAATTTTATTAATAGTATTTTAGTTGAAAAATTGTAATTAAATAAAATTCTATACAAAATTTTTTATTAATAGTGTTTTGTTCAAAAGTTTTAATTAAATAACATTCTATACAAAATAATTTTATTAATAGTTTTTTAGTTGAAAAATTGTAATTAAATAAAATTATATACAAAATAATTTATTAATAGTATTTTAGTTGAAAAATTTTAATTAAATAAAATTCTATTCAAAATAATTCTATTAATAGTATTTTAGTTGAAAAATTTTAATTAAATAAAATTCTATACAAAATAATTTTTTTAATAGAATTTGATTTGTGAAATTTAAATTGAGGAATCAATTTTATTCAAAATAATTTTATTAATAGTATTTTAGTTGAAAAATTTTAATTAAATAGAATTCTATACAAAATAATTTATTAATAGTACTTGATTTGTGAAATTTAAATTGAGGAATAAATTTCATATAAAATAATTTTATTAATAGTATTTTAGTTCAAAAATTTTAACTAAATAAAATTCTATACAAAATAATTTTTAATAGTATTTTAGTTGAAAAATTGTAATTAAATAAAATTATATACAAAATAATTTTAGTAATAGTATGTTAGTTGAAAAATTTTAATTAGATACAATTCTATACAAAATAATTTTATTAATATTATTTCGTTTGTGAAATTTAAATTGAGGAATAAATGTCATATAAAATAATTTTAGTAATAGTATTTTAGTTGAAAAATTTTAATTAAATAAAATTCTATACAAAATGACTAATTAATAGTGTTTTGTTGAAAAATTATAATTAAATAAAATTCTATACAAAATAATTTTATTAATAGTATTTTACTTGAAAAATTTTTATTAAATAATATTCAATACAAAATAATTTTATTAATAGTGTTTTAGTTGAAAAATTTTAATTAAACCAAATTCTATACAAAATAATTTATTAATTGTGTTTTAGTTGAAAAAATTTAATTAAATAAAATTCTATACAAAATAATTTTATTAATAGTATTTTAGTTGAAAAATTTTAATTAAATAAAATACTATACAAAATAACTAATTAATAGTGTTTTGTTGAAAAATTATAATTAAATAAAATTCTATACAAAATAATTTTATTAATAGTGTTATGTTCAAAAGTTTTAATTAAATAACATTCTATACAAAATAATTTGATTAATAGTATTTGATTTGAGAAATTTAAATTGAGGAATAAATTTCATATAAAATAATTTTAGTAATAGTATTTTAGTTAAAAAATTTTAATTAAATAATATTTTATACAAAATAATTTTATTAATAATTGTTTTAGTTGAAAAATTTTAATTAAATCAAATTCTATACAAAGTAATTTATTAATAGTGTTTTGTTGAAAAATTTTAATTAAATAAAATTCTACACAAAATAATTTTATTAACAGAATTTGATTTGTGAAATTTAAATTGAGGAATCAGTTTTGTACAAAATAATTTTATTAATAGTATTTGACGTATGAAATTTAAATTAAGGAATAAATTTCATGTAAAATAATTTTATTAATAGTATTTGAGTTGAAAAATTTTAATAAAAATTAATTTTATACAAAATAATTTTATTAATAGTTTTTTAGTTGAAAAATATTAATTAAATAAAATTCTATACAAAATAATTTATTAATAGTGTTTTAGTTGAAAAATTTTAATTAAATAAAATTCTATTCAAAATAATTCTATTAATAGTATTTTAGTTGAAAAATTTTAATTAAATAAAATTCTATACAAAATAATTTTGTTAATTGTATTTGAATTGTGAAATTTAAATTGAGGAATAAATTTTATACAAAATAATTTTAGTAATAGTATGTTAGTTGAAAAATTTTAATTAAATAATATCCTATACAAAATAATTTTATTAATAGTATTTGAATTCTGAAATTTAAATTGAGGAATAAATTTCATATAAAATAATTTTATTAATAGTGTTTTAGTTGAAAAATGTAATTAAATAAGATTCTATACAAAATAATTTTATTAATAGTATTTTAGTTGAAAAATTGTAATTAAATAAAATTCTATACAAAATAATTTATTAATAGTGTTTTGTTCAAAAATTTTAATTAAATAAAATTCTATACAGAATAATTTTATTAATAGTATTTGAGTTGTGAAATTTGAATTGAGGAATAAATTTCATATAAAATAATTTTATTAATAGTATTTTAGTTGAAAAATTGTAATTAAATAAAATTGTATACAAAATTTTTTATTAATAGTGTTTTGTTCAAAAGTTTTAATTAAATAACATTCTATACAAAATAATTTTATTAATAGTGTTTTAGTTGAAAAATTTTAATTAAAACAAATTCTATACAAAATAATTTATTAATTGTGTTTTAGTTGAAAAATTTTAATTAAATAAAATTATATACAAAATAATTTTATTAATACTATTTTACTTGAAAAATTTTAATTAAATAAAATTGTATACAAAATAATTTTATTAATAGAATTTGATTTGTGAAATTTAAATTGAGGAATCAATTTTATTCAAAATAATTTTATTAATAGTATTTTAGTTGAAAAATTTTAATAAAAATTAATTTTATACAAAATAATTTTATTAATAGTGTTTTAGTTGAAAAATGTAATTAAATAAGATTCTATACAAAATAATTTTATTAATAGTATTTTAGTTGAAAAATTGTAATTAAATAAAATTCTATACAAAATAATTTATTAATAGTGTTTTGTTCAAAAATTTTAATTAAATAAAATTCTATACAGAATAATTTTATTAATAGTATTTGATTTGAGAAATTTAAATTGAGGAATAAATTACATATAAAATAATTTTAGTAATAGTATTTTAGTTGAAGAATTTTAATTAAATAAAATTCTATACAAAATAATTTTAGTAATAGTATTTTAGTTGAAAAAATTTAATTAAATAAAATTCTACACAAAATAATTTTATTAACAGAATTTGATATGTGAAATTTAAATTGAGGAATCAGTTTTGTACAAAATAATTTTATTAATAGTATTTGACGTATGAAATTTAAATTAAGGAATAAATTTCATGTAAAATAATTTTATTAATAGTATTTTAGTTGAAAAATTTTAATAAAAATTAATTTTATACAAAATAATTTTATTAATAGTTTTTTAGTTGAAAAATATTAATTAAATAAAATTCTATACAAAATAATTTATTAATAGTGTTTTAGTTGAAAAATTTTAATTAAATAAAATTCTATTCAAAATAATTCTATTAATAGTATTTTAGTTGAAAAATTTTAATTAAATAAAATTCTATACAAAATAATTTTGTTAATTGTATTTGAATTGTGAAATTTAAATTGAGGAATAAATTTTATACAAAATAATTTTAGTAATAGTATGTTAGTTGAAAAATTTTAATTAAATAATATCCTATACAAAATAATTTTATTAATAATTGCTTTAGTTGAAAAATTTTAATTAAATCAAATTCTATACAAAGTAATTTTAGTAATAGTATGTTAGTTGAAAAATTTTAATTAAATAAAATTCTATACCAAATAATTTTATTAATATTATTTCATTTGTGAAATCTAAATTGAGAAATAAATTTCATATAAAATAATTTTAGTAATAGTATTTTAGTTGAAAAATTTTAATTAAATAAAATTCTATACAAAATAACTAATTAATAGTGTTTTGTTGAAAAATTATAATTAAATAAAATTCTATACAAAATAATTCTATTAATAGTATTTTAGTTGAAAAATTTTTTTAAATAAAATTCTATACAAAATAATTTTGTTAATTTTATTTGAATTGTGAAATTTAAATTGAGGAATAAGTTTTATACAAAATAATTTTAGTAATAGTATGTTAGTTGAAAAATTTTAATAAAAATTAATTTTATACAAAATAATTTTATTAATAGTTTTTTAGTTGAAAAATATTAATTAAATAAAATTCTATACAAAATAATTTTATAAATAGTGTTTTAGTTGAAAAATTTTAATTAAAACAAATTCTATACAAAATAATTTATTAATTGTGTTTTAGTTGAAAAATTTTAATTAAATAAAATTCTATACAAAATAATTTTATTAATAGTATTTTACTTGAAAAAATTTAATTAAATAAAATTGTATACAAAATAATTTTATTAATAGAATTTGATTTGTGAAATTTAAATTGAGGAATCAATTTTATTCAAAATAATTTTATTAATAGTATTTTAGTTGAAAAATTTTAATTATATAGAATTCTATACAAAATAATTTATTAATAGTACTTGATTTGTGAAATTTAAATTGAGGAATAAATTTCATATAAAATAATTTTATTAATAGTATTTTAGTTGAAAAATTTTAATTAAATAGAATTCTATACAAAATAATTTATTAATAGTACTTGATTTGTGAAATTTAAATTGAGGAATAAATTTCATATAAAATAATTTTATTAATAGTATTTTAGTTCAAAAATTTTAACTAAATAATATTTTATACAAAATAATTTTATTAATATTATTTCACTTGTGAAATTTAAATTGAGGAATAAATGTCATATAAAATAATTTTACTAATAGTATTTTAGTTGAAAAATTTTAATTAAATAAAATTCTATACAAAATAATTTTTAATAGTTTTTTAGTTGAAAAATTGTAATTAAATAAAATTATATACAAAATAATTTATTAATAGTATTTTAGTTGAAAAATTTTTATTAAATAAAATTCTATACCAAATAATTTTATTAATATTATTTCATTTGTGAAATTTAAATTGAGGAATAAATTTCATATAAAATAATGTTATTAATAGTAAATTTAGTTGAAAAAATTTAATTAAATAAAATTCTATACAAAATAATTTTATTAGTAGTATGTTAGTTGAAAAATATTAATTAAATAAGATTCTATACAAAATAATTTTATTAATAGTATTTTAGTTGAAAAATTTTAATTAAATAAAATTCTATACAAAATAATTTATTAATAGTGTTTTGTTCAAAAATTTTAATTAAATTATATACTATACAAAATAATTCTATTAATATTATTTTAGTTGAAAAATTTTAATTAAATAAGATTCTACACAAAATAATTTTATTAATAGTTGTTTTAGTTGAAAAATTTTAATTAAATCAAATTCTATACAAAATAATTTTATTAACAGAATTTGATTTGTGAAATTTAAATTGAGGAATCAATTTTGTACAAAATAATTTTATTAATAGTTTTTTAGTTGAAAAATATTAATTAAATAATATTCTATACAAAATAATTTATTAATAGTGTTTTGTTCAAAAATTTTAATTAAATAATATACTATACAAAATAATTTATTAATAGTGTTTTAGTTGAAAAATTTTAATTAAATAAAATTCTATACAAAATAATTTTGTTAATATTATTTTAGTTGAAAAATTTTAATTAAATAAAATTCTATACAAAATAATTTTATTAATAGAATTTGATTTGTGAAATCTAAATTGAGGAATAAATTTCATATAAAATAATTTTAATAATAGTATTTTAGTTGAACAATGTAATTAAATAAGATTCTATACAAAATAATTTCATTAATAGTATTTTAGTTGAAAAATTGTAATTAAATAAAATTATATACAAAATAATTTATTAATAGTATTTTAGTTGAAAAATTTTTATTAAATAAAATTCTATACCAAATAATTTTATTAATATTATTTCATTAGTGAAATCTAAATTGCGAAATAAATTTCATATAAAATAATTTTAGTAATAGTATTTTAGTTGAAAAATTTTAAGTAAATAATATTCTATACAAAATAATATTATTAATAGTATTTTAGTTGAAAAATTTTAATTAAATAAAATTCTATACAAAATAATTTTATTAATAATATTTGATTTGTGAAACTGAAATTGAGAAATAAATTTCATATAAAATAATTTTAGTAATAGTATTTTAGTTGAATAATTTTTATTACATAATATTTTATACAAAATAATTGTATTAATATTGATTTAGTTGAAAAATTTTAATTAAATCAAATTCAATACAAAATAATTTATTAACAGTGTTTTAGTTGAAAAATTTTAATTATTTAAAATGCTATACAAACTAATTTATTAATAGTGTTTTGTTCAAAAGTTTTAATTAAATAACATTCTATACAAAATAATTTAATTAATAGTATTTGATTTGAGAAATTTAAATTGAGGAATTTATTTCATATAAAATAATTTTAGTAATAGTATTTTAGTTGAAAAATTTTTATTAAATAATATTTTATGCAAAATAATTTTATTAATAGTTGTTTTAGTTGAAAAATTTTAATTAAATAAAATTCTATACATAATAATTTATTAATAGATTTATTAATAATGATTTGTGAAATTTAAATCGAGGAATAAATTTCATATAAAATAATTTTATTAATAGTATTTTAGTTGAAAAATTTTAATTAAATAATATTTTATACAAAATCATTTTATTAATAGTTGTTTTAGTTGAAAAATTTTAATTAAATCAAATTCTATACAAAATAATTTATTAATAGTGCATTGTTCAAAAATTTTAATTAAATAAAATGCTATACAAAATAATTTTGTTAATTGTATTTGAATTGTGAAACTTAAATTGAGGAATAAATTTTATACAATATAATTTTATTAATAGTATGTTAGTTGAAAAATTTTAATTAAATAATATTCTATACAAAATAATTTTATTAATAGTATTTGAATTCTGAAATTTAAATTGAGGAAAAAATTTCATATAAAATAATTTTATTAATAGTATTTTAGTTGAAAAATGTAATTAAATAAGATTCTATACAAACTAATTTTATTAATAGTATTTTAGTTGAAAAATTGTAATTAAATAAAATTCTATACAAAATAATTTATTAATAGTGTTTTGTTCAAAAATTTTAATTAAATAATATACTATACAAAATAATTCTATTAATAGTATTTTAGTTGAAAAATTTTTATTAAATAAAATTCTATACAAAATAATTTTATTAATATTATTTCATTTGTGAAATTTAAATTGAGGAATAAATTTCATATAAAATAATTTTATTAATAGTAAATTTAGTTGAAAAAATTTAATTAAATAAAATTCTATACAAAATAATTGTATTAATAGAATTTGATTTGTGAAATCTAAATTGAGGAATCAATTTTACTCAAAATAATTTTATTAATATTATTTTAGTTGGAAAATTTTAATTAAATAAGATTCTATACAAAATAATTTTATTAATAGTGTTTTAGTTGAAAATTTTTAATTAAATAAAATTCTATACAAAATAATTTTATTCATAGTATTTTAGTTGAAAAGTTTTAATTAAATAGAATTCTATACAAAATAATTTTATTAATAGTATTTGAATTGTGAAATTTAAATTGAGGAATAAATTTCATATAAAATAATTTTATTAATAGTATTTTAGTTGAAAAATTGTAATTAAATAAAATTATATACAAAATAATTTATTAATAGTATTTTAGTTGAAAAATTTTTATTAAATAAAATTCTATACCAAATAATTTTATTAATATTATTTCATTTGTGAAATTTAAATTGAGGAATAAATTTCATATAAAATAATTTTATTAATAGTAAATTTAGTTGAAAAAATTTAATTAAATAAAATTCTATACAAAATAATTGTATTAATAGAATTTGATTTGTGAAATCTAAATTGAGGAATCAATTTTACTCAAAATAATTTTATTAATATTATTTTAGTTGGAAAATTTTAATTAAATAAGATTCTATACAAAATAATTTTATTAATAGTGTTTTAGTTGAAAATTTTTAATTAAATAAAATTCTATACAAAATAATTTTATTCATAGTATTTTAGTTGAAAAGTTTTAATTAAATAGAATTCTATACAAAATAATTTTATTAATAGGATTTGAATTGTGAAATTTAAATTGAGGAATAAATTTCATATAAAATAATTTTATTAATAGTATTTTAGTTGAAAAATGTAATTAAATAAGATTCTATACAAAATAATTTCATTAATAGTATTTTAGTTGAAAAATTGTAATTAAATAAAATTATATACAAAATAATTTATTAATAGTATTTTAGTTGAAAAATTTTTATTAAATAAAATTCTATACCAAATAATTTTATTAATATTATTTCATTTGTGAAATCTATATTGAGAAATAAATTTCATATAAAATAATTTTAGTAATAGTATTTTAGTTGAAAAATTTTAAGTAAATAATATTCTATACAAAATAATATTATTAATAGTTGTTTTAGTTGAAAAATTTTAATTAAATAAAATTCTATACATAATAATTTATTAATAGATTTATTAATAATGATTTGTGAAATTTAAATTGAGGAATAAATTTCATATAAAATAATTTTATTAATAGTATTTTAGTTGAAAAATTTTAATTAAATAATATTTTATACAAAATCATTTTATTAATAGTTGTTTTAGTTGACAAATTTTAATTAAATCAAATTCTATACAAAATAATTTATTAATAGTGCATTGTTCAAAAATTTTAATTAAATAAAATGCTATACAAAATAATTTTGTTAATTGTATTTGAATTGTGAAACTTAAATTGAGGAATAAATTTTATACAATATAATTTTATTAATAGTATGTTAGTTGAAAAATTTTAATTAAATAATATTCTATACAAAATAATTTTATTAATAGTATTTGAATTCTGAAATTTAAATTGAGGAAAAAATTTCATATAAAATAATTTTATTAATAGTATTTTAGTTGAAAAATGTAATTAAATAAGATTCTATACAAAATAATTTTATTAATAGTATTTTAGTTGAAAAATTGTAATTAAATAAAATTCTATACAAAATAATTTATTAATAGTGTTTTGTTCAAAAATTTTAATTAAATAATATACTATACAAAATAATTCTATTAATAGTATTTTAGTTGAAAAATTTTTATTAAATAAAATTCTATACAAAATAATTTTATTAATATTATTTCATTTGTGAAATTTAAATTGAGGAATAAATTTCATATAAAATAATTTTATTAATAGTAAATTTAGTTGAAAAAATTTAATTAAATAAAATTCTATACAAAATAATTGTATTAATAGAATTTGATTTGTGAAATCTAAATTGAGGAATCAATTTTACTCAAAATAATTTTATTAATATTATTTTAGTTGGAAAATTTTAATTAAATAAGATTCTATACAAAATAATTTTATTAATAGTGTTTTAGTTGAAAATTTTTAATTAAATAAAATTCTATACAAAATAATTTTATTCATAGTATTTTAGTTGAAAAGTTTCAATTAAATAGAATTCTATACAAAATAATTTTATTAATAGTATTTGAATTGTGAAATTTAAATTGAGGAATAAATTTCATATAAAATAATTTTATTAATAGTATTTTAGTTGAAAAATTGTAATTAAATAAAATTATATACAAAATAATTTATTAATAGTATTTTAGTTGAAAAATTTTTATTAAATAAAATTCTATACCAAATAATTTTATTAATATTATTTCATTTGTGAAATTTAAATTGAGGAATAAATTTCATATAAAATAATTTTATTAATAGTAAATTTAGTTGAAAAAATTTAATTAAATAAAATTCTATACAAAATAATTGTATTAATAGAATTTGATTTGTGAAATCTAAATTGAGGAATCAATTTTACTCAAAATAATTTTATTAATATTATTTTAGTTGGAAAATTTTAATTAAATAAGATTCTATACAAAATAATTTTATTAATAGTGTTTTAGTTGAAAATTTTTAATTAAATAAAATTCTATACAAAATAATTTTATTCATAGTATTTTAGTTGAAAAGTTTTAATTAAATAGAATTCTATACAAAATAATTTTATTAATAGTATTTGAATTGTGAAATTTAAATTGAGGAATAAATTTCATATAAAATAATTTTATTAATAGTATTTTAGTTGAAAAATGCAATTAAATAAGATTCTATACAAAATAATTTCATTAATAGTATTTTAGTTGAAAAATTGTAATTAAATAAAATTATATACAAAATAATTTATTAATAGTATTTTAGTTGAAAAATTTTTATTAAATAAAATTCTATACCAAATAATTTTATTAATATTATTTCATTTGTGAAATCTATATTGAGAAATAAATTTCATATAAAATAATTTTAGTAATAGTATTTTAGTTGAAAAATTTTAAGTAAATAATATTCTATACAAAATAATATTATTAATAGTTGTTTTAGTTGAAAAATTTTAATTAAATAAAATTCTATACATAATAATTTATTAATAGATTTATTAATAATGATTTGTGAAATTTAAATTGAGGAATAAATTTCATATAAAATAATTTTATTAATAGTATTTTAGTTGAAAAATTTTAATTAAATAAAATTATATACAAAATAATTTATTAATAGTATTTTAGTTGAAAAATTTTTATTAAATAAAATTCTATACCAAATAATTTTATTAATATTATTTCATTTGTGAAATTTAAATTGAGGAATAAATTTCATATAAAATAATTTTATTAATAGTAAATTTAGTTGAAAAAATTTAATTAAATAAAATTCTATACAAAATAATTGTATTAATAGAATTTGATTTGTGAAATCTAAATTGAGGAATCAATTTTACTCAAAATAATTTTATTAATATTATTTTAGTTGGAAAATTTTAATTAAATAAGATTCTATACAAAATAATTTTATTAATAGTGTTTTAGTTGAAAATTTTTAATTAAATAAAATTCTATACAAAATAATTTTATTCATAGTATTTTAGTTGAAAAGTTTTAATTAAATAGAATTCTATACAAAATAATTTTATTAATAGTATTTGAATTGTGAAATTTAAATTGAGGAATAAATTTCATATAAAATAATTTTATTAATAGTATTTTAGTTGAAAAATGTAATTAAATAAGATTCTATACAAAATAATTTCATTAATAGTATTTTAGTTGAAAAATTGTAATTAAATAAAATTATATACAAAATAATTTATTAATAGTATTTTAGTTGAAAAATTTTTATTAAATAAAATTCTATACCAAATAATTTTATTAATATTATTTCATTTGTGAAATCTATATTGAGAAATAAATTTCATATAAAATAATTTTAGTAATAGTATTTTAGTTGAAAAATTTTAAGTAAATAATATTCTATACAAAATAATATTATTAATAGTTGTTTTAGTTGAAAAATTTTAATTAAATAAAATTCTATACATAATAATTTATTAATAGATTTATTAATAATGATTTGTGAAATTTAAATTGAGGAATAAATTTCATATAAAATAATTTTATTAATAGTATTTTAGTTGAAAAATTTTAATTAAATAATATTTTATACAAAATCATTTTATTAATAGTTGTTTTAGTTGACAAATTTTAATTAAATCAAATTCTATACAAAATAATTTATTAATAGTGCATTGTTCAAAAATTTTAATTAAATAAAATGCTATACAAAATAATTTTGTTAATTGTATTTGAATTGTGAAACTTAAATTGAGGAATAAATTTTATACAATATAATTTTATTAATAGTATGTTAGTTGAAAAATTTTAATTAAATAATATTCTATACAAAATAATTTTATTAATAGTATTTGAATTCTGAAATTTAAATTGAGGAAAAAATTTCATATAAAATAATTTTATTAATAGTATTTTAGTTGAAAAATGTAATTAAATAAGATTCTATACAAAATAATTTTATTAATAGTATTTTAGTTGAAAAATTGTAATTAAATAAAATTCTATACAAAATAATTTATTAATAGTGTTTTGTTCAAAAATTTTAGTTAAATAATATACTATACAAAATAATTCTATTAATAGTATTTTAGTTGAAAAATTTTTATTAAATAAAATTCTATACAAAATAATTTTATTAATATTATTTCATTTGTGAAATTTAAATTGAGGAATAAATTTCATATAAAATAATTTTATTAATAGTAAATTTAGTTGAAAAAATTTAATTAAATAAAATTCTATACAAAATAATTGTATTAATAGAATTTGATTTGTGAAATCTAAATTGAGGAATCAATTTTACTCAAAATAATTTTATTAATATTATTTTAGTTGGAAAATTTTAATTAAATAAGATTCTATACAAAATAATTTTATTAATAGTGTTTTAGTTGAAAATTTTTAATTAAATAAAATTCTATACAAAATAATTTTATTCATAGTATTTTAGTTGAAAAGTTTCAATTAAATAGAATTCTATACAAAATAATTTTATTAATAGTATTTGAATTGTGAAATTTAAATTGAGGAATAAATTTCATATAAAATAATTTTATTAATAGTATTTTAGTTGAAAAATTGTAATTAAATAAAATTATATACAAAATAATTTATTAATAGTATTTTAGTTGAAAAATTTTTATTAAATAAAATTCTATACCAAATAATTTTATTAATATTATTTCATTTGTGAAATTTAAATTGAGGAATAAATTTCATATAAAATAATTTTATTAATAGTAAATTTAGTTGAAAAAATTTAATTAAATAAAATTCTATACAAAATAATTGTATTAATAGAATTTGATTTGTGAAATCTAAATTGAGGAATCAATTTTACTCAAAATAATTTTATTAATATTATTTTAGTTGGAAAATTTTAATTAAATAAGATTCTATACAAAATAATTTTATTAATAGTGTTTTAGTTGAAAATTTTTAATTAAATAAAATTCTATACAAAATAATTTTATTCATAGTATTTTAGTTGAAAAGTTTTAATTAAATAGAATTCTATACAAAATAATTTTATTAATAGTATTTGAATTGTGAAATTTAAATTGAGGAATAAATTTCATATAAAATAATTTTATTAATAGTATTTTAGTTGAAAAATGCAATTAAATAAGATTCTATACAAAATAATTTCATTAATAGTATTTTAGTTGAAAAATTGTAATTAAATAAAATTATATACAAAATAATTTATTAATAGTATTTTAGTTGAAAAATTTTTATTAAATAAAATTCTATACCAAATAATTTTATTAATATTATTTCATTTGTGAAATCTATATTGAGAAATAAATTTCATATAAAATAATTTTAGTAATAGTATTTTAGTTGAAAAATTTTAAGTAAATAATATTCTATACAAAATAATATTATTAATAGTTGTTTTAGTTGAAAAATTTTAATTAAATAAAATTCTATACATAATAATTTATTAATAGATTTGTTTGGGATTGGCTGACTGCGTCGGCTGCGTTGGCGTGTCTATTGGCTAGACAATCGATAAATGCGAGATCTTGGATCGATCACTGGCTCACAGAGTCATTGGCCGGCACCGTCGATATCGAGCGTAATCGATTGCTATCGATTACCTTCCGCGGAGCGCTACTCTGAGTGGCGGATCGCGCTATCGATCCGCCAATCACGCGATCGACGGTGACGGCTAACGGCCAGCTGATCTATCGATCCAGTTCTCTAACGATCCAGCTAGCGAACACATCCTTTATATATCGGTTACAAAAGCGAACGTCGCGCGTCTCTTGACCGGTTCCTTGAGTAATTCTCGCTATTTACCTAAAATTCGGGTTCTCGGAAACTTCCGGGAATTATCAACCGCTAACGTTTTAGCTTACCTTAATTCTTTATTTGTAAAATAGTGTACAAAGTTCGGTGTAAGTGGACGAACCCACGTCGGGAATAATAAAGTTATAGTTTAACGAACTTATCCGCGAAGTGATTCGTACCACCCCTTTACCAATCCGAAACATTTGGTCCTTCGAGCCGGATTCAGCGCTGCAGTTCTGAAAGGTGAAAAATACGTTATTCGAACCGTTAGTGCTTCGACCGCGTGCTGCAAAAATGGCTGACCTTATTGAGAATCAACGGCTAACAGCTCAACGTCTCGCTCGTGTTCTCCCCAACTTGAAGAAGAAGGGAAAGTCCAACATCTCTCTAGGATCACTTCAGGCTTCCCGTGACACCATAGAGCGACTATGGGTGGAATATTGCCAAGGGGATTCTGAAGTCCGTAAAGCTGTAAGAAAAGACGTTAAAATAGGCGAGAGCCAGTATTTCAAGGACGACGAATATAGTGAGACTCAGTCGAGCTACATCGAACAATCGGGAGCAGTACTAGATTTGATTCGCGAACACGAGGCTGCTTCGACCGTTAAGGAGCCTCCAAGTTCAAACGCAACGGCCAGCGAGACGATTGCTCAAAGGTCACGCGCCGTGTTGCCAAAATTGGCGCTCCCAACGTTCGAGGGCAATTACAAGGACTGGCCATCCTTTCGTGACCTATTTACTGCGCTCATAATAAACGACTCGTCTTTGTACCCTGTTGAACGCCTTCAATACCTTAAGAGTTGCATGAAGGGCAGCGCTGCCTCTCTGCTAAGAAATTTAAAAACGACGTCGGAAAATTTCCAAGTTGCCTGGGACAAGCTGAACAGCCGGTTCAACAATACTCGACTCCTAGTGCAAGCTCAAATCCGATCGCTAGCCTCATTTGCTCCAATGCGGAAAGAGTCAGCTTCCGAAATGAAGAGATTGTTCGACGAAACCTTCGATGCCATCGACGCTCTCATTAATCTAGGTCGACCCGTCACTAGCTGCGCCGACTGGATTGTCGAATTGACAGCTGAGAGGTTAGATCGACAGTCTCGTCGGGAATGGGAGGAATCTCTTCAGCACTCCCAGGAGGTTCCAACCTTGGAGCAATTAAGGGTGTTCATGGAGGGACGAGTCCACACTTGCGAAGCCCTAGAGTCAGCGCAGCCCGATGGATCCTACGATAATAAAAGGTCACCTTCTAAGGCCGTGAAGGTGCATCAGGTGACATCGGCTACTTCAACTGGGAAGACATGTCCCCTCTGCAACGGGAACCACTACGTCCTGTTCTGCAGCCGGTACCAAGAGAAGAACCCCTTCGAGAAGAAAGAAACAGTACGATTACTTGGTCTCTGTTTCAATTGCTTAGGGAAACATTCCTCGCCAACCTGCAAATCCCCTAAGAGGTGCATGCATTGCAACGGGAAGCATCATACTACTCTGCACGAAGCTTCCGCCACTCCCAAGGAAGCGAACGGTGCTGGAGTCAGCGTGCAGCACTCCTCTACTCACGTGAGTCGATCCACATCCGTCCTTCTCAGCACTGCTCGTGTCAAGGTTATAGGCCCTCGTGAACGGGACTGTGTAGTTCGCTCATTAATCGATCCCGGCAGTGAGGTGTCGCTGATCACGGAAGCACTGGCCCAGCGGATCGGCGTCAAGAGGAGACAAGCTCGAGTTCCTCTTCTTGGTGTCGGAGGGGGCAAGGCCAGATTCACTAGGGGGAGGACCACACTGGTCCTCTCTCCTCTCGGTGGAGGAGAGCTCAAGATTCAGATACCTGTTTACATCATCCCTGAACTCTCCAGATACAGGCCTCGAAATCTACCTGCCGTCTCCGCTTGGCCACATGTTCAGGGACTAGAACTCGCAGATCCAGGCTACTACCTTGCCGATTCCGTCGACGTTCTTCTGGGAGCAGACTCCTACAACCTCATACTTCGCGAAGGAGTGAAGAGAGGTCCTCCTAGCACTCCCGTCGCTCAGGAGACTGCCCTTGGCTGGGTCCTTACTGGAGGCGTCAAGACGGAGAACGATGAGGCTACAGACAGTTCGGAGATTACAATGCACCATTGTAATATTGATCGAGAATTAATGGAATTTCTTACTCGATTCTGGGAGCAGGAAGAAATCGCAACTTCGATTCCGATCACTGCTGACGAGCTAAGGGCTGAAGAACACTTCGTCCAGACTCACCGTCGATTACCAGAGGGCCGGTATATGGTGCGCTTGCCCTTTAACCGTACTCCAGAGTTGGGAGACTCCCGCCGCATCGCCATTCGAACGCTGGAGTCCCTGAACTGCAGGTTTCGGCGCTCTTCCATGTTTCAAGTAGCCTACTCAGAGTTCCTGGAAGCCTACGAATCGATGGGGCACATGGTACCATCGCCTCACCCTTCTGCCCGGGAGGGATACCATCTACCGCATCACGGTGTGTGGCGGGAATCCAGTTCAACTACAAAATTGAGAGTCGTATTCAATGGGTCAATGCCATCCTCCAATGGGAAATCCCTCAACGATTTCCTCCTCCGGGGTCCGAATCTGCTGCCCAATCTGGCTGACGTGCTGCTGAGGTGGCGGCTGCACGCGATTGTTTTCTCGGCAGATATCGAGAAGATGTATCGCCAGATTCTTGTACACCCTGAGGACCGAAAATGGCAGCGGATTCTGTGGAGGCCGGAACTGAAAGGTGGCATTGTTGACTATGAACTCAACACAGTTACTTATGGATTGGCGTGTGCACCTTACCTGGCCATCCGCTGCCTCCATCAACTCGCCAAGGATGAGGAGCAGCAGTACCCCCTGGGCTCCAGCGTTCTACTGCAGGACGTCTACATGGACGATGTCCTCACTGGAGCCGACACCCTTCCAGAGGCCAGGCGCAAACAAAGTGAACTGCGGGAACTCCTCATGGCGGGCGGATTCCCACTTCGCAAGTGGGCATCCAACTCGAAGGAACTGCTAGTCGGACTCTCCAACGACGAGCGGAAGGGAATCGTCGAATGGGACTCGCCTACCCTCCACAGCGTCCTGGGTATAAAATGGATACCGTCCTCAGATTGTTTTCAGGTCACCGCCGTGAATTCACTCAAGAACTCCGGGTTCACGAAGCGCTCGGTACTCAGCGGAACAGCGCAACTGTTCGATCCTCTAGGTTGGCTGGCGCCGGTCACAATCTCAGCTAAGGTGCTCATACAATCGCTTTGGCTCTTGAAGGTCGACTGGGACACCCCTCTGCCAGAAAGGGAAGAATCGATGTGGCAGAAGTTCCAACATCAACTCCCTGCGCTGCAGAGCCTGCGGGTCCCACGATGGCTAGGAACCAGCTCGTCACTGCAGCCTCTGGAGATACATGGTTTCGCTGACGCGTCCGAGCGCGCCTATGCTGCGGTAGTTTACTCCCGCACTATCACTGCTGAAGGAGCGGTAACGGTATCGCTTATTGTGGCCAAATCTAAAGTGGCTCCACTGAAGCGGGTGTCTCTGCCCAGACTGGAGCTCTGTGCAGCCTTCCTGCTGGCCAGGCTCGTCGAGCACGTCATTAAGATACTCGACTGGCAAGAGGTCGAATTGCATCTCTGGTCTGACTCCTCGGTAGCACTCAGCTGGATCCAGGGACACCCGTCTCGATGGCCGACTTATGTAGCCAACAGAGTTGCAGAAATCCAGAGGATGCTGCCCTTGGCCAAGTGGCATCACGTTCGGAGTGAAGAGAACCCGGCCGACTGTGCGTCTCGGGGATTGTCTCCAGCTGAACTTCCCGAGTTCGACCTTTGGTGGCGAGGACCCGAGTGGTTATCATCGCCAGATCCTCTTCCAGCAGCCACCCTCGAAGAAACGATCTCCGAGACAATGGAAGTAGAAGTCCATCACGCAGTAGCCAGCAGAGTCGAGAACGAGTCAGGCAAACTAATAGAGCGATTTTCCACTTTGAATCGTCTACTCCGAGTACTGGCCTGGTGTCTTCGATGGATTCCTGGAAGGCGAAAAGGGGAATTGGTAATAACAGCTCCCGAAATACAGGAAGCAAAACTTACCTTATTGCGGCTGGAGCAGACAGCTGCATTCGCTGAGGATATCGATCTCATTCGGAAGGATCGACCAATATCAACAAAAAGCAGACTGTCCAAGCTCTGCCCGTTCCTGGACCAGGACGGAGTACTACGAGTAGGAGGTCGTCTACAGGCTGCCAATCTCCCCTACGACAGAACCCATCCTGCTATCCTTCCTGACGAATCCCCTCTGGCTAAGTTGTGGGTCGATGCCGCCCACAAACGATGCCTGCACGGGGGGACACAGCTTACCCTGGCAACGCTACGACAGGAGTGCTGGATCCTCAGGGGTCGTCAAATGGTAAAGTCATGCATTCATCGTTGTACGGTCTGTATTCGCTGGAAGGGACAAACAGCACAACCTAAAATGGGAAATCTCCCATCAGCCAGAGTAAGACAATGTCGTCCATTTTTCAGATCTGGGATTGATTACGCTGGGCCGATATACCTTCGATCCGGTCGAGGTCGTGGTCGTGGCCAGCTCACGTCGAAGGGGTATATTGCAGTTTTCATTTGCCTCGCTACTAAGGCCGTACATCTGGAGGCTGTGTCGGACGGGTCCACCGAAACCTTCCTTGCTGCTCTTCGACGATTCATTTCCCGCCGAGGCCGTTGCTCCGAGCTATATAGTGACTGCGGCCGGAACTTTATCGGTGCCAACAACGAGCTGCGGACCCTACTGAAGGAATCAGTCCGAAAGGGGGGCGGCCCGTTCGCCGCAGCCTCCACTGAAGGCATTACGTGGCATTTCAATCCGCCGTCCGCTCCACACTTTGGGGGCATTTGGGAGGCGGCGGTTAAATCGGTTAAACATCACCTACGAAGACTCATCGGTGAGCAGCTGCTGTCCTTCGAGGAGCTGGCCACGCTCCTAACAGGTATCGAAGCGTGTCTCAATTCCAGACCGCTGCAGCCTTTGCCAGATGACCCTGGCGATCCAGTAGCCCTAACTCCGGGGCACTTCCTGATCGGAGGACCCCTTATCGCTCTTCCAGAGCCCAGTCTCGAGGAGATTCCCGTATCTCGTCTATCTCGGTGGCAGCTGATCCAACAGCTACAACAACATTTCTGGAAACGCTGGTCTCGGGAATACTTAAATACGATACAAACGCGAAGCAAGTGGAACAAAAATAAAAATTTGATCAAGGCAGGCTCCCTCTGCCTCGTCAAGAGCGAAATCGTACCTCCCACACAATGGCCTCTCGCTCGTGTCGTAAGAGTTCACCCTGGACCAGACGGTTCCGCTCGAGTTGCAACTATTCGCACCTCCACTTCTCAATTCCTTCGCCCGGTGCATAAATTGATCCCTCTATTGTCTCCGGACGACGATGAAAGAGATACGGAAAATACTCAAGGGACTGGACTCTCAGCTACACCACCGATCAGTAACTGGACATAAGTCACAAATTTTCCAAGTATTCACCTCGTCGATTTCGGGAATCATTAAACTTAGCTCATCTCATCATTTCACTCACCTTGGATCACTCTTGTCACATCACAGCACATACTTCTCATCACCTCATTTCATATCACTTGTATCATTTTCACTAATGCGCGTCCCTTTTTTGTCTCAGATACTACGCATCACGCCGCCGACCCATTCAGTTCTAGCGTCCGTCACAATTTCGCCCATTGATGGATTCTCGGTGTTCAATTTCGTCATTGGCTGACGAGGCGGGCGGAATGTTTGGGATTGGCTGACTGCGTCGGCTGCGTTGGCGTGTCTATTGGCTAGACAATCGATAAATGCGAGATCTTGGATCGATCACTGGCTCACAGAGTCATTGGCCGGCACCGTCGATATCGAGCGTAATCGATTGCTATCGATTACCTTCCGCGGAGCGCTACTCTGAGTGGCGGATCGCGCTATCGATCCGCCAATCACGCGATCGACGGTGACGGCTAACGGCCAGCTGATCTATCGATCCAGTTCTCTAACGATCCAGCTAGCGAACACATCCTTTATATATCGGTTACAAAAGCGAACGTCGCGCGTCTCTTGACCGGTTCCTTGAGTAATTCTCGCTATTTACCTAAAATTCGGGTTCTCGGAAACTTCCGGGAATTATCAACCGCTAACGTTTTAGCTTACCTTAATTCTTTATTTGTAAAATAGTGTACAAAGTTCGGTGTAAGTGGACGAACCCACGTCGGGAATAATAAAGTTATAGTTTAACGAACTTATCCGCGAAGTGATTCGTACCACCCCTTTACCAATCCGAAACAAGATTTATTAATAATGATTTGTGAAATTTAAATTGAGGAATAAATTTCATATAAAATAATTTTATTAATAGTATTTTAGTTGAAAAATTTTAATTAAATAATATTTTATACAAAATCATTTTATTAATAGTTGTTTTAGTTGACAAATTTTAATTAAATCAAATTCTATACAAAATAATTTATTAATAGTGCATTGTTCAAAAATTTTAATTAAATAAAATGCTATACAAAATAATTTTGTTAATTGTATTTGAATTGTGAAACTTAAATTGAGGAATAAATTTTATACAATATAATTTTATTAATAGTATGTTAGTTGAAAAATTTTAATTAAATAATATTCTATACAAAATAATTTTATTAATAGTATTTGAATTCTGAAATTTAAATTGAGGAAAAAATTTCATATAAAATAATTTTATTAATAGTATTTTAGTTGGAAAATTTTAATTAAATAAGATTCTATACAAAATAATTTTATTAATAGTGTTTTAGTTGAAAATTTTTAATTAAATAAAATTCTATACAAAATAATTTTATTCATAGTATTTTAGTTGAAAAGTTTCAATTAAATAGAATTCTATACAAAATAATTTTATTAATAGTATTTGAATTGTGAAATTTAAATTGAGGAATAAATTTCATATAAAATAATTTTATTAATAGTATTTTAGTTGAAAAATTGTAATTAAATAAAATTATATACAAAATAATTTATTAATAGTATTTTAGTTGAAAAATTTTTATTAAATAAAATTCTATACCAAATAATTTTATTAATATTATTTCATTTTGTTAGGGTTAGAGGAACGCAGTGAATGAATATTATAGACACCGGAGATTAAAACTGATTTATTACAAAGAAAACGTGTATAATAATGCAATGGACGCGGTCAGTCGCCCACGCGGTACATTCGCAGAGTGCCGGAAACAAACGCTGTTCAAACGCGGGTAGACCGATCGGCTCGCTGCCAACCTACGACGCTGCAGTCGCACCAACGTTAGTTGTAACGCGGTGATCGCGTTCGGTGATTGGTGCTAGTGTCGTACCAACACCCCCCCTCGAGTTGATAGGTCGACGCGCCGATTCTTACAATATTAGACGGGCACGCCGAGTCCGCAATTTTTGATACACCACTCATGTTTTGGTCTAGGGAGGCCCTTAGTAAGCGCATCGGCGATCTGATGTTCTGTAGACTTGTGTACAACATCAAATTGCTTCTGCTTTAACATGTCGCGAATGAAGTGATGCCTTATGTCGATATGTTTACTTTTCGTGTGAAAAGTATGATTTTCCGCCAGTTTGATTGCACTTAGGCTATCGCAGTATACGTTAATTTTTCCTAACTCGACAAATCCGAGTTCGTCTAAAAATCTCTTTAAATGTACGCATTCTTTAGCGCATTCCGCCAACGCAATATATTCCGACTCGGTTGTCGAAAGAGCTATCGTTCGCTGCTTCCTCGCGTCCCATGAAATCGGGGATCCGTGCAACAGAAAGATGTATCCTGAGTAAGATCGCCTATCTTCAGAGCTGCTTCCCCAGTCTGCATCGACATATCCGCTAACCGGTCCAGTGTTTGGTCCATATACCAATCCGAGATCGATGGTCCCCTTTAAATAACGTAGGACCCGCTTCGCGGCCTTCCAGTGCTCCTCGCCATAACAATTGTTAAATTGGCCGAGGTAGCTCGCTGCGAAGCTGATGTCTGGTCTAGTTGCGGTCGCCAGGTATGTTAAGGCGCCTACCAGCTCTCGATACGGCAGATCGGTGACCTGCTGATCTCGCGACTCTGTTTTCTCTAATTTCAGATTCGCCTGAATTGGTGTGGTCACCGTGTTTGATTCGGTCATTCCGAATCTGCCTAATAAATCGTTGATGTACCCTCTTTGATGCATGGCTATGTGATCTTTGCGTTGCGTGAATTCAATACCCAAACAATATTTGACATTTCCTATGTCCTTGATATCGAGATGTTTCGAGAGCTCCTGTCCGAGTGTGATGATTGCTCCCCGGTCACGCGACGCAACCAAAATGTCGTCTACATAGACAGCTGCCATCGTTACGTTTTCTCCCGTGTTGACGTAGTATAGGCATGGGTCTGAGTTAGTCGGAGTCATTCCGCAACTTCTCAGAATTTCATCGATCTTGGTGTGCCAGCTTCTTCCGGCCTGTCTTAGGCCATATAAGGCTTTCTTTAAAAGACACACTCTGTTGCCCTTCTTAAGATCAGACAACATCTTTTTCGCTCTAAGACCGATAGTACTTTCTTGTTCGTCCTCAGCTATTCTCTTCAAGATGTCGTGCAAATTCTTCGGAGGCTCCATGTATAATTTTTCTTTAAGTTCTCCGTTCAGGTAGGCTGTCGTGACGTCGAATTGCCTGATTTGCATTTTGTATGCAGCTGCCAGCGACGTCATCAGTCGGATGGTTCCAATCCGAGCTACTGGCGCAAATGTTTCTGAAAAATGGATACCCGGTTGTTGACTGAATCCTTGCGCCACTAGACGCGCCTTGCGCCTTTCCATCGTGCCATCGGAGTTGAATTTATTTCTGAGCACCATGCGACTTCCTATGACCTTTTCATTTTCAGGTCGTTCGACCAGTATCCATGTATTATTCTTAATGATCGACTTCATTTCGTCGTCAATGGCTTTACTCCATTCGTTGGCCTCAGGACTGGATAGAGCCTGCTTCATGGGAATTTCGGCGAGATAAACTTGTTCTTCTTCGGCGGTGTTTGCATTTTCGGTTCCTGTGTGGAATAGTCGCCGTGGTCTTCCTCTCATGCCCGTCCTGATTAGGGTAGGTCTGCCGCGGCCTCTTCTTGGAGGGTTCTGAGCGTTCTCTTGACGTTGAATTTCAGGTGTAGTCGATTCGATGTTATTCGAGTCGGTATTATTATTATTATTCAATTCGATTTCCATATGGGTTGTGGACTCATCTTCGTCCTCGACGCCTGGCTGTTCTTCAGGGGCGAAATCTTCAAAGTTGTTTCTGTTTTGTGGCGCTTCGTCGATGAATGTTACGTCTCTACTGATGATAACTTTTCTATCGTCTGTCGACCAGATTCGAAAGCCCTTGCAATTCTCAGCGTACCCTAGGAATATACCCTTCTTTCCTCGAGGATCGAATTTTCCTCTTCCGGGCTCTCTGTTTAAAAAGTATACGCGGCTACCAAACACGCGAAAGTGGTTCACGTCGGGTATGTTTCCGGTCCATACCTCGAACGGTGTCCGCCCGTTTAAGCTTTTAGAGGGTGAATGATTTCGAATGTAATTCGCCGTGTTGATAGCTTCTGCCCAGAAAGAAGGTGGGAGGCCGGATTCTATCATTAAGCATCTTGCCATTTCTACAAGCGTTCGATTTTTCCGTTCTGCCACTCCGTTTTGTTCCGGGTTGTATGGAATAGTCAGTCTTCGAGTAATTCCGTTCGTTTTCAGGTAATTTTCGAAATCGCGACTAGTGAATTCTTTTCCGTTATCGGATTGTAGGCATTTAACGCTCTTTCCCTTCTGCTTTTCGACGAACGCTATGAATTCTATTGTCGCCTTCAATGCGTCTGATTTTGCGTTCAAAAAACGCACCTCGCACCACCTGGATTTATCATCGATGAATTCTATAAAATATTTCGCGTGACCGAGTGATTCGATACGCATGGGCCCGCATAAGTCCGTATGGATTATATCTAGTACGCTTGTCGATCTATTCGATTTCTTGGGAAATGGGCTACGCGTCATTTTTCCCGCCGCGCAAACATTACAATTTAATTCGCGTTTCATATTTTCGTATTTAAATCCGAGTATTGCCCCGCTTCGCCTAGCGTTTACAATGTCTTTCACGTTTATATGGCCCATTCGCCGATGCCATAATTCGAGCGCGTCATCTGATTTTGATAAATTCGCGGCGTTACATGTGTCTTCATGGTACTCGCATATGTAGTATAAGTCGCCGATTCGCTCCGCGCATAGTTTCACGTCACCGTTTGCGTCTGTTACGAGTGCCCTGTCTTTTTTGAATTTAACTTCTAGCCCTTTATCTGTTATTTTACTTACGGACAGTAAATTAGTTCTAAGGTCAGGAACATGTAAAGTATTACTCAGAAAAATATTCTTCCTTTCGCCGAATACGTCGGCTTCTAAGCAGATCGTTCCCGTGGCGGTAACGTCGGTTGACGAGTTGTTAGCTAGATTTAATACGGTGCCATCTGTATTATCGAGTTCGGTGAAGTTATCTACTTCGTGACTCAAGTGCGACGTGGCGCCACTATCGAGGCACCACTTTCGATCGCCTTTTCGATCGCGATCTATCAAGCCGGCGCGGGACGCGACGGTTGTGTTTAGGCACACATTTTCGGCGTATCTCGCAGATTCTCTACTGTTTGTTCTCGCTGGTTCTCTACTATGCATTCTCGCGGGTTCTCTACTATGCATTCTCGTGGGTTCTCTATTATTATTCGTTCTCGCGTAGCATTCGTTCGCGGTATGACCCATTCGATTGCATTTGTGGCATCTAATAACGAATTGATTTTGTCGTTTGAAACTTGGATTTCCGCTTCTACTGGACGCTTCGCTCCGCTCGCGCCAATCGCGCGCGTTTGTATATTTTTTCGCTAACATGGCGTCCGACGATGACGATGTAGCACGTATCTCGCTCTTTCGCGCGTCGCTCTCCTCCTTAATTTTTATGCGTAGAGCCTCAGGGTCCGGCAATTGATCGCGTGACTCGATAGCGCACCGAAAATTCTCGAAGCTCGCGGGTAAGCTATATAGCAGCATGATTGCTAGCAAATCCGGATGGACGTTTACGTCCATGTCGGCTAATTTGTCGACCGTGTCGAAGAAATTATTTAGATGCTCACGTACGTCGCTGTTGTCCGTCATCTTCTGAAGTGTCAATTTCTTCAATAGCGTGGCTTTCCTGGCCGGTCCCGTTGACTGATGAATGGCTTGTAGCTTCAGCCATATTTCTCGTGACGTCTCGCAGTTTTTAATTTGCTTCAGCTCGTTCGGGCTGATAGCCAAAATGAGATCGGACATGGCTTTTCCGTCGTTTCTTGTCCAAGCGTCCACAGCGGCGGCGTTCTCGTTTGTCGGCTCAGGCTTGATGATCGTCCCGTCCGCATAACCCCACAAGTCATTTCGTATCAGAATTGCTTTCATTTGCATCTTCCACGTGTCATGGTTGTTCTTATTTAGAAGTTCGATTTTCACTGTCCCGGGTACACTCATGGTCGTTCCGCACGTGGACCGTTACGTCGCTCGCGAGAGAAAAAAAAACGAGAGTGAGGGGAAAAAGAAACGAAATTAATGTTTTTGAACACTATTCACTCGCGTGAGATCCTGGGCCCATAACCTGTTAGGGTTAGAGGAACGCAGTGAATGAATATTATAGACACCGGAGATTAAAACTGATTTATTACAAAGAAAACGTGTATAATAATGCAATGGACGCGGTCAGTCGCCCACGCGGTACATTCGCAGAGTGCCGGAAACAAACGCTGTTCAAACGCGGGTAGACCGATCGGCTCGCTGCCAACCTACGACGCTGCAGTCGCACCAACGTTAGTTGTAACGCGGTGATCGCGTTCGGTGATTGGTGCTAGTGTCGTACCAACACATTTGTGAAATTTAAATTGAGGAATAAATTTCATATAAAATAATTTTATTAATAGTAAATTTAGTTGAAAAAATTTAATTAAATAAAATTCTATACAAAATAATTGTATTAATAGAATTTGATTTGTGAAATCTAAATTGAGGAATCAATTTTACTCAAAATAATTTTATTAATATTATTTTAGTTGTAAAATTTTAATTAAATAAGATTCTATACAAAATAATTTTATTAATAGTGTTTTAGTTGAAAATTTTTAATTAAATAAAATTCTATACAAAATAATTTTATTCATAGTATTTTAGTTGAAAAGTTTTAATTAAATAGAATTCTATACAAAATAATTTTATTAATAGTATTTGAATTGTGAAATTTAAATTGAGGAATAAATTTCATATAAAATAATTTTATTAATAGTATTTTAGTTGAAAAATGTAATTAAATAAGATTCTATACAAAATAATTTCATTAATAGTATTTTAGTTGAAAAATTGTAATTAAATAAAATTATATACAAAATAATTTATTAATAGTATTTTAGTTGAAAAATTTTTATTAAATAAAATTCTATACCAAATAATTTTATTAATATTATTTCATTTGTGAAATCTATATTGAGAAATAAATTTCATATAAAATAATTTTAGTAATAGTATTTTAGTTGAAAAATTTTAAGTAAATAATATTCTATACAAAATAATATTATTAATAGTATTTTAGCTGAAAAATTTTAATTAAATAAAATTCTATACAAAATAATTTTATTAATAATATTTGATTTGTGAAACTGAAATTGAGAAATAAATTTCATATAAAATAATTTTAGTAATAGTATTTTAGTAGAATAATTTTTATTAAATAATATTTTATACAAAATAATTGTATTAATAGTGATTTAGTTGAAAAATTTTAATTAAATCAAATTCAATACAAAATAATTTATTAACAGTGTTTTAGTTGAAAAATTTTAATTATTTAAAATGCTATACAAACTAATTTATTAATAGTGTTTTGTTCAAAAGTTTTAATTAAATAACATTCTATACAAAATAATTTAATTAATAGTATTTGATTTGAGAAATTTAAATTGAGGAATTTATTTCATATAAAATAATTTTAGTAATAGTATTTTAGTTGAAAAATTTTAATTAAATAATATTTTATGCAAAATAATTTTATTAATAGTTGTTTTAGTTGAAAAATTTTAATTAAATAAAATTCTATACATAATAATTTATTAATAGATTTATTAATAATGATTTGTGAAATTTAAATCGAGGAATAAATTTCATATAAAATAATTTTATTAATAGTATTTTAGTTGAAAAATTTTAATTAAATAATATTTTATACAAAATCATTTTATTAATAGTTGTTTTAGTTGAAAAATTTTAATTAAATCAAATTCTATACAAAATAATTTATTAATAGTGCATTGTTCAAAAATTTTAATTAAATAAAATGCTATACAAAATAATTTTGTTAATTGTATTTGAATTGTGAAACTTAAATTGAGGAATAAATTTTATACAATATAATTTTATTAATAGTATGTTAGTTGAAAAATTTTAATTAAATAATATTCTATACAAAATAATTTTATTAATAGTATTTGAATTCTGAAATTTAAATTGAGGAAAAAATTTCATATAAAATAATTTTATTAATAGTATTTTAGTTGAAAAATGTAATTAAATAAGATTCTATACAAAATAATTTTATTAATAGTATTTTAGTTGAAAAATTGTAATTAAATAAAATTCTATACAAAATAATTTATTAATAGTGTTTTGTTCAAAAATTTTAATTAAATAATATACTATACAAAATAATTCTATTAATAGTATTTTAGTTCAAAAATTTTTATTAAATAAAATTCTATACAAAATAATTTTATTAATATTATTTCATTTGTGAAATTTAAATTGAGGAATAAATTTCATATAAAATAATTTTATTAATAGTAAATTTAGTTGAAAAAATTTAATTAAATAAAATTCTATACAAAATAATTGTATTAATAGAATTTGATTTGTGAAATCTAAATTGAGGAATCAATTTTACTCAAAATAATTTTATTAATATTATTTTAGTTGGAAAATTTTAATTAAATAAGATTCTATACAAAATAATTTTATTAATAGTGTTTTAGTTGAAAATTTTTAATTAAATAAAATTCTATACAAAATAATTTTATTCATAGTATTTTAGTTGAAAAGTTTCAATTAAATAGAATTCTATACAAAATAATTTTATTAATAGTATTTGAATTGTGAAATTTAAATTGAGGAATAAATTTCATATAAAATAATTTTATTAATAGTATTTTAGTTGAAAAATTGTAATTAAATAAAATTCTATACAAAATAATTTATTAATAGTGTTTTGTTCAAAAATTTTAATTAAATAATATACTATACAAAATAATTCTATTAATAGTATTTTAGTTGAAAAATTTTTATTAAATAAAATTCTATACAAAATAATTTTATTAATATTATTTCATTTGTGAAATTTAAATTGAGGAATAAATTTCATATAAAATAATTTTATTAATAGTAAATTTAGTTGAAAAAATTTAATTAAATAAAATTCTATACAAAATAATTGTATTAATAGAATTTGATTTGTGAAATCTAAATTGAGGAATCAATTTTACTCAAAATAATTTTATTAATATTATTTTAGTTGGAAAATTTTAATTAAATAAGATTCTATACAAAATAATTCTATTAATAGTGTTTTAGTTGAAAATTTTTAATTAAATAAAATTCTATACAAAATAATTTTATTCATAGTATTTTAGTTGAAAAGTTTTAATTAAATAGAATTCTATACAAAATAATTTTATTAATAGTATTTGAATTGTGAAATTTAAATTGAGGAATAAATTTCATATAAAATAATTTTATTAATAGTATTTTAGTTGAAAAATTGTAATTAAATAAAATTATATACAAAATAATTTATTAATAGTATTTTAGTTGAAAAATTTTTATTAAATAAAATTCTATACCAAATAATTTTATTAATATTATTTCATTTGTGAAATTTAAATTGAGGAATAAATTTCATATAAAATAATTTTATTAATAGTAAATTTAGTTGAAAAAATTTAATTAAATAAAATTCTATACAAAATAATTGTATTAATAGAATTTGATTTGTGAAATCTAAATTGAGGAATCAATTTTACTCAAAATAATTTTATTAATATTATTTTAGTTGGAAAATTTTAATTAAATAAGATTCTATACAAAATAATTTTATTAATAGTGTTTTAGTTGAAAATTTTTAATTAAATAAAATTCTATACAAAATAATTTTATTCATAGTATTTTAGTTGAAAAGTTTTAATTAAATAGAATTCTATACAAAATAATTTTATTAATAGTATTTGAATTGTGAAATTTAAATTGAGGAATAAATTTCATATAAAATAATTTTATTAATAGTATTTTAGTTGAAAAATGTAATTAAATAAGATTCTATACAAAATAATTTCATTAATAGAATTTGATTTGTGAAATCTAAATTGAGGAATCAATTTTACTCAAAATAATTTTATTAATATTATTTTAGTTGGAAAATTTTAATTAAATAAGATTCTATACAAAATAATTTTATTAATAGTGTTTTAGTTGAAAATTTTTAATTAAATAAAATTCTATACAAAATAATTTTATTCATAGTATTTTAGTTGAAAAGTTTCAATTAAATAGAATTCTATACAAAATAATTTTATTAATAGTATTTGAATTGTGAAATTTAAATTGAGGAATAAATTTCATATAAAATAATTTTATTAATAGTATTTTAGTTGAAAAATTGTAATTAAATAAAATTATATACAAAATAATTTATTAATAGTATTTTAGTTGAAAAATTTTTATTAAATAAAATTCTATACCAAATAATTTTATTAATATTATTTCATTTGTGAAATTTAAATTGAGGAATAAATTTCATATAAAATAATTTTATTAATAGTAAATTTAGTTGAAAAAATTTAATTAAATAAAATTCTATACAAAATAATTGTATTAATAGAATTTGATTTGTGAAATCTAAATTGAGGAATCAATTTTACTCAAAATAATTTTATTAATATTATTTTAGTTGGAAAATTTTAATTAAATAAGATTCTATACAAAATAATTTTATTAATAGTGTTTTAGTTGAAAATTTTTAATTAAATAAAATTCTATACAAAATAATTTTATTCATAGTATTTTAGTTGAAAAGTTTTAATTAAATAGAATTCTATACAAAATAATTTTATTAATAGTATTTGAATTGTGAAATTTAAATTGAGGAATAAATTTCATATAAAATAATTTTATTAATAGTATTTTAGTTGAAAAATGTAATTAAATAAGATTCTATACAAAATAATTTCATTAATAGTATTTTAGTTGAAAAATTGTAATTAAATAAAATTATATACAAAATAATTTATTAATAGTATTTTAGTTGAAAAATTTTTATTAAATAAAATTCTATACCAAATAATTTTATTAATATTATTTCATTTGTGAAATCTATATTGAGAAATAAATTTCATATAAAATAATTTTAGTAATAGTATTTTAGTTGAAAAATTTTAAGTAAATAATATTCTATACAAAATAATATTATTAATAGTATTTTAGCTGAAAAATTTTAATTAAATAAAATTCTATACAAAATAATTTTATTAATAATATTTGATTTGTGAAACTGAAATTGAGAAATAAATTTCATATAAAATAATTTTAGTAATAGTATTTTAGTAGAATAATTTTTATTAAATAATATTTTATACAAAATAATTGTATTAATAGTGATTTAGTTGAAAAATTTTAATTAAATCAAATTCAATACAAAATAATTTATTAACAGTGTTTTAGTTGAAAAATTTTAATTATTTAAAATGCTATACAAACTAATTTATTAATAGTGTTTTGTTCAAAAGTTTTAATTAAATAACATTCTATACAAAATAATTTAATTAATAGTATTTGATTTGAGAAATTTAAATTGAGGAATTTATTTCATATAAAATAATTTTAGTAATAGTATTTTAGTTGAAAAATTTTAATTAAATAATATTTTATGCAAAATAATTTTATTAATAGTTGTTTTAGTTGAAAAATTTTAATTAAATAAAATTCTATACATAATAATTTATTAATAGATTTATTAATAATGATTTGTGAAATTTAAATCGAGGAATAAATTTCATATAAAATAATTTTATTAATAGTATTTTAGTTGAAAAATTTTAATTAAATAATATTTTATACAAAATCATTTTATTAATAGTTGTTTTAGTTGAAAAATTTTAATTAAATCAAATTCTATACAAAATAATTTATTAATAGTGCATTGTTCAAAAATTTTAATTAAATAAAATGCTATACAAAATAATTTTGTTAATTGTATTTGAATTGTGAAACTTAAATTGAGGAATAAATTTTATACAATATAATTTTATTAATAGTATGTTAGTTGAAAAATTTTAATTAAATAATATTCTATACAAAATAATTTTATTAATAGTATTTGAATTCTGAAATTTAAATTGAGGAAAAAATTTCATATAAAATAATTTTATTAATAGTATTTTAGTTGAAAAATGTAATTAAATAAGATTCTATACAAAATAATTTTATTAATAGTATTTTAGTTGAAAAATTGTAATTAAATAAAATTCTATACAAAATAATTTATTAATAGTGTTTTGTTCAAAAATTTTAATTAAATAATATACTATACAAAATAATTCTATTAATAGTATTTTAGTTGAAAAATTTTTATTAAATAAAATTCTATACAAAATAATTTTATTAATATTATTTCATTTGTGAAATTTAAATTGAGGAATAAATTTCATATAAAATAATTTTATTAATAGTAAATTTAGTTGAAAAAATTTAATTAAATAAAATTCTATACAAAATAATTGTATTAATAGAATTTGATTTGTGAAATCTAAATTGAGGAATCAATTTTACTCAAAATAATTTTATTAATATTATTTTAGTTGGAAAATTTTAATTAAATAAGATTCTATACAAAATAATTTTATTAATAGTGTTTTAGTTGAAAATTTTTAATTAAATAAAATTCTATACAAAATAATTTTATTCATAGTATTTTAGTTGAAAAGTTTTAATTAAATAGAATTCTATACAAAATAATTTTATTAATAGTATTTGAATTGTGAAATTTAAATTGAGGAATAAATTTCATATAAAATAATTTTATTAATAGTATTTTAGTTGAAAAATTGTAATTAAATAAAATTATATACAAAATAATTTATTAATAGTATTTTAGTTGAAAAATTTTTATTAAATAAAATTCTATACCAAATAATTTTATTAATATTATTTCA
Organism: Lasioglossum villosulum; assembly: GCA_963971365.1. Classification (NCBI taxonomy): domain Eukaryota; kingdom Metazoa; phylum Arthropoda; class Insecta; order Hymenoptera; family Halictidae; genus Lasioglossum; species Lasioglossum villosulum. Next base: position 31,598,996 of record OZ020495.1, read on the forward strand.
TTTGTGAAATTTAAATTGAGGAATAAATTTCATATAAAATAATTTTATTAATAGTAAATTTAGTTGAAAAAATTTAATTAAATAAAATTCTATACAAAATAATTGTATTAATAGAATTTGATTTGTGAAATCTAAATTGAGGAATCAATTTTACTCAAAATAATTTTATTAATATTATTTTAGTTGGAAAATTTTAATTAAATAAGATTCTATACAAAATAATTTTATTAATAGTGTTTTAGTTGAAAATTTTTAATTAAATAAAATTCTATACAAAATAATTTTATTCATAGTATTTTAGTTGAAAAGTTTTAATTAAATAGAATTCTATACAAAATAATTTTATTAATAGTATTTGAATTGTGAAATTTAAATTGAGGAATAAATTTCATATAAAATAATTTTATTAATAGTATTTTAGTTGAAAAATGTAATTAAATAAGATTCTATACAAAATAATTTCATTAATAGTATTTTAGTTGAAAAATTGTAATTAAATAAAATTATATACAAAATAATTTATTAATAGTATTTTAGTTGAAAAATTTTTATTAAATAAAATTCTATACCAAATAATTTTATTAATATTATTTCATTTGTGAAATCTATATTGAGAAATAAATTTCATATAAAATAATTTTAGTAATAGTATTTTAGTTGAAAAATTTTAAGTAAATAATATTCTATACAAAATAATATTATTAATAGTATTTTAGCTGAAAAATTTTAATTAAATAAAATTCTATACAAAATAATTTTATTAATAATATTTGATTTGTGAAACTGAAATTGAGAAATAAATTTCATATAAAATAATTTTAGTAATAGTATTTTAGTTGAATAATTTTTATTAAATAATATTTTATACAAAATAATTGTATTAATAATGATTTAGTTGAAAAATTTTAATTAAATCAAATTCTATACAAAATAATTTATTAACAGTGTTTTAGTTGAAAAATTTTAATTAAATAAAATTCTATACAAAATAATTTTATTAATAATATTTGATTTGTGAAACTGAAATTGAGAAATAAATTTCATATAAAATAATTTTAGTAATAGTATTTTAGTTGAATAATTTTTATTAAATAATATTTTATACAAAATAATTGTATTAATAGTGATTTAGTTGAAAAATTTTAATTAAATCAAATTCTATACAAAATAATTTATTAACTGTATTTTAGTTGAAAAATTTTAATTATATAAAATGCTATACAAAATAATTTATTAATAGTGTTTTGTTCAAAAGTTTTAATTAAATAACATTCTGTACAAAATAATTTTATTAATAGTATTTGATTTGAGAAATTTAAATTGAGGAATAAATTTCATATAAAATAATTTTTGTAATAGTATTTTAGTTGAAAAATTTTAATTAAATAATATTTTATACAAAATAATTTTATTAATAGTTGTTTTAGTTGAAAAATTTTAATTAAATCAAATTCTATACAAAATAATTTATTAATATTGTTTTGTTCAAAATTTTTAATTAAATAAAATTCTATACAAAATAATTTTGTTAATTGTATTTGATTGTGAAATTTAAATTGAGGAATAAATTTTATACAAAATAATTTTATTCATAGTATTTTAGTTGAAAAATTTTAATTAAATAGAATTATATAGAAAATAATTTATTAATAGTATTTTAGTTGAAAAATGTTTATTAAATAAAATTCTATTCAAAATAATTTTATTAATATTATTTCATTTGTGAAATTTAAATTGAGGAATAAATTTCATATAAAATAATTTTATTAATAGTAAATTTAGTTGAAAAAATTTAATTAAATAAAATTCTATACAAAATAATTTTATTAATAGAATTTGATTTGTGAAATCTAAATTGAGGAATCAATTTTATTCAAAATAATTTTATTAATATTATTTTAGTTGGAAAATTTTAATTAAATAAGATTCTATACAAAATTATTTTATTAATAGTATTTGAATTGTGAAATTTAAATTGAGGAATAAATTTCATATAAAATAATTTTATTAATAGTATTTTAGTTGAAAAATTTTAATTAAATCAAATTCTATACAAAATAATTTCATTAATTGTGTTTTAGATGAAAAATTTTAATTAAATATAACTCTATACAAAATAATTTTATTAATAGTATTTTAGTTGAAAAATTTTTATTAAATAAAATTCTATACCAAATAATTTTATTAGTAGTATGTTTGTTGAAAAATTTTAATTAAATAAGATTCTATACAAAATAATTTCATTAATAGTATTTTAGTTGAAAAATTGTAATTAAATAAAATTCTATACAAAATAATTTATTAATAGTGTTTTGTCCAAAAATTTTAATTAAATAAAATTCTATACAGAATAATTTTATTAATAGTATTTGATTTGTGAAATTTGAATTGAGGAATAAATTTCATATAAAATAATTTTATTAATAGTATTTTAGTTCAAAAATTTTAACTAAATAATATTTTATACAAAATAATTTTATTAATATTATTTCATTTGTGAAATTTAAATTGAGGAATAAATGTCATATAAAATAATTTTACTAATAGTATTTTAGTTGAAAAATTTTAATTAAATAAAATTCTATACAAAATAATTTTTAATAGTTTTTTAGTTGAAAAATTGTAATTAAATAAAATTATATACAAAATAATTTATTAATAGTATTTTAGTTGAAAAATTTTAATTAAATAAAATTCTATTCAAAATAATTCTATTAATAGTATTTTAGTTGAAAAATTTTATTTAAATAAAATTCTATACAAAATAATTTTGTTAATTGTATTTTTGTCGAAAAAATTTTATTAAATAAAATTCTATACCAAATAATTTTATTAGTAGTATGTTAGTTGAAAAATTTTAATTAAATAAGATTCTATACAAAATAATTTTATTAATAGTATTTTAGTTGAAAAATTTTAATTAAATAAAATTCTATACAAAATAATTTATTAATAGTGTTTTGTTCAAAAGTTTTAATTAAATAACATTCTGTACAAAATAATTTTATTAATAGTATTTGATTTGAGAAATTTAAATTGAGGAATAAATTTCATATAAAATAATTTTTGTAATAGTATTTTAGTTGAAAAATTTTAATTAAATAATATTTTATACAAAATAATTTTATTAATAGTTGTTTTAGTTGAAAAATTTTAATTAAATCAAATTCTATACAAAATAATTTATTAATATTGTTTTGTTCAAAATTTTTAATTAAATAAAATTCTATACAAAATAATTTTGTTAATTGTATTTGATTGTGAAATTTAAATTGAGGAATAAATTTTATACAAAATAATTTTATTCATAGTATTTTAGTTGAAAAATTTTAATTAAATAAAATTCTATACAAAATAATTTTATTAATAATATTTGATTTGTGAAACTGAAATTGAGAAATAAATTTCATATAAAACAATTTTAGTAATAGTATTTTAGTTGAATAATTTTTATTACATAATATTTTATACAAAATAATTGTATTAATATTGATTTAGTTGAAAAATTTTAATTAAATCAAATTCAATACAAAATAATTTATTAACAGTGTTTTAGTTGAAAAATTTTAATTATTTAAAATGCTATACAAACTAATTTATTAATAGTGTTTTGTTCAAAAGTTTTAATTACATAACATTCTGTACAAAATAATTTAATTAATAGTATTTGATTTGAGAAATTTAAATTGAGGAATTTATTTCATATAAAATAATTTTAGTAATAGTATTTTAGTTGAAAAATTTTAATTAAATAATATTTTATGCAAAATAATTTTATTAATAGTTGTTTTAGTTGAAAAATTTTAATTAAATAAAATTCTATACATAATAATTTATTAATAGATTTATTAATAATGATTTGTGAAATTTAAATTGAGGAATAAATTTCATATAAAATAATTTTATTAATAGTATTTTAGTTGAAAAATTTTAATTAAATAATATTTTATACAAAATCATTTTATTAATAGTTGTTTTAGTTGAAAAATTTTAATTAAATCAAATTCTATACAAAATAATTTATTAATAGTGCATTGTTCAAAAATTTTAATTAAATAAAATGCTATACAAAATAATTTTGTTAATTGTATTTGAATTGTGAAACTTAAATTGAGGAATAAATTTTATACAATATAATTTTATTAATAGTATGTTAGTTGAAAAATTTTAATTAAATAATATTCTATACAAAATAATTTTATTAATAGTATTTTAGTTGAAAAATTTTTATTAAATAAAATTCTATACCAAATAATTTTATTAGTAGTATGTTAGTTGAAAAATTTTAATTAAATAAGATTCTATACAAAATAATTTCATTAATAGTATTTTAGTTGAAAAATTGTAATTAAATAAAATTCTATACAAAATAATTTATTAATAGTGTTTTGTCCAAAAATTTTAATTAAATAAAATTCTATACAGAATAATTTTATTAATAGTATTTGATTTGTGAAATTTGAATTGAGGAATAAATTTCATATAAAATAATTTTATTAATAGTATTTTAGTTCAAAAATTTTAACTAAATAATATTTTATACAAAATAATTTTATTAATATTATTTCATTTGTGAAATTTAAATTGAGGAATAAATGTCATATAAAATAATTTTACTAATAGTATTTTAGTTGAAAAATTTTAATTAAATAAAATTCTATACAAAATAATTTTTAATAGTTTTTTAGTTGAAAAATTGTAATTAAATAAAATTATATACAAAATAATTTATTAATAGTATTTTAGTTGAAAAATTTTAATTAAATAAAATTCTATTCAAAATAATTCTATTAATAGTATTTTAGTTGAAAAATTTTATTTAAATAAAATTCTATACAAAATAATTTTGTTAATTGTATTTTAGTGGAAAAAATTTTATTAAATAAAATTCTATACCAAATAATTTTATTAGTAGTATGTTAGTTGAAAAATTTTAATTAAATAAGATTCTATACAAAATAATTTTATTAATAGTATTTTAGTTGAAAAATTTTAATTAAATAAAATTCTATACAAAATAATTTATTAATAGTGTTTTGTTCAAAAATTTTAATTAAATTATATACTATACAAAATAATTCTATTAATATTATTTTAGTTGAAAAATTTTAATTAAATAAGATTCTACACAAAATAATTTTATTAATAGTTGTTTTAGTTGAAAAATTTTAATTAAATCAAATTCTATACAAAATAATTTTATTAACAGAATTTGATTTGTGAAATTTAAATTGAGGAATCAATTTTGTACAAAATAATTTTATTAATAGTTTTTTAGTTGAAAAATATTAATTAAATAATATTCTATACAAAATAATTTATTAATAGTGTTTTGTTCAAAAATTTTAATTAAATAATATACTATACAAAATAATTTATTAATAGTGTTTTAGTTGAAAAATTTTAATTAAATAAAATTCTATACAAAATAATTTTGTTAATATTATTTTAGTTGAAAAATTTTAATTAAATAAAATTCTATACAAAATAATTTTATTAATAGAATTTGATTTGTGAAATCTAAATTGAGGAATAAATTTCATATAAAATAATTTTAATAATAGTATTTTAGTTGAACAATGTAATTAAATAAGATTCTATACAAAATAATTTCATTAATAGTATTTTAGTTGAAAAATTGTAATTAAATAAAATTATATACAAAATAATTTATTAATAGTATTTTAGTTGAAAAATTTTTATTAAATAAAATTCTATACCAAATAATTTTATTAATATTATTTCATTAGTGAAATCTAAATTGCGAAATAAATTTCATATAAAATAATTTTAGTAATAGTATTTTAGTTGAAAAATTTTAAGTAAATAATATTCTATACAAAATAATTTATTAATAGTATTTTAGTTGAAAAATTTTAATTAAATAAAATTCTATTCAAAATAATTCTATTAATAGTATTTTAGTTGAAAAATTTTATTTAAATAAAATTCTATACAAAATAATTTTGTTAATTGTATTTTAGTCGAAAAAATTTTATTAAATAAAATTCTATACCAAATAATTTTATTAGTAGTATGTTAGTTGAAAAATTTTAATTAAATAAGATTCTATACAAAATAATTTTATTAATAGTATTTTAGTTGAAAAATTTTAATTAAATAAAATTCTATACAAAATAATTTATTAATAGTGTTTTGTTCAAAAGTTTTAATTAAATAACATTCTGTACAAAATAATTTTATTAATAGTATTTGATTTGAGAAATTTAAATTGAGGAATAAATTTCATATAAAATAATTTTTGTAATAGTATTTTAGTTGAAAAATTTTAATTAAATAATATTTTATACAAAATAATTTTATTAATAGTTGTTTTAGTTGAAAAATTTTAATTAAATCAAATTCTATACAAAATAATTTATTAATATTGTTTTGTTCAAAATTTTTAATTAAATAAAATTCTATACAAAATAATTTTGTTAATTGTATTTGATTGTGAAATTTAAATTGAGGAATAAATTTTATACAAAATAATTTTATTCATAGTATTTTAGTTGAAAAATTTTAATTAAATAAAATTCTATACAAAATAATTTTATTAATAATATTTGATTTGTGAAACTGAAATTGAGAAATAAATTTCATATAAAACAATTTTAGTAATAGTATTTTAGTTGAATAATTTTTATTACATAATATTTTATACAAAATAATTGTATTAATATTGATTTAGTTGAAAAATTTTAATTAAATCAAATTCAATACAAAATAATTTATTAACAGTGTTTTAGTTGAAAAATTTTAATTATTTAAAATGCTATACAAACTAATTTATTAATAGTGTTTTGTTCAAAAGTTTTAATTACATAACATTCTGTACAAAATAATTTAATTAATAGTATTTGATTTGAGAAATTTAAATTGAGGAATTTATTTCATATAAAATAATTTTAGTAATAGTATTTTAGTTGAAAAATTTTAATTAAATAATATTTTATGCAAAATAATTTTATTAATAGTTGTTTTAGTTGAAAAATTTTAATTAAATAAAATTCTATACATAATAATTTATTAATAGATTTATTAATAATGATTTGTGAAATTTAAATTGAGGAATAAATTTCATATAAAATAATTTTATTAATAGTATTTTAGTTGAAAAATTTTAATTAAATAATATTTTATACAAAATCATTTTATTAATAGTTGTTTTAGTTGAAAAATTTTAATTAAATCAAATTCTATACAAAATAATTTATTAATAGTGCATTGTTCAAAAATTTTAATTAAATAAAATGCTATACAAAATAATTTTGTTAATTGTATTTGAATTGTGAAACTTAAATTGAGGAATAAATTTTATACAATATAATTTTATTAATAGTATGTTAGTTGAAAAATTTTAATTAAATAATATTCTATACAAAATAATTTTATTAATAGTATTTGAATTCTGAAATTTAAATTGAGGAAAAAATTTCATATAAAATAATTTTATTAATAGTATTTTAGTTGAAAAATGTAATTAAATAAGATTCTATACAAAATAATTTTATTAATAGTATTTTAGTTGAAAAATTGTAATTAAATAAAATTCTATACAAAATAATTTATTAATAGTGTTTTGTCCAAAAATTTTAATTAAATAAAATTCTATACAGAATAATTTTATTAATAGTATTTGATTTGTGAAATTTGAATTGAGGAATAAATTTTATACAATATAATTTTATTAATAGTATGTTAGTTGAAAAATTTTAATTAAATAATATTCTATACAAAATAATTTTATTAATAGTACTTGAATTCTGAAATTTAAATTGAGGAAAAAATTTCATATAAAATAATTTTATTAATAGTATTTTAGTTGAAAAATGTAATTAAATAAGATTCTATACAAAATAATTTATTAATAGTGTTTTGTTCAAAAATTTTAAATAAATAATATTCTATACAAAATAATTCTATTAATAGTATTTTAGTTGTGAAATTTATATTGAGGAATAAATTTCATGTAAAATAATTTTATTAATAGTATTTTAGTTGAAACATTTTAAGTAAATAAGATTTTCTACAAAATAATTTTATTAATAGTATTTTAGTTGAAAAATTTTAATTAAATAAAATTCCATACAAAATAATTTATTAATAGTGTTTTGTTCAAAAATTTTAAATAAATAATATTCTATACAAAATAATTCTATTAATAGTATTTTAGTTGTGAAATTTATATTGAGGAATAAATTTCATATAAAATAATTTTATTAATAGTATTTTACTTCAAAATTTTTATTAAATAATATTCAATACAAAATAATTTTATTAGTAGTATTTGATTTGTGTAATTTAAATTGAGGAATAAACTTCATATGTAATAATTTTATTAATAGTATTTTAGTTGAAAAATTTTAGTTAAATAGAATTCTATACAAAATAATTTTATTAATAGTATTTTAGTTGAATAATTTTTATTAAATAATATTTTATACAAAATAATTGTATTAATAGTGATTTAGTTGAAAAATTTTAATTAAATCAAATTCTATACAAAATAATTTATTAACAGTGTTTTAGTTGAAAAATTTTAATTAAATAAAATTCTATACAAAATAATTTTATTAATAATATTTGATTTGTGAAACTGAAATTGAGAAATAAATTTCATATAAAATAATTTTAGCAATAGTATTTTAGTTGAATAATTTTTATTAAATAATATTTTATACAAAATAATTGTATTAATAGTGATTTAGTTGAAAAATTTTAATTAAATCAAATTCTATACAAAATAATTTATTAACTGTGTTTTAGTTGAAAAATTTTAATTATATAAAATGTTAGCGATTACAATCCGCATGTATTAGTTTGTAGGTTCGCGTCGCGCCATCAGTTCAATCTTCTACCGCGCCACCTACCGTAGCGTCGGGGACCATTGCGGGTCCCACAATTCTTACGTTCCGTTCTTCCTGTTCTGTTCGTTCGTTACCGTCATCGCTGCTTGTTCTCTCCGTATGTTATCCGCATTAATCTCGTATAAATATAACAGGTTATGGGCCCAGATAGCTCTAAAGTTTATTTGGGCGTAAGTGAAAATTTATTTTCACAAAAGTTCCGCAAAGTTACGTTAAAAAGTGCGAATAAGTAAAAGTGCGTGGTCTATTAAAATTTTGAGGTTAGTTCGACCACGTGGTAAATCAAAGTGGAATAATCAAAATGAATGTGTCGAGTACAGTGCGCATCGAACCGCTAAACAAAGACAATTACGACACATGGCGGATACAAGCGGAGGCGTTATTATTTAAAAATGATACGTGGGGCTACGTCAACGGCGAAATACCAAAGCCAGACGAAGGGGCACCTCGAGACGCCATGAAAGCATGGGAGGTGGCTGATAGAAGGGCGAAATCTGACTTAATTTTGTCCATCAGCCCGTCGGAATTATCTCAAGTAAAGTCCGTTAATACCTCCAATGAATTGTGGCTTAAATTGGAATCGATATATCAATCGAAAGGGCCCGCTCGAAAAGCCTCATTACTGAGACAAGTTTTGTTGCATAGAATGAAAGAGGGAGAAGATGTGCGCTCCCATCTGAGACAATTCTTTGATGCAATTGATCAACTGCAGGCGATGGACATTGAAATCAACAATGATTTATTGGCATTTATGATGTTGTACAGTTTACCAGATAATTTTGAAAATTTCAGGTGCGCTATTGTATCTCAGGACAAGTTTCCTTCCCCTGAATCTTTAAAACTTAAAATAATTGACGAATACGAGGTTCGCAAGCAGAGGGGAACCGACACTGTACAAAATGCCATGATCGTTAAAAGGAAATTCAATAAGAATTTTAAGCCAAAGTATCAAGAGGACGATCAGAGAACAAATCAAAGGACCGAATCGAAAGGAAATTTCACAATGAGATGTCACCACTGCAACAGAATTGGTCATAAAGCAATCAAATGTTTCCAAAGGATAAGGGAATCTAAAGAAAGGGCAGGTAACGTAGAAAGAGAATGTTTGCTTTCAGTCGCCACTAAAAAGGAATGCACAGCACTTACGACCATGGGCAAATCTACGTCAACCGAATGGTGCTTGGACAGCGGATGCACATCTCATATGTGCAACAATGAGGAAAAATTTGCACAATTAGGAGATTCGGAATTTGAAAAATTGAACTTGGCAAGCAGTACAACCACAAAAGTAGAAGCGAAAGGTACTGTCCAAATAATGACCAATAATGGCATCAAACGTAAGGCCATCGATTTGATGAATACTTTATATGTGCCTGATCTGCGAACCAATTTATTATCTGTCGCCAAAATTACGGATAAAGGACATAAGGTAATATTTGATAAGACAAAAGCTACAGTTATGGATTCGAATGGTAATAATCTTATACATGCAAATCGAGTGAATGACTTGTATTACGTCAAAGAACAAGATCAACATGCCTACAATGCAAAAGTTGAGGTTTCTGAGTTGGCGAAGTGGCATATGCGATACGGTCATCTAAATGAAAAGGATTTAAAAGAAATTATGAAGAAAGAAATCGTACATGGTATGCAATTCAATGAAAGGGAGGAATTGCCAATATGTGAAGTTTGTACGAAGGGAAAAATGACACGCGCTCCTTTTCCCAAGAGATCTGAGCGAACTTCCAACTTATTGGACATCGTCCACAAGGATGTCTGTGGACCAATGAGGACTGAATCTCATGGCAGAGCCCTATATTTTATAATTTTTATAGATGATTGTTCCAGATGGTGTGAAATACGTTTTTTGAAAAAGAAAAGTGATGCCCTTGAAGAATTTAAGAAATACAAGAACCTTGTGGAGAACCAAATTGGAACAAAAATTAAGTGTCTTCAGTCCGACAATGGGACTGAATATTGCAATAGGGAGTTCGACCAATACTTGGCAGACAATGGAATTAGAAGGAGGTTAACCAACGTTCACACTCCTGAACAAAATGGAGTAGCGGAAAGACGTAACAGGACTCTCGTTGAAATGGCGAGATGTTTGTTACTACAATCAAATTTGTCTCCCGCATTTTGGGCTGAGGCTGTAAATACAGCGAATCATATAAGGAACAGATGCCCATCAAGTATTTTAGGTGGTGATACACCATTCTTCAAATGGACGGGAAGACGTCCCATTGTCTCGTATTTTAGAACATTTGGCTCAAGAGTATTAGTATTAAATCGTCAACCTAACAAAGGGAAATTCGAGCCACGTTCGCAGGAAGGAACTTTTATGGGTTATTCATCCGAAACAAAAGGATACAGAGTATGGATACCTGAAAAAAGGAAAATAGAAGTGACACGCGAGGTGAAATTCTTAAATGAATTTACGCACAATACTAATTATGAGAATTTCCTACATGATTTTAAGGGATTGGATTCACCTATATCCGAGGAAGAAGAGAAAATTAGAACAGTCGACATTGACATAAAGCCGATCGAACATCAAAGTGAGGAGGTTCATGAGTCAACGGAGAGTGAAATCGAGAATCCCCAAGCAAATGACGACGATACAACAGGAGTTCCACCTGTAGTCCGTCGTGGAGTTGGTAGACCAAGTATTATTAGAAATGGTAGAGTGGGAAGACCAAGGAAGATGTATGCACAATCAAGTAATCAGGTACGTTCAAACAATGATGATTCGGATGACGAGTTTTTAGATGCAGTAGCTAATATGGCTGAAGTGCCAATAAAATCAGCTTTAACCGGAGCCGACGAAATGGCATGGAGAAAAGCAATAAATGAAGAATTCACTGCCATGATCAAGAACGATACATGGAAAATAGTAGATGAACCTGCCGACAAAAACATTGTCGATTGTCGAATCGTACTTAGAAATAAATTGAAGCCAAACGGAGAAATCGACAGAAGAAAAGCAAGATTGGTAGCAAAGGGATTCTCACAACGTTTTGGTGAAGATTTTGAGGAGACATTCGCACCAGTGGCCAGATTGAGTTCGATACGAATGCTCATGGCATTGTCAGTTAAACACAATTTAACTGTGGATCATCTGGATGTCTCGACAGCTTTTCTACATGGTGAACTGGATGAAGTCATCTATATGCGGATACCTGAGGAACTTGAGGTATCTCTCGAAGAAATGCTTCAGGAACGTTCAAAGCGCGAGACAGCAGAGTTTCATAATAAGGCACGAAAAATGTTAAACGAAATACGAAGAGGATCCAAGGTATGTTTGCTGAATAAAAGTTTATATGGGCTACGACAATCAAGCAGGTTATGGAATCTGAAATTGAGCAAAAAACTGCAAGAACTTGGACTGAAACCATCGACAGCTGATCCATGCATATATTTCGCTGCAAGGAAGGATCATCTTATGTTAGTCACAATTTATGTCGATGACATACTAATCGCAAGTTCCGATACGAAGTGGAAAAAGTCAATAAAAGAAAAATTAATGTCCACGTTTGAAATGCGAGATCTGGGTGATATTAGACATTGTTTAGGAATTGAGTTTTTACAGGAGAAGGGGAAGATACAAATGACACAAAAGGGCTACGTTCAGGAACTATTGAAACGTTTTGGAATGCTGGATTGTAAACCGGTTTTGACGCCTTGTGACCCTTCTATTAAATTAGTAAAGCCAGAATCTCCATCATTAGAAGTCATGAGAAAATATCCGTACAAAGAGCTGGTCGGATGTTTAACATACTTGGCTATTGGAACCCGACCGGATCTGGCATTTGCCGTTAGTTCTTTAAGTCAGTTCAATGACAATTATTTGGAAGAACACTGGTTGGCAGCCAAGAGGGTTCTCCGATATTTGCAAGGAACTGCCAACATAGCGTTGACTTTTGAGAAAAACGACCTTGACGTGGAAGGATTCGTGGATGCCGATTGGGGTGGTTGCTGCAACGATAGACGTTCGTATACTGGATTTGTCTTTGTATTTTCAGGTGCTCCAATTTGTTGGGAATCCAGGAAGCAACCCACAGTCGCATTATCAACAGTAGAGGCCGAATACATGGCAATGACCGAAGCCACGAAGGAGGCCATTTATTTGCGACGTTTGCTTGGAGAGCTGGGTGTTCGAAGTCAGGATGCGATCGTTTTATACAACGACAATCAGAGCGCACAAAGGTTGGCTAGGAACCCTGTGTTTCATCGTCGCACGAAGCATGTGGACATCCGTCATCATTTCATTCGCAATGCCGTTAAGGATCAGCAAGTAACGACGGAATACTTGCCCACTGGAGACATGGCCGCCGATGTTTTAACTAAGGCATTAACCAGTGATAAACACAGGAACTGCGCTAGATTGTTGAATATATATTAATTTGTCGTGGTTGGATTTGCGGATTGAGGGGAAGTGTTAGCGATTACAATCCGCATGTATTAGTTTGTAGGTTCGCGTCGCGCCATCAGTTCAATCTTCTACCGCGCCACCTACCGTAGCGTCGGGGACCATTGCGGGTCCCACAATTCTTACGTTCCGTTCTTCCTGTTCTGTTCGTTCGTTACCGTCATCGCTGCTTGTTCTCTCCGTATGTTATCCGCATTAATCTCGTATAAATATAACATAAAATGCTATACAAAATAATTTATTAATAGTGTTTTGTTCAAAAGTTTTAATTAAATAACATTCTGTACAAAATAATTTTATTAATAGTATTTGATTTGAGAAATTTAAATTGAGGAATAAATTTCATATAAAATAATTTTAGTAATAGTATTTTAGTTGAAAAATTTTAATTAAATAATATTTTATACAAAATAATTTTATTAATAGTTGTTTTAGTTGAAAAATTTTTATTAAATCAAATTCTATACAAAATAATTTATTAATATTGTTTTGTTCAAAATTTTTAATTAAATAAAATTCTATACAAAATAATTTTGTTAATTGTATTTGATTGTGAAATTTAAATTGAGGAATAAATTTTATATAAAATAATTTTATTCATAGTATTTTAGTTGAAAAATTTTAATTAAATAGAATTCTATACAAAATAATTTATTAATAGTATTTTAGTTGAAAAATGTTTATTAAATAAAATTCTATTCAAAATAATTTTATTAATATTATTTCATTTGTGAAATTTAAATTGAGGAATAAATTTCATATAAAATAATTTTATTAATAGTAAATTTAGTTGAAAAAATTTAATTAAATAAAATTCTATACAAAATAATTTTATTAATAGAATTTGATTTGTGAAATCTAAATTGAGGAATCAATTTTATTCAAAATAATTTTATTAATATTATTTTAGTTGGAAAATTTTAATTAAATAAGATTCTATACAAAATAATTTTATTAATAGTATTTGAATTGTGAAATTTAAATTGAGGAATAAATTTCATATAAAATAATTTTATTAATAGTATTTTAGTTGAAAAATTTTAATTAAATCAAATTCTATACAAAATAATTTCATTAATTGTGTTTTAGATGAAAAATTTTAATTAAATAAAACTCTATACAAAATAATTTTATTAATAGTATTTTAGTTGAAAAATTTTTATTAAATAAAATTCTATACCAAATAATTTTATTAGTAGTATGTTAGTTGAAAAATTTTAATTAAATAAGATTCTATACAAAATAATTTTATTAATAGTATTTTAGTTGAAAAATTTTAATTAAATAAAATTCTATACAAAATAATTTATTAATAGTGTTTTGTTCAAAAATTTTAATTAAATTATATACTATACAAAATAATTCTATTAATATTATTTTAGTTGAAAAATTATAATTAAATAAGATTCTACACAAAATAATTTTATTAATAGTTGTTTTAGTTGAAAAATTTTAATTAAATAAAATTCTATACAAAATAATTTTATTAACAGAATTTGATTTGTGAAATTTAAATTGAGGAATCAATTTTGTACAAAATAATTTTATTAATAGTTTTTTAGTTGAAAAATATTAATTAAATAATATTCTATACAAAATAATTTATTAATAGTGTTTTGTTCAAAAATTTTAATTAAATAATATACTATACAAAATAATTTATTAATAGTGTTTTAGTTGAAAAATTTTAATTAAATAAAATTCTATACAAAATAATTTTGTTAATATTATTTTAGTTGAAAAATTTTTATTAAATAAAATTCTATACCAAATAATTTTATTAATATTATTTCATTAGTGAAATCTAAATTGCGAAATAAATTTCATATAAAATAATTTTAGTAATAGTATTTTAGTTGAAAAATTTTAAGTAAATAATATTCTATACAAAATAATATTATTAATAGTATTTTAGTTGAAAAATTTTAATTAAATAAAATTCTATACAAAATAATTTTATTAATAATATTTGATTTGTGAAACTGAAATTGAGAAATAAATTTCATATAAAATAATTTTAGTAATAGTATTTTAGTTGAATAATTTTTATTACATAATATTTTATACAAAATAATTGTATTAATATTGATTTAGTTGAAAAATTTTAATTAAATCAAATTCAATACAAAATAATTTATTAACAGTGTTTTAGTTGAAAAATTTTAATTATTTAAAATGCTATACAAACTAATTTATTAATAGTGTTTTGTTCAAAAGTTTTAATTAAATAACATTCTGTACAAAATAATTTAATTAATAGTATTTGATTTGAGAAATTTAAATTGAGGAATTTATTTCATATAAAATAATTTTAGTAATAGTATTTTAGTTGAAAAATTTTAATTAAATAATATTTTATACAAAATCATTTTATTAATAGTTGTTTTAGTTGAAAAATTTTAATTAAATCAAATTCTATACAAAATAATTTATTAATAGTGCATTGTTCAAAAATTTTAATTAAATAAAATGCTATACAAAATAATTTTGTTAATTGTATTTGAATTGTGAAACTTAAATTGAGGAATAAATTTTATACAATATAATTTTATTAATAGTATGTTAGTTGAAAAATTTTAATTAAATAATGTTCTATACAAAATAATTTTATTAATAGTATTTGAATTCTGAAATTTAAATTGAGGAAAAAATTTCATATAAAATAATTTTATTAATAGTATTTTAGTTGAAAAATGTAATTAAATAAGATTCTATACAAAATAATTTTATTAATAGTATTTTAGTTGAAAAATTGTAATTAAATAAAATTCTATACAAAATAATTTATTAATAGTGTTTTGTTCAAAAATTTTAATTAAATAATATACTATACAAAATAATTCTATTAATAGTATTTTAGTTGAAAAATTTTTATTAAATAAAATTCTATACAAAATAATTTTATTAATATTATTTCATTTGTGAAATTTAAATTGAGGAATAAATTTCATATAAAATAATTTTATTAATAGTAAATTTAGTTGAAAAAATTTAATTAAATAAAATTCTATACAAAATAATTTTATTAATAGAATTTGATTTGTGAAATCTAAATTGAGGAATCAATTTTATTCAAAATAATTTTATTAATATTATTTTAGTTGGAAAATTTTAATTAAATAAGATTCTATACAAAATAATTTTATTAATAGTATTTGAATTGTGAAATTTAAATTGAGGAATAAATTTCATATAAAATAATTTTATTAATAGTATTTTAGTTGAAAAATTTTAATTAAATCAAATTCTATACAAAATAATTTCATTAATTGTGTTTTAGATGAAAAATTTTAATTAAATAAAACTCTATACAAAATAATTTTATTAATAGTATTTTAGTTGAAAAATTTTTATTAAATAAAATTCTATACCAAATAATTTTATTAGTAGTATGTTAGTTGAAAAATTTTAATTAAATAAGATTCTATACAAAATAATTTTATTAATAGTATTTTAGTTGAAAAATTTTAATTAAATAAAATTCTATACAAAATAATTTATTAATAGTGTTTTGTTCAAAAATTTTAATTAAATTATATACTATACAAAATAATTCTATTAATATTATTTTAGTTGAAAAATTATAATTAAATAAGATTCTACACAAAATAATTTTATTAATAGTTGTTTTAGTTGAAAAATTTTAATTAAATAAAATTCTATACAAAATAATTTTATTAACAGAATTTGATTTGTGAAATTTAAATTGAGGAATCAATTTTGTACAAAATAATTTTATTAATAGTTTTTTAGTTGAAAAATATTAATTAAATAATATTCTATACAAAATAATTTATTAATAGTGTTTTGTTCAAAAATTTTAATTAAATAATATACTATACAAAATAATTTATTAATAGTGTTTTAGTTGAAAAATTTTAATTAAATAAAATTCTATACAAAATAATTTTGTTAATATTATTTTAGTTGAAAAATTTTTATTAAATAAAATTCTATACCAAATAATTTTATTAATATTATTTCATTAGTGAAATCTAAATTGCGAAATAAATTTCATATAAAATAATTTTAGTAATAGTATTTTAGTTGAAAAATTTTAAGTAAATAATATTCTATACAAAATAATATTATTAATAGTATTTTAGTTGAAAAATTTTAATTAAATAAAATTCTATACAAAATAATTTTATTAATAATATTTGATTTGTGAAACTGAAATTGAGAAATAAATTTCATATAAAATAATTTTAGTAATAGTATTTTAGTTGAATAATTTTTATTACATAATATTTTATACAAAATAATTGTATTAATATTGATTTAGTTGAAAAATTTTAATTAAATCAAATTCAATACAAAATAATTTATTAACAGTGTTTTAGTTGAAAAATTTTAATTATTTAAAATGCTATACAAACTAATTTATTAATAGTGTTTTGTTCAAAAGTTTTAATTAAATAACATTCTGTACAAAATAATTTAATTAATAGTATTTGATTTGAGAAATTTAAATTGAGGAATTTATTTCATATAAAATAATTTTAGTAATAGTATTTTAGTTGAAAAATTTTAATTAAATAATATTTTATACAAAATCATTTTATTAATAGTTGTTTTAGTTGAAAAATTTTAATTAAATCAAATTCTATACAAAATAATTTATTAATAGTGCATTGTTCAAAAATTTTAATTAAATAAAATGCTATACAAAATAATTTTGTTAATTGTATTTGAATTGTGAAACTTAAATTGAGGAATAAATTTTATACAATATAATTTTATTAATAGTATGTTAGTTGAAAAATTTTAATTAAATAATGTTCTATACAAAATAATTTTATTAATAGTATTTGAATTCTGAAATTTAAATTGAGGAAAAAATTTCATATAAAATAATTTTATTAATAGTATTTTAGTTGAAAAATGTAATTAAATAAGATTCTATACAAAATAATTTTATTAATAGTATTTTAGTTGAAAAATTGTAATTAAATAAAATTCTATACAAAATAATTTATTAATAGTGTTTTGTTCAAAAATTTTAATTAAATAATATACTATACAAAATAATTCTATTAATAGTATTTTAGTTGAAAAATTTTTATTAAATAAAATTCTATACAAAATAATTTTATTAATATTATTTCATTTGTGAAATTTAAATTGAGGAATAAATTTCATATAAAATAATTTTATTAATAGTAAATTTAGTTGAAAAAATTTAATTAATAAAATTCTATACAAAATAATTGTATTAATAGAATTTGATTTGTGAAATCTAAATAGAAGAATCAATTTTACTCAAAATAATTTTATTAATATTATTTTAGTTGGAAAATTTTAATTAAATAAGATTCTATACAAAATAATTTTATTAATAGTGTTTTAGTTGAAAATTTTTAATTAAATAAAATTCTATACAAAATAATTTTATTCATAGTATTTAAATTTAAATTGAGGAATAAATTTCATATAAAATAATTTTATTAATAGTATTTTAGTTGAAAAATGTAATTAAATAAGATTCTATACAAAATAATTTCATTAATAGTATTTTAGTTGAAAAATTGTAATTAAATAAAATTATATACAAAATAATTTATTAATAGTATTTTAGTTGAAAAATTTTTATTAAATAAAATTCTATACCAAATAATTTTATTAATATTATTTCATTTGTGAAATTTAAATTGAGGAATAAATTTCATATAAAATAATTTTATTAATAGTAAATTTAGTTGAAAAAATTTAATTAAATAAAATTCTATACAAAATAATTGTATTAATAGAATTTGATTTGTGAAATCTAAATTGAGGAATCAATTTTACTCAAAATAGTTTTATTAATATTATTTTAGTTGGAAAATTTTAATTAAATAAGATTCTATACAAAATAATTTTATTAATAGTGTTTTAGTTGAAAATTTTTAATTAAATAAAATTCTATACAAAATAATTTTATTCATAGTATTTTAGTTGAAAAGTTTTAATTAAATAGAATTCTATACAAAATAATTTTATTAATAGTATTTGAATTGTGAAATTTAAATTGAGGAATAAATTTCATATAAAATAATTTTATTAATAGTATTTTAGTTGAAAAATGTAATTAAATAAGATTCTATACAAAATAATTTCATTAATAGTATTTTAGTTGAAAAATTGTAATTAAATAAAATTATATACAAAATAATTTATTAATAGTATTTTAGTTGAAAAATTTTTATTAAATAAAATTCTATACCAAATAATTTTATTTCATATATTATTTCATTTGTGAAATCTATATTGAGAAATAAATTTCATATAAAATAATTTTAGTAATAGTATTTTAGTTGAAAAATTTTAAGTAAATCAAATTCTATACAAAATAATTTATTAACAGTGTTTTAGTTGAAAAATTTTAATTAAATAAAATTCTATACAAAATAATTTTATTAATAATATTTGATTTGTGAAACTGAAATTGAGAAATAAATTTCATATAAAATAATTTTAGTAATAGTATTTTAGTTGAATAATTTTTATTAAATAATATTTTGTACAAAATAATTGTATTAATAGTGATTTAGTTGAAAAATTTTAATTAAATCAGATTCTATACAAAATAATTTATTAACTGTATTTTAGTTGAAAAATTTTAATTATATAAAATGCTATACAAAATAATTTATTAATAGTGTTTTGTTCAAAAGTTTTAATTAAATAACATTCTGTACAAAATAATTTTATTAATAGTATTTGATTTGAGAAATTTAAATTGAGGAATAAATTTCATATAAAATAATTTTTGTAATAGTATTTTAGTTGAAAAATTTTAATTAAATAATATTTTATACAAAATAATTTTATTAATAGTTGTTTTAGTTGAAAAATTTTAATTAAATCAAATTCTATACAAAATAATTTATTAATATTGTTTTGTTCAAAATTTTTAATTAAATAAAATTCTATACAAAATAATTTTGTTAATTGTATTTAATTGTGAAATTTAAATTGAGGAATAAATTTTATACAAAATAATTTTATTCATAGTATTTTAGTTGAAAAATTTTAATTAAATAAGATTCTATACAAAATAATTTTATTAATAGTATTTTAGTTGAAAAATTTTAATTAAATAAAATTCTATACAAAATAATTTATTAATAGTGTTTTGTTCAAAAATTTTAATTAAATTATATACTATACAAAATAATTCTATTAATATTATTTTAGTTGAAAAATTATAATTAAATAAGATTCTACACAAAATAATTTTATTAATAGTTGTTTTAGTTGAATAATTTTTATTAAATAATATTTTATACAAAATAATTGTATTAATAATGATTTAGTTGAAAAATTTTAATTAAATCAAATTCTATACAAAATAATTTATTAACAGTGTTTTAGTTGAAAAATTTTTGTTTGAGAGGGAAGCGGTCTGGATGACCAACTAGGTGCAACTTTGGATTGCTGGAATGACTGAGAAGAATGGGACAGGATGGCAGAGTGATTGGAATGAGAGATAGGATGCAAGATTGAACGGAATGGATGCGTATGGTAACGGTTGGATTTGAATGGAAGAGAAGTGGACTGTATAAATGGAATTGAGAGCACGAATGTATGGATCAATGTATAAATAACTGTATTTGCACTTATGTTTGTCAAAGAATATTACACTGCGTAATGAAATTAATGTACAATGAGTTGACTTGAAATAAAGATGACTTTGTTTGGAATCACGTGTATAATTTGATCAGCTGATTGTCGCTGTGAGAGCGAGATGACGGTTGTCACTCTCTTTTATTGTCTCGATCCTCCTGGAAGTTCGTCACGCACCGGTGGTTCCGGTTGAGCGTTCGCGAATCTTCCAGAAGGATCGAGAGTGTGAATTGGCCAATCACGCAGCCGATCTATTGCCCGCGTAAGCCTCGATGGCATACGATGTGGCTCGCGGTTTCGGCGGGATCGCGGTAGTCTTGGCGGGATCGCGCGGTGCCGGTTTGTCAATATGGCGCTCGGGCGCGCCAATCTTGAACATTCCGCCCGCCTCGACTTGTCGAAATTTCCCGTGCTCGCGTAACAATGATCGGTGGGCTACGTGACGTTGAATTGGCGTGATAATGATATTGGAAGCAGAAGAACGGTAAAATGAGTGCGAGTGTAATGGAGTGCGCAGGAGTATGCAGAACGCGATTGGAACTATTACGGTGTAATAAACGAAGTCGCGAAAGGTGTCAATGAAAACGCCGGCGTGTGGATGCGTCGCGTCGCGTACTACGCAGTAGTAAGTTGCGCAATGAGAGTGCGCGCGGTGTCTGTATCGACGCGTTCATTGATCATCCGCGTCGATCGATTGAACAATGAGTTTTCGCGTTGATCTCTCGAATTTGGTGATTGCGGTGATCACTCTCGCGACACGAACGTTTCCGGCCGTTCCGAAGTGAAATACCGTCGCGCGTGCTAGTGGATATCGCGAGTGGGGTGACGAATATCCAACGATGATGCTGCGACGGACGGACACGAGGACTTCGTTTGAGCGACGACATTTTGGACGCGTGGTTCGTCCTGGCGGAAGACGGTTCGCCGTGAATTGCCGTGCCCACGTCCTGGTGTGGTCTGCTGCTAGGTTGAAATTCCAAGGGCGTCACCGGCAGAGTGGCAGGTATTGTCCGCGCGGCGAGAGTTGGCACAGAATGGCGTCAGTGGGGTGCAGGGGGAACGGCGAGTCCCACTCTTAACGCACTGGGAGCACCACGTGGTACCTACAAGTTCTCGTGCCAACTCTCGCCGTGCGGACTATAGGTGCGGGAGCGACTGATACCCCAAAAGCTCGTCCATGGGCTGGTGAATTGGCACCGCCCGCCATGGATGGCCTGCTGCACGTCCTTGGCTCGACTCCTTGGACCTGAAGCAGCCCTTGGACGCCCTGAGGTGGAGCAACAGGGCTTGATGGGCATGGTTCCCATCGATGGAGTGGAAGGAGCGTGCTGGAGTGACCTGGTGCTCCGACAGCTCGTCTTTGGGTTGGCGAGTTGGCTCCGCCCGCCATGGAGGACTGGATGCATGACCTTGGATGACCACTCTGTCGATGGAGAGCCCTTTGGATGCACTGAAGAGGGGCAGCAATGCTGGATGGACACGTTCCCCATCGGTGGCGTCGAAAGAGCGTGCGGGAGTGACGTGATGCTCCGACAGCTCGTCCTTGGATGGGCAAGCTGGGTCCGCCCGCCATGGAGGAGCTGATGCACGCCCTTGGATCGACCCTCTGGTGATGGAGTGCCATTGGTGGATCCAACAGTGTTGCCGAACGACCCTGGTGTCGTAATGGAGGCCTCCTGGTGCGGTTCTCCTGGAAGGGAACATAACCTGCAAAAGAGTGAGGTTAGGTTCTGCGTGCAAGACAATGGATGAGCCTCGGATGGATTCCGAGGTGTCTTGCCCAGATGTCCTCGACTTTTTGCAGGCTGATGTCGTCTGGTGCTGGCGACAAAGGTGAGAGGATGCTCTTGAAGGTTGAGCAACGGTCGTCCCATAACCTCTCAATTTCTTTGTTGCAGTGGGTGTTTTGGCAGTGTCGCCGTCAACACCTCTCCGGATTGTTGTCCTCAGCTGCTGTGGAGGCTGGTTGCTGCGTCCTGGAGATCGCAACCGCGACGTTGGTAGTCGCTGGAGTGTGGCGTGGGCTACGACAGCTCGGTGCGCATGGTAGTTAGCGGAGCTGGTTGCACGCCCTCGGATCACCCCTTTGGTTGTGGAGCGCTCATTCGAGTTCCAGCGGTGATGCTGTGCGACCCTGGAAATTGGTTGAGCACCTCCGTGCGAGGTTCTCCTTTGAGTCGACAACGTAATCTGAAAGTCAGAGAGGTTAGGTTGTGGGTGCAAGATGATGGATGAGCCTCGTGTGGGCTCGATGGTGCCTTGCCCCCTTGACTTTCGTCTGTCAGCGTGCTGAAGATTTCTGGAATGAGCGTCAGTGGTGAGTGACCGCTCTGCGATGGTCGTGGAATCGCCGATGATGGCTCGGTGCATCTGGGCATGCACGGAACTGGAACACGAGTCCACCATTCCAGAGTTGATCCAGCCGTGAACGATGTGTTGTCCCTCTGTGTGGTGTTGAGCACCTTTCCTGACTCTGTCCCTCTTATTTGCAGGGAGCACGTCAGCTGATCGCTCGGAGTCATCGCGATCTGCTCTGGAAGATGCTGCGCTGCGACTGATGTGGCTGAGGCTGGTCTCTGTTGTCGTTTCCGTGGAACTGCAGGAAACTGCATCGATGGAAGGCCAATCCACGCAGTCGTGACGGTATTGAGACGCCTGAAGTCTCGATGACCACCTTGAACTGGAACCTGGGATGGTTTCTGCTGTTGGTTCAGCAGACGTGGAGAAGCCAGCTTGTGATTCTTCCTTCTGGGCGTGATTGGTCCTGGACACGCTAAGCAGTCGTTTGGCAATGGCACGATCTGCTCCAGAAGGGGTTTCGATGGCACTTTCGTGGCTCAGACTGGTCCTTTGCGTCGTTTCCGTGGACCTGCAGGAAACGGCATTGCTGGAAGGACAGTCCATGATGGCCTGAAGAGATGAAGGCGACCGTGGCCTGGACAGCGACCTTGAATTGAAGCTCGAAGTGGTCTTCGAGGTTGGATCGGTGCAAGCGGCCTTCTTCCGTTCCTTCTGAGCGTGGTTGATCCTGCACACGCTGAACAGTCGCTTGGAATTGGTGCGATCTGTTCGAGAAGGAACTTCGAGGGAACTCTCGTGGATTTCACTGGTCCTCTGCGTCGGTTCCGTGGACCTGGAAGGAACGACAGTGCTGGAAGGACACTCCACGAAGGCCTCATTGGACTGAGACGGCTGTAGTCTGGACAGCGACCCTGAATCGGAGCATGAAGTCATCTCCATTGACGATTGAGTAGGCGAGGAGTAGCTAGATTGTCCTTGTTCCTTCTGGGCGTGATTGGCCCTGGACACGCTGAACGATCGTTTGGAACTGGTACGATCTGTTCCAGAAGGCGTTTCAATGGATCTGTCATGGATTGTACTGGTCCTTTGCGTCGTTTCCGTGGACCTGCAGGAAACGACATTGCTAGGAGGACACTCCACGACGACCTCATGTGACGGAGATGGCTGTAGTCTGGACTCTGAGACGGTTTGAGAGCTAACAGCATACCATGCCTGAGTTTGCGGCGGCGGATGTGTGAAGCTTTCGTCGTATTCATAAGCCAGGTCTAACAGTCTAGCTGATTGTTGTAAGTAGGATTCCTCGACTATGTCGTAGAATTCATTGCGCACGTAGTCACTGTCCTTGAATTCTGCTCTGCGAATGTACATGATTATGTCGTGATTCCCTTCGAATTTGTTCAAAAAGTCATCGTCTATGATTTGCAGCCTGGTTTGGATGGCTTCTATCGTGACTTCGGACTGGGACACTGATTTCCAGAAGTCCTCCATAGTCTTGCTGATCTTCTCTGCCAGAGCCTGTTGAGTTTGGAGCAGTTCCTCAGGTGAGATTTCCATTTTGACTGCGGCTGGTTCGCTGGATGGTCTTCTCACTGGCAGAACTGAGTTGATCACTGGTTTGATCACTGGTTTGATCACTGGGTTGATCACTGATTTGACACTGATCTATTCACTGTTTGTAGATCCGTGGAGGTAAGGTTGCCAGAAACGATGAAATCCGGCTCGAAGGACCAATGTTTGAGAGGGAAGCGGTCTGGATGACCAACTAGGTGCAACTTTGGATTGCTGGAATGACTGAGAAGAATGGGACAGGATGGCAGAGTGATTGGAATGAGAGATAGGATGCAAGATTGAACGGAATGGATGCGTATGGTAACGGTTGGATTTGAATGGAAGAGAAGTGGACTGTATAAATGGAATTGAGAGCACGAATGTATGGATCAATGTATAAATAACTGTATTTGCACTTATGTTTGTCAAAGAATATTACACTGCGTAATGAAATTAATGTACAATGAGTTGACTTGAAATAAAGATGACTTTGTTTGGAATCACGTGTATAATTTGATCAGCTGATTGTCGCTGTGAGAGCGAGATGACGGTTGTCACTCTCTTTTATTGTCTCGATCCTCCTGGAAGTTCGTCACGCACCGGTGGTTCCGGTTGAGCGTTCGCGAATCTTCCAGAAGGATCGAGAGTGTGAATTGGCCAATCACGCAGCCGATCTATTGCCCGCGTAAGCCTCGATGGCATACGATGTGGCTCGCGGTTTCGGCGGGATCGCGGTAGTCTTGGCGGGATCGCGCGGTGCCGGTTTGTCAATATGGCGCTCGGGCGCGCCAATCTTGAACAATTTTAATTAAATAAAATTCTATACAAAATAATTTTATTAATAATATTTGATTTGTGAAACTGAAATTGAGAAATAAATTTCATATAAAATAATTTTAGTAATAGTATTTTAGTTGAATAATTTTTATTAAATAATATTTTATACAAAATAATTGTATTAATAGTGATTTAGTTGAAAAATTTTAATTAAATCAAATTCTATACAAAATAATTTATTAACTGTATTTTAGTTGAAAAATTTTAATTATATAAAATGCTATACAAAATAATTTATTAATAGTGTTTTGTTCAAAAGTTTTAATTAAATAACATTCTGTACAAAATAATTTTATTAATAGTATTTGATTTGAGAAATTTAAATTGAGGAATAAATTTCATATAAAATAATTTTTGTAATAGTATTTTAGTTGAAAAATTTTAATTAAATAATATTTTATACAAAATAATTTTATTAATAGTTGTTTTAGTTGAAAAATTTTAATTAAATCAAATTCTATACAAAATAATTTATTAATATTGTTTTGTTCAAAATTTTTAATTAAATAAAATTCTATACAAAATAATTTTGTTAATTGTATTTAATTGTGAAATTTAAATTGAGGAATAAATTTTATACAAAATAATTTTATTCATAGTATTTTAGTTGAAAAATTTTAATTAAATAGAATTATATAGAAAATAATTTATTAATAGTATTTTAGTTGAAAAATGTTTATTAAATAAAATTCTATTCAAAATAATTTTATTAATATTATTTCATTTGTGAAATTTAAATTGAGGAATAAATTTCATATAAAATAATTTTATTAATAGTAAATTTAGTTGAAAAAATTTAATTAAATAAAATTCTATACAAAATAATTTTATTAATAGAATTTGATTTGTGAAATCTAAATTGAGGAATCAATTTTATTCAAAATAATTTTATTAATATTATTTTAGTTGGAAAATTTTAATTAAATAAGATTCTATACAAAATTATTTTATTAATAGTATTTGAATTGTGAAATTTAAATTGAGGAATAAATTTCATATAAAATAATTTTATTAATAGTATTTTAGTTGAAAAATTTTAATTAAATCAAATTCTATACAAAATAATTTCATTAATTGTGTTTTAGATGAAAAATTTTAATTAAATAAAACTCTATACAAAATAATTTTATTAATAGTATTTTAGTTGAAAAATGTAATTAAATAAGATTCTATACAAAATAATTTCATTAATAGTATTTTAGTTGAAAAATTGTAATTAAATAAAATTATATACAAAATAATTTATTAATAGTATTTTAGTTGAATAATTTTTATTAAATAATATTTTATACAAAATAATTGTATTAATAATGATTTAGTTGAAAAATTTTAATTAAATCAAATTCTATACAAAATAATTTATTAACAGTGTTTTAGTTGAAAAATTTTAATTAAATAAAATTCTATACAAAATAATTTTATTAATAATATTTGATTTGTGAAACTGAAATTGAGAAATAAATTTCATATAAAATAATTTTAGTAATAGTATTTTAGTTGAATAATTTTTATTAAATAATATTTTATACAAAATAATTGTATTAATAGTGATTTAGTTGAAAAATTTTAATTAAATCAAATTCTATACAAAATAATTTATTAACTGTATTTTAGTTGAAAAATTTTAATTATATAAAATGCTATACAAAATAATTTATTAATAGTGTTTTGTTCAAAAGTTTTAATTAAATAACATTCTGTACAAAATAATTTTATTAATAGTGTTACGTCCCGGATGGGGGTCGTAACGTGTTTTACGGACTTTGACGATCTTCGGTCCACGTGGCGCGTACGTCCACGTCTGACCAGGCCCGAATTTTCGGTTGTCCGAGGGAGATAATAAACGGGAACGGGGAATTAGCGAAGTCGCGTTGCTGCTAGAATGGGAACCGCGATTTACGACGCGTAACGGTACTCTTATACAATCGCGAAGGTTCCGGGCGGTCCCTGACGTCACAGTGATCGTGGCACGGCGTGCGAATCGAATTCTTGGGAGGACGGATTATGACGCGATAATCCGTGTTCCTCCGATTGTACCGGGCCCTGGTGGGCTCAGACGTACGAGGGGGAACACCGATTTAAGAGATCTGACAGTTTTTGACGTTTGGTATGCAACTCGGGGAGGTCCGTGCGCGAGAATCCGTGTTCCTCCGATTGTACCGGGCCCTGGTGGGCTCAGACGTACGAGGCGGAACACCGATTTTTCTGAGGTCTGACAATTCGACGTTTAATGTGTAACTCGGGGAGATCCGTGCGCGAGAATCCGTGTTCCTCCGATTGTACCGGGCCCTGGTGGGCTCAGACGTACGAGGGGGAACACCGATTTAAGGGATCTGGCAGTTGTCAGTAGTTAGATCGGCACCTACGTCGTATCGCGCGCACTCACTTACACTTGTGTTTTCTCTCGTCCGTGTCGCGATGGTTTACTTGGGTCTCGCTGCCCTGTCGTCGGACGACAGGGGGAGGGAGCAGATAGGCGGTAGAAAATGGGGTTCTAGTAGTACCACCTCAAGATGAGAGATCGGCGGAGGGCGTAGCGTTCGTAACGCGGGTCGTCGATACTAATATCTTCCAGCGAAGGGAAGTTCGGGACGTAAATGAGAGGCACGAGTCTCCACGGGGGAGGATTCGCGGCGGGACGAACCTCGGACGTTCCGTTTTCCGCGATTTGAGCGTACCGCTCGTATCGTGGATCCTCGGTGTCGATCCCTTCTGGTGGAGGGTAGCTCGGCGTGAACGTGATCGGGACAAGCTTCCACGGTGGAGAACTCGCGGGTTGGCGGGCCTTAGGTCGTTTATCCCGGACGATCCTCTTCGAACTCACGATTCGAACTGTTCCGGTGAATTCGATTTCGCGGAGGATGCGCGGGGGTTTCCGGATCCCGAGATTCCGGTCGTAGGTGGTCCCTTTTCCCTCCCGGAAGAGTCCTCCGAACAATCTCTTGAGCTGGTACTTGCGACCTGCGCGACGCGGCATTCGAAACACTATAAGGACACAACCACACTGACGTAATCGCACAACACAAAGGGAGAACAGAAAAATAAAAGAAAAGAAAATAAGTAAATTAAATCAACGTATAATAACTAAAAGGAAGCGGCTGAATACAAGATTACGCGATAGCTACGAAAACGAAAATTAAACTAGAGCACTGCACGATGGCGAGATAACGACGCGAACACGATATAAATGAAATAACTAAATATACGGGAATAACTATAACTAAACTTAGGGATTAACGCAATTCGAAATTCGATAAACGAAACTAAAATTAATTAACTATGATATAACAACGCGCACTAAACTAAATTACGAACTAGAATTATAATACAAAAGAAATGAGATAGAGGAAATTGAAATGAACAAAACGAATATGGCAAGATGCGGTACGATTAGGTCAGAAGACTAGGAATTAGAAGAGCGAAGTGATTTCAAGAAACTGTTGCGAAGAACTGTCGCAGAGCGCGAATCTTGCCATATTTATAATGGGAGCGCGGACCATAAGAATTCGGTGGAGCGTGACATTAATTGTTCTCGATCATACGATTTATACTATTGTTCTTCGTGTCACTATTATTCGCGAATGTTCGGTAAACACCTGTAATAGCTGTTGCTATGCCAGGGTTCGCTCGCACCGGCGTCTCATGGTTGCGGTTTGATATGAATATGTATGTATATATAAATGTACACTTTGATTGACCCGGGACGAAAATAGAATTAAAATCGGCGTAACGGCCACGATTCGTTCGCGCGAATTATATATCCCGAGAATTTGTTTGTTCGCGCAAATGCTGAAGCAAACGTTGGTACGACGTAACACCTTACCCCTTGGGGGCGCGCATTTTTCGGGGCGGCGAAGGGGGGGGGGCTTGGGACGCTGGTACGTTGGTGCGCTGGTGAATGTGTGGACACGATGGTGGAGTCCGCCGACAATGGAGTTCCAACTCCAACGTCGGAACGACGTGACATCTCCCCCTCTGGGGGGGCGGCGCTCCCCGGGGCTCAGACAGCCGGGATGTTGGCCCTCAGCGGCAAAACGTACCGGGACAGCTCCTCGTGGTGCCTGCTGTCCCTGAATACGTATTTGGCCATGGTAGTGGCCAGCCGGTGTGAGCACTCCAGGCAATTGGCGAGGGGCTGCTCGCGGCACATCGCCTTTGAGCAGCGCGAGCACGAGTTGCTCATCCGGGCGCGCTGCTGGATCGAGTGGACGTGGAACCTCTCTAGCGTGCCGCTCAGGTGCTGGCTGCAGGCCGCGCACATTTCCCGGCCGCTGGCGTCGGAGAAGATGAATCCCCGGTAGCACAGGTATGGGTCGAAGTACGCCCTGTACTTGTCGGCCTTCTCTTCCGGGGTGGTTGTTGGCTTTCTCTTGAGGCACATGTTGGCTTTGCGGCGTTCTGTTGTGTAATGTCGAGGATGTGTTTGTGTGTCGTGAGGTAACCTGAGTGCGTGGTGGGGATATTGACGGGGGGGGGGGATATTTACGGCTGTAATTGAGGGAGGTGGGGGGGTGATTACGGCTGTAATTGAGGGAGGGGGGTAGCGTAGTGGATCGTCGTGAGCGGGGATTGCTGCTGGATCTCGTCAAGATGTCGGCTTTCCGGGAAGACGAACCTTGCCGTAGCGGCGAGGACCCGGCTGGAGCAGTTCCTGCAGTCCAGCAGGGATTGCTTGCGGCACATATCTTTCCCGCAGCGGGAGCAGGCGACTCGCATGGTGGCCCACTTCTGGACTGAGTGGATGGTGAATGCCTCGAGGGGCCCATGGAGGTGGATGCTGCATGCTTTGCATGTTTCGACCCCGTCGGCGTCGGAGAATATGACTCCCTGGTAGCATAGGTACTCGTCGAATCGGCTCCTGTACTTCTCGGCCTTTTCTCCCGGGGTGGGTTTGGTTTGGGTTCGTAGACACATGTTTGTTTGGCAGATGTGAGCTCTCGAATGAGGCAAATTCGATGTGTCGCTGGGTGCCTCGATTGAGTGGGGGAGTTTACGGGGGGGGATAGGGGGGAAATGTGGGGTAACAGTGTTAAGGGGGGGATTTTTGCTTTCTTTAATTTATCGGCGTGGACCACCCTAGTGCCCCTTTTCGTCTTGATCCTGACGTTGTTTTTGGGCAGGACCTCGGAAACCTCGTACGTCCCGGTGTATTGTGCGTCGAATTTACCTTTTCTGGGCTCCTTTAGGAGGTAGACTCTGTCGCCCACCGCGACCGTCTGGGGATTTGTGCGTCTGTCGTACAGACTCTTTGATCTGCTCTTTGCCGCTATGAGGTTTTCGCGTGCTTTTCCGATTGTTTCCGTGATTTTTGTTTGTAGTCGCTGGTAGTATTCCTCGTACGATTCGTTGTCGAGCTGGGGGTGCGTTGCGTCGGCCGTGGGTACACGCGCCAGCGAGCCAAAAACTAGTTCGTGGGGGGTAAACGTCGTTGCCTCGTGAACGCTGGTATTGTAGCTCAGCATGGCTAGGTTGAGCCAGTTATTCCAGTCGTTGTTGGCGATGTACTGTTTGAGGTACTCTGTTAGTACGTGGTGGGACCTCTCAATTGACCCATTGCTCTGGGGATGGTAAGCAGTTGTCTGGGCACGGGCGATCTTGAATTTCTTCGCTACCGCCTTCATCAGAGAGCTGGTGAAATTCCTCCCTTGGTCCGTCAGTAGCGCTTTCGGGGCTCCGAATCGGCAGATTAGGTGTTCTACGAAGGCGTCGGCGATTTCGACGGCGCCCATGCCCTTGAGGGGAGCTGCTAGGGAATATTTAGTGAGGAGGTCCTGCATCGTGAGGATGTATTGGTACCCTTCTGGGGTTGGTGGGAGGGGGCCTACGACGTCCATAGATACCTTGTCGAACGCTTTGCCCGGCGTGTCCGTCAATGTCATTGGGAGGCGGGTTTTTACCCTCGTAAGTTTGTGGAGTTGGCAACTGGGGCAATTGTTGACAAATGTCGTGACGTCCGCCTTCAGGGTCCTCCAATAGTACTTTTCTCGTATTCTCTTGTACGTTTTGGTTATTCCTTTGTGGCCGGCGTAGGCGGAGGTGTGATTTTCTACGAGTATCTCTTGCCTTCTGTCCTCCGCCGGAATTTGGACGTCGTGGGAACAGAGGAAAACTTGGAGTGGTAGTTGTGCGAAAATTGCGGTGATTGAGGCCTGGATGTGGTGCCAGGGGATGTTGTCAATCGTGGTTCTGGAGAGAGAAAACGTAGGGAGTTGGAGTTCGGTGACGACATTGTATAGGGAACGGAGGCATTCGTTGACGTCGTCGAGGGAGGCTTCGTGGAACGGGGATCTTTTGACTGGGAGCTGGATTAGTTTAAATGAGCCGATGTTGTCCACCTTGGCTCTATGGAGCACCAATTCTGTGCTGGTGGTGATCTTTCCTAGTCGGAAGAGGTCTGCCGCTCCTGGGTCCGCTGGCCTTCCGTCTTGTGTGATAAAACACACTAGGTTATCGTGCCTCATGATGAGTCTGTCCCGAAGATGGACTATGGTGCGGCGATGTGTGGGGTCCAGTGAGCCTGTTGGTCTGACAACCGTGTCTTCGTGGTCGGGGCCTAGGGTGTCGTCGGGATCGTAGGGGGTATGTGGGGGTGGTGACATAGTGGTTTGAGAAGTAGAGGGGGAGGGCGGGCTTGGGAAATAGGGGGTCGTGTTGTGGGGGCTAGTGGGTGTCGAGGTTGCCCCTGGTTCTCCCATTTCTACGACTGTTTCGGCATCTGGGGAATCTCCGGGTGAGTTGCTCGTTAACCGACGGAGGAACGGGCTCGGAGGGGGTGGTATTGAGCGTCGGCTCCTCGTCCGAGGGGGCGTGAAGTCGTTGTTGTCTCTTGATGTGTCCCCTACGAATGTTGGGTCCGATGCTCGCGACGACGGGGAAAGGGTTGGCTCTTCCGGCGTGTCCTCGTAGATTGGTAGGGCTACCGGGTTGCGGGACAACGCATCCGCATTCGAGTTCGCTTTCCCGGGTTTGTAAATAACTTTATATTCGAATTCTGCGAGTTTCAGTCTCCATCGGAGCAGTCGTGAGGTGGGGTCCTTGACCGAAGTCATCCAGACCAACGGGCGATGGTCAGTGATGAGTAGGAATTGGCGACCGTAAATGTATGGTCGGAAATACTGGACGGCGAAGACTATGGCTAGACACTCTTTTTCGATGGTGGAGTAATTGAGTTCGGCTCCGTGTAAGATTCGTGAGGCGTAGGCGATCGGACGGTCATTGCCTACTTCACCCTGGCTCAACACTGCTCCGATGGCGTAACCGGAGGCGTCGCAAGTGACATTAAATGGTTTGTCGAAGTCGGGATATTGAAGTACCGGTTCGGAGCACAGAGCGCAGCGGAGGGTATTGAAGGCCCGTTCTTGGTCGGGCCCCCACGCGAATTTTGTTTCTTTCGTGAGTAGGCGCGTCAGGGGCTTCGAAATTTGCGCGAATTTATTGATAAATCGCCGGTAGTACCCTGCAAGACCGAGGAATTCGCGGACGTTGCGCGTGGATTTGGGTCTCGGGAAATCGCGCACCGCGATCACCTTTTGGGGACACGGTCTGACCCCGCTTTCGCTTATTTGGTGTCCGAGGTACGCTACCTCTTTGAATAGAAATCCGCATTTGGAGGGTTGGAGCTTTAGGTTCGCTTCGCGGAGTCGGCGCGCTAGTTTATCGAATTTCGAGCGGTGTTCCTCCAGGGTTCGAGCGTATATGACGATGTCGTCGAGGTACACGAACAACTCGTTACCCTGGAGGCCCGTTAGGATCGTGTCCATCAATCGCTGGAAGGTAGCCGGCGCGTTTTTCAAGCCGAACGGCATACGGTTATATTGATAGTGACCGAACGGGGTGGAAAAGGCGGTTTTCGCAGCGTCCGCCGATTCCATTCCGATTTGATGGAAGCCGCTAGCCAAATCAAATACGCTGAAATATTTGGCGCTGCCCAGCTGATCGAGTATTTCATTTATGCTGGGCAGCGGGTATGCATCAGCTACCGACTTCTCATTCAGAGCGCGGTAGTCGATTACCATGCGCCACCTTTTGTTGCCGTCGGCGTCCGGCTTCTTGGGAACGATCCACAAGGGGGAATTGTAGGGAGAGCTTGACGGGACAACGATATCGTTTGTCAGGAGTTCGCGCATTTGTCTATCTATTTCCTCTTTGTGGATCGGTGGATATCGGTATTGCTTGGTGTGAACGGGGATATCGTCTGTGGTTGGTATTTTGTGTGTTAGCGCGTTTGTTTTGCCTAGACGATCCCCCTCGAGGTGGAAGAGGTCGTGGTGTTCCTCCAACAGGGAGTTGACGTGGTCCGTCTCGTCTGAATTTAGGTGACCGGTTTTAATTATTTCGCGTAGTTCGTTTACGCGGACTGCAGGGGTCTTCGCGGAGTGATCGGTTACGATCGTCTCGCACAGACGGTCTGTGCGAGTTTTAGAATTTGAGCAAGAAGGAGTGTCCGAAGCGGATTCGGGGCTGTGGTGGGGAGGGACGGTTTCGACCTCTTCTACCTCTAGTGATGGGAGGGAGAAGGTCGCGGTCTTTTCGGAGGCGTTGACGCATCGCAGGTACGCTTTGCCACAATTGTTCGTGACGAGGCAGTCGCCTAGGAAAACGTGTGGTTCGATTCCCATACGGGGAATGTAGCCTGTCGCGGGACCGTGAACGTGAACGGCGATACGTGCGATCGTTCTGGCCTCGATCTGGTGTTCGCGCGCGTTCGAAAACGGTATTCGGACGTTGTTTTTAACGACTTCGTTTTTGGCGAAAGATATTTCGCCCTCGTCCTGGAAGAAGGGGGCGCCAAGGATTCCGTCGACGTTGGAGGGGAGAGTGTCGGGAAAGAGTTGGAACGAGACAGGTACAGAGTCGTTGAGCAGCGCGTCTACTTGACCTAGGGTGGGGATGGTACCTTCCGTGATTCCGTGGACTTGTATGACGTTATCGGAATCGATGGGGACACCTGGTTTTACGCTAGACGCTCTAATGATATTTAGTTCCGAGCCGGTGTCTAAGAGGAGTTCGCACGGAGAGAAGAGTTGTGGCGCGGTGACGTTTACGCGGGGGATCGGGGAGTTGGGCGCGAGATTTATTGCCGAGATGAATCGGGGAGTGTCTCGTGGCGTTCTGCCGTCAGGTGGACCGCGCTTTGAGTCGGGGCCTCCCGTCCGGATGTTGATTTGGGCGGGAGGCGGTCTCCGTTTCCCTGTTTCAATTTGTTATTGTATTCGCGTTTGCGACATTCATGGATGTCGTGACCCGGATTTTTACAGTAGCGGCAGAATTTGGGAGACTCCGCGGGGTATTTTTCGCGAGACTCGGAGTGGGGGCTCGGAGGGCGCCGATCGTCTCGCAGCCTGGGGCGCGGGGGTTCGCGGTGAGGGAGTAACGGTCGTGGGGCATCGGACCCCTGGCCTCCAGCCTGAGGAAGGCGCCAGGAGGAAGAAGACGGTTCATGGTACGAGGAGGGCCGCCCCTCGCAGGGCTCTGGCGCGTTCGTTCGCGCCTCCGTGAAGTGTACCCGCCGATAATCGTAGCGGAGGGGTTCGCCGTATCGGCGTTTATCGAGCTCGTATTGCTTGTAGGCATTGATAGCCTCGTTAAAAACCGTGTTCAGGGGCTGGTCACGGAAGGAGCGAACGTCTGTTCGCAGAGTGGGGATAAGTCCTCGAATGAAACTGTCTTTCGTAAGGTTGTCGACCTCGGTTTTGTTGGGGTCGTCTCGGTGACAGTCTAGGATCGCGGTACGTAGATCTTTTACGCGACTTATAAAATCGAGCACGTGCTCCGTTATCCCTTGCGAAATGCTCGCCAGTTCGCCACGGTACTGGTCGACGAAACGGTGGGGGCCTAAGACGTCCTTGAGACGGTTGCAGAGGTCGGCGATGGTGGAACAATCCTCGTCCTCCACGGCGGCGTAGGCGCGACCGCGGAGTTTGTTACAAGCGAGTTTTGTTAGCGTACGTTCCGCGTACGGGGGTATGACTTCGCGGGCGCGTTTACACGCGCGTACGAATTGAAGGACGGTCATGTTACTGCCGTCGAAGGTGGGGATGCATTCGACGGCCTGCTTGACCGTGAAATTCGCGGGATTGGGGCGCGGGGGCTCGCCGAGAAGATTCGGTTCGGAGCCTGGTGTAAAGCGCGGGTTGTTTGAGTCGAGATTTTGGGAGCGAAGATCGTACAGTTCGCGACGCATGGCTCGTAGCTCTTCTTGAAGGGCGGCACTGGGATCGTATGCCCTTCGCGCGGTTTCGAGGGCGGCTGCTTGTTCCCGGAGGGCGGCCTCCTTTTCGGCCAGCTCTAGCTGGAACGCGAAGAGTTCCTCGTTGGTGAGGGGTATGGGCGCGTCTGGGTCCAGTTTCGAATTGTTGGGATCCATTGTGGAATACGGGGGGGGGGGTGCCGTGCGAGATAGGGATACGGAACTCGCAAGATGGAGGCGGCTAGCTCCGAAAGAGAAAAAAAAAGGAAAGGGGCAACCGATCTATTCGGTGATCGTCGTGTCCTACCGACTGCGCCAAATTTCTGTTACGTCCCGGATGGGGGTCGTAACGTGTTTTACGGACTTTGACGATCTTCGGTCCACGTGGCGCGTACGTCCACGTCTGACCAGGCCCGAATTTTCGGTTGTCCGAGGGAGATAATAAACGGGAACGGGGAATTAGCGAAGTCGCGTTGCTGCTAGAATGGGAACCGCGATTTACGACGCGTAACGGTACTCTTATACAATCGCGAAGGTTCCGGGCGGTCCCTGACGTCACAGTGATCGTGGCACGG
Source organism: Lasioglossum villosulum (assembly GCA_963971365.1). Classification (NCBI taxonomy): domain Eukaryota; kingdom Metazoa; phylum Arthropoda; class Insecta; order Hymenoptera; family Halictidae; genus Lasioglossum; species Lasioglossum villosulum. Next base: position 31,635,356 of record OZ020495.1, read on the forward strand.
CGTGCGAATCGAATTCTTGGGAGGACGGATTATGACGCGATAATCCGTGTTCCTCCGATTGTACCGGGCCCTGGTGGGCTCAGACGTACGAGGGGGAACACCGATTTAAGAGATCTGACAGTTTTTGACGTTTGGTATGCAACTCGGGGAGGTCCGTGCGCGAGAATCCGTGTTCCTCCGATTGTACCGGGCCCTGGTGGGCTCAGACGTACGAGGCGGAACACCGATTTTTCTGAGGTCTGACAATTCGACGTTTAATGTGTAACTCGGGGAGATCCGTGCGCGAGAATCCGTGTTCCTCCGATTGTACCGGGCCCTGGTGGGCTCAGACGTACGAGGGGGAACACCGATTTAAGGGATCTGGCAGTTGTCAGTAGTTAGATCGGCACCTACGTCGTATCGCGCGCACTCACTTACACTTGTGTTTTCTCTCGTCCGTGTCGCGATGGTTTACTTGGGTCTCGCTGCCCTGTCGTCGGACGACAGGGGGAGGGAGCAGATAGGCGGTAGAAAATGGGGTTCTAGTAGTACCACCTCAAGATGAGAGATCGGCGGAGGGCGTAGCGTTCGTAACGCGGGTCGTCGATACTAATATCTTCCAGCGAAGGGAAGTTCGGGACGTAAATGAGAGGCACGAGTCTCCACGGGGGAGGATTCGCGGCGGGACGAACCTCGGACGTTCCGTTTTCCGCGATTTGAGCGTACCGCTCGTATCGTGGATCCTCGGTGTCGATCCCTTCTGGTGGAGGGTAGCTCGGCGTGAACGTGATCGGGACAAGCTTCCACGGTGGAGAACTCGCGGGTTGGCGGGCCTTAGGTCGTTTATCCCGGACGATCCTCTTCGAACTCACGATTCGAACTGTTCCGGTGAATTCGATTTCGCGGAGGATGCGCGGGGGTTTCCGGATCCCGAGATTCCGGTCGTAGGTGGTCCCTTTTCCCTCCCGGAAGAGTCCTCCGAACAATCTCTTGAGCTGGTACTTGCGACCTGCGCGACGCGGCATTCGAAACACTATAAGGACACAACCACACTGACGTAATCGCACAACACAAAGGGAGAACAGAAAAATAAAAGAAAAGAAAATAAGTAAATTAAATCAACGTATAATAACTAAAAGGAAGCGGCTGAATACAAGATTACGCGATAGCTACGAAAACGAAAATTAAACTAGAGCACTGCACGATGGCGAGATAACGACGCGAACACGATATAAATGAAATAACTAAATATACGGGAATAACTATAACTAAACTTAGGGATTAACGCAATTCGAAATTCGATAAACGAAACTAAAATTAATTAACTATGATATAACAACGCGCACTAAACTAAATTACGAACTAGAATTATAATACAAAAGAAATGAGATAGAGGAAATTGAAATGAACAAAACGAATATGGCAAGATGCGGTACGATTAGGTCAGAAGACTAGGAATTAGAAGAGCGAAGTGATTTCAAGAAACTGTTGCGAAGAACTGTCGCAGAGCGCGAATCTTGCCATATTTATAATGGGAGCGCGGACCATAAGAATTCGGTGGAGCGTGACATTAATTGTTCTCGATCATACGATTTATACTATTGTTCTTCGTGTCACTATTATTCGCGAATGTTCGGTAAACACCTGTAATAGCTGTTGCTATGCCAGGGTTCGCTCGCACCGGCGTCTCATGGTTGCGGTTTGATATGAATATGTATGTATATATAAATGTACACTTTGATTGACCCGGGACGAAAATAGAATTAAAATCGGCGTAACGGCCACGATTCGTTCGCGCGAATTATATATCCCGAGAATTTGTTTGTTCGCGCAAATGCTGAAGCAAACGTTGGTACGACGTAACAATAGTATTTGATTTGAGAAATTTAAATTGAGGAATAAATTTCATATAAAATAATTTTTGTAATAGTATTTTAGTTGAAAAATTTTAATTAAATAATATTTTATACAAAATAATTTTATTAATAGTTGTTTTAGTTGAAAAATTTTAATTAAATCAAATTCTATACAAAATAATTTATTAATATTGTTTTGTTCAAAATTTTTAATTAAATAAAATTCTATACAAAATAATTTTGTTAATTGTATTTAATTGTGAAATTTAAATTGAGGAATAAATTTTATACAAAATAATTTTATTCATAGTATTTTAGTTGAAAAATTTTAATTAAATAGAATTATATAGAAAATAATTTATTAATAGTATTTTAGTTGAAAAATGTTTATTAAATAAAATTCTATTCAAAATAATTTTATTAATATTATTTCATTTGTGAAATTTAAATTGAGGAATAAATTTCATATAAAATAATTTTATTAATAGTAAATTTAGTTGAAAAAATTTAATTAAATAAAATTCTATACAAAATAATTTTATTAATAGAATTTGATTTGTGAAATCTAAATTGAGGAATCAATTTTATTCAAAATAATTTTATTAATATTATTTTAGTTGGAAAATTTTAATTAAATAAGATTCTATACAAAATTATTTTATTAATAGTATTTGAATTGTGAAATTTAAATTGAGGAATAAATTTCATATAAAATAATTTTATTAATAGTATTTTAGTTGAAAAATTTTAATTAAATCAAATTCTATACAAAATAATTTCATTAATTGTGTTTTAGATGAAAAATTTTAATTAAATAAAACTCTATACAAAATAATTTTATTAATAGTATTTTAGTTGAAAAATTTTTATTAAATAAAATTCTATACCAAATAATTTTATTAGTAGTATGTTAGTTGAAAAATTTTAATTAAATAAGATTCTATACAAAATAATTTCATTAATAGTATTTTAGTTGAAAAATTGTAATTAAATAAAATTCTATACAAAATAATTTATTAATAGTGTTTTGTCCAAAAATTTTAATTAAATAAAATTGTATACAGAATAATTTTATTAATAGTATTTGATTTGTGAAATTTGAATTGAGGAATAAATTTTATACAATATAATTTTATTAATAGTATGTTAGTTGAAAAATTTTAATTAAATAATATTCTATACAAAATAATTTTATTAATAGTACTTGAATTCTGAAATTTAAATTGATAAAAAAATTTCATATAAAATAATTTTATTAATAGTATTTTAGTTGAAAAATGTAATTAAATAAGATTCTATACAAAATAATTTATTAATAGTGTTTTGTTCAAAAATTTTAAATAAATAATATTCTATACAAAATAATTCTATTAATAGTATTTTAGTTGTGAAATTTATATTGAGGAATAAATTTCATGTGAAATAATTTTATTAATAGTATTTTAGTTGAAACATTTTAAGTAAATAAGATTTTCTACAAAATAATTTTATTAATAGTATTTTAGTTGAAAAATTTTAATTAAATAAAATTCCATACAAAATAATTTATTAATAGTGTTTTGTTCAAAAATTTTAAATAAATAATATTCTATACAAAATAATTCTATTAATAGTATTTTAGTTGTGAAATTTATATTGAGGAATAAATTTCATATAAAATAATTTTATTAATAGTATTTTACTTCAAAATTTTTATTAAATAATATTCAATACAAAATAATTTTATTAGTAGTATTTGATTTGTGTAATTTAAATTGAGGAATAAACTTCATATGTAATAATTTTATTAATAGTATTTTAGTTGAAAAATTTTAGCTATATAGAATTCTATACAAAATAATTTTATTAATAGTGTTTTGTTCAAAAATTTTAATTAAATAATATACTATACAAAATAATTCTATTAATAGTATTTTAGTTGAAAAATTTTAATTAAATCAAATTCTATACAAAATAATTTATTAATTGTGTTTTAGTTGAAAAATATTAATTAAATAAGATTCTATACAAAATAATTTTATTAATAGTATTTGAATTGTGAAATTTAAATTGAGGAATAAATTTCATATAAAATAATTTTATTAATAGTATTTTAGTTGAAAAATGTAATTAAATAAGATTCTATACAAAATAATTTCATTAATAGTATTTTAGTTGAAAAATTGTAATTAAATAAAATTATATACAAAATAATTTATTAATAGTATTTTAGTTGAAAAATTTTTATTAAATAAAATTCTATACCAAATAATTTTATTAATATTATTTCATTTGTGAAATTTAAATTGAGGAATAAATTTCATATAAAATAATTTTATTAATAGTAAATTTAGTTGAAAAAATTTAATTAAATAAAATTCTATACAAAATTGTTGTGATTAACCCTGTATTTTCCTAGATTCAATCCTTCGCGGGTTATGTAGAGGGAGCGCTGTGTAACGGTCCGTAGTTCCGTACGATGTTCGTTTTTCTATACCAGCGCGCCATATTGTATTCTAGCGTATTCTTCTTGTAACCGTGTTCCCGCTCACACGTGCATCTTGAGCATTAAAATACTTCTCGTACTAATCGTACTATTTGTCTCCTTATTTCTATTCGTTGCGTCCGCGCTAACAGGTTATGGGCCCAGTCCATTAAGAGACAATTAAAAGAAGTTATTTTTTTTTTGAGTGTGTGTTTAAGTGGAACTTGTCCACGTGCTCAAGTTTTGAGGTTATACACGTGTTCGTCACCGCTCGAGTCACTGACTGAAAATGTCGCATCCGATGAGGATTGAGCTATTAAACAAGGAGAATTACGACTCCTGGAGCATGCAGGTGGAAGCTCTGATGACGAAGAACAACACGTGGGCATACGTTAGTGGAGATGTGCCGAAACCGAGACTAATCGAGGGCAATGCGGATTCCGAGGCTGCAATAAATACATGGCTGCAAGCAGATAAACAAGCTAAGTCTGATCTCATATTATCTATAAGTCCAAGTGAACTACAACAAGTTCGTGGATGCGCAACGTCGCGAGAGATATGGATAAAACTACAAAATATTTATGCCTCTAAGGGGCCTGCACGCAAGGCTACCCTGTTGAAACAGTTAACATTGCAGCGATTACAAGAAGGAGAAAACGTGCGACAACACATGGATAAATTTTTCGACGCGGTTGATAAACTGGCCACAATGGGAGTGGAGATCAACCAAGATCAGCTGTGCATTATGCTATTATATAGTCTCCCACAGAGTTTTGAAAATTTTCGGTGTGCCATTGAGTCTCGGGATGCATTACCTACACCAGAGGCTTTAAAAATAAAAATATTAGAAGAAAATGAAGCCCGTAGACAAAGTCACTCCAGTGGCGAGACTGAAGCGATGGCAGCTTGGCGGAATAAGAAGCCAATATCAAAGGTGATGCCTGCGAGTAAAGAGGATAATCGCAATAATCCAAGCGGTTCCAAAGGAAAATGGCAGGTAAAGTGTTTCAAATGTCGCAAGTCAGGACATAAGGCTCCGGAGTGTCCAAGACGTAATGCACCTAGTGCGAAAGCAGCGCAAGTTGAAGATGCTTTTCTGACTACCCATGGCATGGATAGTATCGCTTTCAATGCACAATCCATGGAAAGGTGTAATCGTTGGTGCCTTGACAGCGGAAGCACGTCTCATATATGTAGAGACGCAAATAGTTTTTCAGAATTAAACAGTGTGGAGTCTGGAGAGCTGAAACTGGCCAGTCAATCTTCAACCAACATTGAGGCTAAGGGAACAGTGCAATTGACAACAAACGATGGCTTGCGGAACAAGGCGATTGAGCTACGTGAAACCTTGTTGGTTCCTGACTTGAGGATGAATCTAATGTCAGTGGCTCGGATTGCTGATCAGGGATACGAGGTCGTTTTTCACAGAAATGGTGCAATAGTGAAGAACTCTGAGGGGCAAACCAAGGTTGTCGCTGACCGTGTTGGTGACTTATACTACATAAGAGAGGGAGACAAGCAGATTTGTGCCATGTCGACAAGTCGTGACGAGGAGACTTTGACATTATGGCACGAGCGTCTAGGACATGTAAATTCCCGAGATCTGCTTCAGATGATTAAGAATAAGCAGGTTCTCGACATAAATTTAAAAGGGAATGAAAGTCTTCCACTCTGTGAGGTTTGTGCGAAGAATAAAATGACCTCTTTACCCTTTGCGAGCCGCAGTAGCAGAACCAACAAACGATTGGAGATCGTACATGCAGATCTTTGTGGGCCGATGAGAACTGAATCCAAGGGACGAGCTAGATTCTTTGTTACCTTTACTGACGATTACTCGAGATGGTCTGAGGTATATTTTATAAAAAATAAAAGCGATGTTCTCTCTGTTTTTATGCAGTATAGGGCTTATGCCGAGAAGCAGACAGGCGAGAAAA